>JAEIGD010000005.1:1976250-2635000 GCA_018903425.1 Zaprionus nigranus
CACGCACACGCACACATAAAGACACGCGTGGCAGCTACGCACTTGTGCAGCAAATTGTCACCCAGTTTTGAGCAAATATATGCGCCCATCTCTGGCACTGACTCCCCCCCCCTTCCCCGTCTAGGTGTAGAGAGAAAACGAGTTGACAGCGAGCTTTGAAGTGCAAAAGTGCAGCATCATTTTTGGGGCTAATGCAATTAGGCAATTATTTGGGGTAATACAGGGGTGTGCGAGTGTGTGTCTGCCTGTCTGTGTGTTCGTGTGTATCTGTCTCTGCCACTTCCTTACCCCTCCACCAGTTCCCTCCCTGGCGCTGCTGCTGCTAATTACTCATGCCGCACGCATTCTTGGCGCACTGAGGCGTATACACAATAATTTACAACTTTTCCCCAAGAACGTGCACTGAATGCGCGCAGAAAGAGCTGGCAAAGCACAGGCAGCAGCAAGTGCAAAAGAGATGCCACAGCAATGAGGCAGACAGCAAAAGACAGATAGAAAGGGAGAAAGAGATTTAAATGCAGCGGCATTTCGAGCCTAAAAAGAGAGAAAGACATATTGAGAGAGACGCAGAAAGTCAGCAATGCGTGTGTGTGTGTGTGTGTTTGCTTGCCAAAAACTGTGCCTGGACATTTGGCAATGACGTCAGCAACAGCAGTGAAAGGCGCAAGTCAAAATTGTTGTTATTAAAACGAGCGCAGGCTGAGCAAATTTCTCGCCCCCTGCCCGCCATTTCCCAATTGGGCAGTTGAGCACAGGCGGCGCCGCGGCGCATTTGTGTTGCAAGAAACCAGCCCCCTGCCCTCCCTGAGGTCCTCAATAAAGTTTCGGGCACATAAACGTGACTTCGCATTGTGTACATGTGTGTGTGTGTGCAGGATAACTGTAATTGACTGACTTGCAGATTGATTACGGTTTGGGGACGGCAAAAGCAACGGCGACCATTTTAAATGTGTCAAGTTTGGAGGCAAATATACAAAGGAAGCATAGTTGAACTGGAATTCTAACAATCAAATTGAGTTATATCACAAAATGAAGGCAATCTACCGAAGTAGCAGGATCTCTTATAGAAAAGTAACTTGAAGAATTCCTTTGTTTTCATCTTCTTTCATAATTCGATTCCTAAAGTTTTCTAGAATCGATTTCTATGCTGTGTTGATTTGAAATAAAAACTGAAACTTTCCAATGCATGAATTTGTTCAATTCAGATTAATACAGTTAATTAAAGAGTTCAAAACATTAACAATATTATAATATATACTATCAAACGAACATTAAATATAGTTTGACAAAGCTCAGAGTTCAAGAAGTCTTCAAAGAGTTGCCAGATCACTACTTGTAGCTTTGGATGAATAGTTGCCAAGATGACGAGCATTCTCAGTCAATTTTAAGTATTATATGAATATTAATAATATAAGGAGAGAGTCAAGAGTGCTCTACTACAAAATGTCTACAAAGTGTAGAAAAGAAAATCTGCTCTAAAGTTCTTCTAAAATATTTGCAATAAAAAGTGACATTCAAAAAGGGAAATAAATAAAGCGAGACTCTCTAAACAAGTTTGGGATGATCTATTGCAACAGCAGCTTCGCAATTTGCAGTGCTCTCCTCCTCTCTTTCTAGCATCCCACTCCCCTCTCCCTCTCACTTTGAGTAGCTCTCTGTGTAAAATTCATGTTCCTTTTCATATCCGAAATTAATTTTCAATATTCATAAATTTCACGCAGTATTTAAGATTCACTTGTTGTTGTTGCTGCTGTTGTTGTTGCTATTGTTGTTTGTCAACCCCTAACGAGTAGTGCGTGTGTGTGCGTGAGTGTGCCACGCCCACATTTTGGCAAATCACTTGACTTTTCATTAATAAAATTGGAGTTGCCTGATTTTTTTTTGTTGTTGCTTTTTTTCTCGTATGCTTAAAAGCGAATCCTTCAGACTTGGCGAGTTCGAGTGGAATATCGAATACCCTTCCCCCATTCCACAGCTCCATTAGCTACACCCATGCGTTTGGCATTCTGAAGTGAACCCTTTTTTTTGTGCGTGCTACCTTGTTGTTGTTGTTGTTGTTCTATTCAATTTCATCAAAAAAATGTTGGGGTTTTTGCACGCAAATCGCGGCTTACCGAACAGTCTCTCTATATACATATAGAAATCGCGAGTTCGCGAGCTTAGCTACAAGTTCTTTTCAATAGCAAGTCGCACACACACAGACACACCCCACACACAAGCACACACACACAGACACGTGCACACGCATTGCAACCCTTCAGAAATTCATAACTTATTTTTTTCTTGGGTGCAGAAAAAAAATTGTTTTCCATACGCATTAATGCAGCAATGCGTGCGCGTGCCCCCCTTATGGGCGGAGTGGGTGTGGCTGGGCCTGCACTACACTCTGCCAGACTTGGGTTCTGCCTCGTTTGGTCTATAACTCTCTTTCTGCTCAAACTCAACTCAAACGCGGCGACTGATTAACGACTTTCTTTTGTTTTAGCCTGAGTAGCATTGGTAGAGCAAACAGGCGCAGCTTAAAGCTCTTGCTGCGTGGATCTAATTCAATTTCAGGGATTTTGCTATGGAAATATGTCTTTTATGTTGAATAAATAAAATAAGACGTACCTGAAAAAAGTAGAAAAGCACCTCAAAATAGGGAATAGAGTATATAAACCCAGTTGAAGCTGTTTGTGTACATATTTTCAAGGAGGGTCTGCTCAAAATCTTATAAAACATATTTCATACATTGTATTTGACTGCAAATTTTAATGCATATTTCCCAAATATATATAAATATTGTCTAAACTAATCAAGGCTCAAGTTCTTTTCTATTCGTCACAAGAATTTTTCGAAATTCGCCTTTAAAAAAAGCCAAATTGTGAGAAAATGAAAGCAAGAGTTTTTAGCGTATTTAAGTCATTTTAAAGCTATACTTAGCTTAAGTTTTAACAAACAGATCTTCAAAGACAAGTTCAAGCATGTTTAGTGCATGTTTTTGGCATAGTTTTGCGCAAAGTTTTCTACTTGTTTTCCACTTAACTTGTTTTAACTTGGCTTGTTTTCTTCTGCTAAAAATAGTTGCATTTCAACCATGACGGGCAGCGCTTTTAAGCCTGTACACACTTTCCCCCCTCCCTCTCACTTCCCCTGCTCTCCTCTCTCTCTTTCCTTCTTTGTCTCTTCTTCTCTCTCTCTCTCTCATGCGTCAGTTTTTGCTGTTCAAAATTCAATGAGCAAAGTGCCGCCGTGGCCCCGCTGAATTTATTGAAAAATCATGATATGTGCCCATCATGCAGACAGCGAGGCTGGGGATTGAGAGAGTGCAGGGGGGTCACGTTAGCAATCCTTGACATGCAAAAGCGTCGATATGACAGCTTGACTGAACTAAAAATCGCAGCAGCTAGAGAGAGAGAGGGGGGCGTGGCAGGTGTGGGCAAGGCTAGACAAAAGCCCGCACGCATACACGGAAATATGATTTTTTCGTGCCCGCTTGGACAGCAGGCAGCAGAGTAGGGGTGGGGGATGGAGAGGGGGAAGAGCAGGGGGGTGTGGTGCTTGGAGCAGTACGTACTAAGTCTGAGCCTACCGCCCACAATGCTGATTGACGTGCCTTTTATTGATGCTCTTGATTGGTTTTTACCTTTTTACCTGGACAGGCAGACAGATGGGGGTGTGTGTGTTGTGCCTGACTGTGTGTGTGCCGGTCGTTAGTTCAATATGTGCGTACACACACAACAGTTATGATTTTTATTACACGTACAGGTAGCACACACAGACATGCAACATGGGGCAGGAGGCAGGAGGCAGCAGGCAGGTTAGCTGTGTTTGTATTTATGCTGCGTATTTGCTTAGCACATTCGTCTCTGTTAATTTTTTATGTGCAGCCGGATAATACCTGGCCAGATATACAGACCATACCATACCATACCATACCATACATATATGTATATGTTCCATACATATATGTACAGGTTTCGCGCGGCATCTGACGGCCTGTTTGCGTTTTTAATCAAATGCTCAAAAACGCGAGCAGAGAAGCCGCGTATCGTTGGCTTGTTTAACTTTTTATATCGTAATTGCATATCATATTGGAAGGAGGAGAGTGTAAGTGAGAGTGATGCAAGTGTGAGTGCGAGAGAGAGAGATTATAAGTAACTTGAAGTGAGAGTGAGTGAGCTCGTGAGTATTGCAAACAAACTAATCAAATGTCTGCAATCGCTCGGTTGGCCACTCTCCACTTCCGCTTCCGCAGCGGACAGCTGCGCACAGCTAGCTATCTCACTCTCACTTCAGCTACTATCTCTGTTTCTCCTTTTCGCACGCGCTAATGCTTTAATCCTTGCCCAGGACCTTCTGCTGTCCGCGTGTATTAAATCGATGAAGTATTAACGACTTAATTGCATGTTTGTTAGACATTTTGCAGCACACTCCCTCTCTCTATTTCCTTCTTCCTCTCTTCCTCTCTCGCTGTGGCTCAATATGCTTGTTTGATGTTTATTAAATTCCCCGCTCAGTTGAAGGCGTTGCAGTGGCTTACACCTCCTTCTGCAATCCCTCCTCATCGCCTGCTTCCTCTGCCTTCTTCTCTCCCAACTCCTCTTCTCTGCCTCTGCCAGCTCATCATTTCATCAAACTGCGAATTCGATTAAAGTAATGGCTTTTTCAATAGCTTGTGGTTCCATTGCGTTGCAGGAGTGGAAGAAGGACAGCAGCAGAGGGGGAGGAAGGTAGCAATGTGTGTTTGCAACACATTATTGGCTGCTTAGCAAATTAAACACTTGATAAGGCAGCGGGCTACAGTGGTATATTGCAAGAGCTGTTTAACTATGGTTTAGTTTTCTTTTTATGAAACATCCTCTATCTTTTTTAGCTCAGCTTTCGGGAGAAAGTACTGCCTAGATAGAAAACTTAAGCATATCAGTAAATTAACATAATATTGTTTTTCAGTTATATAGTATATACAATACTTTTTATGCACATAGAATTCTCTCAAAATTCACTGTATATTTTAAAATTATTTTTACTTTATTCCTTTCACTCTCTACCCAAATGTTTCTACATAGAACAACTAAGGCATATCAGTAATATTACCATAATATGGTTTTACTCGCAGGTGTATACAATACTTTTTATGCACATAGACTTCCCTTAAAATTCACTGTATATTTTAAATTTATTTTTACTTTATCCCTTTCACTCTCTACCCAAATCTTTCATCCATTTTTTTAAGGATTCTCCCAGTCTCACGTTTCAGAACATCAATTCAAACATGGTCAATGTTCGATGGCATCCATTGCCCGCTTATCACATGAGTCCTTTGCTTCGCTCTACCTCCTCTCTCTCTCCCCCTCTCTCCTCTCTCTCCCTCTCTCCCCTCTCCCCTCCTCTCTCTATCTGTCTTTCCCTTAATCCTGCTTTGTTCAGCATTTTCGCGGCAGCTCAGCAAATTAAATAAAGCTCAATGACAAACTTCATTAGCCAAAAAATCAACTGGCCAAATGCCAAGCAACAAAAATAACAATTTGCCTTTTAGACCATTCATACACACACACACATACACCCACATACACCCACACACACACACACCATTCTCACTGGCCTGCGTCTGCCTCGTTGCTGCTGCGTGGTCTCTGTGTGTGGCCTTTCACAATGCTACGCAAAACTAAATTAAGATTGAAATGTAAAACTGAAAACGTTTTACACAATTATTGAACGTCGAAGCGGGCAATCGTGGCAGGATCACAGGGGGGCAGGGGAGAGCTCCATGTAACCATGTTTGTCCAGGCTAACTGCCTCTAATCGTACAGCGAAATCCACTCGAAATATTTCTAACCCTTCTTGGACACATTGACGATTTGTGCGAATCAGTCGACTGCATAACTTACAATGCCGTCAAAATAAATTCGCACAGAAGGAGGTAAGAGAAAGAAGGGGCAGGGCAAGGCAGGAGTTGGGGCAGGGCTGCGGCAGCGATAGGCCAGGTCTGTGGCAGAGCTGGGGAGCTACTCGTGGCACGTACTAATGAAGGATTGACTGACTTGGGGGTCTGGGCCCCGCTTAATATTATCACTCCAGCGTGCATTTTGCAAATGAAACGTTTGTCCTGCCTGCCACACAGCTATCAGCCCCCTCACCCCCCCCCCTCCCTGCTCCTTCCTTTACACTCCCTCTACACCCCCACATAGCAAAGAAAAAGTCAATGTATGGAAATTTTTGTTCAATCACAAATCCAATGATGTTCGCTTCGACGCATTTTGACAGTTAGACAGAGAGAGTAGAGAGAGAGAGAGAGAGAGAGGAAAGACAGACGCATGCAGCACACACACACATTTGTGTTGGAGAAAGAGGGGGGAAGGCTGTTCACTTTGATGAATTCGCCTGTTCCTGTTTTTGAAACTGGCGATTGTTGTTTGTTTGAAAGGCCTCTGCTGCTGTTGCTGCTTTCTTCTCTGCTGCCTTCTCTACCTTTGCCTGCTTCACTGCTACCACTGCCTAGCCCCCCTCTGCCCCTGCTCTTCCCTGCTGCCTCTACTGCTGCTGCTTCTTCCATTATCCTCTGTGCTGTGCGCTTGCTGATAGGCCTCGCATCTGGCTGCCTCTTTTTACTGCTGCGCTGTTGCTTCTGCTGCTGCTGCTGCACATTGATTCTGGTATTTTTTATTGGTATTTTCTATTTTCGCCGCTGCCTTTGGCCTTTGTGTGTGCATTGATTAGAATGTTTGGACTCGAGAGTACGCAAATATTTTTGCTTGCTTGTCAATTAGTACGTTAAGCTGTTTCCATCCACGGCACTCCAGCAGCAACTGGAGGACCTGAAAGCCTCCAGCAACCTCCCCCTCCACTCCACCGTATAAAAATAGTTGGTGTGTTACTGCCCTGTGGGCACTGCAATGTATACTTTACTTGCCATTCGTATCCTTACTAGTATTATACAATATTTTAAAAAATTCAGCACTGAAAACTTGATGAAATTGCAATGAAACTTGAAGATATCTGACAATGTTAGGTATGTTGAAAGTCGAATAAATACAAAGTTAAGCAGGTGGAAAGTCTATTTTATATGTATTCTAATGCTAGATATATACAGATTTCAACATTTGATTTTTTATTTATTTAATTTAATTTACAGTCGACTAAATACAGTACTGCTTATTTATTTATGTAAGGGAGGCCTGTTTTTATAGTTATAATTAATAATTTTAAATTAAAGTAAAATCTTAACTGTGAGAAAAAGATAATTATTGAATTAATTCTAAAGTCACTAAATTAAGAATTATTTAAAAACTCAATTTAAAATAATTAAGCATTAAGTTTAAGTTTATAAAATGAAGGTAATTAAATTTAAAATTAATTTAATTTGTTTGAGTTTAAGTTAAAACATACCAAATATACTGATCCCAGCTTACATAGTTGCAGAGATCTATGAGTTTAAAGTCTCAATATATTTGTGTTTAATGTACTTCGTCTACTTTATATTCCCCATGTTAATCTCATGATTATTGCTATAAGCTTTACTCCCCACTCTGCCCCTAAGTGTTTCCTATTCTAAACCGAAAGTGAAACCATTTCAATTTCAATTAGCCGCTGTTAATCACGCCACATTCGCTGACACTTTTGCCTGCATAAAAGATTAGAAACCCTCAACCTGGAGGGCAGGAAATGCATTTCATTCCGGATTCCGGTCTCAACTTGTGACAGCCTCAAAATCGAGAAGACAATTTGTGCTGTCAGCCAGCTGTGAAAGGGGAAATGGGGACGAGCAGGAGGAGGAGGAGGAGAAGAGGAACTCATGTTGAGCAGTTTCCACCTGGGCTGTAAAAACAATTGCGTATACGACGCATTGTGCGCGCGTGTACTGCGTGAAAATTGCAACATTACCACATGTAAAGCAGCAGTAGCTGACAGTCCTATCTCACCCCCCTCCTCTTCACTGCCTTCCCCCCCTCTCCCGTCGACATCCTTCTTGCTGTCCAAACTGTCCGTGTTGTGCTGCTGCTGCCTGTTACCTTTTTGACATTTGATTGAGATTTGTTATCGGCGTATTCATCAATGATATATACAATAAAAATACACACTCACCCACACACTCACACACACTCACACACACACACGCACACTGTTTGCTTGGCCAGACTGTGCGACGCAATGAAAACAAAAATTCCCCTAAAAAAATTGACCGCTGCTGTATCGTCTGTGCTGCCGCCCACCAGCCACGCCCACAATTCACAGTAATTATCGTGCGGGGCACAGTGACATTTTTAGGCATTTGTTCAATACATGCAGGGGTGGGGGAGAGGGGGGGGGCAGATGCAGAGGCAGAGGCCAAAAAAACAAGCAGCTGCTGTGTTTGCCTTGGCTCTGCCCGGGCTCGTTTCGCAATCAACCTGGGAAGGGGACAAGGGAGTAGAAAGGAGAGGAGGAGGAAGTTGCAAACAGGAGGAGGCCTTGTGGGGAGCAGGAGTAGCAAACTGGCCATGCGTACCTTTCGATCCTTGTGTGACATTTGAATTCACGGAATGAAAGTAAAACGGGAGTCGAGTCGGGGCAGCTTGGATGAGTCTGCCTGCCTGCCTGCCCTGTGTGCGTTTCTTTTCATACAAGTTGCCCCATTGCCACCAACTCCCCCCCCCCACTGCCTTGGCGTATCTATTTTTTAATTTTGCTGACGAGGCACAACGCAGAAAGAGAGACAGAAGTAGAGAGAGAGAGAGAAAACATACAAACGCAATTGTTCCTCGTCCACAATGCATTCCATGTCGGCTGCCGTTGCTGCCTGCCTGCCTGGCTGCTGTCCTGACATGTGTGCGTCTCATGCTGATAAGCAGCAGACGCCCCCCATTCTCACCTCTCTCCCTCCCTCCCTCCTCACCCTGTGCCTATGCGCAGTTGACGAGCCTGTGTCCAGCTCAGCCGCGAAATGAAAAGTTAAACTGTGTGACGCGCTCTAAACGCGTGGCGTGGCGTGGCAAGGCGACGCCTGGACTCGCATGTTGGCTAGAATTGTGTGGCAGGCAAGAGGTTCGGGGGGGGAGGGTTGTCAGGGGCTGCTGTCCTTCGCTTTGGTTTGGCGTGATGAATATTTACTGCGTGCGCTAACTGCTAACTACCTACAGGTATTTTCATTTTTTGACATTTTTAATTGGGTTTGAGCAATGCACACACAACACACCACACACACAACACACACACCACACACACGCAGTACACAACTCAGCTAGCTCCTGTCGCTGCTGTCGAGCTGCCACTTGATATATGTAACTGCCGGAAATGTAACCCCCTATTAAAGTTGCAACTGAACTCGAAAACAACTCGCAAAAATTGTGCGAAATGAACTCGCCAGAGACTATTAAAGACTCTATGTAAGAGTAAGAGTTATAAATCTCTCAAATCTCTATAAAAATTCTATTTTTCGAAAATGTTTAACATTAGAGAACAGAATATTCTAACTTCGTACTTATTCTGCCTCCCTCATGCACAACATTAATATATTTTTCAAAAATGTTAACATTACTACAATATACCTAGAGTACAGAAACTTCTCCCTCATCAACAACATTAATTAATCTCTATCTCTTTCTTTCTCTTTACTTGCAGGTAACTATGCATTTTCGGTCTACAAATCTTTCAAGCGTTTCCACGGCTTTGTTAGTGCAATGAAAAATGCGTTTCCCATACTAATTATGCTTTCTTCTGTGCGCTGTGGCAATTAATTGGTTTCTCATTTAAATGCAGATTCTTTTTTTTGATAATTACGATAACAATTACAATTAGAATTCTAACCGGTAATTATGTCAAGGCAAGCGTATCTTTTAGTTGCTGATGAAGGCAAGGAGGGAGAGAGAGGGAAGAGAGATAGAGACAATGAGTAAAAGAAAGGGAGGCAGAGATGAAGAAATACACGCACTCACAACTCATCATTTTGGGCTGTGCAGCGAGGCAGAAACCTCTAACCGCCCTGTCTGTCTATTACTTCTACTCTTCCTCCCTCTCCCTCTCTCCTTCTATCGCTTCCTATCTCTCTTTCTCTTCCTCTTTCTTCATCATTTATCATTATCACATACTTGCATTGCATTTGCTTTCTTATTCTTGTTCTTCTTGCGTGTCAACTGCAGTGCATAACTAATTAACCCCAGTCCAAGTTACCTAAGAGCTTCTGCGCCATCTGGCGGGCCAACTGAGAACTAGTATAACTAATTTATTTTATAGTTGCAGATTCTAAATTCAAGAAAACTTATAAGCTTTTGAATAGTTCCTCTACAAGTGCTTATTGGGCTCAGGTATTTTTAAAACCTTTACTTGCGACTTCAGCTAAAATTTTTATATCTAGCTGTGCTTATAGATAGCAAAATACAATAACTTAAACTCCTGTCCCTTCTCATATTTAATATATAGAAACCTCAATCATAGAGACTTTAACATTCAAAGCCGCCAACAGGTGGCGCATTTGCTATTTCCGTACTTTCTCTCCAAAGCGTCGAGCCTTCCATATGTTATTGTCAGCACATTAGAGCTCCAAATATGTAGAATTATTCAATTATTACAGCATTTAAATGTAGCTGAACAGGAAGACAAAGACAAGCAGACAAGCAGAGCTGTGCCAGAGTACTACAACACGTAATATCGTGTAACAAGTCGTGGGATTACTCAATGGGCACCTGTTTTACCAGTTTAATCAGCGGGTGGCACTGCCCCCCCGCTGTGATGTTGTCATAACTCATGAGGAATTGAAAAAGCGCTGCCACAGTTGCCCATAATCCTGTCAAGTACTTCACACACACATACACACACCAACACAGCGACAGATTTATGCAATTTTGCAGCAACGTGGCAACATCGCTTTGATGTGTGGCACTGCGGGGCACAAAGAACAAAGCAAGACACGAGATAAAGATAGAAAATACCGCAAGAAATTGCGTGTCTTAAATACAACTGCCCAAGCTGAAGTCTATATTGCTTTGATTGTGTTGAAATTTAGCAAGTGTAAGCTTAAAATGTAGAGGAAGAATATGCCTTAGCTTGGTAAAGATATCTAAAAGGATAGATGGTTTATTTAGCAACCAAAGTAACTGTTCTCGTAAAATAAAAAAGAATTCAATAAATTTCTTTTAGGTTTTGCCAGAGATCTTTAAGAAAATGAGAACTTGCAGATTGTTAATTATAGTTTAAAAAACATACAAGGTTTCCTTATAGAATAATATACAATATATACATATAATCCAACGATCTTTTCAAAAGAATCATTCAATCTGTAGATCATCTCAGTCTAATTACGCTCAGTATTCAAAATTGACAGACATGCTAAAGATCAGCCAGAGCTACAGTTAACATGTCACTTGCCACGCCCCCCATGGATGTTGCATAACGACATTGTAATACTCTCCCTCTCTCTCTCTCTCCTCTCTGTCTTCGACTTTAAAGAGGGGCACGAACCCCTACGTTGTCAGCTCACTGTTGTTGCACTGATTATGCAACACTTATTCCCAGTTATTCCAGGAATTATGCAATAAGCATGTGTTATTTTTAACTGTGCTGCAACCCAGAGCTCTCTACATAGCTGCAACATTATGCGGACATGTGTAATACTATACTCAGAGTGTGCGGCGCCACAAACTGTATTGTGTATTTGTGGCAAGCAGCATTTCTACTTGGCCCGCAGGCGCATCTTCGCTGCAGAGCGCTGTCAAGTGCAGCCACAACTTGCGGCCAACTGGGGCAGAGTGTAAGACAAAGAGGGCGTTATGGAGATGGGAGGGAGGGGGATGGCAAAGACTCAAGTCAAGTGATATGCCACTGACAGCTGCAACTTGTGCCGTAATCTGCCGCCGCCAACAGCGGCAAGTTCAAAGCAAAGCGAGACTTGCCACTTGCCGTGCCTTCCTTTTTAATGTTGACAGACACGCCCACCTTCTGTTTATTGTAGCTATAGGGGGCGGCTAGGATCAAAGTAAAGGAAATTGAGCATGCGAAAAGTTTAAGATAGAATTTAAATATTTCATAGAGCAGTAAAAAGTACAAGATTTCAAAATCAAAGTAACCAAAAACTTAGCATAATACAAATATATATAGAGATTTTGAATAGGAAAATAGTGTAGACATTGACAAATATTTCAATATACAACAAAAATAAATTAATTTTATACAATATGTTCGAAATAGAAGTGAGCAGCACATTGATAATCATACTTGTATTATTGCTAATATTTGTGCCGTTAATTGTGTGCTTAATTTCGTTGTATGTGATATTTCGTACGGATTGGTTACATAGCGACGTGAGTTGGTATAGGAATTTAGTATATACTATATAAGTTAATTTTTAAAAAATTTATATAGTACTAAGCAGCACAAAGTCTCAACTATATTGCAGTTATATCAGTTGAGGAACTGCGAGAATGAGCAGCGCAAAGAAGAAACGAAAAACCGAAACTGACATTTAATAAAGTGCGTCATTTATTTGAATTGATTGCAACACTTGAGAATGAATCACACGGAATCAAATATCGAATATATCGAAATAGTGCACAAGGTCAATTAGTTGAAATACCAGAAAAATATAACAATTAAATACTAGATTTGGTTTTTTTTTTTGTGTTTTCTATTTTGTTGCTGCTGCTACTGCATTTGCGTATTGCGTAATTCGTTTGTTTCTAGAAAAGTGCGATATGCAAAGAAGTTAAAAGAGGAGAGTAGAGAGGAACAACCCCGAAATATGCGAATCCCTTCCTGTTTTTCAGGCACATAATAATGAAATCAAGCAAAGAGTGTATGCGTCTTTCCACGAACATAACACAAACAGATTTATGTGTGTGTGTGTGTGTGTGTGTGTGAAAAGGATTTACTTTGCACAGATACAGATAACTCAACCTGGAGATACCTGAGCTAGCCCTTCGCTCAGGTGTTGAGTAGAGTAAGAGAGGGAGAGAGTGATAAAGAGGGAGACAGAGCAAGAGAGCTTACTGATCCCAGAGAATTTGCTCTATTTTTTGTTTTGTTATGTATCTTGAAGCTTTTTGTTGTTTGTCTAATTGAAAAGTTGAGCAAAGGCATTTCAAATGCAGCTGCGTGGCAATGTTTTCTCTCTCTCTCTCTATCTCTTCTTTGTATAAGGTACAGTCAGCACTTAAAGCTTTACATAGGCTCGTTGAGAGAGTGCCAGCTTAGGGAATATTCGCATTGAGCGTGTGCTGTAAGCAGATAAGGGAGCAGCAGTGTAAGCTGAACAACAAAGGAGCAAGTTGAATAGAAAGGGGCAAGAATACGATAGGATTACTTGGTATACAATGATGCTAGGGACTGTATATGTTATTTTACAGTCACTTATAACTACGTAGTAAATATTGACAAACTTTACCATTATTTCTATTAAACTGTCAGTAAAAGAGTTCAGCAAGCAAGTGCAAGTATAGGGAATTATTAAATATTTAGCTATAAATAGCTAAACAAGTATCGTATACCCATGGTAATATAATTAGCCATAAATAGCTAAACCAGTGTGCTATATCTAAAGCTAAATATTTAGCCATAAATAGCTAAATAAGTAAATTATAACATTACAATTCAACGTCATTGCAGTCTTCAAAAACCTTCTCTCTCTTTCAGCTAACAGTCAATGATTTTAATTTACTGACTGAACAACGGCCAATTTCAACTTTGGCATCCCTCACACACACACACACACACACACGTAGACACAGCAAATATCCGCTAGCAAAGCAGCAGTTGAGAAATTCCCTAACGAAAGCAGCAGCAAAAAAGGAACCACAACTGCAAACTTCACTGGAATTTCTTAATAGCTTTTTACCGATATCTTTTTTGAGGCCAAACCGTTGATTTTTATATCAAACCCCGCAGGCAACAAGTCAGCAGCGGGCGTGGCAGCACACAAAAGGGGGGGAAGGCGGGGTTTGGCATAAGTTGCGCGGTCGCATTTTTCTAACGATTAAACAAATTCGAGGAAAAAAAGCGCATCTCATGCAACGCGCAACCGCAGCAGGCAGCAGCGGAGTTGACTTCATAGCGTGGCCGTCACCTGCAGTTTCCAGGAATTTTGGCCAGGCCAAGAGCCAGGGCCAGGGCCCAGGCCAGCCTTAGACAAGGAAACCAAAGACGAATGCGAAGCGAAGTTTGCTTCGGTTGCATTTGCCAAAGCGACGGCGGCATTTTTGAGCACCCTATTCTGAGAATCGAATCGTATATCTTCGGGACGGGGCACTCTCCACTCTCTGTGGCTAAATGCTCGATTAATTTCTAATAAATTGGTCGGAAATGCTGCAGTCGACGCAGCAGAGAGTTCCCTATATAGAATTACCCCCCGAAAACGAATACGAAATTACGAAATGAGAAAAACGAATGCAACAATTGAGTTCGATTCGCCTCGCTTTGAAATTTGAGGCATGCCACAAACTTTTTTTGAAACTTTTTCTTAGAATTTATATTGCCGAGAGGCAAAGCTAACACACACGAGAGTGGGAGACTCAAAGAAGAGAGAGAAAGAGAGAGAGCGCGAGCTTTATTAAAGCTTTCACAGTTGTTGCATTTCACTCGGAAGATGCTTGAGAAAGTGCAAAGCAAAGCAGGCGCTGTAGATGTATGTGTTTTTTTTTTTTTTTTTTGGTTCCTCTTGTCAACGCATCTTAACTAATCACAATCCCCAACAATATTTTCTCGTCATTCTCGTTGCAGTATTTGTCGTGTTCGGAGCGCGCGTCCTGAATTTCAACAACCTGCTTTATCGAAACGACAACAACAACGTCTAATATTGTAATTCATTTGTATCCGAAACTGAAAAATAAATAAAACAACAACTGCAAGAACGTCAACGCACAACAAACGCAACAAACAATTACAAAATTCCCTTTGGCTTAGAATTTTTGGCGGCCCAATTGCTTATATGCAAAGCCGGCTAAACAATTCGACGAAATTCCATTTTGGCAACGAATTCAAAACAGTAAACGCAAACAGCAATAGAAACAGAAACAACAATAAAATCTACAAAAAGAACAGCAGCAATAAAAAGAACAAGGAAACTAAGCTTCATCATAGCAAGTATCGTGCAAAGAAGAATCGTCTGCCGCTTGTGGACAACGATACACGCTTTCATTCTTGGCCTTGGCCTTGTTCCGATCCTGGTCTAAAGCAACAATCGATACAACAATAACAACAAGTGGAGGAAGAACGGCTCACAAAATGGATTCACAACAGCAATTCTGCCTGAAATGGAACAGTTATTCGTCCAATTTGGCAATCACATTCTCCAATCTATTCAAATCGGATCTATTGGCCGATGTCACACTATCCTGCGATGGTAAGTTTATAAAATTACATATTTAATATTTGATATATGTATTTATGTGTAGTAAAAATATCGAATCAATTCGATAAATCTATCGTATTGTCAAATTTATCAAATTTTGATTATAAATCAAATGAGCATCAAATCGGACTACTAATTTAGGAAGATATAATAATTTTTATATCAATTGTCTCTTTTTAAGAAAAAAACGCCAGTTTCTATTTTATGTTGGCTGTTCTGATTTCCTAAGAATCTATTGCAAATTTATTTTAACAAATTTATTTAGAATTGTTATAGTTTTCCTCGAAACTTGGCAAGCCTTATCAAGCCTTTCTTGTTGAAATTTATATTTATTCATAATTCTGATTATTTTCATAACTTTAATTAAAATATTCTGATTCCATAGAAATTCAGTTAACGGAAATAGAGATTTTTATACAATATTTTTCCTTTGAATTCATATAAATTTCCTCGAAATTTACAAACTTTTTCATACCATTCTTGTTCAAAATTTTCTTTTATACTTTCTGTCATATGCAATTTAATATTTGAATATGCTAAATAAATGTACTTAAACTATTGTACTTTAAAAGGCTGTCGGAAGTAAAACAGTTTATTGTTTTAATAGGATCATCAGTCCGCAGTAAAATATAATCCTTGTACATCTCAAGTAACTAAAGGGATTTTCTTAGCGAGTTTCACTAAGCATTTAGGCCAACCGCAAAAACGACACCTGTTTTTCTTCTTTGTGGCTTAAATTACACGCACTTTTCTTGAGTGCTGACAATCAATAAATCGACTTTGTGTTTATGTAATAAGCCAAGGCAGACAGCGGGACAGACAAAGAAGACAGACAGACAGACAAACAGTGTAAAGATAAACAGACAATGAAAGAAAGACGCACATAAATTGAGGTTGCTTTTTTTTCTCTGCTTTATTTTTTTGGTTAATAAGCCGCCAAAAATGGCAGAAAAGGCAAAGGCGACCGGCAAAGCGACAGACATTGATTTTCCCGCTGCTTCAGGGCAGGGGGGAACAGCGGCAGGAGGGTATCCCAAAAGACGCGGTTCCTTTTTATGGGTCGTCTCGCTGTCTCATTCTCCAAGTGCTCGTGTGTTTGAGAGAGTGTGCGCCTGTGGGTGTCTGTGTGTGTGTGTATGTGTGTTACTATTTCATTTACAGCATTTTACTACAGTTTTATGGCGGCTTATTAAATGAATATAAATGTGGGCTCGAGCGGCTCTCGGCATTTAGTCTCGGCTATATAGGTAGCACATCAGTATATATCCCAAATACATACACATCCCTGTGTATGTGTATGTATGTCTTTGCGAAAGGCCGCTGAGCATTGTGCGAGGTCAGTAATATTTGGGGTTTTCTTGGGCTCATTTTCATTTCTGTGGGACCCTTGTTGGGTCCTTTTTTATGTACGCATTTTGATTTGGGTTTAAATACGCCTTGGTCTGTGTGTATGTGTGTGCTTGAGTATGTGTGTGTGTGTGTCAGCGTCTTGAACATCATGTTCTCTATGTTTACAGACTTCTGTTTTTATTGGCAAATTGTTGCGCCTAGGTTTAAAGTGGTCGCGACAGCTTAAAGTCATCACATATTGCGCATACCCCGCTTGCGCCGGCTTCAAGTTATTGAAATTGGCAATAGCGGCTGTCAGTTGTGTGCTTCACATCACAATATCCTCATGCGTTTGTTGTTGTGCATATTTTTTGTGGGATTATTTTTTTCAACGTACGCAGACAGTGTCCAACCCGTTCCAGGTACTGCACGACTCTTTACAGAGGATTCCACAAATCCGGCAAAAAAACAAAATAGAAGCAATTTTCGAAACCCTTTGCCCAGCACAGCTGCCCCGTTGTCATCCATATCAATCGAAGTGCTACTACTTTTGATTAAAATTTTGAAATACGTCGTGCCCCCTTCCCCCTGTTATGCTTGCATCCCTCTCTTCCTCTTTTCCCATTTCGTCGCTGGGCAACGCATCATTTTTTCGCTTAATACTCAAAGATTTGCTTTGTTTTTGTGGTTTTTAATATGTTTCCCTCTAAAAAATATCACATATTTCTCTCTCATATTCTAAATTTGTATATATATTCATGGATGTTAGATGTTTGATTTCCCATTTCCATTTCCATTCCCATTTTGGTACATTTTGAAATGAAGCATTAAATATTTGCTTTGCCAGCCCTCGGCGTATGTTTTCGATTGTTTTTTAATATTCATGTGTGTTTTCTCTGTCTTTCCGTGTCTGCTTCTTCTCTCTCTCTCTTCTTACTTTGTTTTGTTTTGATTTTTGGACTCTTCCCCACTCTGGCGGGGTTTTTTCGAGGGATTCCGTAGTTGGTTTCGGGCATTTTCAGCACTTGAGAAATGAGCATTTTTGCGAAATGAACATTTCTGCTTGGCCTTGGGCCATTTTGCCGACACGGGTTTTGTCTTCTGCCTCGTTTGGGGGTTGCTTTTTGGATGCTATAACAACCATTAACAGTTATTTGGTGTACTAATGGATTCAGATATCAGAAAACGCACAAAAAAAGTAACAGTAATTTAAATAAGAACTCCAAATAAAGAGAAAGTGAACAACGTTTTGAGTTTCATCTTCAGTAAATTAAACGGAAAGCACATTAAAGCCGTAAAGCTCATTGTTTGTCGTCACTTGTTAGTTAAAGTTAAAGCTTTGTTAGCGTACAAGCTGCTTAAAGCTCTCTCCTGGACTAGTAAACTTGTCGTTCAGATTTACTGTCATTTCTTCCTTTATTGGTATATATATTTATCATTAGCCAAAGGAAAATACCCTTCAGCTAATCACCATGCCTGGCAATCAATATTATATCACACTATTGCCAAAAACTTCCTATCTCAAGAGCCAAAGAACCTTGATAGTTTCAAGGTGCAATTAAATTCCGAATGCCACAACATGCTCTATGCAATTCACACCTTACTGGCACGACGCGCCAATACATAAATGATTCATGGCCCGTGGGCAGATGATAAGATTGTCGAAAATACTTCCCGAGTAAACAAAAACAGCCTGTCGTCGCCGCCGCCACCGTCGACGCTATTTGTTGTTGTCATCGAAAAAATAATCAAAATTGTAGAAGTGCACCAAATGCGTTGCAAACCCGCAAACCCTTGATGAAAACATATTTTTCAACTATCAACAGTTGAACAGTAGTTCTGCCATATACCTATGCTATATACTACAAATACTAAATACACTATATGGTTGGAGTATGCGAGGCAGAACGCAAACAAGCGTAGGCAATTAGTACGGCATTGTTGCTCTTTATTTTTTGGGTTTTTTTTTCGATTTGTTTATCAGCAGCGAATACGTTTATAAGTATTTCTAAATATGTGTGCGTAAGTGTGTGCGATCTTGAATTTTTTGCGATTTCTTAAAGGCATTTTGTGACCCAATTTCTGTTGTATCAAATGTTAGAACAATATCAACCAACAACAGCGACAGAAAAATAAAAAACGAAAAAAAACATATAGCATCGATTATTATCAACGGAATTTTGGGTTTTTTTCTGATGCAATATAATCAAAAGAGAACCTGTGTTTCTAGAAAATTATGCAATATAGCAGTATTATATTTAGTATATATAAATTAAATATATATAAATACATATACAGTAGCATAGATTGCTCAAACTTCAGTAATGTTTTCTTGGCTTTCTTTTAGTTCTGCAGTTTGCAATTCCATCCACTTCCATCTTCCATTTTGATTCTTCTCTTTCGTCGCCTTCCTTCTTTCTTCTGCTACTCTGCTTTGCACTGGCTTTGGTCAGTTGCTTATCAGGCACACATTGTCAGTGGCGAGTCGCAATTGACACACATTTTTAATGCTGTTGAAATATTTTGGCTGTCGCTGCAGTTCGATTAGATTAAAGAAGCGTGCGGACTTATATACAGTATATACTTGTAGGGTATATATTTATATATGTATTTTAATATTGCCAAAATTTGCTGGCGATTTACTGCGACACGTCGAGGTGTAAATAAGTTAGACAGCTTCATATCGTGGACGCCGCTGCTCGGTTGCTGTTTTAATTTCGATTAAGTAGCGCGCAGCGTCAACACAACAAGTGCCCCATAAAGTCTACAATCTCCCCTCCCCTCCTCCCCCATACTTTCTCGAAAGTGAACCCTCGTTCCTGCTCCAAAAATGTTGTTAAACAAAGGAAGACGGCGTCGAGTGAGGAAAGCACATAAAAATATACTTATATTGCACCCGAAGGGTATGGGGGTGGTTGTGGGCCAAAGGGATATTGCGTATACGCCACAGCAGCAGCAGCTGGCTTTGTGTGTCACAGGTACACACACATAGACAGAGAGAAAGCAGTAAAACGGCGACCCAAGACAACGGCCAAGACGTTCAAGTTGACGTTGAATAACAACTCAGACTCACACACACACTCACAGTTACACACACACACGGGCACGCAGACAAAGCTCAGCTCACAGTCAAGAGCAAGGAAATGATTTCCTTGCTGACTTTTATTATGCTTTTGTAGCACACTCCCTCTCTTTATCTGTGTGTGTGTGTGTGTGTGACATGATTTTTATGAGTTCAAGGTCTCTAAGCGATTTTCGCTAGCGGCGCCACCTGTTGCCAGTGCGCGAAAGTATGCTTTAATTTGCCTAAAAGTAGACAATGTAAACTTTCGTATTTAAAATAAATTTCAATTTAAGTGGATTTTTAAATGCAAATATCAATTAGAAATATCGAATTGAGAATTATAAGTTAATTTATTTTAGTTTTTTTGGAATGTGTTTAATTTATATAAATGCAAAATAAATTTAAAATTATGATAATTAGATTACATAATATTTAAATATATTGTAATATTGCAAAAGAAATGTGAACACAAATATTTATACATTTTATTATATTTATTATTTATTAATTTAATTTATTCAATAATTCACCCGTATAAGATTATAATTTATTATATTATTTAAAACATGATTATATTTTTGATTATCTTAGTTTAGTTAATTTATATATTAATATAAGACTCTTTTCATGTAATATTATATTACATAACCTCACTCTCCTTATTTCTCTCCCCCTCACAGGCGCCGTCTTTAGAGCACACAAACTAATTCTGGCCGCCTGCTCGAAAAAGTTCGCCGATCTGTTCGAGAACACGCCCACAAATGGCCAGTGTGTCATCATACTGGAGGCAACCACGCCGGATAACATGGCCGCGTTGCTGGAGTTCATGTACAAGGGTGAGGTGCACGTCTCCCAGGAGGCGCTCAACAGTTTCCTCAAGTCCGCCGAGAGTCTACAGGTGAGACAGATCCCCCCCCTTCTAATCCCGCTTCCCACTAATCCCCTCTTCTCTTTCTCCCTCTCTCCTCTCGCAGGTCAAAGGTCTGTCCACAGAGACGGGCCGGCTGGCCGCGCAACAGGCGCAACAGCAAATTATGGGCGGCGACAGCTCCCCCCTCGACTCGCCCACTGGGCGCCGCAGCATGCGCAACAGTTTAAGTGGCAGCAGCGGTGGCGGCAACGGTGGCAACGGCAACTCAGCCATCGGTGGCGTCGGCCTTGGTGGCGCCAGCAGCAGTGCCATTGTCGGCGGCATGGGGCACGGCAACAGTCTTAGCCACGCACTGAGCGGCATGACCGCCGGCGGTATGGCAGCTGCGGCTAGTGTTGCGGCCAGCGGCTTGAGTGCACTGGCAGCCAGTGCTGGAGCGTTGGATCGCTGCAGCAGCGCTGGTGGAAACATCATAAGCGGCTCCTCGGCGGGCATTGGACCCATGTCGGGTGGCTCTGTTGGCGGCAGCGGCGGCAATGGTGGCAACAATGGCAACAATGGGTCCATCAGCATGGGCAGCGGCGCTGGCGTCGCTTTACATCTTGGAGGAGGAGGCGGCGGCGGCGGTGGCAGCGGCAGCGGCAACGGTTCGACAGGTAGCTTGAAACAGGAGTGCGATTCACTGATGCACGCGAGCAGCTCCTCGACGCTGGCCCCCATGGGCTGCCATGTACCACTGCCAATGTACCAACGTCCCATCTCGTTCAACGAACCGCTGCGTAAGCGCGCCCTGCGCAGTCCCTACGCCGAGCAGGAGTTGCGTGGCAGTGTGCTGCGTGATGGCTCTAAGAACTCCTCGGAGTGCCCCAGCCCCATCAATAAGCCACCCTACCATCGACCCTCGTCCAGCGCTTCATCGACGGCGCCCACTGAGGCGGACACAATGCACTCGGAGCGTGCCTCGCCACAGTCCAGGTGAGTGAAATAGAATGACTTTGCTAACTGGATAGAAGTAGAGCAAAAGGATTGGTCTCGCTAACGAGTCCATATCGACAAATCAATGCGATATTTATGTTTGATATGAAATTGAGCAACATACACGGCGCGTATAACGATATTTCTTTCGATATATCGGCATATTTGTTTTCATTTGCCTTTTATTTTGCATATTAACACTACATAACGTTTTGGGACTAGATATTTAGGAATATCAGTGCGACAGTGCGCTGCTTAAGTCTGACATAGAATTCAACAAAATATTTTGTATAAAGATCCGATATTTTTGCCAATATATCGCCATATTTGTTTAAATCTCGTAATTTAATTAGTTATAATTTCTGCAAATTGTCTCTGAACTAAAAATTGCATCAATATCGGTTCAACAATACGATATTAAAGTCGGATATGAAGCTCAACAGAATATTTCGAGAACATATCGATTTATCGCGCGATATATTGTCAAATTTGAGCGATTTCCTTGCATTTTTACTGTGATATTTCACAGTATTGTCGCTTTTATTCAATGAAATACGACCGATATATTTAATTTCAATGTATTTCTAAATATTGCTAAAGTTAAATTGAAATAATAGTCAAACAAATGGAAGACAAAGCAAACAATTTTAAACTGCGCTAAAAAGTAGGCAACCTTTTTTCCTAAATTGATTGCTTGCGATATTAACAATATCGTATGCAATAAATGATTTTAGTAAACATATATAAATGTCCTGCTCTTCCCCCTTCGCCCCCACCCCCCACGCAGTCGCTATGAGAACCACAGTCCCAGCACCACAGCCGGCAATGGCAATGCGGCGAGCAACCTCGATCGCATCGTCAAATCGGAGCGTAACAATGGCAGCGCCAATGAGGCAAACGATGACGAACGTGAACTGATGGATGAATCGACAGACGTGAGTAGAGCCACCAAGCCTCCAAGCATCAATCCCCCCCTTCCCCCTACTAACCTTACATCCTCCATATTTTCCCACGCAGAACGGCGCCGAGGATCTGCGTGTTAAGCTAGAGAACTCGAACTTTTCACCGCCACCGCCGAACTCGAACACATCGTCGACCACACCGAATGCATTGCTAGAGAATCTGAAGAATGCCGATGGCTCCTTGTCGGGCAATTTGGCGGCATCCATAGCACCGGCTGATATGCTGAACGTATGGAATGCCACCAAGATGAACAACAAGAACAGCGTCAACACGGCTGATGGCAAGAAGCTCAAGTGTCTCTACTGCGATCGTCTGTACGGCTATGAGACGAACTTGCGTGCTCACATCCGGCAACGGCATCAGGGCATTCGTGTGCCGTGTCCGTTCTGTGAGCGCACCTTCACGCGCAACAACACGGTGCGAAGGCATATTGCACGCGAGCATAAGCAGGAGATTGGACTGGCGGCGGGGGCAACCATCGCGCCGGCACATGTGGCAGCAGCGGCGGCGGCAGCGGCGGCCGCCAATCATTCACCATAGGAAGCAGCCGCAACGGCAGCGGCAGCAGTAGTCATGAGCGCGCACAAGGAGGCGGCTAAACAGCGTAAACGTAAATCACTCAAAATGGCATTGGAGAAGTGTATGCAGCGGCGGGATGCGATGGCATCAACCGCTGATGTGGCAGGTAGTGGGGCAGCTACAACAACAACAACAACAACATCGGGCGAAATAATAATGGGCGAAACAACATCAACAACAACAACAACAACGGGCGAAAGGGCGTCAGCTGCGGCGGCAGCAGCAGCAGCGGCGGCAGCTGCAGCAGCATCGCTGCTTAGCTTTGAGCAGCAACAGAGGCGGCACCATCACCAGGTGCAGCAGGCGCATCAGGAGCTAGCAATGCAAATCAAAGCGGCCATGGCCGCTGAGCAGGAGCAGCGCGAGCAGCAGCACCAGCAGCACCAACAGCAGCTGCAGCTGGCGGAGGCAGCAGAGGCCATGGATACCACGGCCAATACGACAGCCTCGACAACGGGCACGGGGACAACGACGGCGACGACGACAACGATGGGAGATGTGTCGATAACCAGCGAGGGCAGCGATGCTGAGGCAAGCGATCTGAGTGGCAGCGAGGCGGTTCCAGCCCCTGCTCCCATGGAGATCGATGAGCCAATGCCTTCGCCCGATCCCGAGTCGGAGCTGGTTGTTGTTGAACCCAAAATCGAACCGTTGTCCGACAGCGAACCCGAAGACGAGCTCGAACACGAACACGAACAAGAGCACGACAGGAGCACGAGCACGAGCAAGAGCACGAGCCCGTTTCGATGCACCGCACGCCCACGCCCACCAGCCAAATGATGCCACACGAAGCGCCCACATTGACGTCAACGCCCAAAGTCAATGTGGATGTGAATGAGCAGTAAGAGATGTATAACAAGATGACGAAGACGAAGCCCCACCCGCCCCAAAGAAATATAGAAAATGAAGAGAGAAGAGAAAGCCCCTAAGAATTTAATGCCACAATGCAAAACTGATTTGATTGATTGATTAATTGATGAGTGATTGATAGATAGAAAGATGAAGAAGTTTACGTTTATGCGCGCGCTATAAAGATCTGCACGATATCTGCTGATGATCATTTGCCAGATGATCATCACAGTTGCGGATAATGATTGATGATGATTGACTACTGTTGCAACTGCTGTTGCCCTCGGAGACCACCACCAACAATAAACTAAAGTCCCAGTTCCGATGAGCTGGGCAACAATGTGTTATACTCATAGCACAGATCCAAAACTAATCTTATACACACACACACACACACACACCCACACGACACACATACACACACACAACACACGCACTCACACACACACACAAGTACACAAGGCAGTATTTGATGTTCGTTTTGAATTTTTGTTTTTTCTTTTTACCGAAACAAAAAACTAGCAAAAGCAAATGGTTAAAAATTTTAATTTATTCTTAATTAAACAAATTGCGCGCAAGAAGTGCGACAAATGAAAGAAAACAACAACAACAACAAATGCAATCCGACTGAAAAATCGTTTTCAGGGTGCTAACTAAAGAAAGAAATAAAAAAAAAGAAGATCGAGTGAAAAAAAACGCGAATGCGAAATATGCAAAGAGCAAAAAGAAAAACTCAAAAAGAGAAAATATGAAAAATAGTTATGCTTGACAGAAAGTTTGAACGTTTTTGATTGGTAGCTGAAAGTAATTGTTTATGTATATTAATAATATGAACTATTTAATTTCTCAATATTATTTTTCAACATTTTTCTTTCTAACAAAAGTTGCCTCAAATCAAAGAAAGAAACAAAATACAGCATAGCAGATAATAAGAAATAGTAAAAGAAAACAAACCTAACGGAATTTAAGACTTAAACGAGAAATAGCTGCAAACTACAACAACAACATCAACAACAACAACAAGAGGAAAGAACAGTAACAACAACAGTAACAGTAACAAACTACAGAGCAACAATAGCAACAAAACCGCAACCACAAGTACCTGCAATAATTAAATAGTATAAACAAAAGAAGAAAACAAAACGAAACGAAAAATAAAATGGAAAAAAAACAAAGAAAAAGAAATTAAAGAGCGCGAGATTCACCTGCGTTGCCAACTGTCATTTTTCGCCAGGGTTTTTTGTAAATAATTTTATTAAATTTATAATCGATGCGCCGAAAATGCACAGTTGGCCGTAGTTGCCTCCCGCCCCCCACTCCCCCTTGCTTTGGTGAAAGAAGATACATTTTTTTACTTTTGATTTTCAACTTTTCCTTTGGGTCTCAAAATTCAGAAAACTTAATGAAAAAACAAACACGCACAAAATTTCGTTTTGGCCGCAAAACTCATCGTTTTTTTTTGTTTTGTTAAATTCATCACCAAATAAAGCAAACAAAAGAGTAAACAACAAAAAACAAACACAAGCTATAAACAATTGGTAAATTGGGTGCCTATAAAAAAATCATAAATAAATTAAACGACTATTAGTGAAATTTTATAACTAAAAAACTTAAAAGAAACATGAAAATCTTTTATATATTTAAATAAAGTAAATGAGAGAAAGAGGGAGAAATAGATAGAGAGAGTAATCGTAGGAAGAGCGAAAACACGCTCGCTGTGAAACCACTCAAAAACGTTCTCAACAAACTTCAAAAAGCAACAACAAACTACAACAGCAACAACAACAACAAATTGATTGCAGCAGAACAAAAAAAACTAAAAAAGAAAACTAAATTCAAAATCGAAAATTTTTGGCACACCTTTGAAAAACATTTTTCGTCCACAGATTTTTGTTTAAACATCCAAAAAAAAAACGAAACGAAATTTCAAAAACAAATTCAAAATTCAGTTCTTTCGGCCTATTTTGATTTTCAATGCTGTAAAAAAAAAAAACAAAATAATTGAGAAAAGAAATTCTTGTTGTAAACTGTAAATATTACTATAAAAGGAGAAATACACACATCGCACACCCACACAACCTACACACACACACAGACACACACACTACACACGCACACAGTTTAAGGTTTAAGCATCAGTTGTATAATGATATATATGCCTAAAGTTAGGATCTATATACTATAAGCGCATATGTAGGAACACTTAGGCTCGCCAAAAGTTGCTTGCAAGTAAAAATTCCCCTTAAGTTTTCATCCCAATCCTCCCCCCCCCCTCGACAATAGTGCAAGCTTTTAATTTACAGGGTACGCACACACACACACACACAGACAGAAACCAATTAAATAGTATTGAAATAACTGAAAAATAGCCAAATGTTAAAGTCTTTGAGAGATCTAGTTACAAGTATATATCAAATGTTATAACATACGTACACACGTACACACACACACAAATACAAATACAAAACAGCAGTTCTCTTATAGTTCCCCGATCCCAAAAAAGAAAACCCCCCAGTTTGTTCTGTGATGTGCAGCGTTCAAACCGTGTTTGACGTTGCAAAGTTTTTGTTTTCTTTTTTTTAATAATTATCTTATACACACACACACACACACGTACATACACACATGCATATACATATGCTTTATATATGTTATATGTATATTTATATGGTTTTTCCGCCTGCTTAACTAACCGTAACTCGAAACAGCACAAAATAGAAAACAAAAAAGAAATTTGAGAAAAAAGCAAATTATGATAAACGTAATTAATTGCAATAATTTACTTCGTAATTATGATTAATTTACAATCAAACAAAGCTGCCTACCTATCATACACCACCCACTCCACTCCACCCCACCCGATCCCTTCAAGGTGCTCTGATCCTCCACGATCGCTGCAGCGGGTGTGTCGCAGTGAACGTTCTCTGGAGTCTGAATTACATATTATTTTTTAAGTACGTTCATTGTCGTCCATCCGTTGTAGCAGCCCGTGGACGTATCACGACCCCCACCTCCACCTCCCCATTTAGAGCTCCCAATTAATATAATTACATTTATCTTATATACCCCTTATATATACCGTATCTATAGAGAAGTTATTGACTATACATATATCGTTTCTTTGGTCTAATTAGGTTTCGTTTATTTCTTAGCACTTAGTTCAACTTAGACTTATGTATGCGTACGCCTGTATATATCGTATATATATTCGATAATATCGATTATATGTGCGTATGCATGTGAATCAAACTCAGGAACTCATATACCTCAGAATGAAAACTACCTCTTGGTTTTTCGCTTATGCTTTTGAATGGAAAAACTTTAAACTAATTTAAAGATGCTACTAAACAGCTTTAGTTCTTAGTATGTTTTTGTTTAGTTCTTTAGTTTTAAGCTTACGCAATATGCAAAAGACACAACAACACAACAATAGCAACAACAACAACAATAGAATACTACAAACTACAAAATAAAACTACAACAATATCGAACTGCAATAGTAAACTAAACTACCTCAATGGGCCCCCCAATAGACTGCGCAATAACTAAGAGAGAGATATCTTAGCTATAACATAAAATATCGTATCGTATATAGAAAGTTTCAACAATTTTCTTCCTTTTTTTTATTAATTTTGTGAAATGGTGACACACAGGCTAAGCACACACACAAGATACACACATGCACATACATACACACATCTTTTTGGCATTTTGATTTGGAAATATTTACAAAAACTACAACTACAACAAAATCGAAAAACAACAATTTTTGGCAAAACACCCACACACGAACTTAAACAGTTTCATTTTAGATAGGTTTTTGTAAATATGCGCTAAATTACACAAAAATAAATTAATACTAAATGTAATATTTCAAGAAAAAGTTAAAACAAAAAACAAAAACTTTTGGCTATAACTTTAACTAACTATACGAAAAACAAAAACGTGAATAAAACAAAAAATTTACTACGTATGTGTAAGGAAAATGTGTATACATAATTTTCGGCAAAGCAACTAAATGAGGCAAAAACAACAAACACACACACACACAAAATGGAAAAACCCAAAACACTCACACACATTATATTAGCAACTATGTAAAGAAGCAAATTGAGAAGGAAAATACAAAGAAATTATTTTAAGGCTACGTAAAAAATTATGAGAACTACAAAAATTAAACAAAATTGATGAATATCAACTCAAAATAACGGTATACTTTTGCTAGAGCTACGCGTAACTGTACCAACATTTTGTTGACAGCCCCCCTCAAAAAAATAAAGAAAAATTCGAATTCGAAAGCGAAACCTGCGGGTTATAAAAATTGAGAATAAATTATGTAAAAAGAAACGCAAAAATGTAAAACCATTTTCAAGAAATTCTTAAAGAACTTTTGCATGACTAAGCAAAAACTAAGCATTAACATAAACACGATTTAGGCTTAAACTTTCGGCTAAAATTAAAAATAACAAAAAAAAACACTAAAAATTACAAAAAAAAAAAAAAACATATTTTTATGTAAAACTTAAAATCCCAATTTAGGCACTCGCAGAACGTAAAATTTGCATAAAATATTTATTTAGAGCGAAACATTAAGTGGAAAAACAAAAACACAATACAATTTTAGGCCCAACTTTCGACAAAAAGGCGGCCTAAAATAATTTCTTTGTAAAATATGAAAAGTAAGAAAAAACTAAAAAGAAATGCAAAATAATGTAACTAAATTTAAACAAGAATAACAACAAAACACAAATGTCGCCATTTTGCATTTAGAGCGTTAAAAGTTATAAAGAAGAATCGATCGTTCCAAAGACGCGATCAACTTTTAATGTACATAATGAATGAGGAAAATCTATGAAAACTAATTGTTTTTCTTGTGTATTTATCATATATGTGTATGTAATTTTTTGTGTTTACCTTACCTCTCCCCGCCCCTACAAACTTTTTACTCTACACCACCAACTTCAGTTGTATAAACTAATTTCTAAGCCCGAGAAGTTTGCTTAAATATGTGCTAAATGCACACGTACAAAAAACAGCAAAAATGCTAAATTTAATTAATAACCAATAAAAACAAAAATAAAACAAAAAATTTAAATGGAAAATTATTCTATAAATTTACGTAAAGAAATACAAAATGAAAACAGCAAATAGCGTTCGTTGTAAGTGATTTTTGTTATATATTTTTGTTAGTACTTGTTTTCTATTAATATTTAGTTGAATAACGAAAAAGTGAAACAACAACAACAACAACAGCAACAGCAACAACAAGCCAATTGTACTTATACGTGATTTTCATTTCTTGATTCGATTACACAATTTCTGTTAATACCGTTAATTTGCTCAAGCGACAAGCAACAACAACACAAACAAGTTATTTTATATTGAATTTGTTTTTGCCTATGTTTTTCAGTTTTACCTTACCTTAACTCTTCAAAATCCAAGTTATTTCAAATAACTATAAAACAAAATATCACGAAAATGGAAATGAGAATAATTTAAGTCCACCAGAAAGGTGTAAAATATACTTATATATTTAATTTAATTTTAAAACTTTACTTTTATGTTTCTTGTACAATTTTGAATTTTGTTTAAATTCAGCACGTGAAAATTGGCTTGTTTTCCCCACTTTTTATTATTTGTAACGTTTATGTTTAAAACTAAATTTATACTACACACATAATATATACAATACATATATATTTACGTAAATGCTAAATTAATGCAACTAAATAAATGTTTAAAACCAAAAAAAAAAAAAAACAAAATTTGACAATTGGCAATTTTTATTGGCGAAAAACAATTTTGACATTTTTATTTTTACAGTTTCTTTTTAGCACACTCGTATACTACACAAAAAAAGAAAAACCTATTATAACAATAAAAGCGAATAACGCAAAATGTGTTTAGGCCTAAGCGACTTTACAGTTCAGTTAATCAGTACATGCACACCTAAGTATGTATATAGATATGGCATAATATTAGGTTTAAACCACCCACGCGGTGAGAGACAGCTCTCTCTTTAGCCGCATACCCCTTTCGCTCTCTCAATGTGTAAATCAAGTTGTTGTAAATTTGTCTAAAATGAAAATCGAAGCGAGTACAAATTAAATTTAAAATACTTTTCTCATTTTTCTTCATTCCCATTTGTGTGTTTGAACCAGATCCTCTTTATTGTTTTTTACTTATGTGTAATTAATTAAAAATAATAGGTCACATGAAAGAAAACGAAAACAACGTGAAAGTAACGTAAAAAAACTTAAGCTATACAAAAACTTTTGGAACAATGACAAGTACAAAATTTCAGGTAAAACAAAATTTAGCAGTTAAATTTTAAATTAACAAATATATTATGAAAATACGTACAAATTTTTCGGCATAAATGAGAATAACATTAAAGAAAAAAACGAAAAGAAGAGCAAAACATAAAGCAAACAAAACTAAGCCGATTTCGAATTTGGCAAATTTGTGTGACTTTAAGATGAGGTTCAGTTAGAATGGAATTATGTTTTTGCCATCAGTTTTTGAAAGCTTTCGTTTATTGTAGAACAACAAAACTTGAGTTACACATGCAAAAAGCAAAAAAAAAAACAACACAAAATTTAAGAAAAAAACTGAACTGCAAAGTATGCAAAGAAATTTCCAAATAATGAAATGAAATAGATTTTTCAGTTCTATTAAATTTTTCGGCAAATTTATAAGGTTTGATTCGAGAAACAAAACGATACGAAAATGTACTCCAACCACATATGGTCTGCACATATATAAATATATATGTATATATACAAATATATACAAACATAAATCGAGGCGAGAATCTATAGTTTTAACATGAAAATCCGTTTGGAGCTAACTCAGGGCATTATCAAGACTCACGACGATGTATACACATGCATTTATAATACAGAAATGAGACAACATTTTTTCGATATGTATTACGATGTTTAACGATGAAGATGAATCAAGCTAATGATATGTAATAATCATGCAAAAAAACGATTATGAACAACTCAGGTATTAAATATTAAAATGAAATATTTTTAAATGAAATCAAGGAGCAAAGAAAACGACCGCAAAGTCAACAATTTCCAACGTTGTGCAATATTCTTAAAGTTTTCTAAAAAATACGTAATAGTATTAATCAAGTAAGGCATAAAAAAACACAAACAACAAACTAAAACTAAAAGATAAAAATGGAAAATTGAATGAGTGTTCATAAGAGGGGGAAAGAGTGTTTGGCATGGTGAGATTTGGTGAGTTTTTGGAAGCACATGACGAATTAGCGTATACCCTATTTATACCCTAATAGTAATATATACTTGTACTTTTGTTTTACTCGTTTTATGTTCGTAACAATCCACAACAACACACACCACAACAACAACAACTACAACAGCAACACACACACTACACATACGAAGCGACAAGCGAAAATAGTGAAATACAAATAGCTAAATGAAAATGAGTTTATATAAAGAAGGAAAACATAAAACTGTGATTACATTCGATTATCGCTGCGTTGATATGTCAAATGTTGCATAATTAATGATTGAACAAATACGAGAAAAACGAGAAAAATACTTGATCCGCTTATGATTTACGATGATTTTTTCTACGATATTGGCACTATTGACAATGAATTTGTCATTGGCGATCAATATATATGCATAAACTAAATAAATATTTACTTAATTAGACGAAATATTGAACTTCAAAAGATTTACGTATGAAAATGAATACGAATTATAATTATGTACTTATTGAATTATTTGTGAAGAATTAGAGAATACGGAACGGTCATATGTGTGTATGCCAATTATTTCATCAGACTATCCCCAGTTCGCAATTAATCTCAATAATGAACAATTGAATGATTCATACATTTTAATTTAGTTTTGAACCCTCTTTATATGTAGTTCACTTTAGTTACAAATTAAAGTCTGAGATTTTACATTAATGTATATGGTCAAAGTATACACCTAAATAAAAGGAAACACCCAAAAAAATGAACAAGAAACTTAACTAAGTTTATGATTATTAAACTATTTATGAAGCAACCCGAGAAACTTACACTTACACACATACATATACACACAGATAATCACTCACTGGATTTTGTATTTGGCTATATACTACATATGTAGATGTATGAAAACCAAATTGTCAGAAGATTTGTAAGATCTTAAGGAATGAAAGCTAAACTAAACTGTATTTTTCACTCCATGCGTATGATTTTAATATAGTATCTGGCATTTGTGCAGGCGAGAAATTTAAGTAAACAGCTTAAATATATTTTAAATGAAAATTCGGATTAAAAATGTACGATTATGGCATTAACTTTTGTGTAAAATATAAACATTAAGCTATACAACCAAAACAAAACAAAACATGAAAAAAGAAGTCACAGAAAAAAACGCATTGTAACAAAAACTCACACAGAGCATGGATATGGGGAGAACAGATATTGAGCATAAAAAGAATATGAACGAAAATCTTAATTCAATAAACTTGTTGCAAAAAATATAAAAAAAACAAAATCGACTTTTTATTACTCGACATGATTGCAGCTTATTTAAATTTCGATAAGCGTAACATGCACTGAAAGCTTATCGATAACAACCAAATGTTCCTCACATTGTAGTTGGTCACACCGAACTCGCGAACAGCTGTTCGTTTGTGCTCGCAACCTGTGAATGGTCAGACGCCATTGTGTTACGTGCTGACGAATCGAATAAGTGCAAATTGTTGTTAACATAAGTTGTTTGCACATTACAATTCAAAGTGTCCTTTTAAAGGATTAAATAAACAGTAGGATAACATATTCAAGAGGAGCAGAAATAAGTTTCAAGCCGCAGAAAAAAACACAACTTCGACAAAAGAGCAAAACACACAGTCATAACAAAATGGTGAGTAATAACATAGATATGAATACAAAGCATACTAAAAAACGAGTTATTTCGGTTGCCGCTCTAACGTTAAAGACCAAATAACGGTATTTTTGAACATATAACGCACATATGGCGAAACGTAACAACAAATCGCTGCCGCTTAGCATGTATTGGCCTGTGACCTAAAATTATGCCCATATATGGCATGTAGTCGTGGCGTGTGCCGGTTAAGGGGTAAGGGGGATGATGGGGATTCAATAGGTCACTTATCGCCAAAAAAATGACTCAAATACAATAGCACCTTAACTAATGACCTATCTGTGTTTGCTTTTACTTTATTTATGTTTTGATTTAGTCGGAAATGCAAATGGATTGTGCATTGGATCTGATGCGGCGTCTACCGCCTCAACAAATTGAGAAGAATCTAATTGATCTCATCGATTTGGCTCCGGATTTGTGTGAGGATCTGCTCTCGTCGGTGGATCAACCGCTGAAGATAGCCAAAGACAAAGAGCATGGCAAAGATTACTTGCTGTGCGATTACAATCGTGATGGCGACTCATATCGCTCGCCCTGGTCCAACACGTACTATCCCCCACTGGAGGACGGGCAAATGCCATCGGAACGCTTGCGTAAACTCGAAATTGAAGCTAACTACGCCTTCGATCAGTATCGCGAAATGTACTACGAGGGCGGTGTCTCATCGGTGTACCTGTGGGATTTAGATCACGGTTTCGCTGCTGTAATACTCATCAAAAAGGCTGGCGATGGCAGTAAAATGATACGCGGCTGCTGGGATTCCATTCACGTGGTTGAGGTGCAAGAGAAAACCACTGGCCGCACGGCACACTATAAGCTCACCTCGACGGCAATGCTCTGGCTGCAGACAAACAAACAGGGCTCGGGCACAATGAATCTTGGTGGTTCATTGACACGCCAGAACGAACAGGATGCGAATGTGAGCGAATCATCGCCACATATTGCCAACATTGGTCGCATGGTCGAGGAGATGGAGAACAAAATACGTAACACACTGAATGCCATCTACTTTGGCAAGACCAAGGACATTGTCAACGGGCTGCGCAGCACACAGTCTCTGGCCGATCAGCGTGATCAGGCTGCGATGAAGCAGGATCTGGCCGCTGCAATACTGAGACGCAATGTCAAACCCGAATCGAACTGAGCTGCAGTTGACGCCGTTGCGGCGTGAACAGACAGCCTTCTTTACGGACAGTAAATGGTCGATTGGTCCGCGTTATTACGGTATATTCATGCGCATTTCTAGGCATTAAATTTGTTAAACCAAAAGAAAAAGGAAAGTAAAAAGAAAAAAAAAAAACATAATTATGAGAATGAGAAACTTGTTAAAATGAGAAAAATCGTATTTACCGTAAATCAATTGCCCCGCCCCGCACCGCCCATTTCCCGTTCGCAGAAGCGTCGTCGTATTGTTGCAATTTCAAATAGTCCACACGCATATTTAATAAATGTTTTGTCATCCAACAACAACAACAAACAAAAACAACAGAAAAGCAGAAAGAAAACTCCGCCGTCGCCGCCCTTTAGACAGTATATCTTTAAGTATTTTGAGTATTTGTATCTGTAAATTGCATAATTTGTATCTGAAAGTTGAAAAACAAATAAGGGAAAAAAACTCTTCGCATTTCGAGATTCTTTTTAAACTATTCGATTATGTTTTGGCATTTTTTGCATTCATATTCTTCTTTCGTCTTTCAGAAGCGTTCGTTGCTGCGTTCGACTATAAATATGTTTATATAAATAAATAATTAAATAAACTATGTATGTATGTATGTGTATTCTAACAATAAGAAGCTCGAAGCATAAATTTTACATTATGTACTTTTTACTGAAACACCCGCTCTGTATTATGTGAAAAATACACATTACGTACCGATCAGCGAAACCCAAATGATGTTTTATTTTGATGCTAGACCAAGCAAATTGGTTCAGATTGTTAACTATACAATGGAATCATCTTGGTTAGTTATAAACATTGGTATGTTTGTGATTCCTACATTACTTACTCAATCATCAATTGATTCAGTAGAATAGATTTCTTTAAAGAAACAAAACGAACATCTCTAAAGTAGATCTAGAGATCACTTTCATTAATGGATATTAAATGCAAGAGAATATCTTGATTTATTTTGGTATGGCTATGTTTGTTTATTTTTATGAAAAATCCCAAACTACACTAGAAGTTACAATACGTTAAGATATCGTATGTGTTGCTTACATTAAATACATGAATACAATGCTTAGTAATCAAGGAATTTCAATCGAAACATTTCATTTGTTTTTTGATTATTGTATCTGTATCGTTATTTATATATTGATAAATACTTGTATATCATTATTTAGTATGTGTGTGTGAGTGTGTGTATGTGTTATCAACTATGTAGTATATACAAAAAACGCAATACGGTGGCACACTTGATAGCAACAACACTTGCTTCTGTGTGTGGATGTGCGTGCATGTATTTGTTGTTGTTATTGTTGACTGATAAAATTGTTGTTTATCGTTATCGTAGAAGAATCATCGCATTTCAATTTCAATTTTTTGCTAACACATTCATTGTCGCTCTATATAGTATCTACAGATCCTTAGTCTAATGATTACGAATAAATTAAGATTTATTTAGGAGGTCGAAATAAAAATTAGTTTACGATTACATACAATATTATACAAGAAGGGGCTGCTCACAAGCATGTAGTGACTAAGGTGTCGAGTCAGGGTGAAAATAGCAATTGAGAAGAGGAGAAAAGGAAGAGCAGCCGCTGCAGTTGAAGAGAAGCAGAAGCCTTGTTGTCCAGCAATACAAATCTCTCTTCTGCTGTCTGTCGTTAGTGCGTTCGCATACATATACACACACACATGTGTGTTTGTGTGTATGTGTGTATATCGTTTTTATAAATAAATGTGCAATAAATATGCAAAAGTCTCTTAGGTACACAGGAACTGCTGTGGGAGCAGCTTATTGCATTTTGGAAACTTCGAATTTCGTATTGATAATCTCCTCATCGGAATCAAGTACTGGCAGAGCAGGATCACCCATTGATGATGGTATATTCTCCTCAACCCAACGCAAATCATCCTCTTCGGTGGTTGTGGCTGCTGTGCGTGAATTCGTTGGAGTTCTGGCCGAACCATTCTGATGGGAGCCACGCATCTTCACGCCATACGCATCGGCCACAAATTGATCCTCCTCATCTGGAAAATGAATTAGAGAAAAGAATTAAGTATTTATTGTTGCCACACTTATTTCCTGATCTAACTAACCCTCCTCGTCCTCATCCTCGGGGTTGTCCAGCAGTGGCGTGAATGCATATCGCTGATTATTGTTTGTGGGGCGCCACAATATCATGATGACCAGAAGCAGCACCGAGAACAGAATATGCCAGAAGGCCGTATCTATCCAGATATCATGCCAGCCCTTAAAATATATAAAAGGGGGTATTAGTGAGACGACAGCATTACCAAAGCAATATCAACTTACAGGCGTGCAGTTCTCGGTTCTACGCAAACGCAGAGCGAACAACATAAAGATAACGGAAGCGATAACAGCGAATATCAAAGTATTGGTGAAATGTCTGTATAGCAAGAGTTTCACCATGTTCCTGAAATGTCACAATCATAATTAATCTATATTCTGATGAGTAATACTCGTAATATTTACCTGCGCAATCGCAACGTGCGTGTAGTCTGCACCAGCGAGGTAAATATCCACCAACAAATTCCCGTATCGAGCACAGCTAACGGAATTGTGGCCACAAGCAGCTCACTGCGATCGCTCTTTACTTTGGTTATGCGCAAATAGCTTTCCACGCAGGCCAGCAAAAAGTAGAGCGCACCTACGCCCACAACACGATGCAGCATGGGTCCCAGGCGGGGCCTACAAAAGGGGAAACATTGATTATTGCAGAATAGATACAAAAGAGATAAGATGAGAGTTGTCAAAGACACTACAGCAAATACATATAGTATGTTTGCAACAAATTTATTCCTACCATGTTTACTCAGCTTTATTTACTCACTTGACAATGCCGAAACCCAGACTCATGATGATAACCAACATGCGGGCCAGTGTGCGCTTTCCACATGAAACAAATTCAGCCACGAGTTCAGCATGCTGCACTGGATAACCAGTGTTTGCAACTGTCTGATACTCAGCATAGAAGAACGCCTTCTCGAGCATGCCCAGCAAAATGACGCCACCAATCCAAAATTGTATGCGCAACAGATCGCGCCACTGTGCAAACGAGACGAACAGCCAAATGATGCCAAAGATCACATATACTATGCACATTATCAAATAGAACTGCAGAAGAAAAAGGTGTTAAAGTTAAATATGAGAAAAAAGATTAGAAATGAGGGAAAAACGTACCGGCAAGAAAGGCCAGTCAATGGCCGAGATGTAGCCATGTGGTCCCAGAAAACCAATGTGCACAGTGCCATGAAATTGTTGACCTGGCGGCGTGGTCAAAATGCTCAACTCCAGCTCGTAGATGCCATCTTCAGCTATGATGGCAACGGGTTTGGCAGGCGTCTATTGAGAGATAGTATGAGAAAATAAAATTATAATGCTACAGTTACTATATAATACTATGGTTATACTATTTGGACTATAAGTAAGAGATTAATACAATGGGAACCTAGCACATAGAGATCCCATATTTAAGCAGCTATTACATTTCTATACCTATATTCTGTGTTTACTTGAGCACATAGATTGCTTTTGTTTTTTATGTGTTTAATATATAAGATGATGTAATTAAAAACAACAATGGCTTTAGTATTTCCCCAACTATTAATCTACTTCTGCGACATAGAGATTTCCTCTTTATTTCTGTTTAACAATATGTTAAATAGCAAGAATTCAAAATTGAAGATAACAATTGCTAAATATTTCCCCCAACTATTAATCTGCTTCAGCCTACAGAACCCCTCTTTAAGATGCCTTATCGTACTATCCATTATATTTATATAACAAGTTCTCCATAACGAGCGTGTGCTATATCCTCTTGCCATTTTATCAACATACGAAACTACATTTCCTCTAACCAAAAAACAGAATTCGATAAGTGAAGTGTATGATAACATATTTGATGTAGGTTCAAGTGTTGAGTGGTTCTATATATGCGTGTATATGTGTGTTAATAGTATACGCAAACTGGTACTGAGTCATAGACAGGAATTTTAATTACCGATGCGGGATTCTTGACCACTTTAGGTGCCTGCACAGCATTTGCCGGCGCAGCCAGGGTAACATCGGCGACTTCATCCCGCAGCACAATGAGATGCGTGCAATTTGCCTTTAGCTCAAACGTTTTAATGGGCTGACTGAGACTTGCATTTTGTTGCATCTTTGGATTGTCGTTGAGTGCTTGCAACTGCAACAGGAAGAAGGGTATTAAATAACTGCACAAGGAGTTTAATTTACTTTAGATTAGATTTACTTACAAAACGTCCATCGAAGAGACATGGGTGCTTCGTCAGCTTAAACTTTATATCTAGTGGAACTTCCTCAGCAGACGTGCACTCCACTGCAAGTGTGTGTATGCGTGTGTGTATGTACGTGGGAGGGAAGACAGAGGTAGAGGTAGAGCAGAAATGTTTTCAGTTTATTGCCAGCAAATTTGTCACGTTGCAAACAAAGTTTACTTACGTTTTATGTAGATCTCCGTGGCAGCCAGTAATGGACGCTGCTCGATTATAGGCTGTAAATCCTGTTGAAAATGCAATACATCTATAAAGTATTTCTCGTATTTATTATTGTGCTCACATTTTACCTGATTTATAAAAATGTCAACGAGGCCTGGCTCTGATTTCCCAGCAGCCAGAGTGGCATAAATTGTTGTAAGCGCCAGCGCCACTGAAAAATGCCCCGACATTATGTATACACTACACACTTGCACCTAAATAAATAATATTTATATATCTTTTTACTTTGCTGACTACGCTTTAGAACAATACTGCAAGTTATCGACAAGGGGACTATCGATTATGTTTGTGCGCAATCGAAACGGTTACCGGTGACAAAATACCATACACGTTCAGTCTGCTGAGCACAAAGCTGCAACGAGGATTTTCAAACATCAACTATGTTTTCAATATAAATTTAGTTTAAAACTTTTTCCAATAATGTTTTAAGTTTTTTAGTACAAAGTTGAATCTATCATTTGCTCCATTTGAATAAAAATATGGTATTTGTATTGCCGATAAATTGTATGATTGCAATTCCACTGCCAACGGTATTTTTCGAGGTGAATGGCAATGTCAATGTTGTCGTTATCGGATTGCCGAAAAGACACAATTTGTTATTAGCGTTGGATTTTTATTCTTGCATTAACTTAAATGCTTTTATTGCCATAAAACATGGTAAATGTTATGAAAGGAGTGCTTGTGGAATGGTAATTATATATTTAATAAATCTTGATTCATTTGCTTTAATCAAATTGCTGTGTGGTACCTTCAGTGATCCGGCTATGAAACAATTTTTATTGCACTTGGATGAAAAGCTGGCATTGGGACGCAAATTTATCATACAAGATTTGGACGAGAATCATTTATTCATTTCTACCGATATTGTTGAAGTGCTGCAGGCTCGTGTTGATGAGTTAATGGATCGCATAAGCTTTCCGTTGCACGAAAAAGACCCATAAATTAATCATTATACAACAACAAGAACACAACTACAACCAAAATAATGACGGGGCGCGAATCGCATCGCATCAAAGATGCGGAGAAGAAGCGTGTCCTAGATGAAACAGCGCGTAAGCGACGTGCACGCAAAGCTCTTGAAGCCCTGGAGCAAGACAACTTCCAAGATGACCCACATGCCGACCTAGTAATGTCCAAAAAGTTACCCAAATTCCAAGACAGCATCAAGAACAGCAAGGAAAAGAAAGGCAAACGTAACAAAGGCGCTGAATATTTTCGTGCCAAATATCGCAAAAACTTCCAGCAACTTCTCGAGGAGGACAAACAGAAGCCCAACTACGAGAGTGCCGCAGCACCGGCGCCCAAGAAGCCAGTGCGCCATTTCTGTGCCGTTTGCGGAAACTTTTCGCAATATTCCTGCACGGCATGCGGAACCCGTTATTGTCGGGTGCGCTGCTTGCGTACGCATCAGGACACGCGTTGTCTAAAATGGACCGCCTAATAAGTTTGGTTGTAGTGTTGCTCATATCCAATATATATACACATAAATAGTTTTTAAACATTGCTGGTCGTTTTTCTTAAAATATTCAATAAGTTTGCTCAGCTATTACATCGACAATCGATTGCCTGCTCGATATAATTCTCCATGAACGTCGGCAGAGTTGTCAACTTCGTTCAAAAAGTTTTCCTTTTTTTTTACATTTTTGTATTTTTGCGTTGTGGTCACACAATCGCGCAGTCTCAAATCATTTTTCAAACAACAAGGTTGCGTCGCACGTTGTACGCATTGTACAATAAATTAAATTTTAAGTATAACGGCCTTTCTTTGCAACGAGATAAATCCAAAAAAAGCGATTTAAACCCAATTTTAACATATTAAAATAAGCGAATTAAACCGCATAAACTACAAACCACAGCCGGTCGTGGGAGTGAGTGTGTGTGTGTGAGTTCTATATACAGTGGTGTTTGTGCATGAAAGCATTTCAAATCCAATAAGAAAAAAGGATTATCAAAGCAGCTGCAAATAAAGTCGTATCGAGGCAAAATGGATTTTAACTTTGCTGATTTAAAGAAGGAGGCTGCCGCCACTGCTGACGACATCTTCAGCAGCGCGAGCAGTGCAGCGAATGCGGCCAACAAGAAGGTGTCGAGTGCCTATGATGATTTATTGGGCGACCTCAGCGGCGGAGATGGTGGCACCACCAGCAGCAGTGCCACCCTCGTTGGCAGCGGGGACCGCAGCAGCAGCAGCGTAGGGGCGCAGGACGATAATGCGCATACCGAGCACTATTTCGCCAACGAGCAGAAAAACATCGACTTCGGTGACCCACAGGCCTTCGTGCAGCGCATGTCAGCTGGTGCCAAGGAGGCACAGGAGCAGCTGGACGCTAAGTTTGCGCAGAAAACAGATGACTTTGGTGGCATTCTATCGCAGGCCGGTAAGAGCGCCAAGCAGGGCCTGAGCGACCTGACCACGGACTTTATGAATGCCGAGCGTGGCATTTTTGGCGAAGCACCATTGGCTCCGTTTACGGCTCCTGCTGCTGCAACGGTTCCAGTTGTAGCTCCTACTCCAGTACCGGTTCCAGTTGTAGCTCCTACTCCGGCACCGGCTGCTGCGCCTGCTCCCATTGCGGCGCCCAAGCCTGTCGAAGAAGATTTGCTTGGCAGCTTCAGTAGCCAACCAACAACAACTGTGCCGCTGCAGCCCTTCGAGCCCAGTGCTCCTTCCAAAACCAATTACTATGACGACGACTCTGATGATGATTTTGTGAGCAAACCAAGTGTTGTCACAGCAGCAGCTGCACCACTCGCACCCGCACCAGCAACCGCCCAATCAGCCGTTGTGGCCAACAAGGATTCCGACACAGATTCACCGTCCGTATCGTACACACCGTCGCCGGCCAAGAAACCGATTACCGATGCCCTCAAAGAGCAGGACAATGAGAAATTTATTTCATCCGAAGATTTACTTAGTGATTTCAAGGAGGAGCGTACTGCCACGCCACCTGTGGCAGCTAAAGTAGCTCCACCCAAGGCAGCAGCCACTAAACTCGTTACCGACTTGGATGACGATGAGCCTGTGGCAAAGCCAGCTGTTGTTCCAGTTGTTGCCAAGCCGGAGCCTGTGAAGCCTGCAGCACCCAAAGTGGAGCCGCCCAAGGCAACCCAGCCCCAGATTCAACAACAAAAGCAGCAATCGCAGCCAAAGATTGTGTCCCTTGAGGAGATCTTCTACAAGTACGGATTGGGTAAGTGGCAAAGCTTGTTAAACTAGAGAGAAGTCGACTCTGCTTATACCCTGCAAATCAATAATTCAATCTATGTTATATAATTTATTTTTGTGTTCCGGAGTTGCCAACTAATTTGCAGTGTATAAGTAAAATTATTACTTATCGATATCATTTCATTTCTAATTAATTTGTACTCGACAATTAGTCATCGCATATTGCTATAGTTGCTGTTAGTTTTTGTTGTTATCGTTGTGTTTTGTTGATATTTTAATGTATCCTCGCGACCGCACCTTGCCGCACCGACGTCACCGTCTACTTGGCTTGGTGCCTCTGGTCACTCTGGCTTTGTGTTTTTGTTTTTTGTGTGTTTGTTACTTTTTTTGTCATAGCCGTAAACAAGCCGCTTATTGCCCGCACTCCCACTCCACCCTTCTCCTTTGACACCTCTCTCTCTCTCTTTTTCGCACTTCTTTGTCTGCGTGTCTATGCGGCTTTTAGCATTTTGTTTTGCGTGTGTTTGCCGCTCTTATGATGTCATCGAGAGGGTTTTGAATTTTCGCTGGCTGCTAGCGCAAATAAAATAATAATAATGTAAATACTTTAATGGTTTGTATACGTATACATAAAAATATAGTACATGCATATGTACGTATGTTTGTGCGTGCAAACTGGTGAATTCGGTTTTGCAATTTTGTGTGACAAATTCGCCGGCAATCGAGTGCACTAAGTCTCATTTATTCTCTCTCTTTGATCACTGGCTGGAGAGAGAGATGGAGATGCTGCAATCAACCCTGTCATCGATTGTTGTTCGTGACGTGAGTCACGACTGCGCAACAGCTATCGAACAAGTCAATTGGCATTTATTTTAGTTTCTATTCTAGTATTATTTCACAAGTATTTTTTTCTTTATCTTTTTTTATCTTATTCATCGCTCATGAATCAGCAGCTTTGCTTTTGCTCTCACTGTTGCTGTCGCTGCTCTGTCGCTGCCCTTGTTATTTGTTGCTGCTGCGTTCATTGACGCGAGCTGCGCGTTCATAATTCATATTTCACATTTGATTCTGTTTTTTTTTTAGTTTCTGCACTACATTCTAGCATGTGTCCATTAAAGCAATTATGGCACACACACGTACAGGCAGTGCTGCTACTCTTTCTACTACTACTTTTTGGACAGTGTTGCCCCTAACCCCTCGGATGCAGCTTTTAATTTAAGCCTTCGCCTGCATAATCCAATTGTCTGTCTGGTTTAGGGTGACGCTTCACTGCGCAAAAACATTATTATACGTTTTTATATTAGTTTCATGCATTTCTTTTTCTCTCCGTTGCTAACTGCGCCTTGATTTTTTCCGCTTGCTGGCAAAATTTTGCAATTAGTAATGTGTTTTCTTGTCTTTGTCTTTTCCTTTTCTTCTCACTATTTTCATGGCAAGCAGATGCTAAGTACATCTTCCTCTCTTTCTCTGTATGTCTGTCTGTCTGTCCGTCGTTACTTATACTTGCCTTTGTTGCGATTGTTCCATTTGGCATTGACTTTGCCCCCCGACTGCAGCTGCTGCCAATGCATCGACCCAATCCGATAACCGATTCGATTCTTTTGCTTCCTTTACCAGTTGCTCATTCGCACTTTGTCCCTCTTGCTCTCTTGCTGGGAGGCTGAGTTCGGCGTAGCACGAGCACTTATCAGCGAATTCGCTTTGCGTTTATCGCCCGCTTTATAACTGTTTTTTCATTCGCTATCGAGAGCATTTGCCCACATGTCAAGCAAATGTGGGAAACTTAAGTGCAGAGACTAAGAACTCTTGTGTGTATTATAACCGGACAAATCGATTTGAAAAGTAGCAATAAAAAAAGTGCCATAAAAGAAACGCCCTCAATCCACGGCGTATTTACAAGGCGTAACGAGATTTGTGAAAGCGCTACACAAAAAGACTAAAGACGAAATCTCGTGTAAACAAAGTGTGAATAAGTTTTTCATTTTTATTTTCGGTACTCTGTGCTTGTGTGTGTGGGTTTTGTTTCAAGTGCAGACTCCCCCCAAGGTGTTTGGCGTGATCGATTTTGTTTTGGATCAGCGATCTACGTGTTGTCTCTAACGAGATCGTATGCTGATTAAGATCTGACACTGCTTATACCTTGATTATCTTACTTGTACCTTATCTTTATACGAGGCCAAGTGATATTCTAGGGTTTATCAAGTCTTATGCTGTTTCTACCTCCCGTGGTATGGAAATCTGTCTCCCAGGGTTTTCTCTATAAATATAAAACAACGACTTCCTTTATTCGATATACATATGTATGTACGTATGTACATATGTATACATTTGATTTGTATCTATAATTAGATACGAAATTTCCTTGTTTATAGAAAACAAGTGCAAGATTTTGCTGTTGTCCAAATAACTTTTCTAATAAGTTGCCAAAATGTATCGCGCATCATCACCATATGAAATTCATCTGACATAATCGGGTCAACTGTACCAGGCAGATATGGTTCCTTAATAGCTTTTTTGTTGAGCTAAAATTCAGTTGGGAAGGAACTTATGACTCTAATAAACTATTATTATTTAATAGCAGTGAGGGAAGTGTACACAGGGTAACACACAAGTTGCACAACTTTTCTCTTGGTCTCGTTTTATCGCACGCATTTGTCAATATCTGCGCATTTGAATGCAAACTTTTGCCAAAATTCTCAAGCCAGAAAGAGTAATAAAGAAATGTTACATATGTCAAAAAGTTAGAGAATCCATAAACTAAAAAGCACTCGGGAGAAGACAGAAGTCGCTTAGCTGCTTGGCTCATTGATTTCATATCTCAACGCAAACAGCAACAGCGAGACCCACCTGACAAACATCTGCCATTCCCATTACTGTCTCATTCCACCCTCAGGGTGGTATTAGACACTACTTACCTGCAGTCATTGCAGGCTCTGTGGTGCAGCCGGACAAACACCGCACCCAAAAACGAAACGTACGTCGCCGTCTGGCAATTTCCGGGCCCACAAGCCCCTCTTCTCTAATTGAAGATTGACGCATGCGCATGCAAAAGTCTACACTAGGGTTGTACGAATATGATTTAATATTCCCATTTCAAATATCAAAATCATCAATTTGTACATCACACTTATAATATCGATATATTCAATATTGATATTCTTATAGTATTAATATTCTTATTAACAAGAAATTTCTGAAATTTTCACAATTAAAAGACAAATAATCAAATTAATAAAATATATTGAATATATTGCAAATATTTATACATATTGTTCAAGTTTTGTATTCAATATGCGTTGTGTTGGATAAATGTATTTATCATTTGCTAAAATATCACTATTTGGATATAATATATTTTGTTCAACCCTAGTCTACACACACACACACCACGACAACTCTACAGACGCACTCACGGGTCAGCTGCTATTGCGATTGCCAATCGATAAACTTTTTACGAGCTTGAGCTTGCAAGCTTCTTCCTTTTGCGGCGAGTTCAGGGCTAAGCGCGGTTGCTCAACTCTCGCCGCTAATCGATTTTGCTGCGCGCTCTCGCGTTCTCTTTCTCTTTTTGTCTACTCTCCGCTCTCATTGCGCCGTTGCGTGCTCCCTGAAGCTTTTGCTTTGTAGTCCTGGCAGGCTTTGCGAAGCTTGCAGCGGCCTGCGCTCAGTCTCTGAACGCGTCGTGTGCCTGCAAGACGGAAGTTGAAATTTGTATTACTCACTGCAAATATTGCGTGTATATAACAAATACATATACAAATGAAAATATCTGTGTGCGTGTATATACGACTAACGGTACGTCGTAATTAACCTAACTAACTGTGTGCGCTCTCTCGCTCTCACTCGCTCTAGACGCGCTGAGTGTGCTTTGTATTTTTGTATTTGGAAGAGTTTAATACATAAAAAATATAGCTATATAAACAGAGCCTATATATCATAAAAAACGGGAAAAAGTACCGTTAAACTGTGCTAAAAAGTTTTACAACAATAATAACAACAACAAAAAAAATGTGTACAATTGGCGAAAACGGACAAAATGGCGTCTGCAAACAGCGCCCATTGATTTGCTCCATTTTGGATCCCAGTAAGTTGCGCACACACACACACACATACACATGTACTACTAATACACCCATACATACGAAAACAAAACTAACCTCTGTCAATGTGGTGCGGAAATTGCATTTGGGGAAATTCTCAGGCGTTGTATAACACTTTTGGTATAACAGTTCTACTATGTAGTTGTAATTGTAAATTTATTTTGCATTTTATTAACTTTTTCATTTCGGCTTCATTCATACTAAAAAAAAACAATACTTTGAATGCACACGCTCTCTCGCTCTCTCTCTCTTTCTTTCTATCTCTATCTGTCCTTCTCTCTCTTTACCTGGCACAAAACTTAAAGCTGAACTAACGAAAATCAATATATCAATCCACCTATTTGCAGATGCCTGGTTCAAGCCCGAACGTTTGCACCCGCAAGGTAAGTGTGCCCAGTGGCTCTCAAACTGTAAAGCAACTGACTGCAGCAGCGCCGTCTGTAACTGTACAGGAATTACTGTTATTAATATATGTATATGATGTACTGTATATATCTATCTATAATGATGTCATTGTTGGCACCACCACCCTCCCAGCTACCTCTCCTGCTACAAATATGTTTCTTTGCCTAAAAGTATGCCACGTTTTGTTTGCAATTGCTCTCGCTTTTGTTGTTGTTGTTGTTGCTGTGCACTTGCTCTCGTCACTTGACTGAACAGGCAACGTGTCAGTGTGCGGTATGTGTGTGTTGCGTGTGTGTTTGTCTGCCTATTGTAATTGCAGCCCCCGCTTACAACCCTGAAAAGTATGCTATGGCTGTATTACTGTACACACGCCCCCCTTTTCCATTTCCCCTCTTTCCCCCTCAACCATTTTCTTGCTACAGTTGAGCACAAATTTTCATTATTTTTCTATGCTTACACGCATTGATTGCGTTTTTATTTTTTCATCAAATTTGTTCCGCGCCTAAAAACACGCACTAAAATATTTTCAAAAGCAAATGCAGCCAACTAAAAGCTGTGCCACGCCCTCATAATTAGTTGCACTGCATCAAATCGCAGTTCAGTTACCTTCTATGGCGTCTCTCCAGTGTTGTTGTTGTTGTTGCTGCTGCTGCTAATGTTGGCACTGAAGCGGTAAAGCGTAATCGGATCGCATGTGCTAAGCGCTTTTCATGCAGCAACTGCAAACGTCAGTTTTGCCATAATAAATGCGAAAGTTTTCACTCTGTGCCTCATGCAAACCGATATGGCTGGCAATAGAAAGGGGGAAGGGTGACTTTCGCACGAGGCTCGCATGCAATAGACGACAATCTGAGGCAGCGCCAGGTAACTGGGGTTCTATTTCATCAGCTTACGACAACGTTTCGCGATTATCATCCCACTGACTAACCCGACGATTTACACGAGCTTTGCACTCGCCCGACTGTTAATGCAAACTCATAGGTATAAACTATATATATATACGAGTATATACTATATAGTGCATAATCTTAAATCGCTTTCTGTGTGCGACATGTCTGGGAATATTGTTGTCATTGTAGAGATTGGAAGGTACAGATAGACAGTTTGTAGTAGATAATGTTATCATTTCCCCCAACTGTAATTGAAGTAATGAAATATTTATAGAAACTTTTTCCCATCGAGGTGAACAATATGACACTATTTGGTATCTATTAACTAGCTAGAACTATTAATAGCTTTTAGTACTTAAGATGTACCTAGAACCCATCAATTTGCTGATAAACTAAACGTTTTAATGGGGTTGCATCTTAATAATCCCACCATTTAAGTCGCTTGGATCTAAGCTTTAAGTATTTAATGAGTATTTGTAGATTTATTAGGGGCTTGCACCTAGAGTACAAATGTGCAAAATTTTTTTCTTTTTGGGAGTCTAATCATTTTATTACTTTGTCAAAAATTCTTCTTGAATACAAAACAAGTTTGATTCTTTTGATAGTTATTCTATTAAATAATATGTACCGACACATGATATGTAAAGTTGAAAGATATAATGATATACAAATATAAAATATAGACAACTTTCCCTCTAGTTGCCCCTTTAAAGCTTTATTACCTCTTCAAAATTCGTCTTAAGTTCACTACTAATCGATTTCTCATTATTCCAAGCACTTTTATTGTGTGCAGTGCAAATTCTCCTTGAGATCTCCTTGCACACCCATCTGCGGTTTGCTTGTTTTGATGTCTGCCCACCCGCTTGGGCGCATAAAAGCAATTACTTTACGCTTTACGACTATTTCCGCTCGATATGGACAGAGAACGGCACTTGAGGAAACCCTCTAGAGTCGGCCAGGCAATGTCAGAGTCACCTTCTACCCACAAAAGGGGCAACCCACTGTGGCCAACAGCATTCACAGCACTCACCTTTGTGGGCATAGCAGGCGGCCAGTTCAGTGATGAGTGAGTGAGTGAGTCAGTCCACCTAGAAAGATCTTGAGCAGAACTTGTCTTGACCATAAAGAAATTAACAGAGAAACAAGTTGCGAACTGGGAATTGAGCTAAAGAGATTAGACTGACCTGAAAATACTCTAACCTGATTGACTACTATTGAGTGCAAAGTAGAAGATCTCTTAATTCTATGAATCATACTTAATCTATAAATCTTAGTGAAGCAGACATAACTAGTGAAAGAATCTAGTTTTTTTTCTATTCAGATCTATTGAAATTCATATTATGATTTCACAAAAATTCAAATGATATCACAGCAACGAGTTCTTAAGTTTAAATGGAATCAAATGTGAGTCAAGTCTAGAAATAAATGCTATTACGAAATTCATATAGCATAGAGGCATATGTATGATTATGAATCGTAATATGCCTTGGTGATTGTCCCATTTTGGTCATGACTGCATTCGCATATATTTCTAGCTATAAGTACAAGTACTAACATGGCCTTAACACTAAATAACAGAGCTTTCACCTGCCGGCCGGCATTTTGTTCTGCGCTTTTGGCCCGAAATAGAATGGAAAGGTAAACACAGAAAAACAAAGGAAATGCATACGTGCCGCTGAAGCCGAACCCACTCACAATATCAGTGGCTATACAAAATATTTTGTATCTACGTATCGAACAGTCTAAAGCAGTATAAAGGCCACTTGATTCCAGCCCAAGCGAACGGGCCATTAGATCATCGGCATTTTTGCAAGCTTATTTTCGCATAGCGAAAAAAATAATTTGCATTAATGTGCGAAACAAATGTAGCCAATTGATAAGTAATGTAAACGGAAGCAAGCCAGAAAAGAGAGTGCTATGAACTTTAAGATACTGTGGAAGGAAAGAATAATGACTTATAAATATCTAATGGAATAGTTTTTACAAGCTCAGCTTGCTTTATATTCGAAGTAGACTATCTTTAGACTTCGTATGAAGAAGACTAGACATATGCTGGATGTTAAGTCTTAACAATATCTGTGTGATTTAAACAATCTATAACTTCAATGCTTATGCAACAGATTTTCAAATGAAATCATCTCTAAACAAGTCATGAAATTTTCTGAAAAATATTTTCGATAGATAATTCTATGATAATTTTGTATGAAAAGTGATGATCTTAAGTCGCAATCTACTTAGTTTCATCTATAATTTTCGTTTATATATACACTTTATTTTCTGCAGTCGTTCAATGAGTACAACGAAAGTAAAAGTTCCATTCAGCCAACGCCCCATGATAACGACTATACACAGTCATGTGCCATATGCACACAGTCTGGAGGGTGTTCTACGTTAGTTCGCATAGATCTGACGTCACGCAGCAGAATGACCGACTATCTAGACTGATTCCCACGACGCATACGACACGACAAAAAAAGAACTGAACTAATTTAAAAGCTAAATCAATTCTTGGCGCCTCGTCTGGCTGTCAAGCAGTTCAAAGCTCTATCAAACTTGCACCAAGCAGTACAAATGCAAACGTAACCTTGAATTATATCAAGTGACAAGTTGTCTGGGAGAGACATATACATAGAGCGAATGAGAAGGAGAGTGGGAGAGAGGTGAAGAGAATAATAAGAGAGCACTACTGATTGCGTTAAATTGTTGTTGCTTCCCTTTGTTGTTGTTGTTTGAAGCTGTAGACATTGTAGATGCCTTTTTATCCATTATTCTTGAAGTACTTCTGGCTACGTCTAGAATCTGTAGGCATCTACCCGGCCGGCGTCTGCGTCTGCGTTCGTGTTTGCCTGCTAATTTTAGCTTTTTAGCTGTTTCAGCCATTTTATTGTTGCGGTTAAGTACATATCGCAGAGATTACGACGTGGGTTGCATTGTCGGCTAGAAAAGGCGGGCACAAGAGAAGAGAGAGAGAAAGAAGAGAAAGACAGTGGAAAAAGAGAATTCAGATACAGCAAGTTAAAGAGAGCGCAAGCTTTTTAAGCTGCACGAGCTTAAGGGCTGATCAAGCTAGCAGAAGAAAGAGAAAGGGAGAGAGAACTAACAGAAGCTTTCATTAGTAAACTAGAAATCTATACTGAAAATAGCTAAAGTTCGTAAAAGAAAGGAGGAGAGAGAAGAAAGTACATCAGCTTTTTGAAGGGCTGTCAAAGACGGGAAGAAAGGCAAAGAGTTCAGCAGGTACAACAATTTGTCTGATGCTGTTTTTAATTCAGATTCTGCCAAGATAAGCAGAACTAATATATTGATCACAGCAGCCCTGGCAGATGTGTCTCTCGCTTGCTTGCTCTGCAAGGTTACCTGCTGGGCGAGGGCCATTGTGGCAGCCTGTTTACCTGCTCGAAGCATGCAGAGACATGCACGGCATCGAGGGATCGACCTACCTAAGCGCAGACTGCAGGCACAGACAGATACAGATACACAGACAGATACAGATACACAGATATAGATACAGATACAAAGATAGTTGGCTGGCTGATCGTAGGTCACTCTCACGTTCTCTCTCTCTCTCTCGCTCTCTGCGTCAGTCGAGCGTTCTATTTGCAATTTGCCATAGGCTACCCCTATCCCCGTATAAGGTGTGTGTGTGTGTGTGTGCGGTGTACCTACTCTATAGTATGTTCGCCCTGTGTTCGCCTCCTGAGCGCATCTGAAATTAATTGTAGTTTAGTTGATGTACGGACTTTGTCAACGCGTGACGACTTCGCCGTGTTTTCTCGTGTGCTCTTCCTGTGTAGTTTGTGGTGTGTGTGTTGTGTGTGCTTTGCATCCATAAGATACTAAGATACTCTCGTGCGCGACTTGCCACATTGTTGCTGCCTCATCGTCAGCTGTTGAACTCGTCGCGTTGCCCTCAGCCATAGGCAGACAGACAAATACATGAATATAATTCTATCGGGGTTTAGCTTTAACTTTGGCATAGCTTAATACAGCTAGAAATATAGAAACATATAATATTTATCACACCTATGTATATGTGTGTGTTTATAAAAATATATTTGACGACTGCACTTCAATTATATAATCGTGTAAACACGCTCGCTCGCTTGTTAGGCACATTTCATTTGTGTTGAAATCAAATTTTCTGCGTTTTTATCTGATTTGTCAGCGATTACACTGAGAGAAAAAATGAGGGAACTTTTGAATCTTTAGTACAATTTATAGAAAAGTTAAAGATCATTTAAGATATTTCATATATAAAGGGAAAACTCTGAACTAAGCGAATAAACGAGGGAACTTTACAGAAAAGTTAAAGATACTTAAAGATATTTCATATATGTATAAAGGCAAAACTTTCAAAATACATAGAAACCACTTTTTTCTTAAATTTAAAAACATTTAAAATTCAATATAAAGATGATAAAAAAAAAGAAGAAACTATATACATTTCTAAAACAGTTAAAAATGAAACAAAATACTTAAATACTTAATAAAAACTAGCTAGAGATGTTTTAAGAGTCTTCATCGTTAAAGATTTTTCTATATATAAACTAAAAAAATTAAAAAAAAAGTCAAATAAATTAATAATAATTGAGAAAAACGTGCTTGATGTTTCCAAAAGCGCCTCATTAATGAGAAGAAAGTGCAAATTAATGGAAAAACCAGATTGAAATAAAAAGCAAATTATAAACTGCATTATGGACATGTGGATTTTTGCAGTTGGCTTTGTTTTTTAATGGGTGTACTTAAAGGCGACTAACTAAATAAAACTGTATTAGAGGAAGAGTTACGATCAGCTAAATAAGCAACTAATAATAATAACTAAAGCTAAGAAGCTGTTTCAGGGAAATTACATCGTAATAAATAATGTTATTATCAACTGTTTTCAACAAATGCGCTAAAGACTATAATTTTCGCATGACAGTCATAATAGGCAATTTCGTTAAGTGTACATCGTCTAACTAATTAGAATTCATTTTGAAAGTTATTCAGTGAAGGTTATTCAAAATAAACTAGTGTAATTGGTTGCTCTTGATACTTTCAAATAAAGTGCTCGGTTAATTCGCTCAGTGTACATCGTGACACTTATCTATCATGCAGTTGTCGTGCGTCTATTTTCGCATACAATTCTTTTTCGTTTTTGGTCAAGTCATTTAGGGTTAGGTGGAAGAGAGAGAGGTAGGCGAGAGAGGGGGCGGGGGGCTGTAGAGGGTCTGCGTACTGGGGGCTGGGGTTCGCTGATCGTGCGGTCGATCGCCTCGTTTCAGTTAACGGTTAATGTTAATGCCGTCGGGCCGTACAGTTAGCATGTGTGCAACTTCCTATATACAATAAAATACCACGTCTCGTTTCGTTTCATTTCGTTGCAGTTGTTTCTGTGTAGTTCTCTAGCAATTTACAAATCTTTATAGATTTACCTATATTATAGCAATATATACATACATATATAAAATATAAGTATAATGGCTGCCGCATTAGAAACGCTACAGAGCCTACTGCAGACATTGGGCGAAATCAAAGAGCTGCCTATCAATCGGGAGTCTTGTAAGTATCATATATAAAATATCGTAATACCTGAGAGAGAGTTACGAATAACAATTCAAAGATACAGCAGACAGTTCTGCTTCTTCTCCTCCTTCGTCTTCTTATTGCTGTTCCTTCATCTCTGCTCACGCTGTTTCCAATTTCAGCCACATATGTTTTATTTATAAATCTTTTTCGAGAAAGAGAAAAATGAAAAATTTATAGAATTTCTTTGTTGGTTTTGTTGTTGTTGTTGCTCTCCGTCTCTCTCGGCCAGGCAAACTGTTCTATCACCTATCGTTGTGAGAACTTTTAATCAATAAAGAAGCTTCTTATCAATTATTTCAATATTTAAAGATTTATTTGACTTCTTTCACTTTCGCTTCGTCTTCTGCTTCTTCTTGTTCTGCACTTGACAACCGATTGTGATTGCGTTTATCAACCTGAAACGGTTAGCTTGCGATTTCCGTTCCAGACAGTTTTTGTTAAATAGTTTCTAGTGTTTCTATTAATATAAGATAGTGCAGTGCGTGAATGAGTTGACCATCTACTCTTATATATGTATATGTTATAGTACTTATACCATAAATAAATCAACTTTCCCATTGTTTCACTTTGAGATAGTGAAATTAGTTTATTCATTGAGTTCGTGTGTACTGAAAGGTTCAAATTAAATGTATTTCTACTTTTACAGAGTATTCCTCATATCATATACTGAAAAATTCACTGGTGATTTGTGTAAATTTATTTTAATAATCTGATTATTTCATTATGTTTTTTTGTTGTTGCATTTTCGTGCCGCTTATGCAATTTCATCAATGTCAGGTGCAGATTTTGTTTTATTTGAGAACCGATTGAGAATTATGTCAGACTATGTTGTTATTGTTGTTGTTGTTGCTGGTATTCAATGCGAATTTGGTCAGCAATGATATCATTGGAAAGCAAAGCTTCATTACTCACACGACTTGACGTCGCTGTCGCTGTACGACGTCGAGGTCTGCGTCGCGCCAAAATATATTTGTTCTGTGTTGCTTCGAGGGGGTTGTGTGGTATGTATATGATGTCACTCCTTCGACAGTTACAAACGACGTAAAGTAATACGCAATTTGAATTTTTTGTTTTTGCGTTGCAGCTGATTCTCAAGCAAGCAGAGCATGTCTAACTGCGGCAAGCAGTGCATTGACCACACGCTCAACAAACTTTGCTTTGACTCCGCATAATGAACTTTTATTGATTCTGGCACTCAACTTGCAAGCACAAACAAAAACACGCACACACACACACATACACTCACATGTAGTCACACTCGAACACCTTTAGTTTGTCTGGTCACGCTCTGAGCGCACTTTCAACATGTTGTGGGAGCCGGAGAGAGAGAGAGAGAGAGAGAGCTACGCATGAATCACAACAACACGTCAAATCGAACGCAACCCGCAGCCGCGCCCACTACGTCAAAAACGTAACGTACGTACATAACGTTTGTACTACATACTACGAACTTCGTGGCTAATTCACGAATTAACTTCGTCTTCTACGTCGACGCCGTCGCCACGTTGCTTGCGACGTCGTTCCGAATGCGCCTACGTAGTCAAGTTGTTGTTGCAATTGCGCGTTATCTTTTTTACTTTCGCGCGCTAAGATCGCACGCGCTCTCTTGGACTGCCCCACTCTCTCTCTCTCTCTGCTGGTTTGACGTATGGCGCTCTCTTCATTCCAGAAAACTTGTTTGTCATGCACAAACGTACTCTCTCACACTTTCCGCTCTCACTCTCTCTGTCTGTCGTCCTCAGTTCGGACAGAAGCAGCAGCGCAGCAGCAGCAGCAACTTCGGCTTATTGGTTTGTTTTGTGTTTGAACTTCTTCCAGTTCTTTTGCTGCGTTCAAAGCCGACGGCGGTCCGCAGTTATCGTCGTTCCCTCTCTGTGTGTGTGTCTGTGTACGTGTGCGTGTGCAGTAGCCAAGTTTAATTAGTGTTAGACACGCCAGTTCCGTTTTGCACACATTTTTTTGGCGGCAAGCTCCTTTCCCCCCACACCCCTCTTCCAATACTCTACGAATCATGGCTGGTGGCAGCAAACGTTACACACGCAACAATTCCAATGGCAATTTCCAGCCACTGCCAGAACGTGGACCAGGTAAATAACATCAACAACAACAGTAGCTGCCTGCGAGCTTATCTCGAGGTCTCCCCCAACCTCCCACTCCCAGCACTGATTTACCATTAAGCGTTATCTATGCTCTGCACGCTGCCGTTGTCCAACTGCCAACGTCAGCAGCGACGCCAACGTGGCCGAAAACGATAAGTGCACGCTCAGCAGGAACAACAACAACAACATAAGCCACTTGAGCATCAGCGCTTTTGAGTGTTTTTTTTTGATTTTTGCATAATTTGGCTCTTTGAAGCGCGATCACTTTTTGAATTTCGATTGCCACGTCGAGAGGTGCAAAAAAGAAAGAAGCCAATGAACTTTTTATTTTAGCTTTTCCAATCAGCATAGTAAATCAAAAGCAAAAGCAAATTGCGCTGTGGCAGCATATTCCATAATTAAATGCGAATGCAGGCGAATTTGAGAGGGACAGAGAAAGCAGGTGTCTGTCTGTGTGTGTGTGTGTGTGTCCATGTGGATTGTCCAATTCAAGGTTATCAATGCCGCGTGCCAACCACACACATTGGAGATGTGCACGTGATTATTAAATCAGTCACGAAGACAATCACGCACGAGATTCTGTAGAAGAAATGTAAGAGAGATATAAGAGAACAATTAAGTAACTAGAAAGAAAGAAAGAAGAAAAAAAAAAATAAAGAATGAAAGAAGAACGAAAGGAGAAAGAAAGATAGAAGAAAGATAGAAGAGAGAAAGATATAAGAAAGAAAGAAAAAATTGAATATATAAAACAGAAAAAAGATAATGAATATATAAAAGAGAGATATAGAAGACTAATAAAATTAAAGAGAGAAAAAAGAAGAAAACAAAATAAATAAAAAAAGCCGAAAAAATGAAGAGAATAAAAAAAAGAACTTAATATTAAAGAGAGAAAAAAAATGTAAAATATTCAAGATTTGAGATTAATCGCATACAGTTTCGCAGTTTCTCTATTCACGAGTATGTGATTTATGCCTATGACGTAAATACGGGTATTTCTTATGTTCTTTTCTACATAACGATAACGCAAATTATTATAATATGTGTATATATGGTGAAAATGAAGCTTTATTCTGAAAGTAAACTTAAGATTGGTATAATTGAAGCTTTTAGAGGTTTAAATGGGCATGGATGGGAACGCATAAGCTTTATTTCTCAATTCTTTTCCACACATATCATTCATATTTCTAACAATTGTGATTAAAGTCTAGAGATGCACAAAAGAGAACAGAAGATTAATCAAACTGGGGCCTCCTACAAAGGAACTGATAATAAATCCAAATTAAACAGCACATAGGTTTTCTTCTAACACCTCTACGTGCACGCACACATCTCTAGCGAGTGCGTATACACTCAGAAATAGAAACAGATACAGATACACTTGACTGTTATCTAGGCAGCTTCGTGCGCCTCCTCTTCCTCTTGTGTTTTTGTCGCTGCTTCTGCGATGACGATGATTCCACTTCACTTTCAGCGCAAACTTGTTTCGCTGCAAACCAGTTGGCAGTTACCCACTACATCCCTCTCTCTCTCCACTCTTTCCCTACTTCTGCTCATTCCAGAAGTATTCCCAGTTTTCCCAAGTTGAAAACCAATTGCAACCTACACGATTTCAATACGTTTAATTGGAACAAAGTCTCTCGTTTTTAACAATTGATAAAAAGTCAAAACGAACTTTCTCTTGCTTCAGCGCTTTCTTTATAATTCAAGAAGACATCAATATGTGTCTGTCTCTGTATCTGTGTCGCTCACACTTTCTGTGTGTGTGTGTTTCTTTTGTATCTCTTGTCTGAGCCAGCCAGCCAGCCTGCTGCTGCTGCTTACATATGTCTTAACCCAGTTTCAATTTGTAGCCCTCTCATCATTGTCTCCTTTCTAATTTGCTGCTGTCGATTTACATAACCTCCAAGTGGTTTTGCGGCTTGGCAACCGCCAAGAGGGGGAAGCATTGTCTCTGCCTTTGTCTCTGCACACCCCCAAAAACGAGTTTAGTCTTGTGTCTGATATTTGTTAAACTGTTGTGGATCTAGTCTCCTATCCGCATCAAGATCATGTTAATGGAAGATTTTCAACGAAAGTGGAAATTCTTTAAAGAGTCTAGATGAAATTTATCTTGTTTCTCTCAGTGTAAATGTATAACCAGATGTGTAGCCCCATGGGATATTGAACTTGTTGATTTTGATAAAAACCCAAGTTTGTAAAATAAACAAAAGTATTTTCATTTGAATGAAAAAAATCTACCAAAAGTCGTAGAAAACACTTCCTTATATTGTAATAAAATTCATGAGAAACATTTTTACTGATTTAGAACAATATATAAAACACCAACTAATTATAAGAAACTCATTTCATTCAGAATAAAAATGAGACTTGATTAATACTCCTTCCTCCTCTTTTTTTAACAAAGTAAAACTAATAAAACGATCATTCTGTCAGGCATCGCCAATCAATTGAGAGTATTTTCAGCTACGTGAAGTGTGAAAGAAATCGAGATCAATTTAATTAATCGCATTGTTTATTGTATTGCGATGCGTCGAACAAGAGTTCAGCTATTTTTAGGTCAACTAATTGTAGAAGAAGAAATAGCTAGAAAGCATTTCCCGCATATCTGGTCGAGATCAACAACAAATTCGCTTTCGATGAGTGCATTGACTGGCGCGTGTTATCGATTAATTATAGACACAATTTATCCATGAAGAACACTGCGTGTTAAGTGTTTCATTTCAGTTCCGTTCCGCTCTCACGTTCTTTCGCTCTCTCTGGTTGTCCGGTTGGGGTCCGGTAAAATTTTTGAGTTAAATCCCGTAAAGCGCACAGACGCCCAAATATTGTTTGTCTAGTATAAAACTTGGCAACGAACGTCGTCGAACGAACGCAGCACGATCCGATCACGAAAAACCACGAAAAAATGTCGAGCAGCAAAGTCTGTGAGTGTCCGTGCTGTGTATGTGTGTGGGCGACTATACAACTATATAGATACAATATATATATATGTGTATATGTATATATGCATTGCTATATAGTCTATGTAGTTTGTACGGCTAATTGTGCTACCAATTATTATTACCTGACTGCAGCAGCAGAAATTATGCTCTGCCTGTGTACGAACGTGTATTGCAAAGATTGCATAATTGCTTAGCCACAAGATACAGATACAGATACATACATATATGCACGCATATAGAGACAGCTGTCTCTAATGATCTTTAAGTTTATGTGTGTATTTTGGTATTTTCAATCGCTTGTCAACTGCGCGCAAAGAGAGATGAGAGAGGAATTGAAAACTTGAGCAAACCATGTGACTGTCAAACTGTAATAGATCATGTCTATGCCTAACTTCAATTATACATATATAGCTTCCTTACTGATCCTGACTTTCTTCCTCTTCTTTCTTGTAGTGGAATCCCTGATCTACTGGCGTGATGTGAAAAAGTCCGGCATTGTCTTTGGCGCCGGCCTGGTCACACTGGTGGCCATCTCCTGCTTCTCCGTGATCAGTGTGTTTGCGTATCTATCGCTGTTGGCGCTCTTCGGCACCGTCGCCTTTAGAATTTACAAATCGGTCACACAGGCCGTACAAAAGACAAACGATGGACATCCCTTCAAGTGAGTAGCCAGCCCCTCTGCAATATACATAACTGCTATATATAACTTACTACAACATCATACATACATCTGTTCTATAGGGAATACCTTGAACTGGATCTGACGCTGTCGCAGGAGAAGGTGCAGCACATTGCTGGCGTTGGTGTGGCACATCTGAATGGCTTCACTGCTGAACTGAGACGCCTGTTCCTCGTTGAGGATCTGATCGATTCAATTAAGTTCGGTGTCATTCTGTGGGTGTTCACCTACATTGGCGCCTGGTTCAATGGCATGACTCTGGTCATATTGGGTAACTACTCTATATATTATATGTATATTATAATATAACTATATGTTCAATCTCCTTTTGCAGCCTTTGTCTCGCTGTTCACCTTGCCCAAGGTCTATGAGAACAACAAGCAGTCCATCGATACCTACTTGGATCTGGTGCGCATCAAGTTGACAGAGATTACCGACAAGTAAGCTGCACATTATCTTATCCAAGATATCATCAAACTAACTTCTTCTTCTTCTTCTTGATTCACAGAATCCGCGTGGCTATTCCCATTGGCAAGAAGCCTGTGGCCGCTGCCGAGTCCGACAAGGACAAATAAAATGCAGCAGCAACAACAACTAACAAGAGCTACAGCTAAAGCAACAGCAACAACAACAACAACATGTTTATTTATTTATTAAGCATTATTTGAATGATTTAATATTCTTCGGGGCATAACAAATAAATACATATTTAATTGTATAATTACAATTACAAACCAACAACAACAACAACAACAACTTGTAAACCCTAACTAAACTTTAATGAAAAATACAAAAAAAGAATAACAAAAAAAAAAACGAATGAAAAGCTAAAAAAAATATCAACAACAACAACAACTCGTAGCAGTTTAAACATTGTCCAAGTGTCTTTAAGTTTTTAAACGAACGAAAATGAAGGAAATGTCGGAAAGGAAGAGAAACACAGCCACAGCAATGCAATTATAATTTCCTGAGTTCCAACAATCAATCAAATTCAAATTCACTTTGCCTAGACAGAGAAAGACCGAAGAGAGAGAGAGAGAAGGAAAGATTCTAAGCGACAAACCCGAATCGAAGAAAGGAATGAACATTTTTTTATAATTTTATCAATTTAGTTAAACGAGAAATGCAATGTTTGAAGTCAAACGAAGATGAACAACAACACGGCATTGTGTACACCCATTTTTATTAGCAATTTTTTCTAATTATTCAACTCTGCTTTAGTTCTAATTATAATTTTGTTGATTTTTGTTCTATAAAATCAAATAAAAATAAAACACAAGTGAAGAAATTACGGAAATTTGTTTTTTATTTGATTTTACATTCTTTATTATGGATTATTTTCTATTAGTTTAATATTATAGCAGGTGCAACTGAGAATACTGGACCAATTCGAGTTGTGCTTGAGCAGCAGCATTGCCTCCCTCCTTTTCGCATAGTGCACATAAAACAAATAAAAAAAGAAATACATACATAACTTATACACAAACAGCTTCGCCTTGTTTCAAAAAACATTTACTTATTGTACAATTAATTTGTAAGAATTTTACAAAGACAAAAACCTAAATCAAATATTTAATGTACATTTTTTGCGTAGCACAGCAAGTTGATTTGTGTTTGCCAACGTTTTAAGATCATTATCATAAAGAAGTCACACACACACAACATATATTGTAGCTTAAATGTTTTTATTGTGACCATATTTGTTGCTCATTGTTATGAAGAGAACCGAAAAGTATATATTTATGTTTGAGTTGCTTTCAAGAAAAATCAAGAAGATGAAAACAAATATAAAATCATGTGCAGCTATTATGCGTGGATAAACCAGTGGAAAATAACTGATAACTTTATAGGCGTCGTTTTTCTCCCGTATTATAACAATAGATATTTTTGCATATTATATAAACACTTAAAACGATATTTCTATATATGTATGTAATATGTAAGTGAAAACCGGAAACAAAAAGAAACATCTATGAGAAATTTTCAAGAACGAGGTATCAGTGAGGTTCGATCGATCGATATACACACGAATAACAAATACGCCCTATAAGCGATCTTCATATACACACACGTATATCACACTTAAATGTGCAGTAAGTTTGCTATTTGAAAGACAGCGGCAACAATGTTCTTACTTAATACAACAATCGATATGATCGTCGAAATTTCAATAAAAATAAACTTAATAAAACTAAAAAACAACAATACGAGGTGAATTTAATATTTTTTCAAATTTAGCGCGTCAATATTATAGCAAGCAGCTTTTGTTGGAGAGATGGCAAGAGCAGACGCTGCTTAGTTTCTTTATGATTGAAAAGCTTAACGCCAGAGGGCGTGCTCAGCACTAGGCAACCGCAAAGCAAACAAAAAGCATAGAACACTCTGTCGACAAAAAATAATAAACAATACGCATGTATGACCTTCGCACAAGGTGACTGGGACACACTGCGAGAGAGTGCACGGGGAGAGAGAGTGAGAGAGCGAGAGTGTGTAAAAAACTCAATCGAAGCATTGCATTAACATAAAAATCAGCAAATGCCGATTGGCAAACGACGCTGAGCGAGCGGCGGAGAATTCGACACGCTGATAACACACATAAAACGCACAGTTAGCCTTAATCAGAGTTGTTTACAAGAGCAAAAGAGGCACGAAGTGAGAGCGTGAGAGAGGGAAAGAGGCAGAGAGCAAGCTTTGTAGTTGTATCAAATGAATGTTTGCAGTCGCTCCTGGGATACCCTGTAGACACAAATTCCCCCCACTTAATAAATAAAATTCCTATTACTGTAGTTAGAAATTCCTTGCTGCAATAAGTTGAGAATTGTTGGAAAAGCAATGAAAGAGATAGGATACAGTTTAAATAAATTTGAAATAATTAATTATATACTGTTTACATTTTCTTGCAACAGCACCGTTTGTTCTGGCTTTGACATTCCCCACGTTTGTCTGCTTGCAGGGTATGCAAAAGCTCTCGTGACTAATAACGCATGCGAAAAGTGCACGCCGTCTGAGAAGTGCTCCGAGTTTTGCAGCGAACGGTTGTCGATTTGGTCGCGCATCGTTGTTTTCACGTCTTCTTCGTCGCTGGTCGCGTTCAATTGTACGTCCTAAAAGTATTCTCTCACACACCCAGTGTGGGATACACGCACCCACGCAGCAGCAGAGCAGAACAGCGCAGCAGGCAGCGACAGAGCAGCGGCAGAGAAACAGCAGAGTTGAGCAGCAAGTGACATATTAAATACCGCCGTAGCATCTACCTCAGTTAGCAGCAGAGAGTCGAAGGCGCAAAATGTCGAAGCCACAATCGGACGCGGATCGCAGGAAGCAGATTTCGGTGCGCGGCATCGCGGAGGTTGGCAACGTAACCGAAGTGAAGAAGAACTTCAATCGCCACTTGCACTACACCCTCGTCAAGGATCGCAATGTTTCCACACTGCGCGATTATTACTTTGCGTTGGCCAACACTGTCAAGGACAACATGGTCGGACGCTGGATACGCACACAGCAGCATTACTATGAGAAGGATCCCAAGGTGAGCCAGTGTGCCCCTCACTCATTCCCCTTACCACACTTTATCGATTACTTTGCCTGGATTACTTCGCCTTTTTCCAGTGTAGGGGGAATGGAAAAAAACCTAACCCAACTTTGAGCAAAGGCTGTTAAAAGTTTCTATTCCTTTTTGATAGAAAATCTTTTCGATTTTTTTTTTTCGGCTATTACGACATTATTGTTGCGCTCTGCGCTTTCAACTTGAATTCTTTGCGCGAATTTTCGTTAATTTTCAAATTTTTCATTAACTTCTCATTTATTCTGGTTTTTGTTTTCGTCATTTCGCTCGTTGCATTCTTTTTATTTTTCTGCTTTGTTGCACATTTATTATCATCTTGCACATTTATTTTGGTTTCATTTCTGTTTTTCGCTTTGTAATTGCTGAAGTGCAGTGGGACAAGTGCCAAAAACGTGTGAATGCCAAAGGCGCGAGAACGCTTCAGATACTTTCACTGCCATTAATTCCACCCAGGGGTGGATCGAAAAATAAGAAAACTTATGAGAACTATATAGGAACTTTGTGTTGAAAAGCCGGTGGTCCCACAAATGACAAGACAAAAGCGACCTGCCCCTATTTCGGCTCTTCCCCTTTTCCTTTTCACCTAACAGCAACAACAATATAAATAGCTTATGTGGGCAATCAGCAGCTGTCGCTGGTGACAGACGTAGAGAGAGAGAGAGAAAGGGATATAGAAAATAAAGAGATAGAAACTTTGGGAATATGATTAGCCAAGTAATTCATATATCCTATAGAGTATTTAACCAAAATTTTCCTACACAACGCAGTTTTATTTTTAATAGAGAGAGAGAAAGAGGAAACTTATATAAAAGATATGCTATAACGATTTAGGGGATCAGCTATGTCATTTGCTTTATAAATAAAATTCTTCAAATTTTCATAGCGAACTAAAGCTTTAAAATTTATTTATTACAAAAAAAGAATAGAGAAATGATAGAGGGTATCTGTTAGTTCTTTCGTTTTTATATTTTTTCGCTATTCGAACGTGTTAATAAAACTCGTAGTCAGCTCAGCTGAGTTTAAAACAGGTCGATGTGCTTGGAAAGCATCGTTTGTTTTTGAATTTTTTTTGGCTCTGTTGAAACATGTCTATCCATGAGATACAAGCACAAACAGATACACACGCAGTACAAACAACAATCGGTATTACGTGCGACAGGCGTGTGAATTTTTGCGAGTTCTCTCTCGTCAAGCTCATAGAAGAGGGCTAATTTGTCCTTGCCTGAATGTCAGTCAGCTGACGAACTGGACAGAAATCACTTTCAATTTTCCGCAGATGCAAATGTATCTATGAGATACAGAAAAGAAACGGAAGGTTCAACAATTAAACATTTATTGATACTTTGAATTTTTGTCAATTTAACTAATTTGCAAGACACAAATCATAGATAACACACACACACACGTGCATAGATATGTATGTATGAAAAAAGGCAGATATACAGATACATATTTTCAAGGTCAATCAAAGGTTGTTAACAAAAACGAGAGTCAACCATCGGCGTCGTCTTCTTCGTCGTCGTCTTTCGGCGCCAGCAGGAAAATTTTCATTTATTTTATTTTCATTTTTTCTCTCTTTCTTTCGCTGTGTTCTAGTTTCTGTTATAGTTGCTTTTCTTCTATTTTGTGTGTGGGGTGTCTGGTTGTGTTTGTGTGTGTATGTATCTATGTTTGCCTATAGACACGCGTATTTATTTTGGTTCCATAAAACGACGACAGTAAGGGAAAATTTCCATAGGGCTCGTTCATGTTTTAGTTCACTTTGATTATGCTCTCACATGCAATTAGAGCACGCAACGAACCGATATTCTATATATTATTATGTATAACTATATAAAACCAGATACAATTGCAACTGCATGGGGCAAACAGCTGTTCCATTGTGCGTAGAGCTCGTCAAGTTGAAACTAGTTACGCGTGGAGCTAATTGAAGCGATGTCTCTTAATGGTTCTTTCTTTATTTCCTATATAAATGCTGTCAATGGACGGGTTAGTTCAAGACAATTGCTGCAGAGGTCACAAGGGGTAATCGAACTTTAAGCAAACCTTTAGCGATAAATGTTAAGGGTCTATGAAAATATTTCTATGCCTTCATTATGCACACATTTCTATATGCCTTATCAGCTGTATAGTTATTATGCAATATTACAGGGATAAACATGTTGGGAATCTTTGGAAATATTTCCTATTTTACAATTGATTTGCAATCTCTAGTATACACAAACATTTCAAGGTATATTCTATATGCCTTATCAAGACTATTTATAAAGGCTTAGCTATACTATGGAATATTACAAGGAATAGCTGTCAATTATTGCATTTGTCCAGTAATTTGCATATAGCGCAACCATTTTTCTATTAATCATTTATATACAAGAAATTGCAACTCATAATTATAATAGACTTGCATAGAGTACATAGTATATACTTTGATAAGCCTATATAGATAGATAAGTAAATAAACAATTCGAAATGTTAGCTCAGGCACAAATTTGAGCATATGTGAAAAGTAAATCAAACAATCGGAAAATCCCCATATACAATAAAGGAAAATACCTCTAACTTTACCATCTAGTATAGCAGATGCAACCATTTTCATTAAGAGTGTCGGGTTAACTAACGCACATACACATGTGCTGCTTACTATGGGCAATAAATACATTAATTACTAGGCAAATATATATACATGTATATATACTATATGTATATGTAGGTCTAGGTACGATTACAGAGGTGCAAAAACAAACAACCGGCACGGCAATGTGTTATCATTTTAGCCGGTCGCAAAGCCCGCTGGAACATATGTTCGATTCTCTTAGCACTGGGTGAGTTATGCCCAGAACGTAATGGAATTAGGTGACGCTCTCCGCAAAGGTTATATGACTATGTATATATGTATATATAATAAAATGGGTTATCAGCATTGTATGGCTCATCGCTGGGCTTTATGAGCCCTGCTCGATTTGACAGGCATGTACCACATGCATTGAACACACTGCGCGAAAGTTCAGTAAAGAAACAAAACTTTTAATTGAGCATTTCTCAGTGAAACTATAAGATGATATTGTTAGCATCAAAATAAGTTGTTTAAGGTTTTATATGCCTTCTTCTCACTATGCATCAATCATTGTATCATCTTGCTTTATCTGCAAATTGAATCTACTTGAAATGCTCTTATCTTGTGGCAAGCAGGAAGCACAAACTATGTTTGTGTGCTCATTAAGCTAATTTGTTTTGGCTTTACCTAGTGAAGTGAACCCTTGGAACCTCGTAGAAGCACGTAGCGCCGATCAGCATCATCAGCAGGTTGCATATATGGTTGAGCTTAACTGATAACCGGCGCATAGATCAGTTCAGATCAGATCAGATCTGACTGGCGACAGTGCGTCGATGCTGTCGCCCAGTGTCTGTCAAAACAACTCAAGATCACATAAACATTGACCAGAGATGCAGCGATAGCTGGCAATGCACTCCACTTGGGCCTGCATAGAAACATGTTTTCCCAGCATGCGCATTCTTCCAAGCTCGAGTCCATTTCCCTTATCACTTGCCAGATAGAACAAAGTATGCCCTGCGTTCAATCTCATCGGCCGGATCGCTTAATTGCATTTGATCGCAATGAATCAAACCGCATCGAACCGGTTTCCATAATGAATGCCTGCTCTGCATCTATTTATAGCTGCAACGATTTCCAGCTTTGCCCTGAAATTAGCAACAGGCTAGTGAGTGTAACATCTAAGGTGATAAGGCGCCACTGGGTGACCATAGCATGGGCTAACAGATGTGTCATAACCGGCTAGTAATTGGGGCAGCTGCCAGTGCCGGCATCCCAAATCACGTTCCCCATCAATGTACAGCTGTGCTGCTAGAATTAGCTGCAAGTTCAGCTGTTTAAAGCTAAAATTTTAACGAGTCGAAAAAGAAATAAAATAATTTTGTTTATGTAAAATACATTTTGTTTGCTGGAAAGTTTGAACACGTAATGCATACATAAGCTAATCGGAAATGTATTTTATATATATATGTATGTATCTGCATATAGTATATAGTTTATTCTAAAAGTAAAACGATCAAAAATAAAATTAAAATTAGAATATATTCTCGAAGTGTCAAGAAAGTTGCTTTGGAAACTTTTCTTAATTAAATTTTTTCAACAAAATGTTGTGTATATTGATTATGAACTTAAAAACGTGTAATACTTCATTTTCTATACTGTTTTTAACTATTCCAATCGATAAAATATAAAAAGAATTTGTTAATTCTTATCGAATATTTGGAAATACGTCGAGTCATCAGTAGGAATAAACTATGAAATAATATCCTGCTACCATTGATCAATATAGGACCGAGTATTAAACTGATATATATATGTAATAACTCCTAATTCATTAAATTGTACAAACCTAATCTATTCATACTGATCTTGTAAAAATACAGAATAATTAGTTATCAAGACTAGTAACTGTAGTCAAGAAAATAGATTTAAATTTGTCAATTTACCCAGCCATTTATAGATCCATCAATCTCTCTCCTACATTATGCCTTATCAGAGTTGCCAGCTTATTAAAATATGTGCCTTTCTCTACTTTCTCTCTTGCAGCGCGTCTACTATTTGTCGCTGGAGTACTATATGGGCAGATCGTTGACCAACACAATGATCAACTTGGGCATCCAGAGTGAGTGTGAAGAGGCCATGTACCAGCTGGGTCTGGACATTGAGAATCTTGAGGAGATGGAGGAGGATGCTGGTCTGGGCAACGGTGGTCTGGGTCGTCTGGCTGCCTGTTTCCTGGACTCGATGGCCACACTGGGTCTGGCTGCCTATGGTTATGGTATTCGTTATGAGTACGGTATCTTTGCCCAGAAGATCAAGAACGGCGAGCAGGTTGAGGAGCCCGATGATTGGTTGCGCTATGGCAACCCATGGGAGAAGGCACGTCCCGAATTCATGTTGCCCATCAACTTCTATGGTCGTGTCATCGATACGCCCGAAGGCAAGAAGTGGGTTGACACTCAGCGTGTCTTTGCCATGCCCTACGATAATCCCATTCCCGGCTACAACAACAACCATGTGAACACGCTGCGTCTGTGGTCAGCCAAGTCGCCCATCGATTTCAATCTGAAGTTCTGTAAGTAACTTAATGACACAACTATGGATTGTTGATCTTTAACTAACTTTAACATTTGTTCCGTTTGCAGTCAACGATGGTGACTACATTCAGGCTGTGTTGGATCGTAATCTGGCCGAGAATATCTCGCGTGTACTGTATCCCAACGATAACTTCTTCGAGGGCAAGGAGCTGCGTCTCAAGCAGGAGTACTTCATGTGCGCTGCCACGCTGCAGGACATCATCCGTCGCTACAAGGCATCCAAGTTCGGTTCGCGCGAGGCTGTGCGCACCAACTTCGATCACTTCCCCGACAAGGTGGCCATTCAGCTGAACGATACCCATCCCTCGTTGGCCATACCCGAACTGATGCGTATCCTCATCGACGAGGAGCATCTGACCTGGGAGAAGGCCTGGGACATTACGGTGCGCTCTTGCGCCTACACCAACCACACCGTGCTGCCTGAGGCTCTGGAACGTTGGCCGGTCTCTATGTTGGAGTCGATTCTGCCACGTCACCTGCAGATCATCTATCACATCAATTACCTGCATATGGAGAATGTGAAGAAGAAGTTCCCCGAGGAGCTGGACCGTATGCGTCGCATGTCCCTGGTCGAGGAGGATGGTGAGAAACGCATCAACATGGCTCACTTGTCGATTGTCGGGTCGCATGCTGTCAATGGTGTCGCTGCCATTCACTCGCAGATCCTTAAGGATTCGCTCTTCCATGACTTCTATGAAATGGATCCCAAGAAGTTCCAGAACAAGACGAACGGCATTACGCCACGCCGTTGGTTGCTCCTCTGCAATCCCGGCCTGTCCGATCTCATTGCCGAGAAGATCGGCGATGAGTGGCCCGTGCATTTGGATCAGCTGGTCGCCCTCAAGAAGTGGGCCAAGGATCCGAACTTCCAGCGCAATGTGGCACGCGTCAAGCAGGAGAACAAACTCAAGTTGGCTGCCATATTGGAGAAGGATTACGGTGTCAAGGTTAATCCGGCCTCCATGTTCGACATCCAGGTGAAGCGTATCCATGAGTACAAGCGCCAGCTGCTTAACTGCCTGCACATTATCACACTGTACAATCGCATCAAGAAGGATCCCACAGCGAACTTCACGCCCCGTACCATCATGATCGGTGGCAAGGCCGCTCCTGGTTACTATGTGGCCAAGCAGATCATCAAACTGATCTGTGCCGTTGGCAATGTGGTCAACAACGATCCCATTGTCGGTGACAAGCTGAAGGTCATCTTCCTGGAGAACTACCGTGTCACATTGGCCGAGAAGATAATGCCTGCTGCCGATCTGTCTGAACAGATCTCAACTGCCGGCACTGAAGCCTCCGGCACTGGCAACATGAAGTTCCAGTTGAACGGTGCTCTAACCATCGGTACTCTCGATGGTGCCAATGTCGAGATGGCCGAGGAAATGGGTCTCGATAACATCTTCATTTTCGGCATGACCGTCGATGAGGTTGAGGCACTCAAGAAGAAGGGATACAATGCTTACGATTACTACAACAAAAACGCTGAGGTTAAGCAGGTCATCGATCAGATCCAGGGTGGTTTCTTCAGTCCCGGCAATCCCAATGAGTTCAAGAACATTGCTGACATTCTACTAAAGTACGATCACTACTACTTGCTGGCCGATTTCGATGCATACATCCAGGCGCAGGATCTTGTCTCCAAGACCTATCAGGTGGGATAGACAGTTGAATAGATAGAAGTTCCATTTATCGAAACTAATTGTATTCGTTTCTTCTCTTTATTTACAGAACCAAGCCAAGTGGTTGGAGATGTCCATCAACAACATTGCATCCAGCGGCAAATTCTCATCAGATCGCACCATCGAGGAGTATGCCCGCGAAATCTGGGGTGTTGAGCCCAACTGGGAGAAGTTGCCGGCCCCCGAGGATCAGCAATAAATCAATTAATTCCCCCCAACACACACATACATACATTTTTTGATATTATATTTTACTATTCGTGTGCTTTACTTTTGTTAAAGTCCAAATTTTAGGAGCCAAATGCAACACAACTAACAACAGATGTAAAGAGAATTCGATAAATCGATCAATTGGAAAATCGATAAAGAAAGTGATAGGCTAGCGCTAAGATGTGCGATCGATCGGGCTCATTGTTAAAAACTACTACTACATATTTTATTTAATAAAATCTAAATAAACGTATTGCTAATCTTCAATTTGGAAATGGCAAAGCGACCGCGTCTACAGCACGGTACCTATTTATCGATACTTATCGACTACGACTACTTATCGACTATTACCAAGAGACCTCAGGAAAACTTTCAAAGTAGCCGAAGCAAAAAAAAAAAAAAAGAATCGAAAAGAGAAAAACATTTTAATGATAAAAAGAAAAACAAAACAAGTTAAAGTAACTCGATTGAGATTACAACTTAGTGCAAAGCTTTGTTAGATTTTGGATATGAATATGCGTGTTATATAAACGATGAAAATAAAAACAATTTCAACTGTTACATGTAACAAAAAGGTAATTTAATTTATAAACAGATCGAAAGGATCGAGGGGTTAGAGTATAGGAGTACAAACTTTTTCAACTACGGAGCAAATTCGCTATCAGTTTCTTAGCAAGATTAATCGTATCGTTCGCCTTTTACTCCTTTTCAATAAGGCCTTGTATTCAATATCAAAATTTAAGTTAATTCTATTTAATATAGAAATTCGTTAATGGATAGTCAATACCTAACACCGAAAATGATGGAGCAACATCTTACGTTGTTGCGTCAGCTGAAATCCGAGGCAGTTGCCCCGATGCCGTTGTCGACATTGAAAACGGCTCGAAGTGCGCTGCGATCTTCGGTTTACAATTTGCAGACGAGCAGGGAAAGTAGCTACATGGATGATGATGATATGCTGTACCATCATCAAGCAGGTGCACCCTATTACAATCCAAATATGTGTCACCATCCACCAAGCTACTTTGACTGTGCTCCTGTGAAGAATAATGTTCAGTGTTCCTATGAATTTCTAGAGGACAACAGGGATAGTTGCCAGACGAATCAGATCTACTGCAACACTTCAGCGAACTGTGTGCCACAGGAGGCGATGGATGCACTGAAGTGGGCCATTGACGGCATACAAAAACTAAAAGTGTTGCCAAAACAAGAGATATTGCCACAACCTTTTGGCAAGAGTGAGGGGAAGGAGGTGAACTTTGATCTGTCCTCTGTGTCAGGCGACGGTGCGTCCAATCGAATAGATATCGAAGGCTCTCTAATGTCAGAGCAGGCTACAAAAAGAAGCAATTCCGAAACGGAAAAAGATATGCAGCTCAATCAGCTCATCGATCTGGTACGACTGACAATCGTAAAGCTAGACAACTACATAACTTTGAGCCAAAAAAGAGCAGCAACAGATGAATCAGAATCAGCAAGGGAATCAGTTAAACATAGAACCATATCTGATGTCTACCGAGTTACGTCCCCATGTCGATATGATCACAGATCCTGCACTGCAATCGATGCTGTTCAATAAAGTCCGACAAAAGGTACGCATGAAGCGCACCGTGAAGGTGATGCCTGTCCAGCCGCTGGTTATAATACACCCGTCAACACCACCACCGTAGCCTGATCCTGCGTCTACACAAGCAGCCAATACAGCTAGGCCAGCAGATCGATATCGTGTTCGTAAGCGAAGACGTCATGGCGGCATAGAATCGTCACATGATAATTCTGTCAAAAATAAACGCGATTGTGGTACCACCATGTGGTGTCCCAATCCAGACTGTGGGCTGAGCTCTCAACAGCAGGAATTACGACTAGACCTTCCCCAATCCCAGTCTTGTGGAACTAGGCAAACCAAAAAAGAATACCATGTCCGTGGGAAAAGAGATGGATATGAGATCCACAGCCCTGCCAATGTTATTGAAGAAGCTGTTGAAAAGGCATAAGTGCTGTGATAAGCTACGCTCAGAAAGTCCACTAAACTACGCTGAGGATGTACAAGAAGATGAGCAGCAACTGGAACATGAGCAAGAGGTGCAGGACTCTGACCAAGACTGGGAGTACCCAACGGGATACCGCGAGTACGAGCTGGAGCCAGAAGAAGAAGAATGGTCCCATTTGCCAGACAACATGTGCGGATGCTGCAAATGTAGACAGAGAGAAACGAGCGAAGCAAGTAGCCAGGTAGATTGCCCCAAGCGCAAGCAGAGGAAATGTGTACGTAGTGTACAGAAATCATCGCTAAAATCCAAATGCTGCAACAAGGTGAAGTTCAACAAGCGAGTGATTGTGAAGAATCTAACAGACGATGAACACGAGCGCTGTAAATGTATGGAACATAAGACAGAAAGAGCAGCACCGTCTGGGAGAACTAGTTCTTCCAAGTGTCGTGTACTGAAATCGATGTGGGAAGCCGATCAGAAGCGGTTAAGCTTGGCTGAAGAGTATTCGCGACGTTCCAAGGGCGGAGCTGACAGCATGCTACCCTGCCACTACCCCACGAAATGGACGCAGTGATCTCTGCTAGAATGCTCAGTATTTTGTTTTCTAAACTAAGTTTCGAATTGTTTGGGCAGTTGAAATTTCGAACAGAAGGGAGATGGAATCAAATTTAGCAAGTGCTCCTGAACCATCAGCGCCCTCGTTAAGTTCCTATAACGATGATGATGGCGATGCCACGTGTGGACGGAGCGAACTCTACCCAAGATGGTAGTGTTCAGACTGCTTTTTGCTGCGAGAATTACATTCCGGTTGATGTTACTACGGAGCCCAATGGTGCTGTTTCCCAAACCGAAAGTGATTCCACATGCAAATATGACAACAACAGTCCACCAACAGTGCTATTGGAAGGAGGCTACAATCCCCAACGCTATTATTCACCGTACAACAATTCGGAGGAACCTTTGGATCCATACATCTGCCAGCGATGTCTGCTAGAGAACACAGCCACCTGCACTTGCACTGATGACTGGAGTGCGGGTCAGGAACATGGCAATGTCGAAGATCAGTTTCCAACTCATATGGAAACAGAGTTTAAAGTTGCCAAATCAAGTTCCAACACTGAATGTTGCAACTGCCAAGCCCAAAAGAAGAGAAAAACCCATGGTAAAAAGAGCCCAGCGATGCCAACCGTTGTGCTCGTGGTACTCAAGTGAGTTATATTCTCTTACAATCCAAAGTACCTTCCTAAACTATCACTGCAGTAAACCCTCGGATGCAGGACAGTACAGCTGTGACATGTCACCTGGCTTCAATGGAATGCCACCTCAAGGGATGCGCAATGTCCAATTTCAATTACCGCACTGTGGCTCCCAACAACCTTCTCCATTTGGCAACATGCCGGGACAAGATTATAAACAATTTTGCAGGTACTTTTTCTTCAAACTAGAAATATTACAATCTTAATTGTTTTCTTTTATATTTTCATGCAGTCATCAAGTATACCATACTAGTCACAAGTATGTCCCGCTTTGGCTTAATAATATACCTGTTTTATTCTGTTAAAGCTCAGACTTATACTTGTTTCTCTTCAACAGTTCCTTGAATCAGGAAGCGAAAGGACACAGGAAAACAAGACAATCAAGACCATTGAATGAGGTGGATAAGGCAGTGTTGGGAATATTGCAAAATGAAAATTATATGTGCTTCCTGCCAGATCTGGCAAAGAAGAGCGCGAAAAAGAAAAAGTTAAGATCTCCGTTTGATCGATTCGCAAATCCCCCACTGCTCTACGAACCGAAACTCTTTGTTCCCAGCTGCAACAACTGTTGCAACAGTTGCTGCTGCAGTAGGTCATGCAATTCCTGTTGCAACTCGAGCTTTTGCTGGTGATAAAAACAAAAAAGAAAAGAAAATTTTAAAAATTATTTACCAAATTCTACATTAAAATTATCGAATCAGAAAATAAAGTCAAAATCCCAATTGGCAAAAGCAATTAAAAACCAAAATTCAAATGGATAAGTGAGCTGAGAACTAGAAGTCGATATACAGGAAGGGACTAGAGGCAACCTAGAGGGGAAAGTACGGCAAATAATGGTGGTGCCACGCAGGAGGAATCGTGTGAGCAGAATGCTGCTGATCAGGCGGGGTCTGCGAAAGGCTGTCCCAGTCAGGCCGGGTAAAATATTGGATTTATCTGCGCTCTGTGATGTGCCCAGATCCAAGGCTATGGCCGTGCAAGAGCACTTCAAGGCCAGGGACTCGCATCTAGCGCACACCATGGATCGCAGTCTGCAATCGCAAGCGACCAGATCAAGTCGACCAAGGGAGAGGGCACAGTTGCAGGGAAGAGGGGTGTGTGCACCAATGCAGCATCCAAAATCGTCTGGTAGGATGACAGAGTGAATATTGCTCTCATTAAATATGCTCTCATTCCTTCTCTTTCCTTGTTAGCTACGAAATCGGGGCAAAACATGGCGGGCAAGCGTTCGCGTGCCAGTTCCGGTGGGTATCCGTCCACCTGGATCCTAGATGAGAAGGTACCAGATAGCGACTGTAGCTACAACCAGGTGACCAAATGCTGTTCGCTGAATCACTATCGACTGACCACACCCACACGGCGCATGCACATGCCCAAAACTAAAGACCGCCCAGCCGGCACTCAAACGATGACCAACAATTTATTGGCCAAGCAGCCAACGCCCACAATACTGTCCGGCGAAATGAGAAAACATGTGCACATGAAGGGTGGCGGCATGAACCGAAGATATGAACATAGGAAATGTACGAAAAATCAATCGTTCCACACCGGTGGGAGGTATACCTCTTCCGATGCCAGCTTCATCTGTCTCTGCACGGCATCTGGGAGCAGCGAATATGGTAGCTCCATGGCAGAACTCCCGGCAAAGTACTTGAATATTGAGCGAATCAGTTACCCTCCGGATTCAAACTACGCATACAATTCAGATGAAGAGAGGGAACAAATGATGCATAACCAAGCGGCAGAAAAGGTGAGCCCCAAGATGTATGGCAGAGAGAGAGGAGAGATGCGCCCCCAAGATGTATGGCAGAGAGAGAGGAGAGATGAGCCCCAAGATGCATAGCAGAGAGAGAGAAGTGATGAGCCCCAGAGAGAGAGGAGAGATGAGCCCCAAGGTGTATAGCAGAGAGAGAGGAGAGATGAGCCCCAAGATGTATGGCAGGGAGAGAGGAGAAATGAACCCCAAGAAGCTTAGCAGAGAAAGAGGAGAGATGAGCCCCAAGATGTATGACAGAGAGAGAGGAGAGATGAGCCCAAAGATGTATGGCAGAGAGAGAGGAGAGTTGAGCCCCAGAGAGAGAGGAGAGATGAGCCCCAGGATGGTTAATAGAGACAAAGGAATGATGAGCCCCCAGAGGGTTAGTAGAGAGAGAGGTATGATGAGCCCCCAGATGTATTACAAAGAGAAAAGAGAAAGAGAAACGATAAAATCCCAGATACATAGCCTAGCGAGAGAAGATATATATCCCAAAATGTATGGCAGAGAGAAAGAAGAGAGAAAACCAAAGTGGTATAGCAGAGAGAGGGGAGAGATAAGCCCCAAGGTGAACAGCACAGCGGGAGAAGAGAAAAAAATCCAAGATGTATAGCCGAGAGAGAAATGAGAAGCCCACAATGTACACCATAGAGAGGGAAAAAATAAAACGCAAAGTGAATAACAGAGAGATAAAACCCAAAGAGAGAGATAGGAACGCCAATATATATACAGGCCATCGGCGACTTCAATTGCCTAATCAGGCCGAGATACGCAGATATACTAGGAACGATCCTGATGTATGTTTGCGAGTCTGCCAGAATACGCAACGGAGGGAAGGGTCGAGTCCATTTTATCCCAGAAAAGACGACAAATTAACAATGAAGGATCCGGCGAAGGCACATCTTCGAAAGACTTCCACTTCGTGCTGTAGTAATAGGCGAATTTGCAAACCGGGATGTCCCATGGGTCAGCCAGAAAGCAATAGATCCAGTCATTCTTCAAAATCATATAACTCTGTCCGTCAAAGTAGTGGAGCTTCAAGCATGGACTTTTCAAAAAGTGTGGACAGTTATAAAAAAAAAGGTCAGACTACAAAGAAATCGGAAAAATACTCAAGCGCTCAGGGAAATCCTATTGAAAAGCAATCAAGCACAGTATCCTTTCAAATGACTCCAATTGATATCGAATCTTTGGGTGATAAAAAAAAAAGCTAAGTAATTCATCTAAAGCAGGGCCTGTGAAAGTCAAATGTACGAAGGTCAGGATATCCAACAAAGAGGTGCAAACCCACTGCCTGTGCCCCAATTGTGGCATAGAAATAACTCCGACTGTCGACGATAATATATCCGAAAAGGAATTTAATTCTTTTGATCCGCCTTCTTTATTATCTCCCAAGCAAACATCGTCTCGAATTAATACATCCAAGCATTCGGTCACCAAAAGTCGTTCAAATTATGAGGTTGCCACGGCAGACAAAAGAATTCAACAAAAACAAGAAAACAAACCCAAGAAAGCAAACAAAGCTCAAAAGGGTGAGAGAAAAGAAGCCAAAGGTAAGAAATATCCCACTTGTTTCCCTGATGGCTCTGACTTTGATCCTGCAGATCACACGCAATGCAGTCACTATGATATGGATCAATTAATCAATATATTGCACGAGACAGTTGCTGGACTCAAGAAACGAAAGAATATAAGAGACGCTGAGAATACACAAGCAGCAAGTCGCGGCAATGCGGTAAACAACCAACGGATGCATCGAGCACAAGGACAAGGATTACCCAAGGAGTATGTACCATTTGATGAATACAATCAACAGATGAAAGGCTTTGTACCGCAACAACCATACAATGCATTTAACCCATACGATGTGCTATACAATTCCTATCCGCAGCATAACATGAATAACATGCAGATGCCGAAAGTACATTCGCAAACTGGAAATAATGTGGGCATCCTTAAGGAACCGCACTATGGTTACCCCATGGGTAATGAGCAGCAACAGCAGGACAGCAACAGCAGCCGCAGCAGCAACATCAGCCGCAACAGCAACAGAAGCCGCAACATCAGCCACAACAACAACAGCAGCATCAACAGCCGCAACAGCAGCAGCAACATCAGCAGCAACAGCAGCAGCAACATCAGCCGCAACATCAGCAGCAACAGCAGCAGCAACATCAACAGCTACTTCAGCAGCAACATGAGCAACAGTTTTAACAATCACAATTATGTTGATAATACCAAGAAAGTTACTAACTATAATAGCTATAACAACAATCCCACCGAGCTTAATAGTGAAACCTTTGCGCCTATTAACAAAGACCTAAGACGCAAGACCAGTGGCTGTACCCATCCAATCGGGAACAGCTCCTCAAGAGTGCCGCAGTTTTCTTACAGCGAGATGAAGCATAAAACTCTACAAAAATTGAATCCAACAGAATCGTTCATACGGTTCTTTGACATGGCCATATCGCTTAGGAATAATCAAAAGGAAAAAAGAAAAATTGATGATAAGGAAAGAAGTTGGCTTCGCATAAAATCAAAAGAGTCTTACCAACCACATCAGAAGCTTAACAAATTGGAAAATGCTGAAAAAAAATCAGATCTAAAAGTGTGCAAGCGAGAGATACGCGAAATAGAATCTATGAAAATGTTAGAAAAAAATCGACTTCCTGCTAAGGAGAAACACGAAGTTGCTTCAGAAAGAAAACGATCATTTCGTACACGACTTCGGGAAGTCTTAAAAAATGTTAACCCCCGAAAAAAGCTATCTATGATACCAAATCGACTTTTATGTGAAAGAGATATTGAAAAGGAAAGAAAATGCACAGAACACCAATTCCCAGTTCATACTGAAGTTTATGGTTCACATCAACGCCGAGAGTCAAACGAACACGCAGAGATATCCAAACTGACAAGGACCCAAAGGCCATATATAGTTAGCTCTGATTGTCGATTGACTCTCAGCGAGGAAGGAACCATTGAAACAGAAGATTCAAGTTATGCTGTTAAATACTCTTACCCAAATAAAACCGATAAACCCATACCGCCACCGAAGCCATCGCCGTGGTCTCATTTATACGGAAAAAAACATGACAAAAGACTCGATTCTTCAAGCCAGAAAACAAGTGAAGCAGAACTTGAAAGCTACTTGGAGAAAGAAAGAAGTATATTTAAAGATAAATACTTGGCAAAACAATCAAAAGCGCAGGACCTTGATAGCACTGGTAAAACACAAAAAAGAAGCCCAGAATTGAAGTCGCAAAACCTTAATCACCAAATCAGACAATCCTCATTGATTCATTCTTCTAGCAGTAATGGAATTATCAACGAGGAAAAGCACCCTCCACATAAATTAAAGGCAATTGAAGACAAATCGAGTCTTTATCCCAGTTGCAAAAAACAGGAGTCAAATAGTTCCGATCACAAAACAAGACGTAAGAAATCAAATTCTTTATATTCGAAAATTCTTGAGTCTAAATTATCCGTTGATCAGTCTCAAGAGCAAATTAGATTCAACAAAGAAACCATAGAAACCCAAGATAGCCACAAAAATAAGCAGAAATCATCGAGCTTATTTTCTCATCCCAAGAGATCAAAGAAGGAAAATAAAGAACCGTCAGTTGGACTAGTTAAAGAAACCTCTGTCTTCTCCAATAGAGATCAAAAATTGAAAGAGTCTTCCAGCCGTAAAACACTTAACGATAGATGCAAGAGTGGTAGGTCGCACAGGGTCAATCACGAACTATGCGGTGATGATGAAATTAAAGTGATCTACGATTCTAGTTATAAATTTGTCAAACAGAGAGAAGTAGACAAAAGTACCAAGAAGAAATGCGAGTACAAATACCACACAGAAAGTGAAAATCGCAAACGTTTAAAACTGCATCCTAGTGAGAGTAGAAATAATTTCTTCAAAATATTTAGTTAACATACGATTTCCCGAATAAATAAAACCAAACTGTTCAGTATTTCGAAACTAGATAAATTGATAGTTTGATTTTCAAATAAACAAGAGAGAAGATATTTAAAAAAAATCACCCTGTTCTCCTTTTCCCCGTTTCGATACAATCGACTTCCCACAGGGAAATATATACTCTGTAAATGTATCGCAACCAAATGTATCGAACAATAAATTTCCCTGTTTCGATACAATGGGGCGGCTAGTCGACTCCAATGTATCGATAAGTAGATGAACAATAATTGGACTGCGCTGCTTATTATTGTAGCAAAATGTTAAATTTTTTAATTAAAACACGACAATTGCTATATCCAGGCGTGCGTAATCTGTCCAATGGTATTACAGCATATCAAAGTACTGCAAGTGCCGACTCCACAGCTGGAGCAAGCAATGAAGCAGCACTTCCGAAGCCTGCCTTAATTTTGCCACAGAACTACGCAGAGTATGCGCCGATAAATAAAAACAGTGCACGGCAGGCATGGATTGAAAACGCTGATGCAATAGCTGAGCGCAAAGTGGGTATAATCGAGTTGCACCCAGATGTATTTGCGTCGCAGCCGCGTGTCGATGTGATCCAGGAGAACATTGAGTGGCAGCGCAAGTATCGTTATGTAAGTATGGCACATACCAAGACACGCGCTGAGGTGCGCGGTGGTGGACGCAAGCCTTGGCCACAGAAAGGAATGGGACGTTCCCGACATGGTTCGATACGTTCACCAATGTTCAAAGGCGGTGGTGTTGTGCATGGTCCACGCTCGCCCACAACTCACTTCTACATGCTCCCCTTCTACAAACGCGTCCTCGGCTTGACATCAACGCTAAGTGTTAAACTGGCACAGGATGATCTGCATATAATAGAGAATGCTGAGATACCAACACGCGATGCACAGTTCATTAAAGATCTGATTGAGGAGCGTAACTGGGGACCGTCAGTGCTGATTGTGGATAAGTAAGAAATATGCAACCCTTTTTTTAAACATTCATCCCTTTTTATAAACGCATTTTTTTCTTGCAGGCAAGAAGAATTCCCCGAGAACATTTGCTACGCTACCGACAAATTGGGCTATGTGAATCTGATGCCTGCCTTCGGACTGAATGTCTACTCCATGCTCAAACACGATACCTTAGTGCTGACTGTGGATGCCGTAAAGCATTTGGAGCAGCGTCTGCTTTACCAACTGCACCGCAATGATGCGCTCAGCAAGGAAAGCAAATTCAAGCTGGATCAAGTTTAAAATTAAGTTTTTCCAATAATTGTATTTGATTGCGATGCCTTAAATGCACTGTTAAACAATTTTACATTAATATGACTATTGATTCACCTGCTGGGCAGGTTGAGAGGCGTTGCTTTTGAATACAGTGTGCAGGGGATCCTTGTCCTTTTCAGATATGAATAGCTCACAGGCCCCGTTAAGGCGTTCATTGAGTTTGGGCAGAAACTCACGTAGGTAGCCACGCTCCGAGTTGCTGTGGTTGCACAGCAATACAGTGGTGCCATTGTGATTGAAATCCAACAGCTCATGATGTGACATTTCGCCAGTGATGACTAGATCCACCTGCAGCCCACGCAGCACTGAGCCTCCAGAGCCAGCACATATGCCAACGGTATGCACAAAGGTCTTTGCATGATGACCCACGGCATATGCCACATGTATACTATTCTCAATGTGATCCTGCAGAGAATGTACTATCTGCGATATGGGCATGTTAGTCTCTACCAGTCGACCGGTGCCTGTGCCGGCTGCTGTGTCGGGTTCCTGTGTGATTGGTTTAATGCTCTGTATATTCACAGCCTTGGCTAACCAATCGTTTACTCCGCCCAGCACCTTATCCCAGGCAGTGTGGGGTGAGTATAGCGCTATGGAGTTGCCCAAACAGGCTGCAACAATACGTTCCTTCCAGTTGGACTGGGTGATGCGAGTTAGTGGCTTGAAGATTGGTGGATGGTAACTGATAATCAGGTCCACCTTCTTATCAATCGCTTCGGCCATCACCGGCTCGGTGAGATCATTGGTCAGCAGTATTTTCTCGATCACTTTCTGAAATCGAGCAATATTTATTATAATAGTTCTTTTAGTTATATGATAGTTTAAAAACTTTACATCGCGAGCCGGTTCGATCAGCAGGCCCACGTTGTCCCATTTCTCGGCCAGACTAATGGGGGCGAAGCTCTCCAATTGCTTGACGACCTGGTCAAGCTTCTGTCCACTAAGGGTCGACATCTTTCGCGGAGTGGCTACACAGCGTAACATAAAAAAGTTATCAATAATAACCAACTTATCACTTGTTGCAACTAGGTAACTATATTTTTGCTTCAGAAATGCAGTACTGGAAAACGTTTTCATAAACATCTCTGTGGAGCTTCTTAACACTGGTCGCGCGCTTTTTTTAAAGAAAATTTTACTTTTGTCAATCAAACGACGTAACAATTTAGAGAGTCTAAAATTTTTTCTTCTTTATATTCTTTATATAAATCCAACTTTACTAAGTTCCAGTTTTCTGATTTTATTTCTTTTCTTTCTTCAAACGGTTCCTAATGTTTTCATTGGGTAAACATGATTATACTTTTTTTACAATCAATACTGTATGAATATATGGATATGCAATACTGTATATACAGTATGTCAAGTAACTATATACATATATGTACATTACATGCATAATAGAACTGTAATTAAATTCCATTTTGTGGTTAATTATTTTCGTTTGTTGAATTTATGGCTTCATGGCAGAAAATTCATATTATTCATCAAGTTATGTTCTGGAGAATTGTCTTTGATACGGGTTTCTGTGAAAAAAAAAACGTAAAAACTCCACAAATTTTCACAAAATCCATTCATTGTAATTCCCTAAGGTAGATTCCGGTAGCAGAGAGGGGAAATATTAAGTAGGTTTTTAGTTATTAAAAAAAAAACAACTCTCTGTAACATTGTATGGATGTATGAATGCATACTAACATTTTTTACTTCAATTTACATACATATATTGTTGGGGAAACTCATACATTCTGTACAATTCACTCCCAGTATTAATAAAGTTATGGTAAATCCAAATAAAAATCGGGGACTTAATAAGTATTAAGTAAATTTCTAGAGAAATGCGTCCTGCATACGCACGTGTGTAATCAAACACACATAATTTTTGTGGGCCTCTATGGATAGAAAATTCATATTAATAAGTGATTCGAGGAATTAATTCGGATTTTCCATCTATATCAATTATACTCCGGAATTTTTAAGTACATATGTTGAATTCTGCAAATAGGCGTCACTAAACCGCCAAGGGTATTTTTATTTGCTTGGCTTATTTGGTAATTCCCATTTTATCAGCGCTAATACAAGTCGAAAGTACAGAGATCATGACCAAACATATAAAATACATTTTTGACACCAAAAAACACACATTAAACCAATTAGGCATCACACGTTTTTAGGATTTCCAACGATGAGGGTTTTTGAAATTGTTTCCTTTATGGACCGACCTGCACATCGTACCTTTTCTTTTTCAACAGGACGCACACTTCGTCAGCATTCGATGCCAGACCATAGAACGTAGCACATCGTCGAAGAGGGAGAGAGCACAGCACTAGGTAATTTTCTACATTTTAATTTTATCTGCATTTGTGTTGTGGTCGTTGTTGTTGTTGTTGGTGTATTTGACGATGCGTCGGTTGTTGTTACGCAGTGTTGTTGTAATTTAATTCAATCATTTATAATTTGTTGATGCGCGCTCCATTGTAAGTATAAAACAATCTGGCAACTCTACGGGTTTCTCCCACTTTGTGGAAAGCTGTTTTGTGGTTGTCACCCGAAAGCTAAATTTAAACGAGCTTTAGCCCATCGAGTCAGTGCTAGTTTCAACGTGCAGCAATCGAGACGTGTGAGTAGAGAGACGTAGCGCATATAATATACAACCTTCAATTTCAAGTGATACGCGTATATCAATGTGGATTAGCATGCAAACCATTCTACAGTAACAATCAAATCAAAAAAGGTGTGTGAGTGCTAAAAATACAAAATTACATATTGAGCATAAATACGAAAAGAAAAAGTGAAGAAACAGAAAGAAACAAGAAAATGGAGTGAACTAAAATCTTATGTGCATTGAACACAAAAACAGTCAAATATGCTTGACTGCTTGTGGGAGTGTTGGTGCGAGAGTGTGTGTGTGTGTGTGTGTGGGCAACGAAAACAGGTGTATGTATGTATGCGCGTATGTATTGTATGTAGTGGCAAATGAAATGCAGGAAACAAAAGAGTAAAGTAAACCAGCATAAACACATGGCCCACGGGCATATGTATAAATATAGATATGTATATGTGGGTACACATTTTTTATTCGACCCAGTAAAAACTTAAAATACATATTTTTGTTGCTGCTAATCATAAAACTCTGATATACGCTAATCTTGCGTTACTGCGTCTTTGCTTGTGTGCGCGCCTCACTATATTTGCCTCGCTTACTCACGCGGCAAAAGCGAATGGCAGAGCGATGCTTAAAGCGCAGTTACGCGATGCTGCATATGTATATATAAAGACATTTTTGTGTGAATGTGAGTGAGCATGTTTGTTTCTGTGTGTGTGTGTATGTGGAACTGTGAAGCAGAGCTTAAAAGCAAAGTTCAGCGTGTGAATTTCCATTTTACTTATTTGTAAAAGAAATTTTTGCAGAATCAAACGACCAAGCAACGGCAAAAAATAAGCAAATACAACAAAGAAGAGCAAAAGCAGCAGAGGAGAAGAAAAACTTTATCGAAAACCCAAAAGGCCAAAAGCAGGCAACAAGTTAAAACAAAATGTGGAACCAAACGGCAGCAGCAGCAACAAGTGATAATAACAAGGAAAAGGAAACTGTTGAGGATTGTCACTGTGCTGGGGGTAGTGTTGCCAGCACCAGCAGTACAGCCAGTGTTGAGCAGCAGCGCAAGCCAGCAGCTACAGCACCGGCATCACCATCAGCAATTGAAACTAACAGTAAAAAATCGAAATCAGAAACAGTAACAACAACAACAGCTACATTTGGCGGCAAAAGCAACGAGAACAACAGCCAACAACAAAGCCACAGCAACACAAGCACAAACGCCGCCATTAATAAGCAAAAAAGAATTTGCAGCACAAAGCGAAACAAGTGATTCTGGTTTTATCTCTGGCCCGCAATCAGGTCCAATTTTTAGCGAGGAAATATTATCCGACAACGAAGGAGAAACGCCACAGTCGAACCAACAGCAGCAACAACAACAGCAATCGGAACAGGATAAGCAACAACAAGGAAACACACAAGCAGTAGCCTCTGCCGTCTACGATTCGGGTGTTGTTGAGGAAATAGAAGACGACGACGTGGAGGATACGCATCCAACAACTGAAGCTGGCCAAACTGTACAGCCGGCCACTGTCGGACCAATGCGCCTGAAGGACAATGTCGATGCGGGCATACCCCAATGGACGGTAGCACCCAGAGTGGGTCTTAACAATCTCGATGCAACACCAAAACCCGAGAACCCGAGTGCCGCAACCACGGCAATAAAAAAACAACCAGCTGGAAATATTATGAATGCCTGGGAGCAGTTCTATCAACAAAACGACGATGGCGACACGTGAGTAACACAAGCATTTCCCACATTTCATTTCATCAAAAATTCCTAAAAGATGGACACAAAGAAACAGTAGCGAGAGTATTCGGCTAGAAGTTACCCTGCAGGCCATTCTAAAAGCAATATATCATTGAGCCTCAGTTTTTTTATTTCTAATACATTAAGGTTAAAAGGGTTGTCAATAGAAATTTAAACTAACTACCAAAAAGAGGGAAAACTGCCAAAAATAATATATTTGCAGACCTACGGGAGATCACCCTGCAGTTTGTCTGAATAAATCGTGCAGGGTAGAGAGGAAATGCTAAACATTTGACTTGACCACCAACTGTGGGGGAGACTTTCATGAATCACAAGCACAAGACAATGCGACGACTTGGGTCGGGCACATGTTAGTCAAGCAGTCAGGGGTTTTCCTGGTATGTCTCTCGTTGCGAACTAGCTGTAAACAGAAAACAAAACAGGTTTTTGGGCTGTGCAAATTTCTTTGTTGTTTTTGGGTTTTTACGATCGACAACAAGTGGGAAATATCCAGGTAAAAGGTGTGTGCACTCTACTAATTTCCTTTTCTCTCTTTCTCTCTCGTCGTCTTCTTCTCATCACAGTCCACTGCATTTGGCCTGCATATCGGGCTTTGTGGATGTTGTTGCAGCCCTGATACGCATGGCACCGCATCCATGTCTATTGAACATTCAGAATGATGTCGCACAAACGCCTCTTCATCTGGCTGCACTCACAGTACAGCCCACAATTCTACGCATGCTTCTCTTAGCCGGCGCAGAGGTAAGTTTATTTAAAAACTATGCCATTTAAAACAACTCTTCAATATATTCTTACATCATTATTATTATGAATCTCTACTTTATTTAGCCAACTGTGCGTGATCGTCACGGTAATACGGCACTGCATCTGTCCTGCATTGCGGGTGAGAAACAGTGCGTGCGTGCACTGACAGAGAAGTTTGGCGCTTCGGAAATACATGAAGCGCATCGCCAATACGGACACCGTTCTAATGATAAGGCCGTCAGTTCACTAAGCTATGCCCGCCTGCCTGCCGATCTAGAGATACGCAACTATGATGGTGAGTGAACCAGAACAGATTACCACATTTGGTTTACATGATTAGAAATAGTATAAAACTAGTTGTTGCTACTCGTGCATGAGTTGCAAATCAACTGTCGAAGCGTGTTTTGGGTGCAGCACACATCATAATCCTGGAGACTATACGATCTGTATATATTTTATAAGCATACAACAGCAGCAGTCCGTTCTGGCACAGTCTGAAAACCGTGTGAATTTTGCCACATTACAAAAAATCATTTGATTTGTTGCCAAGAACAACTCGTGAGTCTTATTAATGTGTGTCTATATAGTATAATTCTATATTTTAGCTGTCCCGCCATCGGCTAGCCGCAATGCGAGACATTGTCTGCCAGCAGAGAATGTATATTATATATATATATATATATATCATATATTATATGTAGTACATATTCAGTTTACCTACATATAGTAGACTGTAGATGAGCGCATGAAAACATTCCAAAAATACATTGGCCTCAGTTGGCTTGGCTGCTTTTCGCCAGAAACTGTTTTTCTCAGTCGTCGCTTTTCTCATTGACGTCAGCAAAAAGTAGCATTGTTTATAAATGATTTCAAGGAAACAAAAACACAATATCAAATTGATATGTGCGTCGCACGCCAAACTCACTGCAAATTTGAAATAAGAGATGCGCACAATGCGGGCGCGGCCTTATTTCCTTATTTGTTAAATATTGATTATATTCTGTATATACACATATGTGGTTTAATTCGATTTTAATGCGTCGGATACGCTTTGGTTATTGATTTCCAACAGGTGGTACTGTGGGGTGTTGTTACCTCCACGTCACTTTGTGTGTGTGTGTTTACTAGATGGTTTCTTCTGCCTGCCAGCGGGCAAAAGTTTCCCATTTTGAAATTAACTTGAAAACCACAAAAGAAGCAAAAACCACACGAATTCCCAAATATAATTTTTAACTATGCCGGAAGAAAGTAAAAGTTGTGTCGCCTATACAAACATTTCTTATACAATGTACGTCAAAAATTTTATAAATGCTTGTGCAACTGTTGTCACACAAAAAGGTTAATAAACTTGACATGGTGTGCGGTTTGAAATTGAACCCACACACATATACACGCGATTATTTACTTACCTCTTTTTAATCGATTATTGATTTTTGGGCTATCTATAACCTTGCCAAAAATACACTAATAAAACGAGAAGCAACAAAACAAAAAAAAGAAAACAGTTCATTGAGTTGGCCTGGCCATCGCTGCTTTTGTATTCCCAAACATGTGGTGAACAAACATTTGGCAGCAACTTACAACCGCATGAAACCGGTCTAGTCCCAACATGCCGCTCACATGCCCAAAACAGCTGCTGTCTCTATGTAGTCTATATATAACCGACCAGACATTGCACATAGCACTCGGAATTGGTTTATGTACACATATATGTACATATGTATTGTATGATATGTATCTATTGACCGGCTGGCTCAATGCAGACAGAGCTGCCAAAAACCATGAGAAATACCATACAAAACCGATTCGCAGATGCGCTTCCTGTCTCACATATTTCTAATGGGAATTTACTAATTGTAAATCTTAACTAGAAATACAAAATAACCGCAATTAATACAAAAAAAACAAAAAAACTCATTACGCATTCTTTGCAAATTTGGGGAAAAGCTTAAATATCAGAAATTCCGCTTGTACTTCCCCTTGTTAGTCTGAAAGACGTGACAAACTCAATTCGTTCGTCTCTTTTCGAAAGAGTATAAATGATGACATGTTGTTCGAGCGCCTAGTAACGTTTTCTTTTTCAAAAATTTTGGGTTTTCCCATGCACAAGACGACGACGATATTAATTTTTATTATTTTTTTAAAGCCAATTTGATTGTCTGGCGCGAAAGCCAGATGTTATCCCCACAATTCAATGTATATTTATTGAATTTTCTACAAGATTAAATGACGCAAGCGTTTGAAAAAATTGAGCATAAACAAACATAAAGATAGCAAAGTTTTCAGAACTTTTTAAAACATTTCAACAACAAATTTGTCATCAAAAAATTAAAAATTGCAAACAAATTGTTTACCAATTGTTTGAAATGAAATCACAAATAATTCTTGTTAAATTAGATAAGGTATATACAGGGTTACGAGGGGAGTTACTGTTTTACATACGTCAGCATTAAATCATTTACAGTAGCCGGCATAAAAGTCTTTGAATACTTCCTCCAAATGTCCCTAAATTTTATGTGCCAATTTCAGCTAACGTTGAGTTGTTATTTCTTTTGAATTCCTGCGTTTAAATTTAATGCAAATCATTCGGGCGGCGAGACAACACGAATATGTGAAAAATGTTACGAAAATAGTCAAAGATTTTGCTTTGTGTAGCTGGCTGTGAGCCAAGACTTTAAAATATACTTATAAAGTAAATGTGTCGTAAATTTAAAGAAGACTTTCAAGTTTTTTTTTCCAAGCAACCTCTCGAAAGTGGCTAAAAATAAATGAGATTCAGATTTTCGGGTCAAAGTTTATCTTCCAAAATTGTAGATACTTTAAAGAACGAAATTAAAAGTAAATTAAATATATATATATATGTAGTACTTATGTGCATATGCACACGTTTTCACCTCTGGAAATTCCCAAAATATTTCTGATTGCTGGCGCCCATTTAAGAGTTTCGATTAGCTCGGTGTAAGACGAGGTCACAAAAGTATTTATTATTCTTTATGTACAATACACATACCTATTTGGGGCTACGCTCACGCGTTTCGCACGCAACCGTTGATATAAATGTATGTGTGCTGTAAAAATAAAGAGCACGCAAGGAATTTCATTCAAGTATAAATAGAATTTCTCCATTTTGTTTTCTCGTGCACAAAAGGAGTTTTTATTTTGGTCAATGGCTCATAGAAATCGATAATCAATAGAGCTTCATGATTTCACCATACGATGAGGGGCTTATCTATAAAGGAACACTTAAAATGGTCTACTCTACTCGTATCACTTGATATGTGACGTGTTATCGAGCTTTAGCCTCTAGTTATTGGCAAATTGTAAAACTTGATTTGAGCTTTTTCCCTAGGAATTGTTTGCCTCTTTAAAGTGTTGAGGGAAAATTATTATTGACGTCACAAAACTCTCGAGACATACACGTATTGGCGGAATTTCAGAATCAATTAACTCAAATATGTGCGGTACAAATGGTTACGATTTATCCAACAATATGTGCCATATGTGTTGCAGATCAGCTGCCCGGGACAATGTGGGGGGGGAAACAAAGGCAGAAAAACCCGAACTGATTGGAAAACTTGGAAAAAATAGAATAGTAAAATTCTTGTTTACGAAACTTAAGTAAAGCGAGATAAGGCAGCCGGAATTATTCTGTGATTCCCTCTTAGCAACGACAATAGCGAGTTATACCTATCTACATAATATATACCATCAATGACGCGAATATAATCTCTTAAATTGGCATTTGTGCTGCTACAAAGGACCTACATATTTGTATCGTCTGATCGTTGTCGTAGAGTTTCGTTTTGCCTTGGGCTAAACCTTATCAGAGAAGAGAAAAAACCCATTGGTGGTCGTTTATTATTCCCATGACGGCAAATTTGTGTACATAGTATGTACCACGCCCGAACACACATACACATGCCATGTTCATGCGATGTCCGCTCACAGCAATAATGCTATCTCACAACGATAGCTGTTATCATCGGTTTTTACCATAAAAGCAGGAGAGAGAGTGATCAAGTGATCGTTAGTTTCAAATCATCACGCTTTGCCATATAGTTTATAGTCTCTTTCCGTTTTTTCTTTGTTATATTTTTATATGTATTTCGGGAATGTGAATTCTAGTTGATTTGGCAACACGTGCTGTTTCTTTTTGGTTTCACTAACTGAGATATCATGACTTGCGAACGTATCTTGAACCTTCAGTTTGGTATTGGTAATGGGAGTTTACACGTTTCGTTACGGCCTCTACACATTGACAGAGTATACAGATAGTACGTAATTGAGTGGGGAATGCCATCGAACTTTAGATTGATCATTATAGTAGTGCCAACCAAACAGAATGTAAGAAACTTGATTGGAAAAACGGTTGCTTGTTTAATTGCATAATATTATTGATATGATTAATGCGATACTCTAATGGAAATACTTGATTTTCTAAATAGATTAAAAATAAATGCAGTATGGCTTCAATTGGCAAACGGACCAAAGTCGAAATAGAATATCTTAGCACTTGAAAGTAGTATATAATGAAATATATGTATATTTCACTTTGTCACTTGTTGCATATCGCATATCATGCCAATTCTAATCGGTTCTCATGACACTAGACAGTCCCTGCTAGGTGCTGTGGCACTACGCGACCGACCAAGGCTCGTACGTAAACAAACCGGTTTAACCCACTACAGTTAACGTCAGTGGATACACGTACTTATAGTATATTATTTACTAACATTCTGGAATTGCTTTATTGACTGCCAATGACTTTTACATCACAACAACAACAATAGGAACAACATTTTGTTAGTCATTGCGAGTCACCGTCTCTAGACAAGGTCAGGCCTCTCCCGTTCGATTGATAAAATGCCACATGCCGTTAAATATCCAGATAGATACATACGGATACAAACATATAATCATACAATAATTATAAGCGGTATTATGAGCTCATAAAATCAACTGGTTAAGCCCCAATGCAATAACGGAAGTTGAAGATCATAATACAAACATAAAGTAGCAGCACCTTATGTGGAAAATAAAAGAAATTCAATTGATTTTTTTTTTCACTCAGTGCTGACACACTTTGAAGTGAGTGAGTACTGTCTATATCTATGCCTGACTGACTTACGTCTGTCATCTGTCTGATTGGGGTAAACCCTGAACAACGACAACAACAGCAACACAACGAATGCATTGAATTGTCAACAGCTTTTACCCGGGGCTCTTTATCTCTGCGCTCGCTCCCCAACATTATCAGGCACTTGAAAATGCTATATATTTCTTTTTTCGGCCGGTTGACAGTGGCCTGACCTCTTGGCGTTATATTGTGGGCTTTCCCCTGATATACCCAACATATATGTACATACATACAACGTTCATGCGTCTGGATTGTCTTGCCAACACGTGGCACGATCTTGCCGTACTCCTCTAGTTCGCTTCCTATGGTGTCGCGCCGCATATATTTGCATATCGTTGAAAAGAAAGTCAACAAACGGTTTAATGACATAACCTGACAGCAGGCAGTGGCGGCAGCTTAGCCAAGCTCCAAACTCTGCCATAAAAAGCAATGAGAGAGAAAAAACTGAAAACTAAATATACTTTCATTGCCAAGTGGGCGAAATAAGGCTGCACAAACACATACACACACGCATACAATATATATCTATGCATATAAACTGGGCATGGAAAATCCGTTGGGTTTGTTTAATTGTGCTAAGTTGTCTTGTTGTTGTTGTCGTTTCGCTTTGTTTGGCATTTGGCTGCAGCTCAAAGTTTTATTCGGGTTTTCTGTGCAATTACGCTGCGTTGGGATTTTCCATATTGTTTTCACACTGAACTTTCCACAAAGCAGGCGAGGAGATCATCAAGCAAGTTCTGGCGCCATAAGTCTTAAAGGCAAACAATTATTAACGGTTAATTGTTCTCTTTCTTTTTTTTCCGCCTTGTTTAAACAGTTGTTAAGTCCATAATACTTTCTGAGTGTCTTTTTATCAAATTGCGTTTTAGCCCATTTGGTTTTGGTTATTCCCCCAATCCCCCAGTGGCCTCGTTCTTTGTTATATGCCAAGCTCTGCAAATCTTTGATAATGCTATAAACCAGGAATTAAACTGCGTATAATTAGCTGCTTATCGCAATATATTCACTATATCGTTCCCAAGGGTGTTAGGAATAATCCATAGCATTTGCCATGTGCCAAATATCAATAGGTAATTAATTTCAATCAAATAAATGCGATCAAAACAGCGACTGAAGAAATTCGATCATCGACGCAATTGATACAAATCGTTTCCCGTTGTTGAAATGCACAAAACTCCAAAATATCAAATATCAATTTTTAGATATATTATAATTCATAAACAAAACGATTTTATGATTTAATTATGAATCAATGAATTCTGTGTGCAATTGTCGTCGCGCTGAAGGCCAAACACCCAGAGAAGGCAGTATAGAAAAAAGAAAAAAACCAGATATAATATCTTGAGAATTTACAAAAAAAGAATAGAAAAAACAACTCTTTTTAGAGTTTGCTGCTAACAATTAATTAAAATTAAGCAAAGATGACAACAAGAACAAAAAGACAGATCGAAAAAACATTCAATATTTGAGCTGTCAATAAATTTGTGAATTGTGAACTTTGCAGCTTGTGTGTGTGTGTGGGGAGTACTTTCAACTGCGCCGTGGGGTTTTCTCTTGCTTAAGGTCGCAGCAGTTGTTGTGTTCGCCTGCCTGATCAAATATCATGACAATTAAAGACCCCGGACAGCCCCATCGGTGTACAGGGGTCCAGAACAATTGAGTTGACACAAAGGCGGAAAGTACAAGCAGCAGGAACAGTTTGATCCCATTATACACAAAGTGGTGTTCTACTACATACATTACATGTATGTATAGGGGGCAATGCGCAAATTCCGACTTCTGGGACTTTCGTAACGCTTATTAATTGCTTGAACTCACATTCGATTAGCGCGTTATTATTACACTACTACATCGTTGTTTCGTTAACTGCGATGCGTGTATGAGACGCGAACTAAATACTGATTTCAAGTTTAACAGCTTTTTTATGGGGTCTGTCGAGTTTAGCTCTCAGACTTGTTGGCAGCCCCAAACCAGAGATAGAGCTTTAGATAATAACCCCACCTGTGTCGTTGGCAGCGAGTTGCTGGAACGGATTTTGTATACTTATAATACAATATTTGAAATCTAAAGCGCGTGACGCAGAGCCAAAAAAGCAGGCTTGGGAATTCCCCAAGTTTGAAGCAAACTTTTTTGGCTTATATTTCATATTTGTTATATTAAGAGGCGTTTATTAATACGATATACCAGCACATGTGTGGTATACAAACATTCATAGAGCGCGTTGTACAAATCTCAGCGGCTCTTTAATCGTATGCTAACGATCTCTGGACCAGCATCAACAATGGAACTGTGCTTGGTTGAGTTGGCTGTGCGGTTGCTTTGGCTTTTACTATCGCCATCATCGCCATCGAGCATCGAGTTTATATCATAATCTTAGCTCAAAAACACAACACAAGCCATAGTAACGACGAAGCTGATCCGAGATGCTGGCTAGCTTGACTCTGACTCTGACTTGCGGAGACTGGCGACGACTTGAGTCGCCGCTCCGTTTGGCTCATTGAGCTAACAGAAACAAAAAATGTTGTCATCGTTTATATTTAAAACTTGTGACACAATTGTTGTTATTGTATTTGTAAAGCCTTTGCCCGAACGAACTGGAACTGTAGAGAAGGCTGAGGCTGAGGCAAAGGCAGCCAGCAGCAGCAAGCCGGCTTTAACTTTCTTGCCACATTTCTGCTTTCTTTCACAGCTCCCAGAGCTAATGCCGGCTCTGTGAGTTGTTTCAAATTTAAGCTAATAGACCGATGCGAAGAAGATGCTGTGTACCTGCATGTGTATGTGTTGAAGTATTTAGTCATTACGGATTCTTGTATATTCACACACATACTAATGTACATTTACGTAGTCATACTAAAAGCTTAATCATATGCGGGAATATCATTGACTCAGCGCGATAATCAACAGGGTGATTAATTGTTTCTAACGCGCTCTAGCAAAGAAGATTTATCGCCAATGCGTAGTTATCGCAGTTATCGTTCCATGATGTTGCTGTTGCAATCAATGGTTGGCAACCCAGCCTGCAGGTTGTTCGTCTTCTATAATGTTGGCAACGCATGCGTAGTTATCGCATTTATCGTTTCTTGCAGTTAATGCTGCAATGTTGGCAATACTAAAATAAGCAGGCTACAGGTTGTTCGCCTTGTATAGAGTTGGAAACGCATGCGCAGTCTGTAGTTATCGCATTTACGCGAAAACACACAGCCTGCCATGTATAATAGTTGGCAACGCATGCGCAACTTTTTCGAAAGTTCTGACGGAAATTCAATGCAAATAAGTTAACTGTGTGTGAAAGTCAATCAACAGCACGTGTAGCCACAAAATAGCAGCAGCAACAACAATAACAACAACAACTAATAAGCATAGCCAACCAGCTGCTGCTGTTGTTGTTGCTTTGCTTGGTTAATCTATATGCGAGATCAGGCAATTGCGTGCGATTCTCAAATTGTTTTTATAAAAGCTTTTTTTTTTCTTGAGTACACGCAAACTCGTCAAATGTCAGTTGAATTATTGCAAATTGGAATACCTTATTTTGTTGTTGTATTTGTTCTTTGTTCAGTCTCTCTTTGCTACTTAGACGTGCAAATTATGTGCAAACATTTGTTGCTCCTCCAAAATTTTAAACCAATTTGAACTTGAGCAAACTTGTTGGTTGGCCGGTCCAACACACAAGTCTTGTTTGGTTTGTTAACTCTTTGCATTGTGTTTCATGTTGTTGTTGTTGTTGTTGCTGTTGTGGCTGCTGTCGCTTTTTATGCCACTGCTGGTTTTTTTGACTTCAGCAGTTGTTGTTGTAGCTGTTATTGCTGCTGTTTTATTGTGGGAATTTCTTGGGTTTTTCAACGCACACCATTGCACACTCAAGCACATACACATACACACACAGACACATGTGTGTGTACATTGTCTTCATATGGCAAAAAGCGTTCAGCTTTACCCCCTTCTCTCTCTCTCTCTCTCTCTCTCTCTCTCTTCGTCTCACGGTCCATTCGCTGCTGCTGCTGTTGCCGTAATCAAAGCTTTCTAGTTGTTGTTGTTTTCGGTATTTTAAAACGCAACCTGCTGAACAACAACAACAGACAAAGATCGTAGAGCTTTTTCGAAGGGATCGTGTTTCATTCATAAATGAAGCTCAAAAGACGTACAGTGGAACGAATTGCATGTGTTTTTGTTATTCCGTGTTTGGCAAATTGTTTAATGAATCTCGTTTTTGTTGTTTTCCCTCTTTTTAGGCGAACGCTGCGTACACTTGGCTGCCGAAGCCGGACACATTGACATCTTGCGCATTTTAGTATCTCATGGCGCCGACATAAATGCCCGGGTATGGTTATCAATATGAATACCTTATATACAACAATGATTTTAATTAATAAAATTGTTTTTAATCATTTTTATAGGAGGGCAAAGGTGGACGCACACCACTGCACATTGCCATCGAGGCATGCAACGAGGATTTGGCCAATTTTCTGTTGGATGAATGCGAGAAACTCAACCTGGAGACAGCAACATATGCCGGTCTAACGGCCTATCAAGTAGCAAGCGTATTGAATAAGTCGCGTATGCAGAACATACTCGAGAAGCGCGGAGCGGAGACGCTAACGCCGCCCGATAGTGATTATGACAGTAGCGATATTGAAGATCTTGACGATACGAAGGTGAGCGTCACAGCCTAAAACACACAAAAAAAAACCACAACAACAACAAATCATAGAAAAAGCATTGAGACACCTTGCTCCCCCCTTCCCCACATAGAACATAAGCGTAAAGGGCCACAACTATTAATAGCTTCCAAGAAAAAGAAAACAAAAACTAAATAAGTTCAAAAAACCAGACAAGTAAAAAAAATCAATAAATACTGAACTGGTATTCAGTAAAAAAAAAAAAAATAAATTAAAAAATGTATCGTAACATTTATGTATTGATAAAGCAACCAAAAACTGATAAGCCAATTCTAAATCGAAGAAAAAGAACCAAACTGAACGTAGCAAAAAAGAAATGAGAAACAATACGTAAAATTATTATAGCCAAGAGGATGCTCTATGTTTTAGTAGAGCATCCAGTTAAAAAAAAGGAAAGCTAAAATTTGCCTGTAAGAAAAACAAACAGAATAAACCAACAAAATAACGAACAAACTGCAATATAATACACATGCATACATTTATATATAGTACATGTGTACATTTATATAAAGAAATCGCAAAATATTAATGATGTTCTATAACGTGTGTCCCATGCCGCCCCCCGCCCCATATATAGCGTATGTTCACGTATAGTTTAAGCTGCTCTCTCTCTCATCTACTATGTAACTTAGCGTGTTCGTTGCTCTGTCTGTGTATATATATATGCGTGTGTATGTCTGTGTCTGTGTATAAATGTGCGTGCGTGTGTAAGCAACTAACCATATATAGATAAATCTAAAACTAGAACTAGAACTATGAAAAATGTACACGTATTTAGCAGTCAAACATGTGTGTTGGCTCCTAACTAACAAAAAAGAGAAGAAAATAAAATAAAAGAATATGAAAATCTTTATAATCTATATAGTAACTTAAGATAGTTAAATCTAATTGATGTTTTAATGTTCTGACTGAATGAATTATGTTGCAAATAAAACATTTTATTCTAAAAACCAAAACAAAAATACGTAATTGTTATGAATTATTGATAAGCCAAGCTGTGTAGCCTTATATAGCCAGAGATAAGTAAGTACATATACATACATACATATATGATATATGTATTATAGATTTTGCCTACTGCATGCCATAAACTATTCTGATTCTGATTTATCTATATCGATTTGTGTTTCAAATTATTTGTTTGTTATTTTGTTGGTATTATTCGTTCGTTCTCATTTGTTTACATTATCATATCATCGATCTTAATTTGAGTTATATTTATTTTTTTTAATTTCTTGCAGATGTACGATCGCTTTGGTGATCCACGTTACTTTGTCAGCTATAATGGCGGCAATCCCATGACTGTTGCCTGAACAAACTTGTGTATAGAATCTATTTCCATTTTAAATACTATATCCATACTTATCTTTGTGGTAACAAATTCGTCTATTTAACACTACAATTCCATTATAACCGCTGCTGCTCAATATATCAGCTGGAATCCGGCTGATCCTGAAACCTGATTTGCGATATTTTTTTGACAAACGTAGTTCCACACGAAGAGAGAAGATGAACAAAATCAAAAACGAACCTATTTCAACGAAGCGCAACCGAACTAATGGAACCGAAAGAAACAACAACATTAGTGTAATATATTATTATAATGTTTACTCAATCGTATCGTATCGAGCTATTCAGAATAATACAGAATAAATTACGAGTACTCGTATCTAAGGTTGCAGAGTATGGCAAGCATTTTATTTATACATACATAAACACACACTTAACATACATCAAGTACATAATACATCATCTTAAATTTATAGAAAATACATAATAAACGAATGTAGAACTTGACACCAAAATGAGGAGAACATGTTTACAATGATAAGCTAACAATTGATTGGCAAAAAACTTAGAACATAATACAAATATCAATATCATAAATTGTTGTCTAGGGTTATATTAAATAAAATCAAGTCTATGTAGGTAGGGTTTAGTTCAGGCACTGTCTAGCGTATGCTCTGACGGAATACGCTCTTCTTGGCATTGCTATTGACGCTGGCTGACGCCTTCTTGGAGGCCATCGGGTCGGGGGCAAAGCAATTCCATAGCCGAAGGGTTTCGTCTGCACCGGCGCTTATCACAGTGCTGCCGTCGGGGGACATGGCCATTTGCAGCACACGCGATGTGTGTCCGGTTAGATCGGCCTGTTTGACCATCGATGGATACTTCCAGATGGTCAACTGATTGTTGACAAAGCCATGCGCCGATATCAGCTCCTTGTAATGGCGTGAGAATAGCAGAGCGCACACCTGTGACTTCGAATCGACGGATTTAATTAGTGTACCGTTGTGAACATTCCAGAATTTGATGCAACGATCCGCTGTGCCGCCACCCGATGCCAATGTGCTGGGCTGCCAGGGACACCAAGCCAAGGCACGCACTGCTGCCTGATGTTCGGTGAACTTGTGCAACGGTTCGCTGGCAGTGCCTACACCGCTGCTGGCCAATGACCACACGTTCACCAGATTGTCATTACCACCGCTGGCTAAGTACTTGAAATCTGTAGACCACTTCAGACCACACACCTCCATGGCGTGACCATTGAGCGATGACACCTTATGCTCTCGTGCCCGTACGTCATGGTGAATTATGGTGCCGTCGCGACTGCCCGACGAAACTAGATAAGAGTTCCATGCCAATGAACTGACTCGTGTACTGTGTCCGTCCATGACGCGCAAACGCTTCACCTTGGAACAGTCCCAGAGCTCGACAGCGCCAGTGCTGTTGCCAATGGCCAGTATTTGTCCCTCTTGTATCCAGGAGAGAGCGCATGCATAGTCGCCCTCTTCGTACTCCGTCAACTGCTCAATGTTGCCGCTGGCCGCATTCCACAGGTACACACAGTTACCGAGGGCCACGGCCACAATATTATCACCGCTCCAGTCCATTAGATTTAAATCTAGACAGGTGGGAAAGATATGGATGAGGATGGGGATAAAGTAGATGAGGGACAGTACATACAGTAGTCATTGATGAAGTCGGGGGCATCGAGTATGCGCTCCGATGTGGTTGGTATATATCGTGTACCGCTCTTTGTCGATATTGGGGTCTTCAGGGAGTAGACAACCTTGAGGGGATTTGTGTGCGACTCTGGCGCAGCTGGCGCTTTGTTCTGGTAGCACAAAATACGTCCACCGTTGGTAGCTTCACTAACTTGAGCCACTTCGGCAATGAGCCTCTGGTGTTCTCCCTTGTGGGCCGATGCCTGCACATTGTTGTCGTTGCTGTTACTGCCCGATGTCTGCCGATCGTTCTCCTCGTCCGCCTTGTCACCCGAGTCCTTGTTTACCTATACGGGTAGAGATTTGTGTGACCACATTTATATCTCCATTAAAATTTATTCCGTTTACCAGAAAATGGGCCAACTCAAAGTTGGTGGCTGCGCGATTCGGTATGAAGCGATCGCCACCGCCAGGTGTTTTTGTTGGCGTTGTCGCCTTTTTGGTCTTTGCATCGCCGCTCTTTCCTGGCGTTTTTGTCGACACCTGAACGCCGGAAAAACTGGTATTATATGAAACAGATAGCACAGATCGTGCACTCCCATTGAGAGACGCTTCCAGCTTCTTCTTCCAGCGCGGCGCAGGACCACGCGTGTCGCCGTCCATGATTAGCAGATTTTGCATCTCGCTCACAAAATGAGGATTTGACATTTTTATTCACAATACAGTTTAAATAAAAGTTTGTAGTTTCTAGTAGTTGTTGTCGTTGAAATTGTTAATTGCACAAAAGTTGTTATAGTTTTGTTCTGTTGTGCTCTTGCCTTGTGAAAATTACAATGGCGGTTTTGGAAATGCTGAGCCGTGTTCCGAAAATCGCGCCGCAATTGCAACCAGGGATGCACAGTGGACGCTTGCAAGTATATAAAGTGATTTGTCATACCAGGTCTGCTCGTGTAAGAACTTTCTTATCGAAACTCGATAATTGCAAGCAGCGATAGATAGGAAATTTATTTTTCAGCCCTGGAGCACAGCTGTCATCATCATCATTCCACTCGACTCACCCTCATATGTAGCCAGTATAAAGTGCGATCCTTTTTTAACAATTTGTAATTAAATATAATAATAATAATATATATTTGAATAGTTAACAGTATTCGTGTAAAAATGGTCTTCAACTTTACCGCATTCACATACATCGTGGCGCTTATTGGCGATGCATTTTTAATATTTTTCGCAATATTTCATGTCATTGCGTTCGATGAGCTAAAAACAGACTACAAAAATCCAATTGACCAGTGTAACAGTTTAAATCCCGTAACTACGCAACAACAAGCAACAAAACGGACTTCAAACTCTTCTAATGATACAATGTCTTTGTTTTCGTATAGCTTGTTTTGCCGGAGTATTTACTGCACATATTTATAAATTTGCTGTTCTTGTTCTGCGGGGAATGGTTCTCGTTATGCGTCAACATACCTCTGATAGCATATCATATTTGGCGGTAAGTTTAATGATTACATAGTTAATTCGTACATCAATTATATAAGTTTATCGATTGCAGCTACAAAAATCGCCCAGTTATGTCTGGACCTGGTCTATATGATCCCACTACGGTACTAAAAACGGATACATTATCCCGCAACATGCGTGAGGGTTGGATCAAACTGGCTGTGTATTTAATCAGCTTCTTCTACTATATATACGGGTAATTATGATGCTTATAAATCACATTTTGTATTATGTCTAACATTTCTATCTATCTTTTTTTCGTTTTCATTATTTATATTTGGCTAATTTTAGCATGGTGTATTCGCTCATCTCGACATAGTGGGGAAACGGCAGCTGCCTGGGGATCTCATTGTTCTTGGCACTGGCGTAACTACATAGATCTACATCGTACATCGTTAGTCGTTATAGTACTAAGCTCCATTAATCAATATGGTGTGTGGCCAACAGAAAGCGAACAATCTTTCTCGATTAAATTCGAAGTTAACTCATAATGCGATCCATAAGGAAGACATCCACTGCATACGTTAATATTTTTTTTGTGCATTGTTGGGAATTTTAAACGTTTTTTTTTATTTTTATTATTAGTTTGCATTTTATCGCCTGAGAAAATAAAGTAAACATTTTTAAATTTAACCCACGCTTTTGTTCCCATTTCAAGACCATCATATAGTTTTAATGGTTTTATTCCCATTTTAAGAACAACATGATTCATGGTTCAATTCTAGGTGAACTAAATAAGTTTATTAACTATGCTGTTTTCCTTCTCACGTAGCTCCAAGGAGAGTGGAATTTTTGACTGAACAAGGTCAGGCCTGATGTCAAGCGCTGAGTAGTACTTGTCGTAAAGATTAGAACGAACTCTTCTTATCGGGGCCTATCGAGAAAGATAAATACAATTACATAAGTTCAACATATAATTCGTAATTCGTACGTATGTAGCTTGATAACTTTATTTTACATTGTATTTTGCTTCAGATTTGAATTGAAAATAAACAGGACGCTTAGCTTTTGTACAATTCAAACTCCATTTCCATAAAAATATATATATGTAGTATATGTATAGTGTGTATGCAATGTATTCACAATAATTTATAATTGAATAGATCGGGGGCAGGGGCTTGGATGTTGGATTCATGGGGGAGGGGGATATTTAGCATTAATTATGACATAAAAACAACAAAGAAGAGGAAGAAGAATATCAAAACACCGAAAATCTTAATCATAAGCCAACGATTCTTTGAAACTGATTGGAAATATTTGAGAATCTCCCCATGTGCCGCCTCAATATTGAGCTCCGCATCAGCAACATTCGTATCGATGCGTTCCACAATCTCTTCCTGCTCCTTAACCATATGCGCCAGCTGCTGGAATATGCCACCCAGTTCGACAATAGTTGACTCAATATTCTGCATAGTCTCGGCACGCTGTTGCACATACGAGTCGGACTCGTCGTAAATGGCCAACTGCTGTTGCTGTTGCAATCGCGCAGGTGGTCCCAGCAGTGGCGTTGTATCACTTCCACCCATGTCTATGCTAACTGCCTGGTTTTCCTCGCTGAGCAGCAGTGAGCCCTGTTTGGCAGTCGAGGGGGATACTGTGTGCGCGGCCAGTGGACCAGGTCCTTGGCTAAACTGATCGCGTCGCGTCTTCTGGTGCTTGAGATTTTCAGTGCGCACTTCCAGTATCTGCTTGAAGTCCGTGCTCATGCTGGCCAGCTTGGATTGCAGTGCCAGCACCATGTTGGAGGAATGTGATACCAAATGTTTGCCGTTAGTGGTTCGTCTCTGATCCTTGGAGATATCCTGCAAGCGCGCAATCTGCTGATTCAGTGCATTCAAATCTCCTTTGATGATGTACGTCAGCTCTTGTATCTCCTGCGGTCTGTCGTCAAAGAGAGTCTTTTTTTTGGCCACTGTAAATGTAAACACGATCTTATAAAAGATGTATATCAATAGGTAATTCACCTTTCACCACTCACGCATTGTCAGTTTCTCCAGTTTGGCATATGTGCTGGCTATGTTTTTGCCTATAAAGCGGGCTACCATCATGAATTCCGAATAGCTTTGCACTTGTTTGGCCTTGCGTGGATCCCTTATGTTCACGGCCCGTGTGATGTTGCGTGATTGAAGCGAACGTATCGCATTGGAGAACTCCCCGTGCGATCTCTTGCTGCCATTATGAAGATTTCCGGTTCTGGTTCTGTGTCAAACTCTTCGCGTTCGGTCTGAGCTTGTGATACCCCAAAATTACTATAAACACTATTGTTGTTGTCCGAGCTAAAAGCCTGTACAGGATGATTGCCAGTGACGACGGCCGCAGCGGCACTCAGTGGCTGCTGTATGAACGTGCGTAGCGCCTGGCCAGAGCGTGTCGAGATTCCACTAAATAGATTCCACTGGCGGGCGGCCTTGTCGTACTTATCGTCCGAGTCTACACCTGGCCCGGACTGTGGTTCCCCAATGTTAATGGCAGCCTCAAAAGTTGGCTGCTGCTGCTGAGCTACGTACAACAATTGCTGCTGCCCCGGTTGGATTAGCGACTGCTGCAACTGCTGATGATGCTGCTGCTGCTGGTCCTGTGGGGTATGGGGAACACTGTAATTGCTGCTATAATCCTGCTGGTCCGTTTGCTGATGGCGACGTCGAGTTTGCATCTCATTTCAAGTCAAAAAGCTACGTTGCCTTGATTCTCTTGCGTCGTTATTGCTCGTGTTGTGAATGTATTTGTTACTGACGTTGCCTCTTTCGCATTCGTCATGCACTGCCTTTTGCACTTGCTTTTACTATTGTTGTATTTTGAAGATTCACTGTTGTCGTACTTGCGAAATGTTTTATGAACTTTTGTCAAGGTTACAGGGGGATTCCTTAGTAATCGATGGATTTAATTTTATGCTTAAAGTGCTTATTAATTTGTATTATACATTTTCAGCGTAATTTTGCTAATTAAAAATAAAATGCAGAATATTCGTGACCAAAAAGAAAACTCTCACACACACACACGCACACGGTTAAACCAACTCCCAGATGACAGATGACGTGTTGCTGGTTCACAGGCCTGCCAACGCAATTCAATTGGTATCATTGGTATATAAATTACGATGTATAAATTGAGATCTTCATGTTATGAATTTGTACAATTTTATTATATGATCTTACTTTTATTTAATGCAATTTTTTTGTATACATTTTGCATTAAATACACTCGGTAATTAAATAATGTTGTTGAATAAATATCTGGTATTTAAATACTACGCTGACGCAAGTTGACAGCCCCACCGGCATAAACTGTCAGCAACATTCTTTTATTTCTTCCTCTACCCAGTGTTTTTTTTTCATTGACGTCTCGTGTGCCAATTGTACAATAAATTGATGTTTTAAATTAATTAAGTGAAAAAGTATTGGATTCTAAAAGAAAATGACGCTCTATCACTTTGGAAACTGTGTTGCGCTTCTTATGCCATATTATTTCACATATAAATACTCTGGCCTGTAAGTGGAAATGGCTCAAACTAGGCCATGCAATAATTTTCTGTCAGGGGCAATCAATAAATATTTACCTTCTATTGCAGGTCTGAATATGGTGCATTCTGGAAATGCGTGCAGGCGGGCTGCATTTATATATTCACACAGCTCTGTAAAATGCTCGTTTTGGCCACATTTTTTTATTCGGACAATTCATCCAACAGCGGCGAGTTTAATTTCTTTGCGGTAAATTAATTAAACAAGCCCTAAAAAGTCAAATCGAGAGTTGACTTAATTCAATTTTTACAGGAAGTTCTGCGCTGCAGTGTGGACATTGCCGACTTGCTTGGATTTGCCCTGATTTTAAGTCGTATTCCGGGCAAAGGTCATTCGAAACTAATAACTGCTGGACTGGGCTGTAAGTGATCCCAAAAACCATAAAGACTAAAGCATAAATTAATTTATTTACACATCCGTTTTAGGGGCAACCGCTGAAGTGATATTGTCGCGGGGCATTATGCTCTGGGTGGGCGCCCGTGGCACTGAGTTCAGTTGGATTTACATTCAAAAATGCCTGGAATCAAATGTTCTGCTTGTCCAGCATTTGACCACTGCCACATTGATTTGGCTGTTCACCCGCCATGATCTCAACAAGGCGTTCAAGCCGCTAGTCACCATTTTGCTGGCAGTCACCATTTTTAAGGGTGTCTGGCTAGAGGGTCTGCTGCACATCCTCAGCATTGGAGCGTGGTCAGCGATTGCTGTCAAGGCGCTTATCGCTGCCATCATCGGCTTCTGTTCATTGCATATTTACGCAGGACTCGCCCAGCAAATTGGCATTTAATTTCAATATTTTGTTTTATTTGTATTTCGTTGTCATTGGGTTGGTTAAGTACAGAGAGTTTGTTTGTAACAAAAGACAACAAAGGCGATTAGAAAATTACAAAGAAATGTTAATGAATTATAGTAACAATAACGATAACAAAGAAACAAGTTTTTTTCAAAGAAAAGAAAGAAATACTTATAATAAACAAATTACAATTTGTTATATTTCCAATTTCAAATTGTCGATAAGCTCTATGGACTTGGGGCCCAAAGTAATGTTATCCATTTCAATAGAATTCTCTTTTTTTGAGATCAATATAAAGCCGCCACGTGAAAGACCTACAGATCATTAATGTTGATAAGATAAGTATACATAAATGACATAAGTGTTCTTACAAAGCAGATGATTGAACGCCAACGCAGCTTTTATCCGATCGGGAAATGATTTTAGAAAGCGATTAGCATCAATTGAGTTTATTTGTGGATAATTACGCCATATGCTTAACAAATCCATCATCACGCTGTAAGAATCTATTCAGACATCGAAACATTAGAAATTAGAAATGTTAGGAGCCAATTAGCTTACCAAAATCTTTTTCAAAACAAATATACATGTGGGAATAAATATTGTTATCATTGTTGTTGCCTTCGTGAGAATACAAATTGTTATTATCATTGTTGCCTGTTGAAAGCACCTCAAGTGTGTGTGGCGCTGGGTTATCTGGAGGCTCAGATAGAATTACAGGTGCAGCAATACTTTCCAACGTGTCGTTCGTATTTGGAGCTTGTGGCGTTTTACTTAAAATATCATTAGCCAACTCATCGCTGTAGTCTTCACCAAAAATTACCCTAAGAGTATTTTCGTTTTCGATCCGCATTTCTTCCACAGTCGGTTTAAAATCAAGTTGAAGGCGCTGTGGAAAAAATATGACTGAGGAAATGATAACTAAATTATTATATCTGAAGCATCATAATGATTGGTTTAACTATTTACCTTTGCCTAAAGCTGTCAAACAGAAATGTTTTATTATTACCTACTTTAAGCGGTTTCTGTTTCTGCAAACCCTTCATGTAAAAATGTCTTTCCTTAAAGAGCTGCTTACGTGATTTTTTTATGCTTATATCTTTTTTTAGTGAATGGGCTCTCTTTCGTTTTTTAGACTGAGCCGTTACAATGGGTGCTGGGGTCGGAAATGGCATTGGTGGCGAGTGTGTTGAAATTGTGGCAATGTGGTCAATCTCATGATATAGATGAACTACTTGTGTGCTTTGTACATAATTAGTTACCGTTGTATCCTCTTCTTCCCTCATTCTTTTATTTAACAAAATGTTGAGGGACGAGGGATCGGCGGACTTGCGCTTCACTGAAATAAAGACGGATATGAATGGATAAGATATAAAAAAATAGGTGAGTTTCATACAAGAATTTGTAATGTGTAGAAATTCTCCAAACGCATTTTGTATAATCTGATCAGCATCGCCAAAGCCATCGTTACAAATTAAATCCAAATCCATCTCACTTTTCTCTTGGATTATGATAGACTGCTCTGAGGTACAAATCTGCTGGGTTTGGGAGATCTGGCAGAGAAATACAGGACAATTTTTTGGATTTAAAAAAGTACAATAATTTACTTGGATTTTGTCCTCCACATCTACAATATCATTGTATATCCATGACAATGGTTCATCCAACATACTCCTAAAGTAGTCGATGTGCTCCTCATCCAGTGCCTGAGGTGTGCAAATCCTGGACCGTTTAGATACAGTGATAGTGGTAGTTGTAATCGTTGTGCCTATTGTACGCTTCCGATTATGAGTTTGTTGGGTACTGGACAGTTGTCGTGACGCCATAGGTGTAGGTAAATCGAATTCAAAGTTCGTGTTCTGCATTTTCTGCATTAAATTCTTAGTCTCATCTATAATAATAGAAATGTGAACAAGTATTTTTGATTGAGTATTTTCTTACCCAGGAGTGCGTCCACCTGCTGAGAGAATATATGGCTTAAACCGATCGTGAGGCGTGAAATGTCCCTAAAGGGAACTACAAGTATTCCAGTTTTAGGATTTTCAATTATGTTGGCAATTATTGCGCTTGTAATTTGAAAAATAAAACTATTAGCTAACTTACATTAACAGGTGACTGTTCTGTACTTACCAACAATTAACTACATCCACCGTATTAATGTCATTTCGAGTGATAAATTTTCGGAAATGTATTTTTGAAGCTTTGCGCTGAATCTTGCCAGCAATCCAACATGGCTCCAGTTGGTTGTTGTTCTCAATTAGAGTGGATACTGGAGTTTTCAGCGCCATTTGGCTGGGAGGATGGACGTGCTACTGATGTGGCCGCTGCGCTCGCGTTGCAGGTTTGGTCTGCACAGATGGATCACGAGAGCCGGATTGGCGGGACAACTACTTATGGCCCTGGCGGATCCCACAAGGACCGGACTCACCAGGGCAAACGTTAAATATCCAGGAACTTCCTCGGCGGCGTTTTTTCTTAGTGGCAGTATTTGACTGCGCCGACGGCTCGCTCAACTTTTACTCAGGAGTCGGCCGCCCTTGAAAGTATGTTGGCGGTCATATGCCTGGGCATTCGGGCATCTAACCGACAGTTCAAACGGCGCTTGCTCAAAACGGGAACATTGGTCGCCGACCGATCTGGCTGTTAACGTAGGAGGTTCCTCCGCTGAGCACCAGATGGTGTTGGTCCAACGTCCCGCTTAAGTTCGCACTGCTTAATCCGCCAGTAGATTTGCTATACCAGGGCAGCTGTGTTCATCGATACATGCCTATCGACACTCGGTATGAACACAGCTGATTCGCAGAATGCAACAGCACCCAATATTTCAAGCGGCGCAATCAATCCCGCAGAGCGACGAAATAATTGGGCATTCTGTATTTGCTGGGACGGCCCAAGTCTTGCCAAGCAGTCCAACAGGCGCACAACGCGGGGCACCACTCTCTCATCACCGGATTTAGCCGAGAGTTGGCTGTGTCGGTACATACGGTACGTGTCTCCTTGTTGTTTCTTGTTATCGTGTCTATTGTCTTATTATTGGTGTTTCTTGCGTACGCTGACCTGCACCAGACGTCGGGAATAAGGAGGCGGCTTGGCTTTGCGACTTGATACTTGGTAAGTGTTTCCTATCCAACGATTTGACGACCACTAATTATTCTGTCGTTTCGTCTTCCAGCTTTGTCATATCGCTCGTCCCATAGTCGCCTTCATTGCTGCCCAACTTCTGGCCATAATGTTCCTGGCGTTCCTGTTCCACTCCCCGCCATTTCTTACTCCAAATCGACACAGATTTCCATGTCTCCAGATGGCTGCAACTAGATTTGTCACGAGTCCAGTCTTCGGCCACACCATTCTCCTTTGGTGGTGGATAACCACCCAGAAGGACGTCTCCACTCACGACAGGGAAACTCCATTTTTCGGATTGGCCGTCATTGCTGATCTCGCCTATCATGGAATGCATTTTGTCGGCATCTTTACCGATTGCATCCACGATTTTGTCACTGGCGTAGAAGCATCTACGGGACGCATCCAGATGTTGGGCCCGATCGCAGTACGGTCTATGAAACACCTGTTCCATTGTTTGGAAGCGTGGTAAGTATTTCCTCCTTTGTGATCATTCTCGGATTCAGCGTTAGTTTTTTCAGGGTTCTGCGCTGCCCCCAGACTTGATGGACCGTTCTGGATGTGTGCCAACACTGATCCGAAGGTGACGCTCCCAGACTCGTCCACGCAGTTCCGGTCGATCAGTGGCCCCTGGCAATACTTCCGCGTCTCCATCTGGTACACTGGTCCTGACAGGCATTTGCTGCATAACCTTCGCTTCCTCCTTTATGCGAACTAAGTGCGTGAACGGCAGGCCTTATAACGTCGTTGATGTGCTGCATCATCTCAAGAAAGTTTTGACGAAGTTCTTGCCTAAATTCACTGAGCTCGATGTCCAACGATTTCCGGTACGTTTCTGCCGCCTGAGCCACTGCTAAGTTGATGGCTGACCTGGTCACAGCGTCCAAATATGGCATTTCATTCTCCAATCCAGTTTCTTGTGGTGCAGGAAACTCATACGGGTTTTCCTGGTGTGTGTTTCTCATTGGCTCTGAGAGGATTCGTTCGGGAACTGGCTGACATAGCTTGATAAAGCCCACGCCCCACTTCCGCCGACTGCAGAGAACTGTTTGCACCCTCTCCATTAATGGAAAACTCTGCATCATGCGATCCTGGCACTGGCCCTCTTGACCACAGGCAATGACCACCAGCATCCCCTTCCTTGTCATTTTCTAATTTCTTATCGTGTGTGTTTCTAAATAATTGTGTGTGTGCACGCGCTTATTTACAAATATGACTATAACATAAATTTAATAAATAATAGTACTTACAAAATTAAATATAGGTATAAATATCTGTGAATGTCACTATTTATAAGTTTAAATTAAGAATATCGAAATAAATAAATGTAATATATGTATATATATAATTAAATAAATTGTATGCAAAAATATAAATCAATAATTAAATAATATCAAACTGACTTCTTTTAAACGATCAATGTAGGGTAAGGGAGATGAAACGACTAGTGCCGGTGGACTCGCAATCCGACTCTGCGCTTATGGTAGTTGTTGTGTAAACAAACAAACACACTGCCGTTCGTCAACTGGTCAAACTGTCACGCAAGTTGACAGTTGCCAGTTAAGGACGCGGCTGGTGTTCGATCTGCCCTGCTCACTGGGAATGCATCCCTTCAGCCCGTGAGGCGGTGCGGCGCGTATAGCTCTAAGCTTTTACGGGTCACCTGACCCTCATTCAGCCACATTGGCCGAACTGAAGGAACTGGACGCCCAGCGAAGACAGGCGATCTACTACGTTAAACAAAAAACGAGAAAAACGGTCACATTTGCATGCACACATTCGGATATTGGACATGGCCCAGGACAAGTCCGCGGCACAGTGTTTTCACCACCACTGGTAGAACACGACTCGCGGCCTGCCTGGCAACATGCCTCAACATCCAAATACCTCTTACTTACTGGTGTTTCTTAGTCTACAACTCCTGCGCAAACGTGAAGTCCTTTACTTCCAACGTGCCGCAGTTCATCATAGACTGAGTCACAACAGCAAAGCTACAGCGAGGCGTCTAAATACCGCTGACTATCGATTTTAGCAAAGATTTCGGCACAGAATTAACTGGCCTACATCTTTGCTCCTTTTTGAAAAAAAATTTGGGCGCCATTATGTTACGGACTGCTTTTCGTCGGTAGGGCCGCGCCAATGCTCAGTAGCACCACTAAGCATCGAACATATAGAGTACTCAAACAGCGGAATTTACTCATACGGATGCTATGCTGAGACTGGTACCCCAGAACACGAAGTGTTTCATGAGTGAGCGATCGGCTCTCTTCGCACATCGGCAGAGAGAGAAGCGCACATCGGCATTAAGTCAGTCGCACAACGACAGCGGAACGATGAGCACGGGTATATTTCTTTGCTCTAGCCATCGTTTCCATGTGTGCGTGTATGCATGCACGGCCCGCGTATGAATGTATGCGGTGCTTGTGAAGTTTGGCAATAGGCAAATGCTTCGGCCAGCGCGCTGGCAGCCTGAAGTCAATTTTGTGTTTCGGCGTCGAGAGCCTAGAGACAGACACATTGGCCAAAATTGGTTATCTTGCAGCGAAAATATTAAAACTTTTGAAAACATGTGGCTTTTTCTATGAGGATAATTTTATTTAGTAATTATATATTTATGTATTCCGAATTTTTTATTTTAATTCATAAATTTTGTTAATATTGGTAAACTCATATACAAAAAAAATTATAATTGTCACAACTTTTTTTGTTATTATAATTATGCTCTACAAAATATAATATAATTATGAATTTTCAATCCATCTTCTCAAAAATTAAACATAAATACACATGTTTTCTGATGCTAAAATTATTGCCGCCAAATAACCATTTTGGATCACTGTAATTCGGTCTCTTAGCTCTTAATGATAAAGACAAAAACAAACACACAGTTGATTTCACGCTGGCCAGGCCCGTAGCTAAAAGTGCGCAGGGTGTGCGGTACAGAAGGGCTCTCAACAGTCAGGGGCTCACTGTTACCAAACATAAAAATGTTATTAATGGGGATATATTTGTACAATTTAATTCCTTTGGTAATCACAAATACATTTATTAATTAAGATCATTTAAGTAGGAGTCCCTGATAAGTATTGCATAGGGGCCCGTAAAACCCTCACTACGGCCCTGTGCCTCAGTCTCTAGGCTCTCTACGCCGAAACACAAAATTGACTTCAGGCTGCCAGCGCGCTGGCCGAAGCATTTGCCTATTGCCAAACTTCACAAGCACCGCATACATTCATACGCGGGCCGTGCATGCATACACGCACACATGGAAACGATGGCTAGAGCAAAGAAATATACCCGTGCTCATCGTTCCGCTGTCGTTGTGCGACTGACTTAATGCCGATGTGCGCTTCTCTCTCTGCCGATGTGCGAAGAGAGCCGATCGCTCACTCATGAAACACTTCGTGTTCTGGGGTACCAGTCTCAGCATAGCATCCGTATGAGTAAATTCCGCTGTTTGAGTACTCTATATGTTCGATGCTTAGTGGTAGCACTTGGGGAGGGGTTCTTCCTCCAGCCCTGCAATCCGCACCAAAATATCGATACTCATCGGTATTTACACAAAAGACGCATCACTGACAAAAGGTAAACAAACCAAAATGCACATAAAATACATATTTTAAGACATTTCAATTCATTTACAGGCACAAACTACTCTACGAGGGACAATTGAACAACAACAACAGCCATTGGTGACTGCCAAGTCACCGCGCACCCACCAACCATGTGATGCTCCTGCCCAGGAGTTTCGGAGCATCACCCAAGTCGGAGAGCCCGTTCCTGGCCAACTAAGGCCGACCCATCTCCCCTAATGGAAAGGTAACTAGCAAATCATTTCTTTTCTATATTCTTTTACATTTATTTACTATATCCTACTCCTATCATCTTTTCTACCCACGTGGACCTAACATGCAAAAACGACTAACTAACGCAAAATCTTAAAACTAATAACATTTTAAATCTAAAGGATTATAGCTAATGGGACATTATTTTTGTTTCTTCTCAGGTCATGGATATGCCTACAGGCAAAGGAGGGCCCACAGCAGCCGAGATGGACGTGCTACTGATGTGGCCGCTGCTGCTCGCGTTGCAGGTTTGGTCTGCACAGATGGATCACGAGAGCCGGATTGGCGGGACAACTATCTTAAAGTGGGCCCTGGCGGATCCCTACAAGGACCGGACTCACCAGGGCAAACGTTAAATATCCAGGAACTTCCTCGGCGGCGTTTTTTCTTAGTGGCAGTATTTGACTGCGCCGACGGCTCGCTCAACTTTTACTCAGGAGTCGGCCGCCCTTGAAAAGTATGTTGGCGGTCATATGCCTGGGCATTCGGGCATCTAACCGACAGTTCAAACGGCGCTTGCTCAAAACGGGAACATTGGGTCGCCGACCGATCTGGCTGTTAACGTAGGAGGTTCCTCCGCTGAGCACCAGATGGTGTTGGTCCAACGTCCCGCTTAAGTTCGCACTGCTTAATCCGCCAGTAGATTTGCTATACAAGGGCAGCTGTGTTCATCGATACATGCCTATCGACACTCGGTATGAACACAGCTGATTCGCAGAATGCAACATCAGTTGCAGCTGTGCTCCTAAGTTTTTCAATCTACAATATTTTCTACCGACCCTTATCGATATTTTCAACATCGATGCTTGAATTACATCACTAACGTTTCTAGCACATCTCTACTGTTAACAGAACTGCTTTGTTGTTTTTGACAACAGAGACAAAGCAGTAAGGTTGTTGCGGGTGTAAAAAAGATTTGTTAAATATAACCGACTCAGTTTGTATATCCTGTGCAGTTGTTGTTTTAGAGGGGGCCCTGGGGCGGCCAAAATTAAAGGGGGGGAATGAAATCCCTAAAAGTTTTCCCAAGAAAAAAGGTGGGGGGGGGGGGGGGGGGGGGGGGGGGGGGTGGGGGGGTGGGGGGGGGGGGGGGGGGGTTATCTTTTATAAAAAAATCCCCGCGGGGGGGGGGGGGGGGGAAAAAAAAAAAGGGCAAAAAAGCGTTGAGGTGCTCGAGGAACTTAAGAAGTTTCGCTTTCGCAAGAGCAAAACGAACTCGGCCCTGATATGTAAGAATTGAACAGTTTGTTTCCATGGCAATAATGAAGTCAAACAACTTGAGCAATGATTGATTCATATTTTCAATTGTAGTAAAGATCGACAGAGAGAAACAATCTGTTGTGCTCGATGAATTCATTGAGGATATTTCCGTCGAGGAGTTGCAGGACTCACTGCCTGGTCATCAGCCACGCTATGTGATCTACACCTACAAAATGGTGCACGACGATCAGCGCATCTCGTACCCGATGTGCTTCATCTTCTATACGCCGCGGGACAGTCAAATCGAGCTGCAAATGATGTACGCCTGCACGAAGAGCGCTCTCCAACGGGAGGTAGATCTGACGCGTGTTTACGAGATACGCGAATTGGACGAACTGACCGAGGATTGGCTGCGGGCCAAACTTAAGTAGATAATGATCCATGGTCGTCTATGGTATAAAGCAATATTTTACGAGTAGTTTTTCACACATAATATACAATACAAGAATATTTCAAATGGAGCAAATACCAACGATAACGATAACTATAAATACCAAACAAACCAATTATGAGAAAGATAATGACAATTTTTACTATACACAAGTAATTATTTATAACTTAATAGAATCGACATATTCCATATTGACAGTATGATATACCATACATATGTGTATAGTGAACTTTAAGTGATTTTAGTTGTGCATTTAAGTAAAGTATAATGAATACTGAAAATACAAGAATCAATTGACATTAGCAATGATCTTATAGAAGCTGTGCTTGCCAAATTTATACATATTTATTGTACAAAACGCATACAAAGCAAACATGACAAGAACTATTCCATTTTTATATACAATACATACATATACATTAATTTGTACTGCTTAAATAAAAGTGTTCATATTATCTACAGTCCACTGGAGATTCTGATTTTCAAAATTTAAATTATATTCTAGTAATGAAGCCTCTGCGCAGCCGTGTGATGTAGCATAGTGTATCGACCTTCGTTGGGTGTGGGTGGAGGTGGCGGCGGTGGTGCCAGCATATGTGCCATGTCTGCCATGCCCATTTGTGTGGCAGCATTTGGAGGCGCCAGGTGATGCAGTTGCAAAGCATCATGATGATGCATTGCCGATGTAGATGGCGGGGCGGCTGCTGGATGATGATGATGATAATGATGGGACATGGGTGGTGGTGCTGGCGGCGGAAGTGGTAGGTTGAGCAAATTATTGTTTGCCGCGTGGGTGCGGAAATGTAGACTCAGACTATCGGCAGTGTCGTAGGCCTTATCACAATCGGGACACTTGAAATGGGAATGTTCCAAAGTGTCCAGACCCACGGGATCAGTATCTATCGCCTCGTCATCGTCATCATCCACAATGTCATGCTCTGTGCTTGATTCAAGTGGATGCAGCTTCTGCTTGTGCGAGCGCATATCACGACGTCGACTAAAAGATTTTCCGCAAACATCGCAATGATGATTCTTGATCCCGGTGTGCGTGATCATGTGCTTGGACAGATCACCAGCCGTGTAGAAGGCCTTCCGGCAAAGTGAACAGATGTGATCCCGCACGCCGCTGTGGATTTTCTGATGCGCCTGAAAGTTGCCCAGAGCAGAGAACTGCTTGGAACAGATTTCACATTGGAAAGGCTTGTTTCCTGTGTGCGTTCGTTCGTGGACTTTCAGATTATATTTCTGGGCAAAGCGCTGGGCGCAGTAACTGCAGGCATAAGGCTTTTCGCCGGTGTGTGTGCGTATGTGTTGCGTAAGCTGGGCGGCGCACTTGAAGCTCTTGTGGCACGTGGCCACATAGCAGGTGTGGGGCAGCTTGGGCACTGGTTTTGGGCCTCGTTTCTTGTGGTTTTCTGGTGGCTTTCGCTGGTAACGCGAACGACGTTTACTGCGCTTTTGCCGCATCAGTTTGGCCCTCCTCATCGTCACTGGATTGGAGCTGATTATTCTGCGGCAGTGGCTTAATCTCACTTGCCACAAATTCAGTGTTTGTGGCGGCATCATGACGCCAGGATTCGTGCAGTCCCAAATATTGCCGCAAACGCATGTCGCTGTTCTCACACTCCTGCTGAAAGTGATAGGCTACGCCCAACCGGTAAAGACAGTTGTTACAAATGCCAGTAGGCAGACCATCTGTCTTATAGACCTGCAAAAGCCATTTAAGTTTAAGTAATGAGGGACAATTGAATGAAGAGACATACGCGAATCTTTGAGCACATCATCAACATCTGAGAGGGCATCATGGCAAAGTCTGTGCTGTAAATGGAAGTAAGGGGACTTGGTGCGCCCTCTTCCAGACAGACTCGACATATTTTATGCACATTAAAGTCCATATTTATGATATTTCCTTATTACTTTGAAATGTAAACATTTCTTCAGCTTGCACAGCTGACTAACCAGGGATGCATTGCACAGACTTAGAGAAGACGTAAACAAATCAATTTGGTATACTGGCTGTCCGCTTTATATACGAGCTTAGTTTTATATTATTTATATTTAATTTCACAGTTCGCCAAACATTCGTTGTTTTTTCATTCCTTGTTTAGAACTTGCGCCATGTCTATATTGCACCATGGTTCATGCCAGTGTTGTATAAGCACTCACAACAAACACACTAATTTAGACAGTGTGACCGAGCTGTGCAGCGCTGACGTGACAGTTGGTTTGTTTGATTAGGCTCTCTCTACTCTTGCAAAATAAATAAAAAGAATAAATGAAATTGAAAAGAGCGTTTACAAATATAACAATATAAATCAAACGGTGTGTGCACTGCAGGTGTAGCGTACATGCAACTTGTTTGGCGTGCTGGCGCAGCTGGAGGCTTAAATAGGGCAGCGGCGCAAAGGCAGCGAGCACTTTGGATTCAGATTTGGAGCACGCAGGCTGTTTGGTGAAATTTTGTTGTTGGAGCTGCAGAAGCAACCGCCGCCACCCCCTACCCACACCACATTACATATACGCGCGCAAGCATATACACACACGGACATACGCAAGATGCTGTGTATACAATATTAGCGAGAATTTTGAACAGATTTATATATGCTATTGTAAACAAAATACAACAACAAAAAGTGCCAGTGAAATTATTTTAGGTCAAGCGAAATTATTCAAACGCAACTGAGCCCAGCTGGTGAATGAGAAAATTCCAAGTGTCAGTTTGGAAACAGCGCGTGCAATGGCAACAAGTCGAAGCGAGTGCGAGCAGCAGCAGCAGCAAAAGCAGGAAGTTGCAGCGGCGCCGGCAACAGCAGAAGATGCAGAAACAACAACAACACAATTGTTAAGGCAACGTCAGGCAAATGGCAGCACCGGTCACGAGACAGCAGCAGCAGACCTGGCGTCGCCGACGTCAAACGGAAAGGCTACACTAGTCAACAACGGCAACAGGGACAGCAACAACGACTACAGCTCCGGGACATTTATGAAACTGAAAACCTACCTACTGGCCTTGCGTCCATGGTCACTGTCGGCCAGCCTGGTGCCGACACTGCTCGGATCTGCGCTGGCGTATCGCTCTCAGTGGTCAGCAGATTTCTCCATGCTTACCTTCTTTCTCACCGCATTCACTGTGGTCACTGTGCACTGTGCTGGCAATGTGGTTAACACATATTTCGACTTCATCAAAGGCATCGACAAACAAAAGGCTGACGATCGTACTCTGGTCGATCACATACTCACCAAGGATGAGGTAAGTGCGGCCCCATAAACAAAACTATTTTGATACATTTGTAAACAATTAGCCCATCCGGCTACCACAAGCTGTCTACAAATTTAGATTAGCGCGGCGGACCCACCAAAGTGTTAAATTCTGTCTGTTTTTCTGTTTAGAAACATAAACCTAGATATCAGAGAGTATAACAGCTAGGACTACCAACTTTGGTGACAATAAGTCTAATTAATATCCTTATTTCTCCTCTTTCCTTCTTCATCCATAAAAATCGAATTTTATTAATTGTGCATCCTTTCAGGTGGTTTCATTAGGCGCTATACTTTACATGGCTGGATGCGGTGGCTTTGTGTTGCTCGCCGTACTTAGCCCCGCAAAAATGGAACATCTGGCACTAATTTACTTTGGTGGCCTATCATCGAGCTTCCTGTACACTGGCGGAATTGGTTTCAAATACATTGCGTTAGGCGATCTGGTTATCTTAATATTATTCGGACCTATTTCGGTGCTGTTTGCATTCATGTCGCAAACAGGTCATGTGGACTGGACTACAATGACCTATGCCATACCGCTGGCCCTCAACACGGAGGCGATACTGCATAGCAACAATACACGCGATGCGGAAAGCGATGGCAAAGCGGGTATCGTAACACTGGCCATACTCATCGGACGCACTGCATCTCATGTACTATATGCCATGCTACTTTTCACGCCGTATTCATTATTCTTCATCTTTGGACTGAAGTATTCGTTGTGGTTCCTGCTGCCGTTGATAACGCTGCCACAGGCATTCCAGATCGAGAAACGTTTCCGCAACGAACAGACAATGCATGTGGTGCCCAGACAGACGGCCAAGTTGAATTTCTTCTTCGGCATACTCTACATTGTGGCATGCTGCTGTGCCCAGCAATTGCCCACATTAGTTGCACGGAAACACTAGATGAAGGCGTGGGAAGACAGTTTGGTCTACTTAAAGCTGCTGCAATAACATTTAGGGAATTTCATTAGTTTTATATATTATTTTTGTTTTTATTATTGATTTTAGTGAATGTGGTTATGAATATTGTACGATTGTATTGTATTGTCTCAAGTTTTGCAGTTCCACAAATTTTCAATGCTTTGCTAGTCTCGTAGAGTCCTAAAACTATAACTAAAGCTAAAACTAAATTCTAATTCTTAACTCTAGAACGGAACATATCCTCCACCCCCTCTCTAAGCTTATGGCGTAGACAGGTGAAAAAATGGTTGTTAGTTGACGCAAATGCTAAAATGTCATTCTAAACTAATTATTTACCTGTCACACAGCTGTAACTGACTCACATTTTTATTTATTTCACCTTTACTTCAACCTGTGCACCTCAACCAACCTAAACTTAATGAAACTATAGTTTTTATATATGTAATACGTACTCTTCCTCTCGCGCGTTGGAATTATGGACCAAGATCGTGTGTGCAAAAATAATATATATATATAATATAATATTGGAATCATCTAATGGCCTAGATATATATATGATATGTATATTCTAAAGTTAATGTTACTTTATAGAAATGCTTAAAATATGCAAATAAGTTATGAATCCACAACAAAAAAAACAACGCTGGCTTTGCTTTTTGTGTACAACAATTGTTAGCGTTTTTTACACACCAATACAAACACTATATATACACATTATATACATATACCTATACATCAAATATATATATACATTTGTATATATACTTATACATATATATAAAGTTAGTTCATGTAAGCCCAGTGTCTAGCAGCAGGCTCAAGAGTGAGAATATCAACACAAAAAACACAATGTTCAATTTTTAAAGTGAACGATAATATTTAGAGAATATACTTTCATGCATACTCTGTACAGATCCGAGTGCAGATAAATATTATTTACCAGAGCAAATGCAGATCGACAGATTATGAGAGAGCAACAATTGTTTTCCAAGCATAAATCACAATACTTATGCATATAAACAAATAGCTTTAATTAACAATAACAAACAGAATGGAATGAACAAATGTTTGGATCGTATGGAGGAAATGGCTTAATGCGCATTCTTATAACAAATTTTTTTATTTCATTTTGTGGCAATAATTGTACGCTAGGCTGAAAGACCGTTATTCATATACATACATACATACATACATACGTATATAGTAAATATTTGTATTTTATATTTGTATTTGTATCTTGTAATTTTAGTGCTTAAAGTTAATTTTGTAATTTGTATGGACATACGAAATGCTTTTGTTGTTTGCTGAAGAACGTGCATAATATCAACAAATATCAGGAGACAACATAAATATTGAATTGATTGATCAATGTTTAGCCGAAACAAAATCAACTAAAAGACAACTATGTAGACTATTTAACAAAACCAACCAACAATGAACAATAATAATTATAGTTACGTATATGAAGAGGAAAAGTTTAAACATACAAGTATCGTAGAGAATGTAACAGAAATGTGTTAGCTATTCGATTCGTATTGAATAATTAAACAAAATGGGATTAGCGGATTTCGTTCGACGTACTTTGCAAGTCTAAAAATCATTTCTTGATCAATAACTTTTTATTTTTCCTAATGGTAATAGAGCAAGTTGTATTTTCAATGTTTTTTCTTTTTTTATTAATTGAGAGCCAAATTCAAATGCAGCGCCAATATGTGTGCTGTTATCGATAATAGCATGCATATATGGTGTTGTTTCATTTCCGCAGTTTCTGTTTCGTTTCGATTGCTATGCAATAATACAAAATGCGATATGTTATCGATAGTGTGTTGCTTGTATCGTTAACGTTAGATGCGATTTAAATGCGCTGCTAGACTTATCTTGGCACCAGCATGGCATCGTATGGCTTGACCGCAGCCGTGGCACCCTCTAGTGGCACCTCCTCCGGGATCTGTCCAGGAATGGCAACCAATTTGAAGTGCTGTAACAAAGTTGTGGTAAACATAAACAGATTCTGGCGTCCCAGCAAATCGCCCATGCAACGATGCCGCCCAAAACCGAAGGGATTGAATGCCTCCGGCAACTTAATTTGGCCATCAATTAAATAGCGTGTCGGATCAAAGACTGTGGGATCGGGAAAGTCCACCGGATTGATGAGCATGCCACGGAAACAGGCGATTACCATGGTATCCTTGGGTATCTCATAGCCCGACAAACGTGTGTCACACATCGCGCGATGTGGGATGCCAAAGGTGTGCAGCATAAAGAAGCGCACCGCCTCCATGGTGACCGCCTCGCAGTAGGGCAACTTGGCTCGATCGGACCACTCGGGTATGCGCTCGAGACCCACAACCTCTTTGATTTCGGCATGGGCACGTTCTTGTATCTCTGGCTGCCTAACCAGATGCATAAAACAGAAGCCCAGACTTTTGTTCGTCGTCTCCGAACCCGCAAGAAACATATCCAGGCATATGGCCAACAAGCTCTCATCGCTGAACATAATATTATCACTATTCTGTTCCTGGGCTCGCAAATAACTGTCCATCAGATCACGCGGCTCATCATAGTTCCGATATGAGCTGCGATGCAACTCAATCTCCTTGCCCATAAACGCGTACAGCGCCCGATGACTATCCACAAAGCCATTGTAGCCGGAGTAGTCGGGTGCTATGAAGCGCAGCAGGGGGAAATGGCTGAAGAGTGCACCCACCATGTCGATGTTCTTAAAGAGTTCAAAGAATGTCTCCAGCAGCTCGGTTATTTCTGGTGAGCCGGGCTCATAGCGTCGTCCGCTGAGCATGCACCACAAAGTGTTCAATACATAGACGCTGGTCAGATCATGCATTTCTATTCTGGCTTGCTTGCCACCTGCTGCAGCCAAACGAGCACGAAAAACCTGCAGCAAGCAACTGGCCTCATTGTGAACAATACCCATCATGCCGCTGCGTGCGAAGCCAAAATTCTTCAGATGCCGCAAGATGAATCGACGCTGTTCCACCCACATTTCACCATCGGTGAGCAACACCCCAAGGCGGGAGTTGAATGTGCGCAGACGATAGAAGATACCATCCGGCCGTCCATCAATGTCCTCGTTGGTCATCATCTCGCTAATTGCCTCATTGGTATACGCAATCACTACCTTATCCTTGCCAATCTTGAGACCATAAAACCCATAGGGATTCACATAGCGTCTGGCCAGCTCATCGATCACCTTGCAGAACATGCCCAGGCGCATGCGCAGCTGCGATATCTGCAGAGCGCTGCCCACAATGGGGTACCAGCGTGGACCTAAGAGAGGAACAGCAAGACAGAGGCAGTTCATATCAATTTCAGTAAGAATAGTTTTATATTCTAACTCAGAAATTATTCTTATTTTCTTTCGATCTTATTGCATCGCAATTACCTAGTGCAAACTTGGCAGGAAGACAGAAAAGACAGTAAGTTTAGTAATACTAATCCTATAGTCCTATTTGATTCGATCGCAGAATTTGACTGTTTTATTTTCCACAGTCTTATATAATGAGAAACTTGTACAAGATTCGACCTCATTTTATCGCAATTACCTGGTGGAAACTTGGCCGGCTTTCGAACACCGCTCAGCAGGAAGAGGAGCACAATTGTTGCAAAGAAGATGACGGCGTAAAACATCTTGTGTGTTAATTTTATGGACAATGTGTATTGATGATGCAACACATCCGAGCTGCAGTTGAGGCTGCTGCTTGCTTTCACTTTCCTTTGATCTTCGTTGCAAGAGCCGTTGCGTAATCCTCTACGTAATGCAGCAAGCAAAGCGGTTTCCAGTTGCAGTTCCACTTTTCGTTATCGTAACTTTTCTTTTCTTTCTGTTGATGACGACGGTAATGCAGTTTGTTGCAGTTTTTCCTTTGCACTTTTTCCGACGACTAAAGCCGCTGCTTAGGTCGCAGCTTCATTTTATATGCGCCTGTGAAAAGCTTTCTTTTTAACCGGGTTTGCCGGACATATCTTTACATATTAAAGCTTTAAGCTAATGTCAAATTTATTTGCAAATTTCCACAAGCTTGTCTTCATGTTTAAGTTTTCCCATTAGCTGACCCATTTTCCAGCTCTCAAATCTTAAGTTTTCCAAAAACATCCTATGAAAACCTTTTCTTCTGGGTTAACTTCCTTTGATTTGGAATCAAAAACAGTTCAAAATTCATGTTACATTAAAAAAATCTTAAAATTTACCTTCTAGCTCTTAACTTTCTCAACATTTTTCATAAATATGTAAAAACATTTCAAAAAGTTTTGATAAATTTTATTGCTGATTTATCCGAAAAAGTCATGCGAAGTCAAATCTAGTGTAAATATCTATTACAACATTATCTGTCTAATTGTTGAAATTTAATAAAACTACAAACTATTTTTAATTGGAAAAAGTAAGCTAAAATTAAAATTAGTATCTGTTACAGTTTGAAATTACAATTTTGAAGAAAACAGTCAGACAAAGTCAGGTGTTTTCATGTTAACATTTCAATTTCCTCATTTTGCCACTGGGTGTTTGTTTTGAAGTTGACGTTGATTTGGTCTAATAATAGCAATGAAAATGTGGAAACTCAATTAACGATTCGGTAATTGCCCAACGGATGCTTTGGCGAGCATTCCCGAGAGAGGATGAAATGATGCAACCATCAGCGACATGTGACCCACTGCCACGGTCATTGTCTTGTCTTGCAAAAAGTTCAAAATTTATTTGACCGCAACATTGAAAGTGGCGCAAATAAACAGTGAACAGACGATGAGGAAAAAAATAGAAAAAATGGTCAGGAAAATGCGGATCCAAAGAAAACTGGCCGAGAAAAACCACTCGAACTTGTTTTGCGGCCACAAAAAATGCCAAATTGGTTTGTGTGTAGCATGAAGCGACTTCGACGTCGCTGCCTATTATGTTATGTCATGTCGCCGACTGGATCTGCGGAAGGTTGTGGTGGTGCTGCTGGTGTTGGCGAGCGGATTTTGATAGTTATGGCCAGAGATCGTGGCTTGTTATTGAAGGCGATGCGCGATGTTGTGTCGCGATATTGCGCGAAAAGGTTTTGCGCATTAAAGTGCTGGCAACGCAGCGAAACAGACGTGCTCGTTATGGGATTTCGGTGAGTTGGAATATCCTCGTGGCATCCTTTTTGAGAAGGACTAAACCTGTTTGTCTTCCTTACAGCCTTGTGGTTATGGCCGTGATGGGTTTGGGTGCCATGTACATGATGCATCTGCTGGCACAGGACTGGAATCGCATACGACCCATTCAGGGATTAACTAATCTGGCTGGACAGGTCGGCAACACACTGAATCTACAGCGAATTCCTGCGCTGGCAGGCCAAGCAAGTTCCGCAGTGACTTCAGCATTTCAGCGTGGCAAGCGTGATACTCTAACCAAGGAGCTGGGCTGGGTGCATGGCCGACAAGATACCGGTGGTACCAAAGAGCACCGTCCTTCCTCGTCCATTGATTGGAAGGGGATTCTCGCGCGTGATCCTTTCGAGTGCTTGCAATCGCTCATCTGTCAGCTTATGTCCGGAGCAGAGGCACATGCTCCTGAGGCAGAGTTGCTGATGAACTTTCTAGAATCCTCGCTGGAACTGGCGCCAGCAAAGATTGGACGCGCCTTCAGTCGAGGCTTGGCGTTAAGAGGCAACACGGAAAGTTGTTACAATGAGTATCCTTTCTGTTTGTACTCTGCCAAAGTAATGTTGCGCATTTTGCGCTGGTTCAGCACAACGAACACCTCACCGGAGAATGTTTAGTATAAGGTAAGGTTTATAACAGTTAAAATATGATGCCATAAATTAAGGAAGGATCTAACAGTTTCAGTTTCGTCATTATAGAAAAGTTTATTTGTAACAATTTATTTTGTTAAATAGTTTCAGTATGCAAAAATATTTATGTATATATGCATAATTGTGTAAGAGTTATTGGAAATAATAATTATATAAATATATAATATGTATGTATAAAAAAATATGCGGAATGAATGTAAAGAAATTTAGAATAAAATTGCACATACAATTCGATCTTATTGTTAATATCAAAATATATAATACACATATTGTAGACATATATCTGTGCGTGTGTTAGGTACCAAATCAAGGAAACTTGTATTATGACAGTGTGTGTGTGTGTGTGTATGTGTGTGTGCTGTACATAACGAATGATTCAAGTGAACTAGAGAAAGTAGTTTGGAAAGCTTACGAAGCCTTTGAAGTTCACGGTTAACTTAGTTATTAAAATAGTTTAGCTTCTTTAGTTTGTGATTACGAACTAAAATCGGGTTTGTTCAATATTGGAGAGCAGGCATGTTACATGGTAGAGAGCATTATGGTATATCGTAGAGAGCCAGAGGTGTGGAGAGAGATATATTACTATGTTTTGTGTTTGTGCACAAGTTTACTTCAGAGATTCATCAAGTATTTTTGAGCGTGTGTTTTGTGTATAAATAAGCTTAATTAACTTCGAGAATAAAGGGAAAACATTGTGACGAGATATTGAACTAGACTAAACTAGTTTCGCATTTTAATTCTTCCCCCGGCAGCGTTACACTGGTCACATCTTTAACAATCATTTCGGCCACCTGCCAGGCAATCTCCTCCTGCACATTATCCTCGGGCAAATTTACCAGTTTACGCACGGCATTCTTGACGCTCAATGACCATGCTGGTGTTTTCGATGCAGACACTGCATCCACGGCCTCAAAATCTCGTTCATATCTACCCAACGAATTGACGTGACCGAATTTGAGTGCGCTCACAGGTCGCTGCCAGAGCAATTGCGGATTAGTAAGTTGCCTTGCGTCGATGTTCATGTTTGCCGTTGGAGTTGAGTTCGTTGATTTTACCGGTTTGTGCCCGGTATCCAGACCAGCCAAGAGGGTGTTGTGCTGCGAGATGTGCGTACAGTCCGACATGGACATGGTCTTGCGATGTCGCTGCTGCAGCTGTTGTGCTGTAGATAGCTTCGATGATGTGCGCCGCAAACTCAGTTTGTGCTGAAGACTCCGACTTTCTGTGGCGTTGTTTGTTACCGTTTGATTGATCGTCTTTGCCTTCAATTCGTTGACATAATTATCGAATATATTCGATTTGAGAAAGTTTGGAAAGTGCTTTTGCTCCAAATACTTGGCAGTGACTAACAGCGCCAGATCGAAAGCATGTGCCAGCTGACCTGGTGCACAGATTGCCTGCTCGACGCGCATGCGCATCTTTTGTGACATCCACAATCGGCCCTCGGACTGCAGTGAGAAGTAGCGTTCATATATGATCATGGCATCCGACTGAGCGACTCGCTGATCATTAAAGCTCTTGCGGAAATTTATAGCTGTTATCCAGAATTCAAGACACTCACGCTCCTGCTGCTGCTCCAAGTACTCAGTGAGATAGAACAAAGCCAACTCATCGTACAGCACATCGTAGATATTGAGACTGGCCGCATCGCCTTCGATTAGCTCCAGGCAGTATTTGCAGTAGTAGCTGCTCTGCAGAAAGCCCTGCAAATGATCGCGCTCCAGCTGCTGCAACACATAATCACGTGCCTCATCAAAACAGCTGGCCGGGATTGGTGTAAGCTGTTGGGGCGACTTGTTACAGTCCTTGCCGCACAACAGCAGCGATATGTGTGCCAGTATGACAATGGGTAGTTCCACCATATGTGCAGCATTGACTATCAGATACTTCTGATAGATTGCAATGGCATCGTTTATGCTTACCGCACAAAGCGATCTCATCTCTGTATTGGCCTTAATCTGTTTATTCGTTTCTGCATAGATGCGACTCTTCTCGTCATCTGTTAGCGGCTTTCGCATTGACAAGTCGCATAGGGTCTTTAGTTCAGGTACATCGTTTTCTTCGGCCGAGGCAACAGCAACGGGTTCGGCGTCTATCGACTCTTCATGCGCATATGAATCGGTATCGTGTTGCAATTGTGTAAGTGCTGCACGCTTGAAATTCTCTATGTCCATATAGAATTTGATTAGCGGCAGTCCGTTTTGCGTTTCCAAGTATTGCACAAAATATGTGAGACAATCCGGTTCGCGAACAATTGCCGATAACGTCATGGATAGCCGAGAACTATATTTGAATATATCTGCGAAGTGAGAATACGTGATAAGTCATAAACTGCGCAATATATTAGAGCTTCGGAAGTGACCACACCGAAGTTACCTGCATGCATTCATACACACACACGAACGGCTCATTACCTTCATCAGTTGCTGCGCCCACAGTGTTTAGCGAACTGTTGTTGCCTAAACTGATTGCATCCGTCGTTGTTGTCTCCGTCTCTTCCTCCATGAAGAGTTCATCACAGAAACTTGTTGTCGAGCGCAGCGAATGACGCTTTTGCGCTGCTGCTGCGCAATCTACCACATCATCATCATTGGCATCCGTGTCGTTAGAGCTGCGTCGGCGGCCTGTATTTTTTTTTGTATGCACGTAGAAAGAAAGAATTGACAGCGAAACGTAAACATAAATACGGTTATTTTGTGTGGCGCAACATTTACTTACTCGTCTGCCTTTTAATGTATTTTAGCATTTTCACATTCTTATCAATCAATTGGCGTTGATGTTTATTATAAATAAATAAATTATTATCAATTATAATAAATTTAATTAGCTCCTCTGTCGTAGGTGAAATTGCGACAACTCTCTCAACACAAACACAGGGTTGCTTGTATAAAAGTAGTGGTGGTCAAAATACGATAGTATCGCATCAATTTTAATTTGACAGAAAACCAAATATCTTCTTTATATGATTTATTTCAGTGCTAATGCAAGTTTTTTTTTTAAATTTTAGCTTCTTATATAAATTTTTAATTAAATATTCTTTTTGCCGTGTTCCATAGGGCTGAAAAGTTATCGATGTGATCAGTGTGTAACAACGTCTAATTTGTTACTTATGATAATTGCAAACACTGCGACACAAGCAGCTGTGCGACAACGTTGCGTTTTTCCATACGATTTTTATAACTACGTGTAGTTGTTACAAATTTGTGACAGAATAAAACAAAAAGGAACGATTGTAGTATTTAAAGTAAAAAAGAAACGGAAGGAAGTCGCTGAAAATAAGCGGCATCCACATCGATGACTGAGACGGCAGCTAAAAAGAGCGGCGCTGCCGGCGACAACAACAATAAAAAGTACTCAAAGCTGCCATCAGCCGGGGGATCCCTTGACGATTTGGTCCAATATGTGTCATTACACGTACGCAAACCAACGCCACTAAGTGGTGTGGTATTGCCCTTTGTTCCACTGTACTTGACCGCATTTTACCTTTGGATCTACGTGTACAAAAGTCAGGACACTGCAGTCGTAGATAGAGCCAGTGTCACCAGTGGGACTACAGACAGTGCATTTAGTGTAGATACAGTCAGTGCTACCAACGAGGGAACAGCGTGGAATGATATCGGATTCATAGCCGTGGTAGCCATAGCATTTTTACATGTACTTACTCTGCTCTTCTGCTACTGGAGTGTCCATGTACTGGCATTCCTCACCTGCCGGCGTGTTAAGCAGCCAGCCCTGGGTGTCCTGGCCAAGGTGGTGCCCACAGAAAATAATGGCAACTCAAAGATTGTACCCATACGGAGTATTAAACTAGAAGATGGCACAGATCAATTATATTTGGTCTTTCAAAAGACCAAATACGTTTGGGACGCGGATAAGGCGACATTCCGTGCTGTAGAATTTCCTGTCAACAATTTGTTGAGCTCGTATGCCCGTTCATATGGCCTGGAGACCGAGGAGGCCATTAAAACTGCGACACAGACCTATGGCAACAATGAGATGGACATGGTTGTGCCTGAATTCCATGAGCTTTTCATCGAGCGGGCCACTGCACCGTTCTTTGTGTTTCAAGTATTTTCCGTGGGTCTCTGGTGCATGGATGACTTCTGGTACTATTCGCTTTTCACACTCTTCATGATGGTCGCGTTCGAGTGTACGATTGTCAAACAGCAGTTGCGCAACATGTCCGAGATCCGTAGAATGGGCAATAAACCATATTTTATTTATGCACTTCGCCAGAAGAAATGGCGCCAAATTGGAAGTGATGAATTGTTGCCAGGAGACTTGGTATCCATTACACGTTCCCAGAACGATAATATTGTACCTTGTGATGTTGTAATACTACGTGGTAGCTGCATTGTGGATGAGAGCATGCTGACGGGCGAGTCTGTGCCACAAATGAAGGAATCTCTGGAATCGTTGCAGCAATTGGATACCGAACTAGATGTCGAGGGTGATGGTAAGCTTATGGTTCTATACGGTGGCACCAAAGTGGTCCAGCACACAGCTCCCAGCAAGGAATCGATGCGCGCACCCGACGGTGGCTGTATCGGGTACGTCATTCGCACAGGATTCAACACCTCTCAGGGCAAGCTGTTGCGCACAATTCTCTTCGGAGCTAACCGAGCCACGGAAAATAATTCAGAGACCTTTGCATTCATTGCGTTTCTTATGGTATTTGCGGTAGGAGCCGCTTCTTATGTGTGGGTCAAGGGTAGCGAGGATCCGGAACGTAATCGTTATAAGTTGTTCCTAGAGTGTGCACTAATATTAACCTCGATTATTCCACCCGATTTACCCATTGAACTAACGCTGGCCGTCAACACGTCACTGATTCAGTTAACCAAATTATATGTATTCTGCACGGAACCATTCCGCATTCCATTTGCTGGCAAAGTGCAGATCTGTTGCTTTGATAAGACCGGAACTTTGACCACGGACAATCTAATGGTGGAGGGCATTGCAGGGCTCACGCCAAATGGCAGATGCGTGCCTATTGATGAGGCTGAGGATAGTACAATACAAGTGCTAGCTTGTTGCCATTCACTGGCCCTACTCGATGATGGCCTCGTTGGTGATCCACTGGAGAAAGCAGCATTGGCTGCTGTTGATTGGAACCTAACCAAGTCGGATAGTGTGATACCGAAGCGCAGCAAGCTCAAACCTTTGCGCATTATTCAACGCTACTTCTTCTCATCGGCATTGAAACGCATGTCTGTGCTGGCCGGCTACCTGAAACCCTTTTCGAATGATATACACTACATTGGTGCTGTCAAGGGTGCTCCGGAAGTCATCATGGGTATGCTGAAGACGGTACCCAGTGACTATGAGAAGGTAAGTTAAAAGAATATAAATAAATTGTTGGTAAGGAAAAGCTTATTTGAAAGTTTATTTTAGATCTTCTTGGAATACGCTCGTCGAGGCGCACGTGTCATGGCGCTGGGCATCAAGGAATTCGGTACTCTAGGAAGTCAACATATTCGTGAGCTGAAACGAGAAGATGTCGAATGCGATTTAACATTTGCTGGCTTTGTGATCATATCGTGTCCCATGAAACCCGATTCCAAGTCGGTGATTAAGGAGCTTGTGCAATCTTCGCATAAGGTACTGATGATCACGGGTGACAGTCCGCTGACGGCCTGCCATGTGGCCCGAGAGTTGCGATTCACCAATAAGAAGTTGCTCGTGCTAACACCACCACAAGAAGGACGTTTGGATATCTGGAGTTGGCTATCAGTAGACGGAGAGCGTACCTATCCATTGGATGATACTAAGGCTAGCAAAAACATTTCAATGTTGCTATCGACAAATGATCTTTGCATCACTGGCGAGGGATTGCTGTACTTGAAGCAAAACCACAACAAATACATGCTACAGTTACTCCCCCAGGTTACAGTCTGTGCACGCTTTGCTCCCAAGCAAAAGGAATATATCATAACGACACTTAAGCAACTTGGATACTACACACTGATGTGCGGTGATGGTACCAACGATGTGGGTGCTCTGAAGCATGCCCATGTGGGTGTCTCGCTGCTCACCAGCGCCCCAGTTAAGCGTAAACGCACCGAGGAAGAGCTGCAGCAGATCAATGCAGCTGCAACAGCAGCAGCTGCGGCAGCAGCAGCAAATCAACAATTGTCGCCACGAGATCGTGCCATGCGACGCCGTCAGGAGCATATCAATCAAACGCAGGCGCGTCTACAAAACGCCATACGTGACATGGAGGAGCAGACGATGGTCAAGCTGGGCGATGCATCAATTGCGGCACCATTCACCAGCAAATTGTCTTCAATCATGTGTGGTAGGTAACACAAAATCAATTGTAAACGAATGATAAACTAAGATTTTGATTGCATTTGTGTCCGCAGTTAACCACATCATCAAACAGGGACGTTGCACGCTTGTGACCACATTGCAAATGTTCAAGATTCTGGCCCTCAACGCGCTTATTCAAGCTTACTGCCAGTCGGTGCTCTACATCGATGGAGTCAAGTTCAGCGATACTCAGGCTACTATTCAAGGTATTTTAGTTGCTGCTTGTTTTCTGTTCATCACGCGCTCAAAGGTGAGTTTTAGATTGTGTGAATTACAACTCTTGAAAATCGAATTGAACGCACTTCTTTTAGCCACTGAATACTCTTTCTAAAGTTGCACCACTACCGAACATCTTCAATTTGTACACTATTTCGACCATTCTTACTCAATTCGCGGTACACTTTGGTGCACTGTATTATCTGACCAGTGAAGCATCGGCACTGGCGCCGCCTCGGTAACTATATTACGATATAAATCATAAATTGCTAGTACTAATTATGTATACCCTACCAGAGTGGGCAAGGTAAAGCTTTACATTGACATGGATGCCGAGGAGAAAACCAAGTATGATCCGAACATTGTGAGCAGCACGGTCTATATCATTTGCATATCACTGCAGGTGGCCACCATAGCGGTTAATTATAAGGTCGGTATTCTAAATCAGAGTCAACCAATATCAATATTCATACTAATTGACTCTTTTTTACTGTACAGGGCCATCCCTTTATGGAGAGCCTGCGTGCCAACCGTATGCTGATGTTTGCCATCGGTGCCTCGGGTACAATTGTTCTGTTCCTCACCAGCGGTGCTATGCCTGGACTGTCGCAGTTCTTTGAAATTGTTGACTTTCCACCAAGTGTCAGTATACTCTATAGATTGATTCAAAATTCCAATATTAAGCTATTTATTCTTTTCGAAATTACAGTTCCGCGTTACGTTGCTCACTGTGCTGATGCTCGATATTGCTGGCGCCTATTTACTGGATCGCATTTGTTCATTCCTATTTGGGGAAACGCGTCGCAAGTCCAAAGTCCTCAATTGTTAAAATTAGCACTTACTAGTAAAATGGTAATAATGTTAACAAAACAACCTACAAAAAAATGAACTCGGAGCGTATTATTCCAGGTCCACTTTCTCTAGAGTATATTTTGAATATCATCATTTGTATGATTTTTCGTAAATTTATAAGTTCTTCAATATAATTCAGAACAAAAGCTGAAAATAGTTTTGTATTCGGCGTCGGTTTCTAAAATCATTTAATTATGAAAAATGGAGAATAGAGAATTGTGTTTAAATTTATTGTTTTTCTTGTGCGTTTATTTGTGAGTACCAATACGAGTATATATAGAAATCAAATATATATATGCATATTCAAATATGCGAATAGTAAAATTGATGTAAGATTTGTAATGGTAATAAATATAGTTAATAAATTCATAAAACGTACAGTGTAATAACTGTTTAGATCTCATTTTGTACTTGTTCCTCCAATTTGGAATCCTCGAGCTGTTTAAACTGTATTAAAATGACCAAGTAGGTGGTAACAGCCGAAAATATCTGCAAAATTATATTTATAATCATTAATAAATTCTTGTTATATGTGTATGATGATTTCTTGATAAACCTTAAAGAGTGTCGAATTATCGATAGCAAAGAAACCGTAGGCTGTAAATTGTACTTCCTGCTTGATACTCTTGGTTAGGAATTTATCAATCTGTTTGATTAATGTTGGATAAGATAGGAACATCATGAGAGAAACAAAATGTACTTACTATATTTTGAAATTCCTTGCTTTTGCCATAGACACGCGCCAGTATCTGCGATGTGGTGTTAGCCTGCAATGGAAAATGGGGCCACTTATTATATGTGGGATCTTTGTCGTCAGCTCCTCACCCACCTGAGCGGTGGTGGCACCACAATTGCGCGATAATAGAGCCAAAAGCGAAGTATGCAAACAGAGCCAGGCAAGGCACCATTGTAATATGTCAGCGGAAATGATGCCCTTATTGCTGGTGATCTGAACGAAGAGATTGTACCAATTGGTAGTCACCGTATAGAAGGAATATCCCAGAAAACAGACGATAATCAGGCTGCAGCACTCGTTGATGCCCTTATAAATGCGTAGCAATTTGTTGTGCGTGCGATAAATGAAAAGCGAATCCTCGGGAAAGTTCTCCATGCTGATGCGTCGATGGGTCTTGCCTTGGGTCTGCTGCTGCACATATGTGTATCCATTGAGCAGTTGATTGACAAAGCGAAAACGAATGCAGACAGTGTGCATCAGAGCCGAGGCAAAGACAATGTAGGTGGCTGTGAGGCCATTCTGCACAACAAAGAATGCAATCAGGATGTACGATGTGGCCGTGATTGTTCCGTCCACGGCATGAATCTTCAGTACCAATATATATGCCTGACAGCAGACAATCACGATCAGAAATTTGATCGAGAAGTTGCAATGATTGCTCAGCACAACGCCAAATTGACGACGCACCTCCTCGTCCAGCTTGAGGATATCGTTCATGATATTCAAAATGCTTTTCGAATTGCGGGAACAGACGAAAACCGCTATGGAAGAGGAATGGGGGGAACTTAGATAGTGACGGACAGGGGGAATCAACCCCTTTCCTAACCACAACTCACTCAGGCTGTAGGTGAATATACAGAGCAACAGCTCGATCCATTGATTCACATTGTCCATTTCACGCATGGAGTAGAAGAGCTGCGACCCATTGGGCGTCATCAGGCTGTATATGTTGAATATGGTCAGGGCATGGACTACGCCACGCACAAAGAACGAGTAGAACTCGTTTGTCTTGCTCGGTGGACCCACCTGGTAGCTGGACAATTGCTCATAGAACGGCACCAAGCCACTGGCCTTGAGCACCAATAGAATTGTCCTAATCTCCTCGAAAACGGGACTATCTGGAGACTTGGTTGGCCGTGAGAAGGCATTGGTATCGTGTGCACCACGATAGGGAGAAATCCTACGCGGATTCGAATTCGGTTGCGGATGCAGACGCGACTTTTGATACGATGTCATTTCAATTACCCAAGTGTTGGGACTCATTGCCGTCAGGCCACTGGCAAAAGGATACTGGCACTACTTAGTGGTTACAGTCCAATTGAAACGCACTCAACGCTTATCTGATCGGCTTAACATGGCGACATGGGTAACGCTTATCGGGCCGATCTGCTTATCGAGCGGGTGCATTAAAGTAATGAATTATTGGAAAACTTACAATGACATGCGCAACATTCGAATGCATCCGTGAATAGCTCGATAAAGTAATAATCTACACTGAAGTAGATCTGTAGCACATCTTTATATAACAAGTAATAAAGCTATACCAACTACCCACAGTCAACTAAAAGAATTACTTGCAATATACATATGTATGTATTAAACTTAGCCAAATTTGCCTAAATCATTTAGTGAAGTCCTACCTTGAGGGTAAGGATTGCATTTCAGTTCAAGGGCAGAAAGCGCGTGGTCTAATTCTCAAAGAAATCTTATAAAGAATGCGGTAGTAAGACATACGAAACAAACTTTGGTAAACCCGGCAGTTATAGCTTATAATTCAAAAAATCCATACAGATGTAGCTGAATATGGTATATCGTTTTGTATGGTGTCGCTGAATAAGAATATCTACAGTATAGTATGTTAAAATTTATGGTGTCGAAGATGGCATCTTTATGTCTGTTACAACACATTGTTGGTACGCATAAAGTTGAATGAGGAAAGAGGTTAGAATGCAATAGATCTATTGGTGATACACCTTAACCTATATTTACCCACCCCCCTCTTTCACCCGCCCCGACTCACCTCTGAGGCTAGACCATCGAAGGAGATGCATATGACGACCATTGTGGTGATCTCAGCCAGAACCCAAGCCAGCGATAGTCCCACTATCTCGTACCGCTTTTGCACATGATTGGGCGTGGTCAGTGTAGCAAAGGCCAAATAGCTTTGATTTGTCACCGTGTAGAAAGAGAAGCCGAAGAAGAAGAGTAGTCCCACACCAACGATCGCATTGAGATTCTCCGTGATATAGCGAAATTTGCAGAACGTCTCGATGAGATTACTCAACTCCAGCCAGTCGTCCTTGCCATATGCGTGCTTATGCTTCTGTGCAAACTCATCCAGTCGTGTATTGAGGAACACAACCCGCTGCGACAGGCACATGAGCATTGTGCGCAAATAGACCGTGAAGATGCAGGAATAGATCATTTGCAGGCCATAGATTGAGGTCAATGAGAATTGACGCAGTGGAGAGATATCGCTGAGGAAGTGTATATAATAAAAGCCAACCATGACAACATTTGTCGAGACGAAAACTGTGAGAGGGGTGAGATAACGACAACGATAGACCGTCACATAGCCTTGCTCCTCCAGATATTCATCGATTTTCAAGATATCACGAATTGTGCGAAAATGCTTGGAAGCGTTCAAAACACTGGCAAGTACCATTATCGTATAGCTGATTATGCAGAACAGCGTCTCGATGGTTCTATTCATATCCTCTGTTTCGCCTTTTATGTGCTTCAGCATCTTGTATTCGCTCGATGAGAAGAGCACATCCTGTGCCAGGAAAAACGATGAGACCACAATTAGCAGACATAGCGCACGTCCATATAGTTTCCCCTTTAAACTGGGCTTCAAATTATCCGCATTATCCCCACACATAAACGGAAAGAGACCAAACACCTTGGAGGGCGGGGCCACAAAGAGTAAGTCGCGAAAGATAATCATAACCGACGACAATGAAAAACAATTCCGAATTGAACTAGCCTGGAGAGTTACAGACACTTTTAAGTTGTACATATTCATTACTTAAGTGCACTATAACATTTCGATAGTCCACAATTGATGCCGTTATAGCAAATCGGCATCGATTATGTGCATCGTTTCTACAGTATCAGTTCAGGGGTAGAAGGGTATTATGACCAACTGAACTGTATGTAACAGGCAGAAGGAGTCGCTTCCAATCGCACAAAGTATATAGATTCTTGATCAGCAAAATCTTCACTCTATTTTTTGCATTTACATTGATATGAACCTTTAATAATCTCTACAGGTGTTTTTATTAGACTAAAATCCATATTATTAACTATTAAATAATTCTCAAAATTTAATATTTTACTTCTCATTAATAATAATTTTAATACGTATAATTGTATGCCAAGTATTGTTCCAAAGATATATACAATATATTTCCTTCCTTCTACTAAAATACTTATATTTTATTCAGTTTCCTTTCTTTACAATACCCGATTTACCCATAAATTCTGGCATAAACTTATGAAATATGCCAACTTCTTAGATCCCAATTAACAGCTCATGAATCATTAGCTGCAGAAGAAGATATTCTCTGTAGTCGCTGTTCTCTGTCTGTTGAGGTGAGAATAAGATGCTAAGCCGCGATAATACGCCCAGAGATTATATGCCATGTAGCTTGGAGTATGTACAACAATAATTCCTACCCTCAAATACGGCGTGTAATTGTTGCTATGTATTATCGCCTGCCCGCATCGAATAAAATGGGGAATATATTTGTCACACCTATCGTGCACCCCCTCATAAATAACTGCTCACCACATCATACTGTCGCTCTCTCCAGCACCAGGTCCGTAGCAAGGAAAATGCAGAGTGGGCCCCCGCCTGCCAGTGGCCCCATGCTACAAAAAAAAAGCGAACAAGAAAATATAATTATACTTTGTGGGGTATGTCACGCCTCCTGCAAAATAGGTAAATTAATAGCGAAGTCTTAGATATATGCTGAAACGAGAATAAGAGAACCCAAAATATATGTTAGATTTCTGAAAAAATTATTGATGATTTTGTCTATATAAAATCAAAAAATACGTCGCGATGTAAAACGTTTTAGGTTTTTAATGTGAAATATTTTATAAACTTAATAAATAAATATATATAAAGCAATTAAGCTAGGGGCCCAAAGGCCCTCAAAGTCGTCGTTTCGGCCCTGGCCAGCACACACACACATACACATAGATGGGAGAGCGGCGCTGAGTTGTAAATGTGGGAGATGCGATGTAGATACCTGCGCCTCGTGCTCGGCCTCGGCAAATTTTCCACCCCTAATGAGGAATTGCAATTCTCAATCAATTCGTTGCGCCGGGCTCCTTTCCCTCCCTCTTCCCTACTCACGTCTTCTGCTTATTTTTCTTTGGGGAGAAACTGGCACGCTGTTGCTTTATTGTTGTTGCTGGTGCTGCTGCTGCTGCGCTGCTCTGACGTCACGACAAGGCCGTGGTCAACGGCCAACGGCAACAGATACAGACACATACAGTGTGCGAGAGCTGAGCTGAGCTCTTATCAGCAGCAACATCAAGGCGCAATTAATGCGAAAATAATCACCAAAGCGGATTGTAAAAAGAAAAACGAATTGCAAGTGAAAAGAAAGATTAATAAATCAATTGGAAAGTGCAAAATTGCGACTTTGCAATTTGTATTTCGCGTGCTCTCGTCATGTGGCTACTGGCGCTGCTGCTGATGATGCCAGCATCAACGCTTGGCCACGCCCACTATACAAGCAGCGATGTCATCTATCATACACTGCCCCATTTCTGGACAGGAGTCGGTCTGTGTCCCGCGGGTGAGATCAATCATGCGGAGATTGCTGCCTCCTTGGAGCAGACGGCAATGCAGTTGAATCTGCGCCAGATTGCCGCATTGCCAGTGGGAGCCATAACACACATACGCATCCATTGGCTGCTGGAGCTGGTGCACTTCCTCGAGTACAATACGGAGGGTGTGCCCACTTATGACTACGAGAGATTCGACAAATTTGTCGATTTTCTTCAGGAATTGCGGCTGGCACCAGTGCTGGAGTTCATGGCAAATCCTGGGCAGGTGTTTACTGCTAATCCCGAACGCAATTGGTTTCTCTGGGAGCACTTTGCCAAGAACATTATCAATCATCAATTGGGTAAGGTAAGCAAAGTGGAGAAAGTGCTCTGATTAATCGCTTCTCCTCCGTCGGCTGCAGCTCGTCATGGCGCCGCTCGTTTGTCCAACTGGCGCTATGAGACCTGGAACGAACCCGACTTGCGCACTTACAACCGTATCAACTTCACAGCCGAATCCTACTTAGAGTATGTGCAGGCAGTGCGTCGTGGGTTGAGCATGGCCGGCGGCAGGCGCAAGTCCAAGCGGCAGCAGCAACTCTATCGTGCCCTGCGTGGACCCGCGGGTCTCTTCAAGTCGCATGAGCGCCACCCACTCTGCTGGCAACTGCTCGAGGTGTGCAATCAGCAGCTGGCCAAGTGTCCCATCGATATATTGACCTATCATCGCAAGGGATTGGATGGCAGTGCCACGGAAATACTAAACGGTTCATTGTCGCTGCTCTCCAAGATCTACCACGACTATCCGCTGCTGCAGCAGCTGCCAGTGGCCAATGAGTAAGTTCAGGATTAGCTGCAACTGCAGCTAAGCTGTAAATGAGGCTTACTTTGTTCCTTGCAGCGAGGCAGATCCCATTGCTGGATGGAGCACGCCGCGTGACATTCAGGCAGATGTGCGCTATGCTGCCACCTTGATGTCCACCGTGATGTTGCACTGGCATAGCAAGCTCGCCGGTGGCGTCATGTCGCAACTGGAATCCATTAGCCATGACAATGCCTTCCTAAGCTATCACCCACACGAGTTTAGTCAGCGGTAAGTCAGCAGAGTTAGAAGGTTACCCAAGAGGACACTCACATCTCCCCCTCTCCCTCAGCACTCTGCTGGCGCACTTTCGCATGAATGAGACGGAGCCCCCACACTCCCAGTTCGTGCAGAAGCCTGTCTATGCAGCGCTGGGCATGCTGGCCAAGCTGGGCACACGTGCCGCCGATCTGGAACTGGTGAATATGGACAGCAAGCACAGTGTGCAGGTGCTGCGCAGCATCTCTGGCAATGGTGTGGCACAGTATATGGCCACTATATTCCTCAGCCCCGAACAGGCGGGTCCACAACTAACCGCCTATCATCACAAGTATACGCTGAATATGTCCATAGCCAATGAGTCGGCATTCATCACTGAGTTGCTGGTACCGCATAGCACAGATCCGGCGCATGTCTGGCTTCAGGCAGCGAGTCCAGCCTATCCGAATGCTACATTGCGTGCAGCAATGCGACGGGCACAGACTCCACGGCTCTATGAAACGGGTCCCATCTGGCAATACAATAGTGAACTCGTGGTCAACTCCGCCAGTTTGCCACTGCCTTGGGTGATGCTACTTCGTGTCTGTTCGGCCGCATGGCCCAAGCTGAAGCGACCTCAGCAGCTGGAAATTGTGGAGGTAACCAAGGGTGAGGTGTTCATCAGCTGGAGCGAGCATCCGAGATCCACACAGTGCCTGAAAAGCTACGAGGTTTGGTTCCGAGAGCGTGAGGCCTCCGCCGACTGGCTTCTCATATCGCAGGGTTGGCATCTGCCCTATCCCTCATTCCAATACGCACCTGCTCCCAATGGCAGTGTGAATGGTAACAAGAATGATCTTTGGACTAGTCAAAGGTGTTTGTAAAACATTTCTACATTTATCTTTCTTTCGAACAGGTTTCTATAAGGTGCGTGGCGTCGATGTGTTTAACGAGAGCAGCGCCTTCTCACAAATAGTCGAATATCTGGAGTTATAATTACAAAACAGGGAAATCTCTATCAGACCTTATTATAATTAACATATCGGGCATATTAGATGAAACATAATCAGGCTTTGCTTGGCCACAAACAAGGCGTGCGCTGTTCTCCAAAAAAGAAACTCTTCAACACTCTCTCACTCTCTCCCTCGACTCAATTGGAATGGAACTGACTATATAAAATGGGGCACAAATCTTCGGAGCAGCGCCACGTCTTGTTAACACAATACAAGTATATATCATTATACATAAATATTTATATAAATATACATAGTGTTTGTATTTGTTTTGTGTAATACAATTATTAATGCCAAGAAACGGAGGCCAAAGCGTACAGAACAATTTTGTGTTTGGGGATTATAGATTATATAATGCTCTCAGCCGGGCTCAGCCCTCAGCATCCAGTACCAGCCACTTCTCGTTGATGTGCTCAATCTGTTTGGTCAGTATGGGATTGCGCACACGCACCTTAATTTCCAGTTTGCCGCCTACCTGTTTGCGTCCCTCCATCAGCTGTAAATGAAAACAATTGCGGAATCAATTAGTACGATATTCTCTTTTAACATATTTCTTTTTCACTCACATCGTAGGTATCGTGTATATCACAATTTGTCTCCAGCGGTGCCAGCTTAACTGTTACGGTGCCGATTAACGTGTCGGATCTCAAGAATCCTCTGAAACAACATACGGGCAGTTTACGACTTAGTCCACAACAATCAATACTGCAGCTATTCTTATTGTTTTTTTTTATTTTGAGCGATATTTTTGCGTTGCATTGAGCGTATTTGAAATGAGTGTTTGTTGGGATTCGAGGCGTAAGAATTTGTAAAACACATTTTTATTAAAACACATTTGAATTGGGTGAACAATGTTTGATTCAATGGATATGTGAGAGCATAAGCATTCAGCGTGCTAAACTCAAAACATGGCAAAGCTCTAAAACAAAACTATTTTCAAACTCATGTAAATTTTACCATAACCACAAATGAATTATTTCACTTCACAAGTATTTAAAAATATATCAAAATACTTTCGTCAAAGAATACAAAAATGTGAGTAAAAGTACCACAAATGTTCTATAATAATTTTCAAATTATTTAAAATATAAATTAAAAATATATATATTTAAAATAAATAAATTAAAAGTAAATCGAATAGAATTCTAGATAAGACTTTCAAGATAATATTGAGTTATCTAAGATCTACGAGTTCGCAGAACAGTTCCCCCTTATCAAATAATAATAATCTATTATGTTGTTTAACTACTTTAAAGCTTTTGTTTAAGTTTGTTTGAGATTTCGGTTGAAAGGTCTTTAGAATAAGTTGTAGACTCTTCAACAATTTAGTTTTGAGTGCTCGCAGAATGTATTGCTTGGGAACTCTTCATGCAGACTAGGTTACCAAATGAGTTCTACTTGAATAGGTTCTTCCGTTTTACCTAGGTTAATTGATATGCATTGGCGATAGGCATTAGTAAGATTCAATTGTTTATTGTGCAGTTAATTGCGATTAGTTTGGCATTGTATAAGGTACGTGTGACTTACCCTCGAGAATAGATTTCGAATTTGACACCATGACGCTTGATGATTCTGTTGAATTGTCGATTGCCACGCTGAATTTCCACCTTGAAACGTTCATTGTAGTCGGGACTGTCGGTGTCCTTGATAACATTTGTTTTTGCCCTGAAAAACTCATCCTGCATTTAAGGAAATGAATATACAGTCAAGTAGGGTACAATTATTGGTACAAGAGTTCTTACATTCAAAAGCGGATGCTCGATGCGCACATAGGTGTCTACATCCTTCGGATTTGCAACATTATAATTGATGCCACGCACCACAACAATTTCGAGCTCATTGTCCGTCAAATCCGTATTGCAGTGTACTATATTGAACGAACGCTTCTCGTAGTGGAACTTGGGCAGTGTGTGATTCTTGCGCTTGGAATACCGCACCAGATCCAAATCCTTTTGCACTGTCAGTGCGAGATTCTCAAATCTATTCATGCCCGCAACATCGCCCATTGCCTTATGATGGTCACGTGTATTTTTACACATCATTAGCTGCTTGGCCAATTGCTCCTCTATGCGCACACCAATCTCGCAAATATCATCGCCAGGATCACATTCCTCTGAGGACACAATGGCAAACGATGACTCCAGACTGTCCCGTTGTGAGGGCGGCACAGGTAACTAACAAAGGTAAGCACAGGTTAAGTTGCTTTCAATATACTCCCAGATATTACGAGGTTTACTCACCGTATTGAGATCTACTGGCAATCCACTGCTAGCTGCATTCAATAGCGACTCAAATCCTTTATAGATCTTAAGATATTCCTTGGCTTGATCGATTTCACCAGCTTTTTTGGCTGCAATGGCAGCTACTTTAAACTCCTTTTGTCGATCGAGCAGCAATTTCATTTGTTGTTCGGCCAGATTGCTCTTCTGATGGTTGCCAGAAGTGCGCGTTGTCAGCTCCTTGGCCTGAGGCGGTGTCGGTGCCTTGCGTACTCCAGTTGGTGTCGCATTGCCCGAGCTGGTGGGCGTGCCACCAGCTGATGTACTCGCTGTGGCAGGCGGCGATGCTGGCGACATGGGCGGAGATGTGGGCGCTGCAGCTGGAGCAGCAGCGGGAACTGCACCTGGTACTGGAAGTGGTCCAAAACCTGGCGTTGGCAGCTCCTCATAGGCCACCGGTCGTCCTGCTTTGTATTGTTTGATTGCATCTTCATATTGTTTCACCATGCGTCCATAACGACGTGCTTTGCCGCCGTTGCTCTCCGCCTTTGCCTCAGACTCGATAGATTTGTATTTATTCAAGCGAATCTGTAGTTCCTCCAGCATTGTTCCAGGTGCTGCAGATGTGCTAGCCACTGGTGCCGGCTCTGCTGGTGCCGCTGATGGTGTTGGCGCTGGTGCTTCAGGAGCTGCGGCACCTCCTCCTCCTTCCTGCATCTTTGCCATGAATGCTAGGAATTCGCCAGGTGGCGGTGGCATATCACTCAGATCAACTTCTTGGCCATCTTCGCACATTTTGACAACTACATCGAATTGCTTTACCACTCGCAAAAACTGCAGAGCAGTTGCTGTGTCGCCGCCGCGCTTGGCTTGCACTGCGGCTGCTTTGTATTCCGCTTGGCGACTTCGCATTTCTGCAACCAAAGGATTAGCAGTCGTAGTTGGCTGCGCAGGTGTGGCTGCGGCAGGTGGTGTACTAGGAGCTTCTTCTGGAGGGGAACTTGGTGTAGGCGGCGCAGGGGCAGCACGCCTCGGCTGCTTGGGTTCCTCTGGCAAAAGTGCTTCCTCAGAGGGCGAGGGTGGTGCGCCACCCGCTGGCTTTACACTCACTTCGGGAGGAATGTCATCAACATTGATCGTCTTGCCGGCAGCTGATTGTTTATGCAAATCCTGCAGTGTCTTTAGGCCACGAGAATAACGTCGTGCCTTGGCGGATTCCCCAGCTGCCTTGGCATTTGCCTCAGCCTGTTTATACATTTCCAAGCGCTGTCTTATTACACCCAAAGTATCAACAGTGGTTGTGGGCAGAAACGATTGTACCGGTTCTGGTTCAGCTTCTGGAGCAGCAGCAGGTGGTTGTTCCGGTTGCTCCTCCTCTACCTCGCCACCGGTAATGCCATGCAGCTCACCCAATAGATCAGTGTCATTCTCAAGGGCATCATCGTCGTCATCATCGCTGACATCACGCAGACTGTCGGCTATCATTTTGTCCAAATCACTGCTCGGCATCAACTGTGGCTTAGCCTTTGGCTTCGGCTTTCGGCCTCCACCACCAGCAATTGCGGCCAACTCAGCTTCCAAATCGCTATCACCCGCATCATCGTCATCGCCATATCCAGCGCTGGGGTCAAAGTCATCAGGTATTTCCGTTAAACCGAACTGATAGGAAAGGGAAAGTATGACTCATATCAATAAATAGACAAAACAAGAGCTTCCGCTGAGATTTACCTGAGACAAATCGTGCTGTCGCCGCTTCGGAGGCTCTGGCTTTTTTACGGGAGAACATTTTGAATGGTTTTTAAGACAGGCCTTAATTCTATGACCGTATTTTGAACACTAGATCACCTTTGTTCTAAAAAAATAAACACTAAATTGCGATGCAGTTTTACACACCACACAATAACAAAATTCGCTGTTATCGAAACTAGAGATGTGTGTTTGCCCGCTCTTTTCGATTCATGTATTCGATCTTGTAGTTTTTGTCTAATATACAAATATATATAAAATCGATCTTATAATCAAATTAAACGTTTAGAAAATGTACGTTTTATATAATAATTTATTTAAAATAGATAAAGGGGTAATATTTTCTTAATTAACTTTTTTAATAGTACAATCACAATCAAACAATTCAACTCAATTTTCATGGTGTAAACGTATCAAAGCTTTAGCACTGATGATAAGTCACGCGTAACAATGCTATCGACCATCTCTATGATAGATTTGTATCGATGATAATGCCACCACAGTGCACAACAGTTTGCGAAAATTTCGTGTAAAAATTTCTATTGATTGACAAATTGTTGGAAATAAGAAAAGCTAAATCGGAATTAAAGAACTGTTTTCCCGCTGCCGAGACATGCATTAGTGTGCACTGTGAATTTTCTGGCTCTGGTGGCTGTTAAGTGTGTGTGAACCGTTGACAAAGCTCCTTAATTTGGTTGACATTCGTCCGTTTTTTCTTTTTGCAGCTCTCATTGGGCTTTTTCCTCCTACGCTCAGGCAACAACGGCAACGTCTACGATAAACGAACTGAAGGGTGGAGAAGAGAAGTGAAGGGTGTCTAAGAACCAGATAAGTTTGTTTAGTTAAGTGTGGACATATACAAACAGAGTGTCATCGGTGCCGACAGTGCAGGCTGGTGCAGGAGGCAACGGGCGTGGCTAGAGCTTAAACCAAAAGAAATTGGAGAGCACTGGAGGCAGAAGCAACAAGTAGGCGGCAGCTATGGAAGAGGTAACGCTAACGGAGCCCGAAACACGTTTCTATAGCGAACTGTTCCAATGCTGCGATGTCGAGAATACCGGCAAAGTGCCCATGCTTAAAGCTACGGAGCTTTTTCGTTCAGCGGACATTGCCAACGAGACAGTGATTGAGGTAGGTCCAGAAAATTATAAGATTGATTAACTGACCGGATCGTGTTTAGTTAATTATAACATTTCTCTTGTTCAACAGATCACCGGCTTGGCCGGCATACCCGGCACAGCTTTGCATATCTCGCGTGCTCAGTTCTATTCATGCCTCAAGCTAATTGCCGCCCATCAGGCAGCGATGCCATTGCGACAGGAGCTAATCGCTGCGACAGTGCCATTGCCTTTGCCTCATTTTAGCTGGAAAGAGGCTGCCACGGCGCCAGCTGGCACGTGTGAAAATGGTTTGGGTGCACTGCCTCCACCACCGCCCACAGATCGTAGGAACTCATTGCGCCGCAACTCGCAGCAGCAGCAGCACCAACAACAGCAGCTGGATGGCTCGGATGTGCCCAGCACAGACTCCGAGGTGGAGCAAAACGAATCAAGTTGTGGCGGGGATTTTGATGAGCTGGCCGCTGCCGATGTTGTTGTCGTCAGCAGCAGCAGTAGCCGCGAAACAGTGCGTATATCTTATCACACTAAAACAAATAAGCTTTAGATATATTTAAACATTGCTCATTCAAATTCTTAGTGTCGACGTGGCGCAGGTGGATCACCGGAGGCGTGGAGCACGAATAGCGATAGTCCCACGCCCACTAATAGCGTGGCGGAACGTCCCTGGGCACAAGATACATTGTGGCAGGGATTGCTTGGAGATGAGCATCGTCAGCTGTTGGGCACCGAAGAGGAATCTTCGGATCGTCACAGCAGCGACGACGACGATAACGAAAATGAACTGATTACGCTTTATCAGATTACAGCCGAACAACGCGAGTACTACAACAAACAGTTCCGAACTGTGCAGCGTGATCCGCATGGTCTGCTCTCTGGTCATGCAGCGCGGTAAGTAATCCTACTTGATTTCCACATCATTTGTATTCAGCGGTATGCTTCTCCTTGTAGCATCTTCTTTGAGAAGAGCCGCATTCCCGTCGAGGAGCTGCGTCACATTTGGCAGCTGTGCGATGTGACACGCGACGGTGCACTTAGTCTATCCGAATTCACAGCTGCCATGCATCTGGTTGTGCTGCGTCGCAATAATATCCCATTGCCGAGCAGCCTGCCACATTGTCTGCATCCCAATGTGTTGGCTACAACGTCATCGACAGCATCGTCATCGTCAACGCAAGCGCACATACCTCAAGAGCCCCCTGAGGCTGATCTCCTGCATTTGAATGACGATGACGATGATACAGAGCATACGGACAATACAATCATTAGTAGTTCCCAGGCAGCAAAGCCACGTCCAACTGTGCCCAACGATAAGAACATTATGAATCTTAGCAGCATCTCGACATCCTCTCAGGCTAGCAACAGCAGCTCAAGGCGTGGTGAAGTCACAGTGACGCAAATAACACCACCACCAATCAAAACTCGAAGTATTTCCAACTCGCCGAATGTGGAAAAGCCAACAACAACAGTAGCAGCAGCAACGGGATCTGTAGCAGCAGGAGGTGCAGTAGCAGCGTCAACTAATGATGCCAGCCAATGGACCAAGTTCAGTGAATCTCCAACAACGACAACGACATCAACAGCTGCAAGTGGTGGTGCCACTGTAGTTGCTGCAGCTGCTGCGGTTGCTGCTGCTGCTGCTGTAGCCCCTGTTCCTGCCGTTTCTAGTCCCGGTCTTAAGCCAGCACTGTTTGATATGAAACGCACTGCCCAGGATGTTGGCTCCAATCCGCAGATCTTGCATCCCGTGCCGCTGCGTGTGACGCCCATTGGTAAATAAACCAATGTCTAGAAGAGTCACTCCTTTTATTAAGTTCTTACTTGAATCTTTAATCATTTATAGGCACAGCCATTGCATCAACTAGTGATCCAAACAGTTCACTGGGGGGCACAAATACAAATGACATGGACGGCGTTGTGCTGCGTGAGGAGAGCCCCAAGGCAATGTCGGCTACGACAACAGTAACAACAACAACAACGATAACTAGTTTAAACAATCAAGCTGGCATGCATCGTGATCGTGACTCCATTTCCATGCAGAGCAGCGATCTGCGTGCTATACAGCGTCCACAGGCTAAAAAGCTGCCAGCAAAGAATATTGGTGCATTGCCACCGCCGCCGCAACGTGAGCCAAGCATTGGTTCCATTGGTGTTAATGAGCCACCAGAGCTGCCAGCGTCAATGACAGTCGCCTATACGGCGGCATCAACGGGCATCACAGCAACGGGAAGTGCCAAAAAGGAGCCACCGCCTTTGCCACCACCACGGCCACATAGACACGCGCGCAGCAGTAGTTTGGACTTAAATAAGTTTAAGATTGGTGCAGCAGGCGCTCAGCAACCTGAGGTGAGTGAGATTTGTTTGTTCGTGTGCGTGAATGTGTGTGTCTGTATTTGTGGTAATGAATGTCATTAACTAACATGAGATCAACAATCTTTCTACTGTACCATATATACAACTTCCATTCCCCAATTCACTTTTCTTCTACTATAATAAATGCTTACCTAATTTATTATGCCCGTACAGAGTGTGTATAAATTTTGGCCAGAAGTCAGCAACGCACTTTAGGAGACATCTTCAACCCTATAAAGTAGGGAGTCGATCTAGTCATGTCTGTCTGTTCGTCCATCTATTCTTTCGCCTGTCTGTCTGTTGCTGTCTTGATAAAACATGCTTTTTATTAATACATGCAATATTATTAAGTCTACACCATTATATATAACTAATATAGCACAATCAGAGCAAACCAACACTTACAAAGGTATAAAATCTTCGGCATGCCGAAGGAAGCCGTTATTTCTGGTTTTTTTTTACTTATTTTGTACAGCATTTTGTAATATAAACCCCATTTTAATTAAGATAACCGCGCAAGCCAGCTTTGATATGCAAACCTCGGCGGGCTTTGCCGATTTCACGCACTTTGCCGATGACGCGAATGTTGTAAGTGTATATCCACCGTATCAAATAAAACAAACTTCAAACTTGAAACTTGACTATAAAAAATGCATACGCAATTGGCAGTAGCTTTTCTATTTAGTGTTATGCGTCCAAAATTCTGTAATTCTGTAGCTGAAAATTGAAACATGTGTAACAAAAACGAATACTAATGCTATGTTTTCTTACAGTTGAACGCCAGTGGCAATGACACTACAGTCAGCAGCGGCGCTGCCGTGTCCGTTGCCGAACAACAACAGCACTCGCTGCCACCGGCACCGCCACCACCTGCTTTTGTGCCACCAACACGTATCTCGTTGCAACATCAACAACGCATCTCCGCCTTTGAGGTATACCGCAAACCACAGACACCAGCACTAGCGACTGGTGGCACAGCAGGCACAGGTATAGGCACAGGATCGGCGACATCGAGCGTGGCATCGCAATTGCCCAATGCAGACAGCTTTGAGAAGCGAGTAACTGCGATAAGCGACTCACTGCGTCACGTGTCCTTCAAGCAGAACTCTACTAGCACTACAGAGCTGCTGCAACGACTACGGGAGCAAAACAATTCTCTACTGCATCTGTGCAATGATCTCAGCGACGAGCTGCTCAGTGTGCAGACGCGCAAGGAGGAGATGCGATTGAAGCTGGAAAGGTATTCTGCAACCGGTGCAAGTTTGGATCCCGGCTTTACCGAGTCCACCACAATTTCCAATGCGCCCGTGTCAGCCAATGTGACTGGAAGCTCCTCATCGGGGTCAGCTGGTGGTGGTGGTTCCCATACGAATGTTTAAAGTTTTGTTTTCTGTTGTTTGTGTATATGTTGCATACACACACACACACTCTCACGAACACACATGTATTGAAAATGCATGAATTTTGTTTTGCACGCTGTTTCAAATTTGTTGCTAATTTAATTCTAGGCTAGTTAAATCTCTATTACAACAATGGAAACAATCGCAAGAATTGTCATGCAATTACAATAACAACAGCAACAATAACAATAATGCCGCCTCTATGAAGAAAAAATGAAACATATTTATGCAGATCAATTTATATATACTTCTATTTAGCGCACACAAAGCTAATTGAATTAATTGTTAAAAGTAAATGTAAAATGTAAATGACAAGAAAACCCACACAGACACATACACCCAATGCCATAGATGATATGTGACCACAAAGTGGCAAATGGTGGATTAACCGCAAGTATACTTTTCATTCGCATTTCTTTGGCTATTCCCAAATAAAACACGCTTTAATCTCTGCTTTATACTAAAATTTATTTGCCCAACGGCATTAAATCGCTATATTTTGTAACCAATAATTTTTTTGTATAACTCGAAATCTGGGTCTTTCATAAAAAAAAAACTCTCGAAAAGTCGACCTTTTCATTCATTCCGGCAAAGAAAACTAAATACTAATATTAAAAACAAAGAAAATTGTAACAAATTGTAAGCCAGGCTTAAATGATTAAGTATTAGAAAAGATAAAGCTGATAGAGAAACGAAAACAAAAAAGCACACACAACCAATTTAATTTCCTTGAAAGCTTAGCTTAGGTTAAGTTCTTTTCCACAACTATTTGCTCTATATACAAGACATATACATATTGATATTACGTCGTGGTTTTATCAAGTTTTCTTTAGGCATTTGTAAAAATTTATCAAAGAAATGAGAAAACAAATCTATAAAACGAAAGATACCATAAATTATTACATATTTCATTTACTGGACCAGAAGTATGCTGTCTTCGAATTTATGAAAAAGGATATATGTGTATATAAAATATACAATACATACTACATATATCATATCTTTTGAATATGCGTGCGCATTTTCTTTTGCATACTTACAACTATTTAAACAATGTATGGAATGTAGTACTTTATTTCAATTGTCAGCAAGCAAAAATAAATCTTCAACATGTTAAACATTTTCAAAGATTTACAACAAAATGCAGTGAACGAGAACGATAAAGAAAAACAAAAAAAAAATGAAAGTGATATTAAGCACTATGTAAAAACATTGTTATGTTGCAACATAACATATGTGAATTGTTTTGTGGGATATACATACATCTAGATGAAGGAAGTAAAAATAAATGTATTAAGTTGATGTTAAACTGCTAAATGCAATAAATATATGTATTTGCTGTAAAGATTATTCTAGTGGTGGAGCTGGATGGTTCTCAATTGACGGTAAGGTATTCAATTTTTGTTGGTATATAAATAAATGAAAAATCGGTAAAATAATATTATAATATGCTGGGGAAAAATTATCCAAAAGTAAAAGTACACTGAATGTTTAAATTTCTTGTGCTTTTTGTTTATTTTTTTTATGTTTCAAAAATAACTAAAAAGACCGCCAATTTAAATGCAACCCTGGGAACTGTAAATAAATACTTTGTGATAAAAGACGCATACTGTTATCGATTGTCCTGCACGCCGCTACACATCACTAACACTTTGCGGCATTGGAGCAAATTTTCGCATAATTTGCGATACATTTTTACGTGTGCATTGTAAAAAATATATTGCTTAAATGGTGTAAAACGCATAAAACAATTTGCTGCGTGAGTGCCAAACACTTGTAACCATCTATTGCGCGTCGCGAAGTAAAACAAAACGCAGGCGGAAAGCGAAAAAAATCGACAGATCGAGCGACAGCGACTGAGAACAACTGGGAACTGCTACTCAAGTGCAGGTTAGTTTACGTTAGTTTGCTTTAAGACAATGGGATTTTAATAATGTTTGTACAGTAGAGCCGTAAGGTAAACAATAGACGATGGTCTCTTCCTTATAAGTAAATACGTCAATGTTAATCGCGCTATTTGCGCTCGCACATTTGCCAATCTTTCGTAAGCCGCTGCCATTGCAACCATCAAGGTGTGGCAAAGGCAAATGCAAAGGCAAACCAACAACAAAGCACGCGAGCACGACGACAACAAACACAGCAATAGAAACAACAACATCCGAAACAGGAACAACAACAACAGGCACAGCTTCTTCTACTAAAGAAAACAGCAACAATAACGCTCATTTAACGGCATTAACGAGCAACAGTAATTTGCAGACATCACCAACCGAAAATCTTATTGGAACCCGCCTCAATATGAGCAGCACCAATGAACAGGATAAGGATGCATCAGGTGGCGACGGTGTTATTATCATTGCGGCCAATGGCAATCAATCGGATGCCAAGAAAGTCGAAATTATGTACGTAATTTTATAAACACATTACGAATATGTATTTCACCATAGTTCTACTCTTGTTCCATAGCAATTTTAAGCCATATGAGAAGCAATGCTGCTACAGCATCAAAACGAATCATACTAGGGTAAACGGCTGTGGCGGCACTCATGCCCGTGGCTCCTCCAAGGTTAAGCTTAAGAATGTCGTTGACTATAAGTGGGAACACAAATACTACTACCCTGGGCATTTGGTGGCAGTGCACCGCGATGGCAAGCATCTGGCCTATGCCATTAATGGTAAGTAAAATTGACGTAAAGGAAAATGTTGCACCTGTTTCGTAACAGGTGTTCGAAATCAGTTCACTTTCAAATATTTAAAAACATTTTGGATTCTTTATCAACAGTGAACAATAAAGCAACCGGCATGGAAGGCATGGTTCGTGTGTGCAATACCAGTACCAGTCAACGGGCCCTCATCAAGGGTATGCAAGGTGAAGTTCTGGATCTACAATTTGCCCACAGCGAGCGGGAACGAATTTTAGCTGTAATCGATGTTAACTCATTGTTTGTGTATAAAATTGATTTGATTGATGGCAATTTAATGTGCAAACTTGTACTAAAAGTGGATGATCCCATCGCAAACTATTCTCCTGAATTCGATATGGTCTCGTGGTGTCCCTATGTGACTAGCAATAATCCCAATGCTGGAACCGTATCCGGCGTCATCAGTGCAAGTGGTGAGGAGGAAGATGAGAATCAATTGTTGATTTGGTCTAGGAAATCACAGTTCCAATGTTTCCACGTCAGAATGATTGTATCGGAGCATGGCGTAAGTGAATGGGAGACTTAGGAAGTAATCTGCTTCATTCATATTGTTTTATTTCTTACAGCGTGGTCGAATACAGCCATCGGTGCTGGAGACGGGCTACTTGAAAATTGAAGAGGATTCGTTAATAACCTGCGCAGCTCTGTCACCGGATGGCACAACCGTTGCAGCCGCCTGTGCTGATGGTCTGGTGCGTTTTTATCAGATCTATTTGTTCGATGTGCGCAATCATCGTTGCCTGCATGAATGGAAACCACACGATGGAAAGGCAGTCAACTCTTTGTTCTTTCTCGATAATATTAATAAGCCTGTCGAAGAGTAAGTACTAAAGACAATAAGTTAAGTGAATGTGATGCAATCATTATCTCCATTTACAGTGCTTACTGGCAGTATGTGATTACCACGAGCGATTACAATACCGAAATTAAATTGTGGAATTGCTCGTTGTGGGAATGCATGCAGACAATTAATATCGTTGCCACAATTCCGCCTCCAGTGCAACCAGGCAAATTTATTGCTGGACTAGATAGAAGCGCTAGCTACTTGATCATCTCCAGTCTGGATTCATTGGCAGTTTATGTGATGCAGATAAGTTCCAGTGCCGGTGGTGGCAACAGTAACAGCATCACTGATCAAGCTAGTGATAGCGATGATTCGGATAATGGAAGTCTTAACGGTGGCATTAGCGGTGGAGTGGGAAATGATGCTGTCGTACGAATTCAAAACATTGCTGAGTTTAAGTTGAGCTCTGGCATACTGTCGTTTTCCATTGTGAATGCCTGCATGCGGCGACTCAAGAGCACCAATGAGAGCTACTATCCGTTCGAGGAGCCTGATGATGAATATGATGATGAAAATAATGCCACCACAGATGCACTGGTGGTCCACATGTTTGTCGTGCAGGGCAAGAGTCTGCAGGAGTGTCAGATTATTTATCAACCGTGTGTGGCAGAGAAGTCCGAGGGAAGTCTGAACAGCAGCAGCAACACAACAACCAATACAACTAGCACCAGCAGCAGCAGCAACAAACGCTCACTGACTCCGGTCGACAGTGGATTGTTGCACACTAACGAAGTCAAACAGGAGTCCAGTTCACCGCATAACAGCAGCAGTGGCTCAAGCACTCAAGTTCCCTTGGATGCTCTGTTTGCTAAGTCCAAACGCAACTCGGCAAGTTCCTCATCGGCCTCTGTGGTCGCCGTAGCAGTAGCCGCAGCTGCAGCTACACCTTCGGCCATATTAAAGGAAGCGGCCACATCGAACAAATCACGCTCTGCATCGCCACAATATGGCAGCGCTTATCCCCAACTGAATCTAATGACTCCGGATGCGTTTAATGCTAGTGGCAGCGCTACAGCTGTACTACTGTCCACCACCACCAGCAGTAGCAGCACAACTGGTTCCGATACTGTAAACACAACTGCTGTGGCCACTGCTGCCGTCGCAGACCATTCGGCAATCAATTCGCAGGTAATGAATACGCTGCGAATGTTGGCAACCGTTACGGCCAAGGGAACTGACACGGCAAACACAAGCCTTCTGAATCTGATGAACAACACGCTGATTGAAGATCGCGAGCAGCAGAAGCTTAAAGAGAAATTGGAGTCACGCAAGAAGTTTATTGCCATTGATCGTAATCCGGAGCGCAACACGGCCGAGAATTTGGCAAGTGGTGGCTCTAGTCCCAGTCGTGAGGTGCAAGAGATAATGGCAACCCAGGAGGATGCCGATGATTATGAACCGGAGCTGGAGAATCTGGAATCTGATGAGGAGAACAATTACTTTATTTTACAAGCAGGAAAGAAGTGAGTGTTTAATTAAAAATGGGGTCCAGGAAATGTTTTTTTAATTTTGTTTCTCTTGCTTCGCAGGAATGAAGATCTGGCCAACTCATCACCATTGCTGCAGGCTGTCGAGGAGACAGCTGCCAACTGGTTGCCCGATGCCGCTAAGCTACAGTCTGTGCCAACTAAAAAATCAGCTGAGCTTCAGAATGCTGCACAAATCATGTCGCAGGCGGTGCAGCACAAGAACAATGGCAATGTGCCGCCCACTCTTGGTAACAATGCGACATCATCATTGAATAGCAGCAATAGCAACAACAATAGCAACAGCAGCCATAATGCAACACTTGAAAATGCTGGCAGCGGTGGCAATGCGGAAATGAATGCAAAACTTGATCAACTACTGGGTAAGCATTAGAGGTCAAAGGTTGTACAAATCAATAATTTTGTTTTTACTCAGAATTGGTGAAGACACAGTCGCAGCAGCTTAATAAACTGGAGCATGAGGTTGCCACATTGCAACTGCAACAGTCGAGTGCCAGCAATGCTATCACCATGCAGCGGGTCAACGAGTTGGCCTACAAACTTGAAATGCAACTGTCAAAACTAATGGAACAATATCTAAAGCGTTACGAAAACGATCACAAACGAACGTTAACTGAATTTCTGCTTGCACGGTAGAGTGTATATATAATAAGAATATATATATCTTATTCAAAGCACGTTATAACGATTATTATCATCTTCTCAGCGAGAGTCAAAATCGCGAGCTCCGTGATTCGGTGGTGCAGGTTCTTAATCAATACGTAATGAATCACTTTACGGACATAATTGGCAATGTGCTGAATATGGAATTGCAGCGCCAGCTCTTGCCTCGTGTCAATGCCAAAATGGATCAGTTGCAAAATCAAATGCAACTGGAAATGGTGCAAAAACTGAACGTATTCGATAAGACGGTGAAAGAGAACATTGCTCAGGTGTGCAAGAGCAAGGTAATGCGTCAAGGAAATACAATACAAAAATCTCTTCATTACGATTAACCATCTTTATTTTGTAGCAATTCCTCGAAGTCTTTGGCAAATCCGTATTGATTGGTGTTCAAACGAGCCTGCAAACGACTTTCATTGAATCAATGAGTAGCACATTGATTCCGGCCTATGAGAAATCTTCACAGAACATGTTTAAACAACTTCACGAGGCATTCAGTGTGGGCTTTAAGGACTGTAAGTGATGAGGGACCATTACTTGATCAAAATAATTCAATAATATATTTTTTGTGTTTCGTAGTTATGGTGGAGTTTAATGCTTACCTGCAGGACATGCCACAGCCACTCAATGGCGAAGACCTAAGCAACAAGATGGTGATATTGAAGCAATTGGTGGAGAGCAATTTGCTTAAACATCGCACTGAGTTAACGGACGCTATGCTTGAGACACAGCGCGAAGTGAAGAGCTTGGAAATTTTACTAGGCCGCCAGGTACAGGAGACCATACGTGTGGAATTGCGAAAATATATGGATACACAGAATATGGCATTACGTTCGCAGGCCGCAACGCCGGCACCAACATACGATCTGCGCGACAGCATTAAACAGCTGCTGTTGGCGGGTCAAATCAATAAAGCTTTCCATCAGGCATTGCTGGCCAATGATTTAAATTTAGTTGAATTCACACTCCGTCATACGGATCGTATGCAAGTCTTCTCGCCCGAGGGTTGTAGACTTGAGCAGAAGGTGTTGCTCTCCCTTATTCAACAAATATCCGCGGACATGAGTAATCATAACGAGCTTAAACAGAGGTAACTGGCATAAGGATCTTAATTAATTTAACAACTTTAACGTATGATTTTCCGTCCACTTCTTGTAGTTACCTCAATGAGGCGTTGCTTGCCATTAACATGTCGGATCCCATAACGCGCGAACATGCGCCGAAAGTACTCGCTGAATTATATCGCAATTGTCAGCTGTTCATCAAGAATTGTCCCAAGAGTCCGCAGTGCAGCAATGTGCGGCTCCTGATCGCCATGTGCAGTGCCACGTATCGTGATCAGTTTAAATGATATCATGATCTGGCTGCTGCAACATCCAGCGGTTGGCACTGAGAACTTTAGAAACCCAACTCCTACACACACACATATACCCGGACTTGAATTACAATACACCAAGGAAACGACAAACACACACTCACACCAATCAACACACGGATAGACACACACAATCGTTTTGTAGTTAAGCCTCTCATCCCGTTAGAAAGGTCTCTTAGCTCTTAGCCTTAAGTTGAACTTAGAATATTTTGATTTTCTTCTTTGCCCTTCTATTTGACCTATATAAGCTAAAAGTTTTCTCCTCCTCCTCCTTTAAACCAATCCATACACAACTAATCGTTTTTATTTGTTTTGTTCGTGTTTGTTCATTTTTAGTATATTTTAGATCTTATATTCATATATCATGTTCTCGTCACGATGATAGTGTGTTTTCGAAATTAAGAAACTGAGCAACGTGCGAGTCCATTTAGCGTGATCAACAATTGCAATAAGTATAAATTTTGTATATGCGTATTTAAAGTATTGATTATAATTTTCTCATTTTGTTCCTTTTCTTTTTGGCGCGCGCCTTATCTATACATTATTTCCATTTACCATGACGCTTATCGATGAGTATGTTATAGAAAGAGCAAAGCAGTAGAATTAGATTTTTAAAAACTTACTAAATATTTTCAAATAACTCACGAAATCAATTTCTAAAGAGGGACAAAAAATTATGACGATTGCTAAACAAAAACAAAAAACAAATATTACGGAGCTACAAGTAAATGCGTAAATATTAAGCTAAGCCTAAAACAAATCGAAAACAAAATTTATAATAAAAAACAAAACAAAAAGTATATATATATATTAATGTATTTGAAAATCAATAAACCAATATTGCATTCAGGCACTGAAGGTTTCGCAAAGAAACACGCAATGTGAAGTCTGTAGTTTTCATTTGCTTGTTTTTTAGATAATATCTATTAGATATCATAGAGATGCGCAGTCAATTTATAAATAATGTACCTTATATTTTCGTCAAACGTTACAAAATGTCTTAGAGACAAAAAAACAATTGTGTATGCATTTTGATTTTGACAGTAGTAAGCCTAAAGTGCCATCGCCAGTGCTCAGTTGACCAGGGCCAGCAAGTCCGAGGTGCGCTGTAAGCACCGACAACCACAGCCCGTGGCACAAACGTTGTGATTCTAGATATAAAATGAAATCATAATTGAATAAAGAGAAGTCGAGGAGCGGGTGGAACTCACCTCAAACCATTGCATCATGTGCTGCATATGACCACCATGGCCGCAGGAGAGGCATGCGTTGGCGGCACCACGTACGGGCAGGCAACAGAGAGTGCAGAACAATACTGGCCGCTTGCAGGGTTCACATTTCGGTGTGCGCTTGGGCTTGGCACAGCCGGAGCATTCGGTGACGAATTCAACGCCCTGTGGCGGCGGTGCCGGATGCAGTGTGTGCTTCAGGATGAGAGCACGTTTCGAGAGCAACTGCCAACCAAAGAGAACATCCGCATAGGCGCGCTTGAATTGGTCGAAGAGAGGCATCTTGGTGCGGCGAATCAACGAACAGGCATATGTATCTGTTTGGCCGAGCTTAAAGTCCAGCCAATCCAGAGAATCGGACCAGGAATTGCTGCGCAACTGCTTCAGTTGTTGCCAATGGCTATTGACCATACGTACTTGAGCAGAAGATTTAAAATCCAGTGGCAGCACAGTATGATACGGCGACAATTGTGCATTCAACTGTGGCGGGCAGACGGCAATTGGTCACATCCATCATTCCATTCATCAAAGCAGCTGGACACTTGTCGAAGAGGCAGGCCAGGAGCACAGCTGTTTGTATATCCCCCGCGCTGGCATAGTGCATAATCAGCGACTCTAACAGGGACTTCTTAAATGGATCCTGGTAAAAGAGCAGTTCACATCTCTTCGATTGCGCCGACTGCGATTGTGGTACATGTGGCGTAGCGATCAGCTCGGCCAGCAACCAAATGGGCAGCAAGTCCAAGCGACCATGTGCACGACATATTTCACCATTTCGACGGCATGTCTCGGCAATGTTCTGTTTATCCAACGTAAATTCGCGGGCCATCTCGCGATTAATGTGCAGCAACTGACTGGCATCATAGACATGGACCACTGGTGTGGTACCATTCATTTGCCGCATCACACGCTGCTTGTTGCCCTGCTTGCCAGAAATCATGCGCTCCTGCAAATAGAACGAGGCGTTGGCATCTCGTTGCGTTGTGGCCATCACATTGCCCAACAGGCCGCTGCTATTGATGGCACTCAGGGTACGTGGCGTGGTGGTTTGATGTTGTCGCAGAGTCAAACGTTTTGTGTTCAGCACCTGGGCAAAGGTGGTCAACATCCCAATGGCATTGAAGTGAACGCCCGAGGTGCGTGGAAACGGTATACAAGCATCGTGCAGAGCGCTAGAGAGTGCACCCTCCAGTCGGGGCGATTGCAACAAAAGTTGACTGCGATCCGAGGCGCTGACACCGGTCACAGCTGTGACACGCTTCTTCATGGCTGCCACTAATGCACGCAGACACTGCTCCAAGCAGCTACGAGATTTTTTAACCCGCTGCAGCGCATTTGTGCGCAGCACCTTCATCAGCACGGCGCTTACCTCGCTGGAGAGGGTTGTGCCCTGGACACAATTGGAACTCTGGCGGAACATTGGGACTGGGATATAAGGTGGGGAAGGTCACCTGCAAGATGGCCGTGTGATCTGCAGCACAGATCTTGAAGCAGGCATAACGCTTAATGGCATCCAGCATATCTACGTCCACATTGGGCATATTTGTATTTAGCAGCGAGAACTCGTGATGAAGCGAACACGTTGGCTGATCCGTTAACGAGCGTGCAATGTGAGTTTCTTCGCGTCGCGTGTAAACGCCACCAAAGCTGGGAGATCGTGCCATTGGCAAGGTATTGGCACCACCAGCCTCAAGAGTGGCAGCAATGGGCAACGATGCAGCCGCCATCGGTCGCGGATGTAGAGTGTGCAGAAATTCTGGTGGAGTTATGGCTCGCAATTCACTCAATTCGGACTCATAGCGCGGTGAATCGGTGTCCTCATCCTTTTCAGCCGATGGTTCACACAGTTTAAGCATTGTTTCATCTATTTTCCATACACGTAAGGTACGATCTCGAGACCATGTGACCAATTCCTGTAAACAATTTCTTATTTTCATTGCAACTCTCTTTCTCTCTCTCTGGTAACTTACAATTTCAGTAGAGTTCTCACGATTCGGTCGCCAGGCAAAGTCCAGAATAACATCGGTATGACCTACAAAGGAACATATGGGATCAGTTTGCTTGCTGTTGCTCCAAAGCAGTAGACTGTTCTCGCCACGACCCAAGTGAGGCACAACAATGCTAACCAGACCGTTGCCAATGGGCTAAACGTTTAGGAGAAGTCGATTAATAAGAGCAAACAAATCGAATGCAATATGAAATTACTGTATATCGGGCACGCCATACTGGTGACAACGTGGTTATAATCTTCTCGGCACGTCGAGGATTGCACACATCAAAATATTTGACAGTACCATCCTGACTGGCCGTTGCGAGGCACGTTTCACGTCTGTGACTCCAGTTGATGCCGTGCACGCGGTTCAAATGCGCCGTAATGTAGTGTGTAGGGCAACTACCCTTTCGTATATCCCAGATTCGTAAATCTCCATCATGGGCGGCGGCCAATAAGTTGCCTGATACACGATTGAAGCCAACTTGCGTTGCACCAGCTGAAAGGAAAACAGAGTTAATTAGCAATGAAAACATTTAGGACTCTCTTTCAATTACACATGCAAACCGCATTCAGGGATAAGGCCGGCTTGCGGGGATCGCGCAAATCCCATATGTGAGAGAAGGTATCAATGGAGCAGCTAACTAGCAAATTGGGATTTTTGCTATGCCAATCGATGTCGGTAACGGTGCGCGTATGACCACGCAAGGAATTCTCATAGTCTGGCTCAGCCCGACCCCAACGGACAATGTCGATATTCTGGCTGGTCTGCAAAGGATCATCAAACGGTTAGAAGAGAATGATTACCAAACACAATCCACTTACTGCAATAGCACAATACTCCCGGCGACTTGGACATATGGCAAACTCAGCCACGGACACCTCATATTTGGATTGCCGCTCGTGACGACGCAACGTTCCATCGTCTTGGCCCAAACGCTGCAATGCCAAGTGGCCACGCCCAGCTAATAGCACCCATTGACCGGAATAGTCCACTGACATGGCTGTTGCCTGTGAATCGCGATGCTCATAACATTTGTTGCTCTGCCTGATAATGTATGTTTGTTCTGGTCCTCCCCCGCCGCTGCTGCTTCCGCCAACTGTTCGTTCACTTCTCTCGCCGCTGCCATTGCCAGCGCGTAGTGTTTCCGTTGGCGGCATCCTTGGTCCTATTTGGATGATGGTGGCGGTGATGGTGTTGATGAGTGAGAGGGTAACATAAAGTGATCAAATTAATTAATTTCTCTAACTAAAGGCACGAAACGAAATGAACTGATAAGAGAAGAGGAGCACGAACAACAATGTAATCTATCGTATGCTCATCTATCGATTAAACTGATTTATCGATGCGCCAGGGCTTCCAAGCAATATGTTGAATGAACGCGCAGTTCATAAATAAATCATAAATATGTTAAATTGAATAAAAATGAAATCATTCGGTATATAAACAGGGAACAGCGACTACCTGTAGCGCAATACACATATAAACAGTTGTGATTGAAACATTCAAACAAATATACCAGCTTTTTAATTGGAATCGGATTGTGATAAATGATGGACCAACTTAACGACGACTGTCTACTGCGCATAATAAAATATTTAAGTTTCCCTGATCAAATAAAACTATGGAAAGCTAATAACAACTGCTCGGAACGCTTGAATGCCAATATCCGCTGGGTATAGCGGCACCAATCTATCTACCAATGGGATCAAATCACGTATAGTTTGGCATATGATCCTGAAATGATGGACGAGTTCATATCTAGCATATGCGACAAATTACAGTCACTAAAGGTTCAAAGTGTTACATTGCTACGTGTGCAACGGTGGGGTAAGGATAAGTATCCCAATATGCGTGACCTGGAGTACGGGATGGATGAATATGAAGACTATTGTAATAATGACCCTGTGTTAGAATTTTTTGCTGAACTGTTTCCAGCGCTAAGCTCGTTGAAGCCTTACGGCGAAATGGACTGTTTGAAAATTGGTGATTTTAAACAGTTACGCAGATTGGATCTTACAGAATCCATAATTCTTGATCTGAAAGAAAGCGAATCATTGGAAGAACTCATAATTGACTTTGGCTTGGAAAGCATTGATTTCAATTTTAATTCCCTGATGTGTTTCCCCAAGCTGCAAAAACTGTCTTACAAATGCCAAAAGGGATCTGAGAAATTGTTAGATAAAATAATCAAAGAGCGTGGCAACGACATAATCGAACTTGATCTAGTCTATTTAAAATGTTATACAACTGAGATACAGCTTTGGAATACAGCACATGTTCGTCGCTAAAGATATTGAACTTATCAAGGGTGGACCTGAGCGATGAATTCTTAGAGCTCAGCAGAGACTATATGGATCAAGCCCTAAGGGACCGATCTGTGCCATTGACATTAAATTGCGACCATACACGCGTCAACAGAGATCTTGTGAGTTCATAGTCTATTGTGTTTGTGTCATTTATTTGATGTTGTGATGATATCTTACAGATCATGAATAACTTCAGACATCCTAAACTAGAGATTTCTTTCTGCTCGAGAAGGATGTGATGGCTTCATACACATACAGCTTCGCCCACTGTATGCTGCCTCAAAACAAAGTTTATAATATTTTATAATATTTTTTATATATTTATTTTATATGTGGTAATTGTTTATTTAGTTGTTATTTAGTTGTAATTATATCTAAAGAAGATAGACAAACTTGGTGACGACGTAGAGTAGTTTGTGCCTGTAAACAAATGAAATTGTATTAATATAAGAAATACATATGTATGTATTTTGGTATTCTTTTTGTTTGTTTACCTTTTGTCAGTGATGCGTCTTTGGTGTAAATACCGATGCTTATCGAAGTTTGTGCGAGACGCAGGGCTGGAAGAAAAGACACAAGTGCTGCTGAGCTAGCCGTCAAAAATCAGCCCGTAACAATATGGAAAGCACTAAATACGCGCGTCTAGTTCAGTAGTGATATTCAAAAATCATCGATGTGCGCAAATAAACATATAACTTGAATAACTAAATTTATATATCATCGAGCACGGGTGCAATTCTTTGGGCTGTGCGATCGTTTCAATGTGTGTGTGCATGCATCGTGCGCAGTATAAAAGGATGCATATGTGAACTATAATTACGTATTTAATTTAATATATATTTGTATATGTATATATATGTATGTATGTACCTATCATAGTTTTCTATTATACAGTAAATGTTTATATATGTTGCGGGACTTTTTTGCTAATCTGCCTGCAATATTGATAACAAATGTATGTAATACAAGTGCTAAAGTGATATAAATATTTACTAAATATATTTAAAGCGGATTTGTGTGTCAAAAACATTAGTTTTCTATTGACTGTTGGCGGAATTAAAATGAGATTTTTTATAAGTTTGCTGCTTATCTCGAGCTTTTTTCTAGCCGTGTCAAGCGAGGTACGCTACTTATCTGCTAAATGTAGCCAAATCTAAGAATAATACTTCATACATGTTTCCGATTTATAGTCTTGTCACGAAGAAAAGGAATTGGAGAATACCTGTGGTACCTACTGTTTTAAGGCAGTTAAACATATGATGGAGTATACGGCCAGGTTGCAGGATCAGGTATATCCAAACAATGAGAGTCCTCAAGTGTCTATCCGAACGGAACTGGAACAACTACAAAATGAATTAACCCAGCTCCGCAATAGAGTTGATGTTCAGGAACAAAAACTGCAAGCATATGAGCAACAATCAATAGATCAAAACAAAATGTTTAAGAAATTCGGAAGTAAATATTATTATATTGAAGAACAGCATCGGATGAGTTGGTTTGCTGCTGCATATAGATGCCAGGAACTTGGCGGACATTTAGCTAATCTGCAAAGTGAAGAGGATTTTAATGTCCTCACGGCGCAATTCAAACAACCCTTTAAAGCCTATTGGATAGACATTAATGATCTTACCCATGAAGGTGAATACATTTCTCATACAACTGGTCGTCTTGCTGCATATTTAAACTGGTTTCCCAATGGCAGCCCAGATAACGCCAGAGGTACCGAAAATTGTGGACAATTGTGGTACATAGAACCACGGTATGGCATGAACGATGAGACATGTACCAATTCATTTAATTTTGTTTGTGAAAAAGAAATGCATTAAAGAGATTTGTTTTCGAAGGCAAATAAAATTATGAAATATTTGCACTTATTTGCCAAAACGTCAAAAAAAAACTTTTCATATTCTTTTAAACAATGTGCCACAAGACAGCTTATCAATAAAATTAGTAAATCATTCTAATGTACCATTGAATTGCTATAGCTAAATATACGATTGCCTATTATTAACAAAAACAAATCCCAATAAGATAAGAAGATGTGGTATTTTCCCAGAAACATACATATAAAAAAATTACTGTATAATAAAGCCTTATATGTATCAGGTTGAAATCAATTATTTATATTTTTTACGAATAATTATTCCGGTATCGAAAAATTAAATACAATTTTAATGCCAACAGAAAAGAATCTAAATATCTAACAATTTAGACAGAATACATAATAGGTACAAATAAAATTGAAAACTTATTTAACAGCTTGTTTACATTAACAGTAGCTTTTAAACAGCGTACTGTTCGCAAAACCCGAAGGAGCGTAACAGTACCATTTTGAGTAAAGCATCGGCGCATGAATAACATTATTGTTGTTGAAAACAAACCAGACGTTCGTGCGCCGTTGACAGGGGATATAAATCGACAGCAACAAGAAATTCACTGAAATTTAATTGAAATAAAAAATTAAAAATATATATGTAAAGGAAACTTGTGTGTGCTGTTTCTTGAAGGCTTGTTGTCCTGTATCGCGTTCTTGATCTTTTAGCGGCGATTGCCGCTACGCTTGTGCTGTGTGTATAATTGTGCGATGTGTGTGTGTTTGTGAATCGCTATCATTTCACAGTAGTGATACCTCTCGTCACCCCCTGTCCTAACAACAGTAAAACTTAGTAAGCTAAACTAAAACGAAAAAAAAAAGGGGAAGAAAACAATCTAATCTTACAAACTGTAACAATATATGTTATAAAGCGCGTTTGGATAAAGTTGAAACTCCTTCATAAAACGACTAAGTGATAAGTCGAAAGTTAAAGCAACATTAAAGGACTGGGCAACATTATTAACATTCTCGGGGTCACTAACTTAAAGTAATCTCCTCAAGATGTCCACTGCCTTTCTTACTGTCATTGCGGTGTTTGTGTGCATTCTATTCCGTATTCTCAATGTACACAGCCAGCCGCTAAGGCCAAGTGTTTGGTGCCTGGATGAACAGTTCCTAGATTGCCTGTACAAAATTGCGCCGGTGCTGCGTGAACCGTAAGTAAATCAACCCAAATAATGTGTATGTAAATGAGTGTAGGGTTGTATATACTTATTAAAAACCAATATCAATATGCACGCACCTTCCGTTTCTTGTATTTTGATTGCGCGCTTCCCACATATTCCCTATGTGCTATACCCTATGTACATATACTTTCATACCTATGTATATGTACAACATCTGTATGTATGCATGTGGGTGTGTACGGTGTGGAGGGCTCACGCCATCGCTCAGCTGTTCTTGGCGTGCGGCATCCACATTACAGCCACACCAAAATGTTAGCTAACAGTGGCAGTTTACATAATTACGCTTAATGATACACGAGACCCCCCCAATCAACTTAAATACCACAATACAAAAAACATTTACGAATGAAATTTGAACAAAATAATTAAAATATGAACAAGGAGAGACTGTTTTTATAAAATATATACATAAATATTAAGCGAATAGGCCTTTTTCGACCGTTCTGCTTAAAAATATGGTATAAAGTTTGAAATTAATCATATACATTAAAAAGGCGAGAAGATAGATGTTGTGTTATATTTTCATTTAGCTGATCTAAGCTGACAAACTTTGCACAAACTTTGTTCCATTACGATTTGTTGACAATGTGGCCTACCTCATTAGCCATAAGCAATTTGCAATAACACATTATTGTTTCAAATTGCCGTTTTTACAAATTGCTTAAATCTTTACCAGCTTCACGTAATCTCACATTGTTAATTTTATGTACAATCGCGTCATACCTCAATATGATCACTTCGTTTCACATGCACAAGGTTCAAATAAACCGCCACCACAAGTGCGTTGTGTGTAAACTAGTGAATCATTATCCGCAATTAGCATTTGGCACCGACTGTTGTTCTGTTGCCGATTGGTTTTAATGATATTTAAATTTGTACACTTATTAAAATTGTCGATTGATTAATAAATGTTCCATCTGTATTATCAGCCGTCACCTATTTGATTAAATTGAGCTTAATCAATCAATTTATTAAAATTAAACGTAGCACGTTAAAATTATCATTGGGAACTTTGAATTTACGCAATATTTATTTACAATCTATTATCAGTGCACGCCTAGCCTCATATCAGTTGTCTGAACACTATTTTTTGCGATCGTAAAAGCTATTGAATCATAGGAATAAAACGTACGCTTATCGGGCGGAAGAAGAGTCAAAGTGGTTTATATACATAGTTCACATATGAAATACGTATATAAAAGGAATATATATGTACAATATGGAAGTTCAAAGGAGTATCATGTTTCTCTATGTCCTCCTCGACAAATTTAATCAATGAAATATAATCTAACTCCAATGTTATACATTGTGCTTTGAAATGTAGACAAATTGACAGTAATGATTAAAATAATAATAGTAATCATGTTTTGTTTACCAGAATCTTCCATATTTGATAAAGGTTAACTTTCACTTTTCATTTATTTATACGCACATTTTGTTGAGAGTGTGGTTGGCCTGGAAAATTTTCATCAATTTCTTTATAAAATCCATAAAAAGATAGGTCTTAAGTATGTATATACAAGCGTGCATGTGCGATACATCTGGTGTATGTCTATTGTATATATTTTGCCAATTGGATTTCTCAAATCATCATTGTTGATTCCACCTTCTATATACTTTTTGCCGCCTTCTGTCTGTGCTGGGTTTGCCGGTAAAACGAGATAAGGGCGCGGTGCAAAGTGTTAACATAATTACGCAGTAGGTTCTGTGCAATCGTAGTCGAGTACGACTAACGCCCCTAGCAACGAGTCGTTTGGTTGGGCCGGTCTGCTTAACAGACTTTTAACTAATCGCGTCTTTCGGTGCTGTTAAATCGCATTCAATAAATATTTGCACACACGTGTGCGAGTGTGTACGCACACACACAAAAAGATAAGTGTGTACATACATACATGTTAATATTAAATGCCGGCAAATTGTTTGCCACGCCGCTCTCTTTTCTTCCTCCCCTCTTTTCGCAACGATGCCGGCTGACGAGGCAGAGACTGAGAGTGTAACAGAGACGGCAGACAAAGAGACTACCTTACGTACCTGTTTGAATTTCTGTCGGTTTGGTTTTCATGTTTTTGGTTTTGTTTTCAAGTTTTTTAGTGTTGTTGTTGTTATTTTTGGCATTATGCCCGTGTGCAGCCGTTCGCCAGTTTGTTTGACAACAAAGATTACGTCAGCGTTGTTCATCAACACAGCTTTTTCTCTCGTTCTTTCACACTTTTTCGCGAACTTAAGAAAGTAAGTAATGCAAAAGGGTTGCTAACTTCTCTATGAGTCAGCCGCCCATGCACCCACACACATGCACAAACATTCGTGAATACTATTTTGCTATCATTATTTGTCGACATTATTGGAATTACTTGAAAATATACAATAAACCAATATTTGTAGTACGGTATTGCATTGTCGCGCCAAGGGAATTTTAGCAGCTGTTTTTAAAGTATTTCTTCTCCATAAATATTTAATACTCATTGGTCTACATACTTTCACTGTCTACACACTCAATAATTAATAAATAATTAAAAGAGATTAACAATTTGTATTTTTCCCTTGAATTCGTTTCATTGAAAAACCTACGCTTTATTTCAGATTGGTACTAATTGAAAGGGGAAACCGTTATACATACAATGTGTCACAGTGGCAGTTAGATTGTATGTATATGTGTGTGTGTACGTTTTTGCATGCCTGACAACAATGGCGCTGATTTTTCTGGCGTAGCTCTACTCAATTGAGTTCAATTGATACTAAGAGCTGCTTTGTGCACGCCATTTACTTTCTATTGGCTGTCATTGGACAGGGCAGGCAGCACATTTTGGCATTTGGCTCTCTTCTATTATCCGATTAGTTCAATTGCGTGTAAACATTTGTATGATTCAATTGCATTTATTATTTACTATTCATTTCCAGTTTTATAGCTGGCTCACTGCCATAATACAGTTCTTGGTCAAGGTCATGCAAATATATGATGTGATTTCATTATTTAAATTTAAGCAATTTGAATTTTTTAAAAAAAACAAAAACAAAAATTTGGTTGCATCGGCCGGGAATCGAACCCGGGCCGCCCGCGTGGCAGGCGAGCATTCTACCACTGAACCACCGATGCTTGTATTTGTTGCGAAGCAGCTTACCTAATTAATCTGTTAGGCTGTTGTTGGCGCTGTTGAAAATCAAAATCAACAGTTGGTCGGGTGTGAAGCTACCCAATTTATCCATTGTTATGAATGTATACCTCAAAAGCACAGCTGTTTACTTTACAGACAAATTATCGGCACGCAATTGAAATAAATCATTAACCAAGCATATCCCGTTTCTTTAATTTCTTTCAGTTATATTCCTCCACGCTTGTGGGGTTTTAGTGGACATGTACAGACAGTTTTGCATAGCATTGTGGGCCGTGTACGTTGCCCCTGGCCCCTGGGTGAACGCGTCTACCTATCGCTGCCCGATGGCTCTACCTTAACCTACGATTTGTATCAGCCACTGAAAGAGCAAGAGGGTGAGTCGATGACCTTTTGTTTTCCACTTGTTTTGTTCTCACGATTTCTCTATTTCTTTCCTGCTATAGATGACATCACAGTTGCCATATGCCCGGGCATTGCTAATAGTTCGGAATCGGTATACATAAGAACCTTTGTGCACTTGGCCCAGTGCAATGGATATCGTTGTGCAGTCATGAATCATATTGGTGCATTACGTACTGTACAGGTGACATCGACACGCATCTTTACCTATGGCCACACTGATGATTTTGCTGCCATGGTGGAGCATTTGCATCAGAAGTATCAGCAGAGTCGCATTGTTGCCGTTGGCTTTAGCCTGGGCGGAAATCTGGTGACCAAATACATGGGCGAAGTGCAGAAGACCAAACCGAATAGCGTTATTGGAGGTATCTCTGTATGCCAGGGCTACAATGCTGTCGAGTAAGTCACATTGACGATTCCATACTCTAAATTCGATGCCCCTTATTAATCTTTAACTTTCTTAGGGGCACCAAATGGCTGCTCAACTGGCAGAACTTCCGACGTTTCTATTTGTATATCATGACTGAGAATGTAAAGAGCATCATATTGCGCCATCGTCATGTTCTGCTCTCCGATGAGGTGAAGGCACGACACAACCTTAACGAACGCGAGATTATTGCTGCTGCTACATTGCCAGAGCTGGATGAGGCCTACACGCGACGTGTCTACAACTTCTCATCGACACAGGATCTCTACAAGTGGAGCTCATCATTATTCTACTTCGATACCATTGAGAAACCCATGATATTCATTAATGCTAAGGATGATCCCTTGGTGCCGGTTGATTTGTTGCATCCAATTAAGGAATTTGCAAGTAAGTTTATTACGAAAATTAAAAATCTTTTAAAAGTGTTCGAATAATTAACATAACAGTTCTCTAACTAACTGTGCCATGTTAAGTTGATGTTGTTAGAGAAGTCTGTTAAATTGTTGATGCTGTTATCGTAACAGTAAGTTAGTTATGTTATGTTAACAGGCAAGCTTTAACAGTATAAATAGGCACATGGCAAAGCTCAGCCAACAAGCAGCCGTGGCCGAGCGGTTAAGGCGTCTGACTAGAAATCAGATTCCCTCTGGGAGCGTAGGTTCGAATCCTACCGGCTGCGAATCGGAAGATTTTTTTTTTTTATAAATATTATTTATTTTATTTTGATTTTTTTTCAAATGTAATATTCTTATAATTATTTCTTTTAATTTTTCAGCTACGCGTGAAAAGTCAGCATACGTCGAGGTAGCACATGGCGGTCATCTGGGATTCTATGAGGGCGGTTTTCTATATCCAAATCCGGTCACTTGGCTGGATCGCACACTGGTTGCCATGGTCGGTTCGCTGGTAATGATGCACGCAGGCGGAAGTAAGGTAGCGGCATAAGGCGGCAGACCACATTATGTCCACGCTTCAAATATAACGTATAATTGCCGCAGAACTCTAAGATGCTTTTTTATTTGCCAAAATTCCATGTTGCTGTCAAATCGAATCTTATACAAAGTAGAGAACAATACATATACTATAATATATATCATGTTTGTTGTAACAAAAAGAACTCAAGATGAAGACGCTAAAGAAGCCCAATTTAACTGATTGATGTAAACTTTTCAAAGTGCATTTAAAACAGAGCATTGAATTGTATTCTATAACATTAAATGGTTTACTTTTTTGACAAACTTTTTGCAATCCTCACTCTATATATAGATCGAAAGCGATAATTCTTTAGTTGATAAAACCTTAAATTATGTTTTAGCTAGTAACGCACATACAATGTACTTATTTGTAAGCAGATTTTAATTTGTAAAAGGTTTAAAATTTTAGTTATATACGTTACCTTTTAACACTACTAAGACGCAAGCACAACCCATACGCGTGTTAATTAGTAAACAATAAAAATAAACATAAAAGAAGAAGAATGGAGGATGTCCATTGGCAGAAAACAAAAGTAAAAAATTGCCTTATTGTAGATTTTTGATATGTGTATATGATTTTAAAGTTCCCAATTGTTCTTTTTATACAAATATATATTTAATGTATACAATTTATGACGAAGCATTTCCAAATATCAAAAAAGATAAATTGAATAAAAAACCTGATATTGTCAGAAACTATAAAAATGTTTGTACGCATAACTTTTCGGATAGATGTGTTTGTTGATTCCAAACAAAATATCAATGAAAATTGTTGTATACCAAAAGATAATGACAACTATTTGTGTAGCATAGTATTTGTGTGTATAATATGCTTTGATGTCCAGGTGTTTGTATGTAAATTGAATAAAGGAAAAGTCATTTCCAATTCATAAAGTGTTTTTTACTAGTGCAATGGCGGTGCCTTTATGCTCATGTCTAGCGATTAGTGAGCTCTTCATCGATTATCTTTACAACCCTATTGTGTTACTTTATAACTAGCAAATACTTGAGTATATTAGTCGCCCATCGAACTGCAAACGCTAAACATGCGGGTCTATAAATTAGTCGCACTGCTGTCACTGTACCTGGTCCTGGTCAAGGGTGCCAGCCTGAAACAGGATGAGAGTAAAGTTCGCTATGACAATCATGCAGTCTATAAAATCCTGTTTAGTAACGCAGTGCAGCGGCAACTGTTGCTCCAACTATCTAAAAAGCATCAGAGTGTAAGTGTTTCTCTTGGAATATCATTTATAAGTTGAAATTTAAGTTAATAATATATTTTTTAGTACAGCCTATGGCGTGAGACAGACACGGAGATACATCTAATGGTCAATCCTCAGGCGCTGCCGGAATTTGAGAAACAATTGAGCAGAGCTAATACCACTGCTGAGATCTTTATAGCCAATGTGCAGGAGTAAGTATTACTAGCTTGAAATATTGTACAAATATGACGAAACCGGACATGTTTTTGCTGCTGCTAATCTTAGCAATCAAACTTGCATAATTACGATAAGAAATCGATTTTCATTCGTATTAATTATGAATTTGTATTTTCCCCAGCCTAATCGATGTGGAGAGTGAGGCAAATACGAGGGCTACTCAAACATTTGGCTGGACACGTTACCACAATTTAGCTGAGATCGAAGCTTGGTTGGATGGAATACTCACTGCATATCCATCTATCACGGAGGGATTTGAAATTGGCAAGTCTTATGAGGGACGTACTATACGCGGCTTGAAGATATCGTATAAGACGGGTAATCCTGGTGTCTTTATCGAGTCCAATATACATGCACGCGAATGGATTACCTCCGCCACAGCCACGTGGTTCATCAACGAGCTCCTCACTTCCCAAGATGATTTGGTGCGAGAATTGGCCGAGAGTCATGATTGGTACATTGTGCCGGTGCTGAATGTGGATGGATTTGCCTACACCCATGAGAAGGTGAGCTAAAGTGAATTTCATTTGAATATTTTCTCTCATTAATTGTGTTTATAATTTCATAGGATCGTCTCTGGCGTAAGACGCGTCAACCATCAGACACTTCCAGCTGCGTTGGCGCCGATCCCAATCGTAACTTTGATTCGCATTGGATGGAGAGTGGCGGTGCTTCCGATGATCCCTGTGCCGAGAACTACGCTGGACCTTACCCAAACTCGGAGCCAGAGATCAAGGCTCTCTCTGAGTTTATAAGTAGCATAAAGAGTAAAGTGAATATATTGCTAGCCTTCCATTCGTACAGTCAGCTTCTGCTATCACCCTATGGACATTCAACCACAGAGACTCCAGAAAACTACGCAGATTTAATGAAGGTCGCCAAGGCTTATGCTGATGCAGTGGAGGCACTGCCCTATGGCACCGAATATAAATATGGCACCTCAGCCGGAGTGCTTTGTAAGTTGTTATCGTATATTTCAAATTGGATTGACTCAACTAATCATATACTGTATTTCATATAGATCTTGCCACGGGTGCGACCATTGATTGGGCCTACAATGAACAGGATATCGAAATTACCTACACTATAGAGTTTCGTGATCAGGGACGTTATGGTTTTGTACTGCCGCCAGCTTTTATTATACCCAACGCTGAGGAGGCGCTGATTGGAATTGTCGCGTTGCTGGCCGAAGCCAAAGAATTGGGATATCTAGAAATAAAATCAAGTCCATAAAATGCCCCAAAAAATTATAATTATTATGATTAGCAATAAATCGATTCAGATTGATTTTGATTGTATCTTAGTTATCGAGTTTTCATTCCACATACGATATCGATCAGTTAGCTGTCGTTATGCGCTTGATTTGGATGTTCTCTTCGCTGGTGGTTCTAGCTGGAGCGGGGACCCCCCAAGGACGACTCTTTGCAACTACGCTATGATAACTATAGTCTTTATCGATTAGACATAAGCAACCAGATGCAATTGACGCTGATCAAAACTCTCACTGATGGCAGCCAAAAAGTAATGAGAGATATATATATATAATTAGTGATCGCAGCTGTTTATTATTCTCGTGCTTAGTATGATATCTGGAGACAGTACGATGAGTACACAAAACAGATGGATATTTTGGTAAATCCCACAGAGCTTACACGCTTCCGGTCGTTTCTCAATCTGTATGACATTCGCAGCAACCTTCTGATTGCGGATATACAAAGGTAAGTTGCATATGTAATCGAAAATAAGTGCTAAGGTAATCGTGTAATATTAAAATATAACTCAGTTACAAGCTGTTTGTTATTTGAAAACTTCAGTCAGGATAGAGTTTTATATAGTGAGCCCAATATACCCTCTTTAAAGCATTCCCAATACGTTCAGGGTATAAATAATAAAAAAGAAATATTGATAATCTTTACAATCGAATCAATTATTAAATTCAATTATCGAATAATTAAGATAAGCAATTGATTTCTATTTGAATGGGTTATTTAACTGATCAATAAAAACTATATACGTATTTTATTTCACAGTTTAATTGACGTTGAGAGCGTGTCGAATGCGAAGGCAGCCTCAACATTTGATTGGACACGCTATCATAAATTGCCTGAGATCGAGGCTTGGTTGGATGGAGTACTTGATGCATATCCAGATGTAACTGAAGGATTCGAAGTAGGCAAGTCATATGAGGGACGTACCATAAGGGGTTTGAAGATATCGTACAAGTCTGGAAATCCTGGAGTTTTTATCGAGTCTAATATACATGCCAACGAGTGGATCACCTCAGCCACATGTACCTGGTTTATTAACGAATTGCTCAGTTCTGACGATAAGCAGGTGAGGGATATGGCCGAAAATCATGATTGGTATATTGTGCCACTGCTGAATGTGGATGGATTTGTCTACAGTCACGAAAAGGTGAGTTTTGCTTATGTTCTTCCTATTTTCGATCTCTTATGTATTGTTATTTATTCCAACTTAGGATCGTCTCTGGCGCAAGACAAGGCAACCTTCAATTAATTCCAGCTGCATTGGCGTCGATCCCAATAGGAATTTTGATTCGCATTGGATGGAAAACGACGGCTCCTCGGACGATCCCTGTAGTACAAGATATGGTGGGCCAGCACCGTATTCCGAGTCAGAGATAAAGGCCATGTCTGAGCTCATTACCAGTCTCAAGGACAAGATCAATGTTCTGTTATCCTTTCACTCGTACAGCCAATTGGTATTATCGCCTTATGGTCACACCGCAGAAGAGTTTCCACCCAACTACGAAGATCTTATGAAGGTGGCCAAGGCCTACGCCGATGCAGTTGCCGCATTGCCCTACGGTAGCGTCTATATATATGGTTCCTCAGCTGGTGTACTTTGTAAGTTCAATTTAACATTTGAATTGGGAATGCATTCAAAGTGATTCTCTTATATTTAGATGCGACTTCGGGTGGCACCAAAGATTGGGCCTATAATGAGCTGGACATTAAGATATCATATACCATTGAGTTTCGCGATCAAGGACGATTTGGTTTTGTATTACCTCCTGCATTTATAATACCCAACTGTGAGGAAACATTGGCTGGCATACAGGCCCTGCTGGTTGAAACTGAGAATTTGGGTTATATGAAACTTAAATATGAACTGTAATTGCTTGAAGCAGCATATAAAGTCCATAAATAAATAAAGATTATTCCGTGATAAACACGATAGCGTATTCTTGTATAGTTTAGGTATCAAGCTACCGATTTGCAACTATATCGATCAGTCAACTGCCGATATGCGTTTGATTTGGTTGTTTGTCACGCTTGTGGTCTTGGCCAGTGCCGGAACTATCAAGGAGTCACCGAAAGTTCGTTACGACAACTTTACTGTCTATAAACTGAACATTAGGAATAAAATTCAATTAACTCTGATTACCAAACTCAGCGAAGTGAGCAAGAAGGTAAGGAACGAAGAAGAATTTAACTTGAGATTACTTTAGCTTATGCGGAATGAAAAGAATGCTTGATTATTATGTAAAGTATATATATTCTTGTTCGGTATAACTCTAGGAAATATAGTTTCCTATTTGGTTGAATTGATTAAGAAATAGATTACGATATTTCTTAACTAGAAATGATCAATGACCTAAGCATATCAGTCTCTTTACCATACTTAATAGTTATTTCTCCAACTTCTAGTATGACATCTGGAAGGATTACGAGGAGTACTCCAAAGAGCTGCACATTATGGTGAATCCTGCTGAGTTGAATCATTTCCAGCTGCTACTTTCACTCTACGGCATCGGCTATGAGCTCCTGATTCCGGATGTACAAAAGTAAGTAGTCGTTCTTTTTGGAAATAACGATAATAAAATACGATTATGGCTGAACGTAAGTGCGTATTATAAAGATTACGATCTGGTTTTTCAGGCTTATCGACGACGAGCAGGTCGTAACTGGCAGAGATAGTGGCAGCTTTGGCTGGACACGTTACTATGAGCTGGACGAGATAAATACCTGGTTGGATAGCATATTCGCTGCTTATCCCGATGTAACCGAGGAGTTCATCGTTGGCGAATCGTACGAGAAGCGCACCATACGTGGCATCAAGATCTCACATGGCACCAACAAGCCAGGCATCTTTATTGAATCCAATATTCATGCACGTGAATGGATAACTTCGGCAACGGCGACCTGGTTCATCAATGAGTTGCTCAGCTCAGAGAAGGCGGAGGTGCGCAATCTGGCCGAGAGCTACGATTGGTATATTGTGCCGGTGTTCAATGTAGATGGTTTCGTGTATTCGCACACCTCGGTAAACATATGGAGGAGTCCACAATGGAATATATACTTAATTCAGATTTTACCCCTTTACCCTTTTAGAATCGCATGTGGCGCAAGACGCGTCAACCCAGTACGGATTCGACCTGCATTGGCGTTGATGGTAATCGGAATTTCGATTCACATTTCATGGCGAACAATGGTGCCTCCGATCAACCCTGCAGTGAGTTCTTTGCCGGTACAGTACCTTGGTCTGAGCCAGAGACAAAGGCATTGGCCGATTACTTGACCAGCATTCAGGACAAGTTCAGTGTCTACATATCATTCCACTCATATGGCCAGCAGCTACTCTCGCCTTATGGCCACACAAAAGATGAATTCCCTGAGAACTATGACGATCTGCAGGAGATTGGAAGCGCTTTCGTCGAAGCTATAGGTAGCATGACCTATGGCACAGAGTATGTGCGCGGCTCCACTGCCTCCACACTTTGTAAGTCGAGCAGATCGCTAGATTACCTGCAATTGCTAACTGATCTTTGTTGTAGATGTTGCATCGGGCGCCTCTGTCGATTGGGTCTTCAATGAGTTGGGCAAGAAGATCGGCTACACCATCGAGTACCGCGACAAGGGACGGTATGGCTTTATTTTGCCACCCGCAATGATTCAACCCAATTGCGAGGAGCTTATGACCGGCATGGTGGCTCTGATTGCCAAGACACAAGAGCTGGGCTATCTATAAACTGAGCTAAGGGGTGTAGATCAGACTTCGATAGATCTAACATATCTAAAAGTCGAGTAGTTTTATTCTAAATAAATTAGACTTTTATTGTAGACTCTTTCATTTGGTAACCTTAATCTAGACAGTACTCGAAGGTGACCAAGGTCTACGCCGATGCTGTTGCCGCATTACCCTACGGTAGTGTCTATATATACGGTTCCTCAGCTGGAGTACTTTGTAAGTTAAATTAAACATTTAAATTGGGAACGCATTCAAAGTGATCCTCTTATAGATGCCACTTCGGGTGGCACCAAAGATTGGGCCTATAATGAGCTGGACATTAAGATATCATATACCATTATAATACCCAACTGTGAGGAAACGTTGGCTGGCATACAGGCCCTGCTGGTTGAAACTGAGAATTTGCGTTATATGAAACTTAAATATGAACTGTAATTGTGTGAAGAGGCATATAAAGTCAATAAATCAATAAAGATATTTCCGTGATAAAGACGATTGCGCATTCTTGTATAGTTTAGCTATCAAGCTACCGATTTGACCACCATATTGATCAGTCAACTGCCGATATGCGTTTGATTTGGTTGTTTGCCACGCTTGTGGTCCTGGCCAGTGCCGGAACTATCAAGGAGTCACCGAAAGTGCGCTATGACAAGTTTAGTGTATATAAACTGAACATTAGGAACAAAATTCAGTTGGCTCTGATTACCAAACTCAGCGAAGTCAGCAAGAAGGTAAAGAATAAAGCAGATTTAAAATTAGAATTTATTAAAGTTATGCGGAATGAAAAGAATCTTGTATTATTATGTAAAGTATATATATTCTTGTTCAGGTTAACTCTAGGCAATATAGTTTCCTATTGTGGAAGGCAAATTGGTTTACTCACGTCGCAGTACTTTCTCTTTATTTGACACGCTAATACAGAACGGTTCTCTTCGTCTTAAAGTTAGTTTTACATCGGTTTAACATAGGCTTAACATATTCATCGTGTCATCAAGTATCGATATACATAGGCTTAACATAGTCATCGTGTTATATAAGTATCGATGTACAGTGTGACCCTCTACCAGCCACTACACTATTTAACTGAATTTATTACGATTACGATATTTCATAGCTAGTAATGATAGATGGCCTAAGCAAATCAGTTTCTTTATTTAAAAGTTCTTTCTCAAACTTTTAGTATGACATCTGGAAGGATTACGAGGAATACTCCAAGGAGCTGCACATTATGGTGAGTCCTGCTGAATTGAAGCATTTTCAGCTGCTGCTTTCTCTCTACGGCATCGGCTATGAGCTCCTGATTCCCGATGTACAAAAGTAAGTAGTCGTTAATTTTAGAAATAACGATTATAAAATACGATTATGCCTGAACCTTAGTGCGTATTATAAAGATTACGATCTGGTTTTTCAGGCTTATCGACGACGAGCAGGTCGCAACTGGCAGAGATAGTGGCAGCTTCGGCTGGACACGTTACTATGAGCTGGACGAGATAAATACCTGGTTGGATAGCATATTCGCTGCTTATCCCGATGTAACCGAGGAGTTCATCGTTGGCGAATCGTACGAGAAGCGCACCATACGTGGCATCAAGATCTCACATGGCACCAACAAACCAGGCATCTTCATTGAATCCAATATTCATGCACGTGAATGGATAACCTCGGCGACGGCGACGTGGTTCATCAATGAGCTGCTCAGCTCAGAGAAGGCCGAGGTGCGCAATCTGGCTGAGAGCTACGATTGGTACATTGTGCCGGTGTTCAATGTTGATGGTTTCGTGTACTCGCACACCTCGGTAAACACTTAGAGGAGTCCACAATGGAATATACTTTACTTAATTCAGATTTGCTTCACCCCTTTAGAATCGCATGTGGCGCAAGACGCGTCAACCTCATCCGACATCGACCTGCATTGGCGCTGATGGTAACCGGAATTTTGATTCACATTTTATGGAGAACAATGGTGCCTCGGATGAACCCTGCAGTGAGACATTTGCCGGTACAGCACCTTGGTCTGAGCCAGAGACAAAGGCATTGGCCGATTACTTGACCAGCATTGAGGATAAGTTCAGTGTCTATTTGTCATTCCACTCATATGGCCAGTGGCTGCTCTCGCCTTATGGCCACACAAAAGATGAATTCCCTGAGAACTATGACGATCTGCAGGAGATTGGCAGCGCCTTCGTCGATGCTATAGGTAGCATGACCTATGGCACAGTGTATGTGCGTGGTTCCACTGCCTTTGCACTTTGTAAGTCGAGCTGATCACAAGATTATCTACAACTGCTAACTGATCTTCTTTGTAGATGTTGCATCGGGTTCCTCTGTCGATTGGGTCTTCAATGAGTTGGGCAAGAAGATCGGCTACACCATCGAGTACCGCGACACGGGACGCTATGGCTTCATTTTGCCACCCGCAATGATTCAACCCAATTGCGAGGAGCTTATGACCGGCATGGTGGCTCTGATTGCCAAGACACAGGAGCTGGGCTATCTATAAACTGCGCTAAGGGGTGTAGATCAGAGTTAAATAGATCTAACATATCTACAAAATCAAGTAGATTAGAGTTGTATAGATTTGTCTAAATAAACTTGACTTTTATTGTAGACTCTTTCTTTTGGCAACCTCATTCTAGACAGTACCCGACTAAATTGAACTTGATTCCATCTTATTTTGAAAATATAAATAGTAAATTAAAGTAAAAATAATAAATTTATTAGCTGGCACATCTTATGCTACTCCTGAGTGATGTGCCTCATGTAGGAGGTCAGCAGATCATCCATTTTGTAACCCTGTGTTGTGCTGCAGAGCAGTTTGGAGGCCCCAATCATGTTGCCAAAGCGTATGTGGAAGTGACTCTTGCCGGAACTCCACATGCCAAGCTCCTCATAGGGATGACTACGCAGCAAACGTTTGGTCTGCGCGTCAAGCAGATGGAATCCATTGGAATTGATGGCAATTAGTAGATTCTCAGGCAAGGATTCATCATTCAGCTGCTTGACGGCGAAGAAGGTTGAACCAAAGCTGGGCTGCTGGGCAAGCTGTTGCAGGAATTGCTGCTTAGCCTGATCCTGATCGTCAAGCTTCGCTTTCAGCTGTTCCTGCAGCACAGGCTGCAGTTGTTGATGCCACTCGGCGATGGTCTGCAGTGGCAGCAGATCCTCAGGCAGCAGGCGTGGCAGCAGCTCGTGTAGAGGTCGCTGATCGCTGAGCTCCTCCTGATCCGCACCCAATATGAGCCTGGCCAGCTGCAGTGCCAGCTCAAACCCAACGGCATAGTAACCCTTAAGATACTTGTGCAACTCCTGTGGATAACTAAAGATCACATCCGCATTGATGTCCTTGCCTGGCTGACAGTCCAGCCATAGTTTGCGCATGAAGTGCAGCTGATAGTGACCATCGCAGCTGGAGCGAATGGTCTTCTGTTGGCGCAAATAGTGTAGCAACTGTGTGATATAATCGAAGACGAACTCCTCCTCTGGCATGGCGTACACCTTCTCCCCGAACTTCAGGAATATGCTGTAGCCCAGCTGCGATTTGAGCTCCAAACGTTGTGCAATCTCAGCAATCAATGCGGCGCCTCGCGTATGCGACTCAATCTCAAAGGCCTCCACGGTGGCATCGGGAAAGTAGATCTTATGATAGATGTGCATGCAACGCTTCTGTATGCCCTCCACCTCGATCAGATGTGGCGCCTGCTTGCGCTGGCCATGCTGCAATGTGCGCTTGAGACGCTTTAGGCAGGCATCGGCCAAGGCATCGGCGCGCAGACGCAGCAGCAGCACAAGCTCACGCATGATGAGCACACTGGGTGCCATGATGCCGGTGGCCAGGTAAAGCAAATCCCAGCCACGTTGCTCGCTCTCCTCATGTGTATTGCCCGTCAGCTGTTTCATTAGCTGGCAGAAGAGTTCATCGCAGAGCAGTGGATGCTGCAGCGCTGGCTGGAAGATAAGGTCAGTGTTCACTGCCAGGTTGCTGCGTGGTATATCCCCCATGTACTACAAGGGGAGAGGATGAGTTAGTTAGAGATCACATTGTAGTTTGCTGTACCTATTTTTACCTTCTGTATGTGATGGTAGATCACCTGCGCCTGCTGATAGAGCTGCGGACTGGAGTGTAGAGATTTGAGTAGCGGTGCCTTGAGAGGATCAGGTGAATAATGCCAAAGTGGCGTGTGCTCTGAGCTGTAAGTGAAGACAAGAGTTGAGATGAGCTGAAGATGATAGTGAATACCTTCGAGCAACTTACTCCAGCGACTCCCTGAACTGCTGTTCAGCAAACTGTGCGAGACTGTGCTGACGGCGACGTGGTGGCACCCTCGGTGCAGCCAAGGGAGTTGCAGGCTCGGCGGGCACTACACCCCCTGCTCTCTCCTTGAACATCTGCTGCAGTTGCGCACTTGGCTTGCTGAGTGTAGCCAGCATACACACATTGCCGGCCACAAAGTCACCTGTCTGCCCATTGGCAGTACCGCGCCAGAGACGCCGTGGATCATCAGCCATAAGCTGTGCTCCTGTTACACCAGCCTCGAGCTGCACGAGATCTCCAGGCAAGAGAGGCAGTAGCTCCTCTAGCTGCTGCTCAGTAGTCTCAATTGCAACGGCATAGCTAGAGCGCTGCTGCAAATTGTTGATCATGTAGTTGATTAGCTCCACCGCATCCAATGCCTCACTGCACTGGAATGTGAAGTTCTCCTGCTGCACAGTGCAAACGTGGAGTTGATCGTTCTCCTTGGACTCCACCGTCAACAGCTCGGCGTAGGTGCAAGAGGCGAGTACTTGCTCGGTTTCATCTATAAGCGCGAGGCCAGTTGAGTTTACTGCCAACATCAGGTCATCACTTTGTAGCTTTGGGCCTGTCAAGCGCAGTACCTCGTACAGTCTGGAGTGCCTCATGGGCCAGGAGAGATGGGCAAACAGACAGATGTCCTCCTTGGCGCGCTGCTGGGACTGCGCATCGGTGCCTTTCTTAACGTACGCGCTGCGCTCGTAAGTTGCCCCAATGAGGCGACTCCAGTTGTGCACAGCACGCTCGCCTGGCGCCAGCAGATCCTCTGGCACATACTCCGTTAGCTGACTCTCACTCAATCCGCTCACGGGTCCAGCTCCGTGCTCAATGTAGCAGGCCAGCGCACAGACCATGGCAATGTCCTTCTCAGAGCGACAACGATATTCACAGCATTTCAAACCTCTAACGATCTGTTTGTAGATCAGGTGAGTGGCCTTGGCATCCATCGAGGGATCATACCAGGCGCCAAAGAGCTCCTTGCGCAAGTAGAGTTTCCAGGGTGCATCTACCTGACGCTGTTCACAACAGGAAATGGCATCCAGCACATGCTCCCGTCCAGCTCCCAGTGGCATTACCTTCTCATGCAGTGACAACACCAATCCGAAGCCAAAGCAATCATTCAATCCGAGTCCATCGCACAGCTGCTGCACTGCCTCCCTCGCTGTGCTGGCTGCATCCACTTGCAGCTTCCTTGCCTGCCCGTCCATAAGGTATATTGCCAACTTCAGTGGTTGCTTGCTGCGTGTTGCTTGCAGCTCCAAAAGGGTTGGCGGCTGTGAGCGTGCTCCGTTTGCCAACGTCCTCTCCAGATGCTGCAGCGCTGGTGTCGCATGCAGCTTTGCCGTGCCCAACTTCATGTAGCTGCGCAGGTAAGGCTCGAAGTTGGCACTGGGCGGAAAGCAACTGAGGCAGAGGGAGAGCAGTAGCCAGCCGCGCGAGAGGGAGCTACGACTGGGATTCAGGTAAATCTGCTTGCAGATCTGCGCCAGAATTTCGTCTCTAATGGGGGAAGGAAGTGTTAACTAAACTGTTCAATTGATCTTATAAGAAATGTTAATAGATTTAGAGGTAGAATAAGCGGAAGTAAGCAGGTAAATCATTAACATGACTCAAGCATTCGTGCATGTTAGGTATCTAACAGTTCTGTTAACTTGCATGTTAGGTATCTAACAGTTCTGTTAACTTTTGCAGCTTTCTTTTAAAATGGCTCTTGCTGTCTCTGCTGTTAAATTCCATACAATTTCGCACCTCAAACTCTCTTTGAGTATGCCATGTCCAATGATGAAGTGTAGCTTATCCACATGACTGCTAGCGGCATTCAGCCAATGTTGATAGAACTCCTCAGCCTCACGCTGGCTGTGGCTCATCAACTTAGACTGCCGCTTTACTGTTTGACGTATGAAACGACGTGGCTTGGTGCCGAGAATCCTTGCCAGATCCTGCATCAGTTGAGAAATGCGCAGCGAGAGATTGGGTGAGCTGGGAGCAGGCTCTGGCAGATCTCCCATAAAACGTAAAATCAAGAGCCAAATGGCCTGAGAGGGAGTGAAGGAGAGAGAAAGAAGAAGAAAGATGAAGAAAGTAATAGAAAGAAGAAGTAGAATGAAGCTTAGGAGGGTGTTACCCAGGTAGGCAAGAGAAAAGATAGATAAAAAAATGTATGTAAAGAACGAGATTTATCCTTACCTTGGCAGCCATTTGATCTACAGGCAGTTCGTGCTTTAGCAGTGGCTCCTTCAGAGGCTTCTTCTCGTGCTGCGATGTAGTGCCGCTGCAGAAGTACGTGGATGCATATTTCTGGAAACTAAAATCGGATGTATCCACATTGCTAGGCACCGGTTTGGGCAGACGTATGGTACCCACGGAGGTAATGCTGTTTGTCTTCCTCAACTGGATCTGGGCACAAAGAAGGTAAGAAGATTATATTATCAACTAGTTAGGGGTATATGACTTACGACACTATGTAACATTTAGAAACCCATGTTAAAATTCTGTTACACTGTTAAAATTCTCTTATACTTATACTTATAATTCAAAGCGACTTCAGAGAGTCATATTCTATGTAGAGCTTTTTCTTTCTCTTGCACTCGTTAAAAGATATGCCAAGTCAATAAAGCCACCGTCGATTATTTACAATCGCATTACTATTCCATTTATCATCTTGTGGTATTTATGTAGTCAGAGTCAAACCAAATGCCTTCCGATAGCGATAGCCACCGACTGTCCGGGGTCTTCGACCAAACATTGTACTTAGTCTTAAATTAGTCGCTGACAATAGACGTAACGCAGCAGAGCGGAAGGCGAGAATTCATTTGGAATATATTGTTTAATAAAATTTCTACTACTCTTCTGTGTTGTTCGACTGTGGTTTTATTTTGAATGAAATTGCGATTGTGCTTGTGGGTAGTTTGGAAATTTTAATGTGAAAACTTTTATGAGTTTGAGGAAGTAAGAAAATCTTTGATTTATAAACTCAATTTATCTGTGATTATTTAGTTGGAACAACCGAAAATGCAATACTTATAAGTATTCAAAAGATTGAACGTTTTAAAATTTAACTAAATTTCAGAAAATAAAATAGATTTACTGAATTTTTGCATGTAATTATTTTAAGCATTTATGAAGGGATTGCAGAACTTATCATATTTGCAATATTCATATTATTCCGATTAGATTAAGTTATAGGTTGGGAAAATTTAAGGTAAGTTCCTGTTCAACTCCGTTGATTGATTCGCGGAATTAAAAATACTTTTTTGTGTACAAGTCATAAAATTCATATAAATAGAATTTCCACTTCCATTTGAAATGAAACAATAACAAATAATTGAGGCTATTTTTATGGCAAAGCAATCGACTTCTTGAGATTAGAGTACTCTCTAATCTTCTAGTACCACAACCATTGTATGTTTATGTAAATGTTGCCAGTGTGCGTGGCACAGTCAAACAATTTAAGCCTTATCAATAAGTTTAATAGAACCCATGGGCAATACAATTGGTATAATTTCCGCAGATAGAACAGTCAAGCATCGATAGAGTGAATGCTAGATAAAGGTGAAGTTTTCTTAATATAGAATATTTCCATTTGATTTCACAATCTTTTTGTACTAAATCAAATTAATTTTCTAGAAATACGACTATTATTTCGATAAAAATCTACAGATAATAAAGTAGATAGTATATTTTCTTATGTTCAAGTCATGTATTGCGTATTTCCTAATTTCGCCCAATGTCTAACAGTTGGACCTCGGCCCTATTTTATTTAACTTAGGTGATAGCACCTTCCGACATGGCATTAATTTGACATTGATAGGCAAAGCTCTTCTGGACACAGACTTTAAGATATTATGATAGTATAAGCGCGATATGAGAAATGAGCAAAAAACAATTGAAACAGATATGATACTAAACACGCAGTGGATCCATTAATAACTACCATAAACCAGAACAAACGAAACGTAGTAGGCAGACAAATAATGTGGAAGAAAAGACAAATATGGATTTATATGCGTAGTAAAGCTCACTAAAGCTCTCTTAGATATCACCACAAGGGGTTTTATTTACAAAATACATAATAAATATATAAGGTACATAAAAGATATGGTACATTTATCAAAACAGATTGGAACAACTGTAAGAAAAACGATCACAAGAAAAAGCTAAGCGTGTCTGTGTGTGTGTATCAAGTATATAGTTTGTGTGTAGGTATAGTGTGTAGAAGCCCACGTGTGTGTTTAACATTTGTACAGGTGCCACAACACATGGATGACAGCACAAGCAATACGATGGGAGAAAATGCTTCATTCAGAAGTAAATCCTTCCATGGCAGTTGGTAATATCAGCTACAGCTGAACTGCTCTAAAAGTAATTCAGATTATAAATATTTAAGTATAATAATAAAAATATATATCATGTACAATGTTTTCTCATATATCAATGGAATACAATAATGAATTCTTACTGTATAGAAGTTTTTTCCGTAGAAGTTCTATATAGAGCAGTTCGACTGTACAAGCTACTTATCGTAATATATAGACTGTTTAATGGATATAGGTGTTTGGGTTATTTGTTCGGGGCTGCCCCGTGCTCGGGCAACTACTAGAGACGCGTCTGATTGACAATTTTGCGCGGCGCTGCCTCGTAGTAGTTGACAGGTCGGGACAGCAGCTTGGTGGGCACATCTTTGCGCAAGCGAAGCTCCCGCTCAAATAGCAAAGATTTCTCCTTGACATTCGGCCCCAGCGGACCACTCACATCGGGTTCGTCGTTGAGAAAACCGAAGACATCGTCGACAATCTGCTTGGATGATTCGACGTCCATGTAGCCGGGGCTAACCACGCCCGGCCATTGCCATTGGTGGCTCTACTCTGCACACCATTGCTGGCGGGTCGTGAAGCCATGGGAAGAATGAGCACAGGCGACATAGGCGGCGGCGGGGGCAGAGACATGCGAGCCTGCAACGTTGGCGCAGGCAGCACTTGGCTGCGTACGAGTACCTCCGGCTGCTCTGAGCGCTTAAGCGACTTTGAGCGTCTCGGCTGCCGCACTGCAGCCATGGCAATGGCATTCTGGGCTAGCACTTGCTTCTTGAGTCGCTGCGCCTGCTGCTGTTCCTGCTGCTGCTTGAGGCGCAGTTGCTCCGCTGCCATTGCCAGTGCCGCCGCTGCTGCCTGTTCTTGTTGTTGCTTGAGGCGCAACTGCTCTGCTGCCGCCGCCGCTGCTGCCTGCTCTTGTTGCTGTTTCAGCCGCTGTTGTTTCTCCGTTTGTTGCTTCTGACGCAACAACTGCAACTCCTTTAGACGCAAGAGTTCTTGTTCCTTTTGTAGTTTCAGTTGTTTCTTTTGCTCCTTTTGTTTAAGTCGCCGCACCGCCAACTCCTCATGGAAGCGCTTTCTGGCCAAGAAGCCCCGGCACAGTGCCTGCAACTTAATTGTACGACTACGCACCATGGTGAACTTGGTGGTCAGCTGCTGTGCAGCAATGCAGGCGCCAAGACGATGGAAGCCACGACGCATGATCTGATACCGCTTGCGCTGTGCACGTCCACGCCAATGACGCTGCACTGTGATGATGGCCTGCCGATATTTGCGCAAATAACGCCGGAAGAGCATGCGCCGTATGCCACGCTGTATGGTCTGGATGCTCTTGAGCATTACGCGCGAGCGTTCGGCCTCCAGGAGTGCATCGTCTGCATCGCGCAGAAAGAGCTTGGTGCGTCCAAATTGGCGATCTGAATCAGCGGACAGCGCCGCCTCGCAGATCTGTCGTGCCAATGCTCGGAAATCGCATTGATCTAATGGTCCAGTGCGGGGTATTAGCAGACGATAACGCTCAACAAAGGCGCGGTAGGCGTGGCGCATGGGATACCCGGCACGACGTATGCGAGCGGTTTCCATCATGCCCGAGTAACGCAGCTGACGTACGCAGAGTTCCTTATCGAAATTCTGTAGGATGAGGAAGAGAGAAAGTACGACCTGTTCCACATCACTTATTATAGCATACTTTGCGGCGCAAAATTAATACAAAGAGAGTAGATAACTCTCGGTAGAACTAATAGCAAAAAGAACACAAAGGGGATATTGGATTTTCCCCGTATGACTTAATAAACATAAAGATAAAAGAAAAATATATAAAAAAAAAAAAAAAAATAAAAAGAATCTCGCTACTCTCGCTGTTTCTATATCCCTTTCCATCCCTCTACTCACATTAGGTTCCTTGAACTCATTGGGCTTGATGCAGCGTATAAAGTAGGGATGTGCCTGGGATAGCGTGCGCATCAACATGTCCAGGGAGTTCCTGAATTTCACACATAACGTTGGTTGCTTCTTAGCCGTATCCATTGGTAGTTCACGTGGAAAGATGTCCACAAGATATTTGTTTTTCGAACGCTGCACAAGATTACGTAAGTCGGTGCTGAAAGAGTCACGATTCTTCTCGAGGAAACCCAGCGGATTGTACATGACAACGCCGGCATAGTGACGTATACCAAAGAGCGAGGTCTGTGTGGTCTTTCCCTTGACATAGATAGAGCGATTGCCATGCTGCACATGCAGTTTCTCCAGCAGCGTAGTATCTGTGCCCTTAGGGAATTTGGATTCCTCGTCAATCAATGACATTATGTTCACAGGTTTCATACCAATCAGATCAAGTATATCTTGATTGTCCTGGAACTCAATGTGCTGCCAGTTAATGTGCTCCAGCTGATACTCAGCTTGTTCCATCTGCAAGGGATCAAGGGATAAGTAGGAGAAAGTGCATTCCTTCAGGGCTTCTTACCTTAAAGATGTGTCCAACGAAAAACTGCTGCAGGTTCTCGTTAGCATAGTTGATGCACAGTTGTTCGAAGCTATTGTTATCAAAATTCTCAAAGCCAAAGATATCCAGCACACCAATGCTATTTACAGGCTGTTCGATTTGCTTGTCAATAGTGTCATTGATGCTACGCACAATCCGCACAAAAATGCCATCGTACAGAGACTTGACGAAGGCATCACGACCCTCTAGTGCTGCCTCTTTGGACAGGCTGGTCACCACATGCTCGCCGTGCACGAAGATGGTGCGTTGTGTGAGTGCCGCATTGAGTGTCGCCGCTGGCAGATCCAATAACTGTGCCACACGCTGCAAATTGACGCTATCATCCACTTCAGCGGCCTCTAGATTGGCCACTTCGGTGGCCTTGAAGCGCAGGTTACCCAAGTGGAGTATGGCCGCCAGCAGATTGAGTATACACCACACTTCATCGGGTTTAAAGGACAGCACTTTCATGGCGGCACGTATATCAGCAAAATCATTGGCATCTTGTTTGTTTGGCAGCGTGAAGCAACCACCCTGTGCCAGATAATGATACTGACTAGGAGACTGTTCCTCCAGCTGCAGACGAGCACGTTCTTGGACACTTAAACCTGCCAACATGGCGTAGAAAATGTGATAATTGCGCTCATCGCGACTCTGGAAAACAATGCGCGACTTCTCCAGCAGATATTGTTGAATGCGAGCACCCTGTATTGCACCCTCCGGCGTGAAACGGATCTCAATGTATTTGCCGAACCGTGAGGAGTTGTCATTGCGCACAGTTTTTGCATTGCCAAAGGCTTCCATAATGGGATTCGATTCGATAATCTGTTGCTCGATCCACGAGTGCTTGCCACTGATTGCCGCAAGATATTGTAGAATCAACTTGGTGCTCTCTGTCTTTCCCGCACCCGACTCGCCACTGATGACAACACACTGATTCTCTTTGTGCCGCTGTAGACGCTGGAAGGCATTGTCACTGATGGCAAAGATGTGCGGAGGCAACTCATTGAGCTTCTTATTGCGATACAATTGTATCTCGCGATGCGTGTAGATGGGCAGGATCTGATAGGGATTGATGGCCACTAGCATGGAGCCAGTGTAGGTCTGTAGAAGAAAGGGAAAGAGATCATCTTAGAGAAGAGAACAGCTTCGAATTCCTTAGTATACTCACATAGATCAATTTCTTGGCATAGCGTGTCTGCAAATTGCGTAATATAGTGTATTCCTGCAGATCACCCAGTGTGATCATATCCTCTATATCTTCTTGTGAGGTGATGTGCATTGATTTGAGCACATCTGCCGCTGGCACCCAGAACTGTTTATTCGCATCATCGCAGATCAGAGTTTGCGTCTTTTCCGTGCGCACAATGCGAGCACCAAAAGGCACCGCGAATTCGCTCGCTGTGTTTTGTGGCTTAACCCACACATATTCGCCCTGAAGGGGAAAAGAGAGAGAGAGAGGAAGTGAGTTGATGAACTGTTATCGTTTGTAATAATGATGTCGTACACGCGTGCGATTAGATATCGACACAGACAGCACTACCCAAAAATCAAAGAACTTGAGAAATAATACCCAACTTGAGAATCGAGTATAGTTGCAATGTAAAGCAATTCACATTGTAAATGTTAGTATATGATATCGCTACTCTATCTGAAGCCACCTAAATTATAGACTTTTCGGGTATATGAAATGATAAGGTTGCTATTTATGAAGTCGCAGGAAACCGCATGAAAATGAAATTAAAAATTTCCAGTTATTTCCACACGCGAACAAAGCGAACCACGATTGGTAACTTACAAGATAAGTAGATAATGATAAGCAAGGCAAAACTTGTGCTAGTCAGTTTTATGTAGTACCAAAATTTAAATACTTCTCTGTCAAGTTATCTCAAGAGCTTTAAAATTAAACTTCCTTTGTAGTATACAGGAAATTTCACTTAACCTGGGCACTTTCGATAAAGCCTCAGTAAAATAATTTCTTTACTATATACTCGACATAAATTAGTCTAAAGTTTTATCAAAATTCTGAGAAAATATTTTTATAGCTTAACCAAAATCCCAGACGATTCATGAGAAATCCTTAACTTCCCCAAAAAAATAAAATAAAATAAAATACATATAAAACTCATTTAAATATAGGGAAAACAAACAGTAGCAGGGGCGGGGCAAAACAATTGCGGCTCCAAACCACTAAAAAAGATATGTACGAATTGTGTTTATCTTATCAGCTATCACTAGGAATGCCGATATATAAACGCGTCTTATCGATACTTTACAATCAGTAACACAGCAACAGAATGCTTAATTACTGCCAAAAATAAGAGAGGGAGAGACGAATTGTGATTGAAACTAACTATAGTACGAATGGAACTACGACTCTAAGTTGAAAAGAGATTGAAAAAAGCGCAAAGTAAATAATAAATTTTCGTTCTAATTATTTGGCAGACGACCTTGTTTATCAATAAAATGACACAACTTTGCACTGATTTTGTGATAAGATTATGTCCAATAGCTACTGTAAAAATAAATAGCCGAAAAATAAATACCATATATTATAAAGAATGAAGTACTATGTGCACCCGAAATCAGACAATGAAATTTTCGTTTAAATACCACTTATGATTCTACTTAAAGGTGAAACTTTCCGCGAGTTGATTTGCCTTTTTCAATTTCGCCTTTTAATCTATGACTAAAAATGAGGTCATCCTTCTATTGAACTTTAGACAACACTTTCGAGAATTTATATTTAATTGCAAAGTAATTTTCATGATGACTTAATCAAAGATACTTAAGATAGTACGAGCTACACTCAAAATATCTTCTGTCATGGGAAGGAGTCAGCATATTTATGAAGTCTATAAAAATAATGAGAGGAAAGTTTTTGCAATTTACGATTATTTGAAATAGAAATTATTTCATTTCTGAATGAACATGCTTTTTTGATTAAGTTTCTCTGTTAGGAGTAATGTTTTTTGAGTCAGTGTTCTATCTGGGAAATTCTAACAAACGTCTTGCTTAAGAATTGAACCAACGACACCCTCCGTTTTTGCAACAGGGTATTACTTTCCTTACCGTACTCTGCTTACTTTTGCTATTTGCTTGCTGATAAGAAAAATTCGCTGTGGGGCCTATCACGTGCTAAAGCTATCATAAGCTATCGATAAAGCAGCAACCAATATTGGCATACTCGAAGAGACTCTGGCAAGAGAGACAACTTTTACGGATACCTCTTATAACTATGGAAATCAATAACTATTTATAAATGTCTGAGGTAGATATGGCGATATCGGTAGCTCGTTTCAAGGCACATTTTACAATTCAGGCACGCGTGGCACTACGCAAAAGCGATTCAATTGAACATAAGGTTTATTTGGAATGCGGAAATTCTTCATAGTTATAATTAGGCGTTATCACCACTATTTTCTGATAAGCTGCGATTGAGAACAAAAAAATAGCAAATCCCTGTTGAAAACTTACATGTTCGCGCAGAAATTCGGACATGTCTTTACGATGTAGGATATATGGGTGATGATTATAATTTGATATTGAGTTAGAGAGCACTGGCGAGACACACGCGGCGCTAATTTTCAGCTAATTATCGAGCAAATATTTGCCCGATAAATGGGTAATATTTTCACAGCCGTTTTCGGATTCTTTTCTTTGGTCTTGCGCTATTTGACGACCGTTCTTTTTTTGTGGTTCCGCTCGGCACGGAGTCTCGTACACTTATGAACGGTGTGCGAGCGGGTAGCCCGAGTTGACATTTCACTTTCTTATCTAACACCCAGACGCGGTGCTGTTGATATTGATAATGAATATTGAATGCTTTTTGGCAGCCCGCCCGCAACGGTGGTTGCTCTTATCTTGCCCCTGTGCCTCGTATGTCTCGCCACCTTTTGATATACCCATGCCTAGAGTTATGATCAGGTGCGCGAATTTCTTTCGGATAAGTCTCTCCCGCATATAGTGGATTCTTTACCAGAAGGCAACAGATGTTTTAATTTATTTTTTATACTCTAAATTTACTCTACAATTTAGTGTGAGGCGCCATAAGCTTATCGATTGATTTGCTTGGTTTCTTATCTGGTGATGAGCTAAACCATACCAACGTATGGTATCGTATAACTGACCAGCCCTATGAGTCATATGGCATGCTGTCATTTTTCACGATTATCTATAAAACATACACACGTATTGATAAGGCTGTAGAAAGTGGTGGTTCTTTTCATACCCTTGCTGAATACATGAACGAATTGCGAATGTTTTTTAGAAGTATAAATCGCTGGGCAATCATTATACATGCATTACAAATACACTTATCTACGTGTATTTTAGACTTTGGTAAAGCTCACTTAGACGCAGCTGCTGAATATTACAATAAGTATCGACAATTATCTATTCTAAATGTTTTCTATATTACATCAAATATCAACAGTGTATATAGCTTTCGGTTTTACCCTCTCTAGGGAACCCCAGCATTTTGCATAATATTCAACGTCATGATGAATAGATTCATATCGTATTTCACAAGCAAAATACTGTAAATTGCAGCCAATTTGTAGCCAGGTGATTCACAATAGCATTGCAACTTCCAATTGCAGAGGAAACACTCAAAACAAGTCACAACAATCCGCAACAATCCTCGTTGATTTATTGAGGAATTGAAAAGAATTTAAATCAATTGAGTAAATTTGACAAGGGTTTAATTAATAAACTCGAAACTACGCAGTTAAATTGTGATTTAAAATAAGAAATTTTATTCTATTGACATTACTAATCGAGTATAACAAATATATCTTCATATAGCTGCAAAGGTGTGTGATATCTGTATGTTTATAGTTATTGATCGATTTCGTTTCGAATCGTACATGAAATGTTTTTTACCTAATTCGAAATTCAACAAAGATCACAAAGTTCAACTATGAAATCGACAAGTTCAAGTTTCATTCACACAACGATTTGTCATGCAGAGTTTGTGTTATCGCTGCGAATGTCAGGCTATAATCATAATGTGCGTATAATGTATAAAATAAAAGTAGTGTGCAAATAGTTTGGGAGCTGCGTGTGTGTGATAAATCAAACGTAAACAAAGAAAAGGAAAATGTATTTTTCAGTTGCAGTAATTATGTTTACAATCGCATACAATATTTACGATCGCCATAAAGCTTTGAAGTTTAATCTGTGAATGCCATAAAATGCACACACAAATTGAGAATACAGGGTGTCACAGGATGATATACATTGCTGACTAATTGAACAGATTTTAGAGTAATTATAAAACAATACGATAAGCTCGTTAAATAAGAAGATAAAGACATAATACAAGTTCTTTCAACAAATTACGTATACGCACAGTGGGGATATTGATTGCTATATTGTTTGATGCAGTGAAAATGAGGGAAGGCATATTCCTGATATAAATCAGGGATTTCTACTCTAGTTTAAACAGCTCTACAGCTTGATTAATGCATTTATTTATTTGAAAATTAATTTGTATCTAAAACAAATTTACAACCAATTTATTTCTTTCCAGAACAATAACCTACTTTAATTGAACTACTCTTGGGTCCGTAGCTTTAGCTATTCACTATGAATACCCTGCTTTATTTATTATTGATTTACTATCATTTATTCATCGCACAATCACAACAACGTCTCGCTTGAGGGCTGTCTGCCCCATGGCGAGGATGCTACGCCGTAATACCCATTCACTACTTGGCTCGCTTTTATGGCCATTAAGCTGAAGTAAAGTGCCCAACAGTTTCATTCATCGTTTTTCGGCGTAGATAATTCGCTACTGCTGCGCCAGAGCGAAGAGCAACAACAACAACAAATGCGCTGTGGCGATAAGAACTACGTGGGCATTTCGATTTTCAAGAGAGCGAAATAAATAAGTTGCCCCCTGGAGCAGGATTTGAATTGAAGTGAAACTGTAAGTGGCACTGGGAGAGTGTGTGTGCTGGTGTGTGTGCTGCTGTGTGTGTGCGTCTGGAGTGTAAATCAATGCGAAGCCTGAGGAGGTTGGCACTTCGTAACGCTTTGGGCCATTGGAATGCACGTGAACCGAGCAGAAAGTAGAGAGTGTGCGCCTTCGGGCGCAGGGCAACGTGCTTTGTTATCCTTGAGGTCCTTTCCTTGCCTTCCTTTCTTGCACTCATTCAGCGTGGCGGCAAACGCACGCCGACATGTACAAGCTTTTTGCTTTAGCTTCTCGCATTATCCATTAAGCAAGTCCTTGGCTTAATGCAACGAACTTACTGCCACCTCTTGGCTGTGTGGGCGTGGCCAGTGGGGCGGTGGCAGGGGGCATTACACAATAAAGATTATCCTGAAAATGTGCTTAGCTAAAGCAACAATTGACGTGGCCCAGCTGGTCGCGCTTGTTCAACTTTTGACCCAATTCTGGTGCAAGAAAGGCACAAAAGCGGCGAGTTGAAATTGCGAAATTGTCGCGCAGCTGCAGAGCAGCAGCAGCTGCTGTCAGCTGTCGCGGCATAAAATTCAATTATTGTACAAAACTACAGCATGACAATGCCGACAACGGAGACGGCGACGTCGACGACGACGATTCCGAGTCCATGACAAATGCACCAAATATTTGTAAATGCCGACAAGGCCGGCCATAAATTCTCTCATTGATGATAACGGGGCGTATACGCGTTCTGTGCTCATGTTGTGCAAATTGTTTTTGTTCAATGGCGGCCGCAGTTTGCGGCTGCGACGACGTAGGCTTCCATCTAAGCAATTTACAATATTTGCACACACAGCCAAGCAAACAGCTCACACATACAAACACCCACACACACAGTAGTTGGAGTGTATGTGTTGACAAGCACGGAAAGTGGCAGCCAGCATCGTTTCCATTGCACTGATAAACCCATCGACGATGTCTTTTTCACATTGCCTTCTCGTCTTGCGCCTCCGTCTTTGCTCCCACTGTGCACGTTCTTGTTGACCTATATTTGGGCATCAATGAAACACACAGTGCAATGGCAGCGACAGCGAAAGCGACAGAGGCAACGGCAGCGGCAACAACAGCATTGGTTCGTCTTGAGTAAAAGCTTTGCAAGTTGCCGCCAGTTTGTCATTTTGGCTGGAGCAAAAGCTTTGCCAGTGCGTGCGCTCTCCCCTCTCCCATGCCAGTTGACTGAAAGCTCTGCAACTGGAAGTGCACAGTATTTGAATGTCGTCAGAGCTCTCTTCGCAAAGTTCTCTATACCGTAAGCTGATGGAGCTGTTGCTAAGGTACAGTAAGCTGGAAGCTATGAAAAATATATTGTATATTATGAATAGCATTTTTAAATTATTGTTCTTCTATATTAAATGATAATTAAATATACTTTAAGATTAAGAGAGACATTATTATTTATAAATAAATGTCAAAAAATAGTTACCTATGTATACAACAATTTAAACACAGTTTTATACAATATTTAAGTGTTTTATAAATTTAAAAAGTGCTCCTGAAATTGTAAGCACAAATTTTTTAAAGATTGCATACATATTAATAAATTTTAAAGGTTATATTAATACTTTTAATGAGTTAAATATAAATAAGACAATGAATAATAATAAAATATTAATTAAAAACAGAACAGCTTTATCAATTTCTATTTATTTACTAATTTTTATTTTAGTATAAAAATGTTATGATACCATGTTGAAGACACACAATTGTGGCCTTCAGTCTGTTTATCATATATTTAAATCAAGAGATTATTGAAAATAATTAGAATATAAAAAATTTTTTTCAATTAATTCTCATCTTTTGAGCATGCTGCAGCGCATTTGTAAATTGAGAGTATATAAACTTTCCTTTGAGAATCTATTGCCATCTCTTGGGTATCATTATGCCCACCGTGCTGCAGCTGAGCTGTAAAGTTCACGCATAAAATCAGCTGCGAGACAATGCAAAAGTTCGGCGCTTTGATAGCTTAAGTGTAAAGCGCTGAAAGCTTCATTTGTTGTTATTTTTATTAATGTGCAATCTGGAAAAGCGCAACCAAAGGCACAAATGCAAACAGCTGGACCAAGCGAGCGAGAAAAACAGAGTGAGAGTAGAGAGAAAGTGAAGTGAAAGCTCGCTCTCTTCCGCGAAACAGGTTGGGAATGAAACACGACGCTGACGCTGCCATGTGCAGCACTTGGGGAAAGGGTGTCAATGGAAGTACAAAAACTTTATAGATACGAAACGCACACGGGGGAGCGAAACGAACATCAACTTGTGTGTCGGCACTTGAGAAAACTGTGAGACAGCGCAACGGTGGCGATGAGTTTTCTGCGAGGTTGCCCAAGTTTTTCAATTCAGTTCGAGTCAAGCAACGGAGTGGACGCATCTATTAGAGCAGCATAGATACTCTCGCTCACCACACACACACACACGCGCTCTCGCTCATCTGTCACACATATACAAACACACACAGAGACATACGCGTGCGACCGCTTAACGTGTCCTGACGCTAACGGTAGTTCCTCAATTGAATTGAATTGAATTAAATTGAAATTAAATTAAAGTTTCGCTCAAATTTGCTGTACGCGCGTGTAAAATTATTTTCCCAACGTGTTGACAGTTGTTTGTGTCTAGCTTTGCCTCTCTCTACCTGCCTACCTCCACTCCCTTTTTCCCTCTGTGTATATTTTTAAAATGCAATAAATTATTTAAGGCATTTATTTCGTTTCGCTTTCGTTATTACTGTGCTTCTTCTTCTCCTTCTAGTTGTTGTTGTTGTTGCTGCGCTCGCACTTGGCCCATTGGCCCAGTAGCGAAGCCGAACTGAAATTGTTTGCCAGTAGCGCCTCCAGCAAGGCAAAACAACAATATTAACCTGCAGCTCCCCACCCGCCCCTTTCCGCTCTTTCTCATTCTTACTCTCTCTTCTTCTCTCTCTGTAACCACTCGCTCTCGCTCTCTCTCTCTTTGTCTGTCAGGCGAACATCCGAGAACATTACGAGAATAGCCGAAACAGTCGAAATACCGAAACACGCACGCAACACACACCGACAACATCGTGCAAGGCAACGCAGGCAGCGGCGGCTCGAGAGGCGCCTCCATTCATCAGTCGCGCGAGAGCAACTGACCGCATCTGTCGCACATCCAAACAGATCTCCAGCAAGGACCAAAACCACAAAAGACTTGAGCTCATCTCCATACAGTGTGTCAGTCAGTTAGTCAGTCTGTGTATGTGTATTGAACGATTGAAAGCAGATTCGTGAGCGAGTTTTAACTGTCAAGTGCAACGTGCAACGTGCTACCTGCAATTCAATTAATCAAGTGTGAAAGAGACAATATAAAGCGCACGCAAGTTAATTGCCGCATGACAATTTGCCACCTGCCGCAAGCCGCACGACACATGCCGCTTGGCTGCTGCCGCCACCCGCCGTTTGTCACATTTTCCCCCCGCTCCCCGTTTGGTTACAGGTGAGTACCGCCTCCTTCCTCGCAATTGACTAACTGACCCAATTGGGCGAAGCCACAAAATCAATTCAAAGCACACTGACGTTGTCTGATATTTTGGGGATCAATTAAGCATGTTTTGAAATGTCAAATGGAATTGATAATAGATTAATATGATCTCAGGGTATGGAACACTCATTATAATAATAGAACAATCACTTGAGTGGCATAGGAATGGAATCCTAGAGAATTCCAGAGATTCCTAGGCGTGTAGCAGCTGCTGCTTTGGCTGACCTAAATCTGTTCGGTTTATTCTGCGGTTTCTTGACCTGACATTAGCAGCTATTTTTAGTTGGGAACGGGAACGAGCTTAAAAGCCAACTGGATGACCTAGCACCTCTGCGACTTGAGCTGATTTTAGACAATTGGTTAAAAAGATTTAATTGGGAGATTGATATAATAATCTTTGAACAAAGGGATGAATAAAATGCTCGGACTTAAATACTTTATTTATAAATTTTGAGAAAGATAAGGAATATAAAGATATGATAAGGAATAATAAAAAAGTAAGTATACAAATCTGTAGTTTAATTTAAGGATGTCTTACGGTATATGGCCAACCTGCTGACATCTCTGTGTTTATAACTTGTACAGTCATATAACGATTATCCATTGATGAATTACTAAGTTAAATTGAATTCTTATTCTATACAAAAATATCTGCATAACAAGCTGCAATTGACAGCTAAAGGATTTAGTCCTAAAGGAGACTTGTTTGCAATCCCAGCGATAGTAACAAATATACATATGAAGTAAAGGAACACAAACTACCAACTCATGCACTGCTTGAATGCAAATCTCATTCATATAATATACTTATATGTTATTTTTAAGAACTGCACTATGACAGCCTTATGAGTCCGCATATACATACATATGTATATGTATCATGTGTGCTTATGTTTCTGCAATCTCAGATTGTAATATAACATATACTATCATCATATTTGTTCTACATACTCTCAACTAATGCAATTGGTTGCACATCAAATTGCATTTTGATTGTATTCTCAAATATCATTGTAAAGAGGTGTCAATAGCAGCTCCTTTAGAGTAATCGCAGCTGAAATCTCAGGCAATATAGAAAATATAAACATAAAATTGAGTATTCCCTGTTCCTAACTAAGTCATTGATCGATTGCAAGGCAAATTTTCTTTTCAAAAGTGATGGAAAACTTGTGAAAAACTTCTAAAACTATGCATATTATATTTATAAAGTAAATATGAAATTTTGCCAGCCACAGAGAAGAAAGAGGAAGGAGAGGGAGAAAATAAAGAGAGAGAGAGTGGAAACAGCAGTTTGCACACTAAGCTCTTCCTTTGGCTGTTCAATTTCTTAGCAAACAATGTATGATAAATTTCTTGCAGTTCAACTGCTTGCAAAGTATTATGACGGCACATTACGTATACGCCCCAGTGCACAACGTTGCAGCAGCACAGCTTGAAGCTTGAACTTAGTTTGCGTTTCCGTTTGCGTTTCATCAAAAACTACTTGAATTACGTCTAATGAGACAGTTAAATCGCAATCGTCGTGTCGACGGGGCGTCAGTTCTACTCCTACTCCATCTCTTCCTTCTGCTGGCAATGCTCCGGCTGCTTCGTCTTGCACCTCTCTCTCTCTCTCAGTTTAGAGCCCTTGGGTGGTGTGCGCTTGAAATGCTTTGAATGCCATTTGCTGTACGAGTAGAGCTTGGGCAAGTCGGTTGCACGTCGGTTGCCCCTCAAGGACATGCTGTGTATGCGTGGAGTGTGAGTGTATTAAAGGACGACACGCCCGTCTCATAGTCGCCGCCGCCGGCCAACCGAACCGGCCTGGGCGAGGCTGCAGGGCACACGGCACAGTGTGTGGGGCAGGGCTAATGCTGTTTCGAGTCGCTCTTTAGTTTTACGTACTTGCTTAGAATGTGAGCGGAGGGAGAAGGGGCGGAGGAGTGTGGGATCTAAGCAAATGACGAAACAAGGTTTTTTTTGCTTTTTGGGTTCCTTTCTGCTCTGCTGGGCCTTGGTTAACTTTAGCTAACGCACTTTGGAGCTTCTTCTTTGGCATTTTTTTTTTTGCACAAACATTTTCATTTTGCGTTTCTGGTTTCTTTTTTTTTTTTTGTATTTGTTGATTTGATTTTCATGTTAATTTGAAATGCCAAAGTTGCGCGCCAAGTTGAATCGATATGTGAGTGTTTGCCTTCGCTTTGCTCTGTTCCGGTTCTCTGCCCTTTACCCGCATATAAAAATAATAATAATAAAAAGCTGTGGAAAACCAAAACCATTACGAGGCACGCACACACACACGCATGACGGCAAGTACCGAGAGTATTTATGACATTTATGCTAATTATGCTAACGCCCAAGTGTCTTTGTGTGTTTGTGTCTGAGTGTGGGCGATGGCGTCTTCAGAGACAGCATTGTTTTAACAGCCCAATGCGGGTTGTTGTGTCGTAGCTCCTTGGAGACCGGCATACGCCGCGTATGCGTAATGTTTGGTATTCCGCTGTATTTTTAGACATAAAACAGACGCTCGCCTAGGCTACGAGCATGAGACAGCAGAGTGAGATTTCGTTTGAAAATAACACAGCGAATATTCTGTTGTTGTTTGTATCAGAACCGTGGAGAGGGGAAGTGGGGGCGAGCATAAAAATCACAGTAGAAAGCTGCTACTCAAGTGGAAAATCAATGGAAAAAAACTTGGAAAGATTTTGGTATAAATAAAATAAGATTTTTGCAGTTACTAATTGGAGCAGACGAGGAGGTATAAAAGGAACAATGATATCTTTAGTACAGAGCATATTTCTTTCTTATTCATTGTTGCATGTCAACCCTTAAGCCTTGGCATATCTATACGTAATTAATTATGAAATATTGGCCAAAGTGTCCATTCTACTCATGTCTCTCGGGCTAGGTCTCTTTGTGCTACCTACCATTCAATCTTCTTCTTCAACTCTCGAACCCAACTCAGCTTAGGCAAATTGTTTGACAGCATACTTGTTGTGTGATTTATACCGACCCCGACCGCCCTTAATGCTGCTTTTGTTGTTGCTTCTTGGTGCCCCGAAAAATTGTTATTTTAGCCTTCATTTTTTGGAGGGGTGCAGGGAGGGGAAAGAATTAGTTTATGTTACAGACTCCGCCCAAGCGGAGCCACGCCCACGCATTTAGGCGCCAAGACAAACACACAAGAGACACGAGACCAGACACGCAAATCACACACACACACACACCCGAACACACTCTCACACACCCACTCACTTTGACAAAATCCATTGAGGCGTATTTTGTTTTGCTTTTAAGGCGGCTTTATTTCGTGTGTGTTTGCTTTAATTTGTTTTTGTTTATTTCACTTTTTTCGACCGGTCACAAAGGTCAAAGTTTGCCACATTTTTGCCTTTGGTATTCCCGGCCCATTTTGGCTCGCAAGTTCATGTGTGGCCAACAACACACAAGCTGTTGTTGTTGTCATTGTTGCTGTTTTGGTTTTGCCAAATTTTGTTTATGGACAACGAAATGGAAATTGATGGAAACACTTTGAAGCGGCAGCAGCAGTAGCCCTTTAAAAGCTTTCAAACTTAATCAACGAGTTTATCGCATATTGTTTTACAAGTTCTCAGCTAACTTTATTAGTTTATAATTGAATCTGCAGGGTATCTTAAAAATTTACTCCGGGCTTAGTGACTGTGGGCAAATATTTATGGGGACAGGCAAGCGAGGCCGCGAGGCATGTTAATTACACTTTGCATTCATTAATCAAATTGTAAGCAAAGACAGCGATAAATCTGGCAATATACATATATATACATACATAGTGTATATATATCTGGCCATCAAGCTCAGCTTCGGCAATTCGCTGACATTTTACAAATGTCGGCAATAAAATTAACCTAAACAACGTTTATGCTGCGCATCGAATTTCAGCAAGGAAGGGGACTGGAAATTCAAGAGACAATAAAAGAAAAGTGCGGGAGAAAATTATGCCGACGCATTTGTATACTTATCAAAATTTATTTTCGATTGTGGAGAGAGAGAGAAAACATTTGGCATATGTTGAAGTCGACTTAACGGTGTCAAAACTTGAGAAAAAAAGACGTGAACCCCAATAAAATCAACCACACCAGGCTTATCCCTCCAGTGTGCGGGTGTGTGTGTGTGTGTGTGTGAGTTATTATGACCCAGAGTTGATATGCTGTCAGCGTAAAGGCCCCGTTGCCGTCGTCATATGAATATGCTAATTTTTGTGTCAACATATTGACAGAATGTTTGTTGTCATCCCACGCAGACACACCAGAGGCAAAGTAATCATAATTTATGCAAACTTTAAATGAATTCGAGGCAACTGTTTAACACGGCGTTGCCTGCAACCAAACCAAGCAACTAATAATCCTAACTAGCTGCGTAACCAACTAACTGACTAACTAACTTTAGTTTAACTATAGAGCAGTCATTTGCGGGTCTTTGCTTTAGCAGTTAATTAGAAAATTTTCCAATAACTTTTGTTTGCATTGTCGCGCTAGCAGTTTGCATATATGGACAGGATGGATCATCCATCTGCTGCATTATTATGTTTGCCAAGGGTATAAGTAGTAGAGACGGGGGGAGAGAGAAAGAGAGAGAGTAGAACAATAGAAAGCGAGAGAGAGAGAGAGACGAAAACGAGGAAAAATTATGTGCAATGCTATAATGAGTTTTTTGTGACAGCAGAAACGGTTAATAGTAATCGTAATGAGTCTTTGTAAGTGGCTTCTTTGTCAATGAAAAGAATCCTTTTAAATTCTGAAATAAATTGTAAAGGGGTTATAAATCATTAAAATATGTGCATTGTTGAAACATTTAATTCAATTAATGATTTGCTAAACATGTATCGTAAATTTAAAATATATTACATTTATTTATTATATTTTATAGTGATTATAAATGTAAATTTTGTTATAAAATTTAATTTAATTGCTTTTTTGGAAATCTAAAACAAATCAATTTATAATCTAATATAAAGTTATTGTCTTGTTAATTTAATTTTTTCTGAGCATGCAATTAACTTTTTCTGCGTGCGATATACAGAAGTCTGTGTGCCTAATTTGAACTCTGCTGCTTTACCAATTCCCTGCGTTTAGACAGACGAATATGGCTAAAACAACTCATTTTTTGATGTAATATAACTTTGTAAAAACAAAGTTATATTACACTATTTTGACAGTCGAATGGTCAAACAAATAAAATCTAACTTCACATGAAATTCTTACGAGTTCCGTCCAGCAATAAATCAAATCAAGTGACCTATAGAATTGAGTTTGATTGCTTTGGCTAAGTTAATACAAGTGGGCAAACAACAAAACTATCAGCAATAACAAAGAGTAAATATTTACATATGTCCAGTTTCTCTCTCTCTTTTTCTCTTTCTCTCTCCTCTTTCGGTGTCTTCGCCACCCGTTCTCGTTATGTACACACTTAATTAATATCCGTTCATTTGCATATCGCATGAACAAATACGATAACTAACATTTTGTTTCCATTTGCCGGCACATTGTTTATTTATGTATGAGTATCAAATGTGTGTGTTTGGCTCTCGACTCTTGATGCGATATACAATTTTAATGAGTAGTTACGGAAGTCTGACATGTTGATCGACAAGCGAACAACAACTTCCGTTTCTGCTGCAGCAAAGCTGCAACACAAATTGCATTTCCGTTGTGCCGAAACATAACGTGCACTGATTTTCCCAAAAACCACTCTTTCAGTTTATAATTGCAAAATTAAAAACATGGCGGCTCTGGCGAAATGCATCTCCGGCTTGCCGCACACCACTGCGCATTAGCTGGGGACGCATTTTCAATTATTTATCAAAATCTGTTCACAGTCCCCCACGAGGAAACTGTGCCAACTTTTCTTCCTCCTTCCTCCTCCTCAGCGTGGACTATCAACAGTTGCCAGGACATTGGCAGGCGTCCATTAAATGTCTCAGTTTGCAGCTGCACGTTGATAATATTATTACCTTATTGTTGTTGTTGTTGGGGTTATTGTTATTGTTGCTGTTGTTGTTGTTGCTGCTCTGGTTTTTGGCCTGTCGTTTTGGCTTAGCAGCTAATGGACTGAAATTGTCCTCGTGGCTTCCGTTTTGCATATTGAGGCGCCTTTGTTTTTGTGCTTCTTTTTTTCTACTTTCCTTATGCCTTTTCCTTCGCTTGGTCATTCTCTCTCTTTGTCTCTCTCTCGTTCTTTCTTACTCTGTCTCACTTCATCACCTGCTGTTTTGCCGCCGTGTTCTTTTTAGTCTCGTGCTGGGTCAATCGTCGTTTATCGTTTGTTTTTGAGAATTGCCTGGGGATTTTCTCTGGGATTATTGCAGCGCATAAAAAGTGTAATTAAAATGGCGGCCAGGTGTCCAACAGGTGAACAGGCATTGCGTATACACACAGGATACTAGCGACAAGTAACTTTGCTTTAATTAAGGTCAGTTTGATTTAGTTTAATAATAAAGTAATTCGCAGCTCATTTTTCTCATAATCCTTTCATGCTTTGTTTGTAGTGTATGTGTGTGTGAGTGGTCAGCATGTGAAGCAGTTCGTTAGGCGGGTATTTGTCGCAACCACAACGCTTATGCCACCACATCCAAGTTGACTCTGAATATAAGCTGCACCGTCCACAAAGCGCAAACTGACTGAGCCTCGCCTCGACTCGATTCGATGCTGGCCACAAAGCGAACCGAAAGCCAAAGGCGACCGGATATAGGCAAAGCGCATTTAGGCCAGGCACACACACACACACGGAAACATAGACTGGTACACAGGCTTAGTTATCTTTTATGCAAGAGCAGCGCAGCTCTCGCTCGGTCTTGACTGTGTTTCATCATTTTGCTATGGGTCAAATTGGTCAACGATGCATGCCAGCCTAAAAGCAACGGCATGAGAATTGATATGCAAAGAGAGAGGGAGAGGAAGTGAGAGAGAGAGGGGGCTATAGATGACCCAGAGGTCGCACACATGCATATGCAGATGGCTTTAGGTTATTGTAATTTCTAGCATAATTACTTATACACAAGATAATGGAAACTGGAGCACTCTTTGGGCACTTTTCCTTCCTCTATACTCTACTCTCGACAATGCTACAGTTGACTCTTTTAACGTATCTTCATTTACATAATCCTGCTGCGCAATGGTAAATGGAATTAGCCGAGAACTGGCTTTGCCTCAGCCCGGGGGCTGCATTCAGAATGCATTTAATTTCGCATTTTTATACCACTTTTATGACTTTTTTGGGCACATTTTATCGCTCGACTTCACCTTTATAGCCAGACATCCCAAGTGAATCTATAGGTATGCCAGCTCTGCATACTGTTTATTACAAAATTTACAGCCAAGAAAGATTATATGGGTGATAAGGTGAGGAAGGACTTAAAAATCGATTGAGAATCACAAAAGAAATCTTGCCAGTGGCATGCGATTCCTTGCAGGAGTGTAGTGCAGTTCATAGAGTTTGTGTGGGTATCATTTGATTAAATTACGCATACGCTGCGTGAACCAGTCACACATGATCCATCAATAGACAGCGCAACATTCTACTGCAAATCGTATCTAATCATTAATCATTTACATATGCGACCTTATTAATTGGCTACGTTGGCCGCATGTAAACACTTCGATTGCGTGTGTGCACTACGCACACATACACATCAACACATTGTAGCACGTGCGTGCGTGTGTGCGTTGGGTGATTTACGTAGATAGCGCTGGGAGCACTTATCCAGGCACAAATTGAATGCATACACAATCAGCCTTTTAATCATATGTAAATCGTTGTAATTTACGAGTGTGTGCCAGAAGAACAGATAGAGAGAGAGAGTGAGAGTGAGAGAGAGAGTGAGGGACTGAGACTTGCCCACAAATGGGTCTGACATTTTCGATCTATGAAAGGTCTCCGCTGTTTGCGGGTTGCTTAAGTACTGCGCCGGCTGAGGTCATAAATATGATGAGCGCGTGCCCAAGAAGAGGTTACTGATTTTATGGTAGTTGTATTAGTTTTTAATGGTCTTTTGATTAGTTGGCGATGAGCTGAGGAAATTGTGTTTGCTGGAAAAGGAGCTTGGTGTTTATGTGACAAAAAGTGTTGCCTACTTTTTGGGGCACATAGTTTTGCAGGCTTTGCAAGGAAGCGTGATTTGGCGAAAATCTATACAAATGTATATAAAAGATATATCAAATATATAAACAATAGATATATATCTATCTCTTGTTAACACCCCCAAGGACATGACTGTCCAGTTAACTGCCTGGGCAAGCAATCAAATGTGCCTCCAATTTCGTTTTCGTTTTCGTTTTGTTCTCTAGGCTTGCCAGATGATTGATTCGTGCTAATCTCGCTTCTGACTCGTTGGACATGTAAAACAAAAGCACTGACAACTGTCGCCAGTCAGCAACGGGCTCTGACAGTTCAACATAAATAATCAGAGCGAACCAAGCACATCCCTCCCCCTCCCCGCTGGTAGTGCTCACTTTGTGGTTGACCATAATCGTTCGAACGCAGGACGAATGTGGGCCGCGTAATTGACCATTGTGCCTGCTGCCTAGGCAAAGTATCCTGGCAGTGAAAGTGTCCTACGGATGCTTTGTTTATGCTGCACGCTGTGTCGATTGACGTCAGCACTTTGTTTGCCGCGGCTCATTTTAGCGCTAGCTCACTCCCTGCCCTTCATCACAGTTTCATTTTGGGGTGCTGGGGCGGCGGCTTCAGCTAATTAACTGCGCATGCTGCTCACAGGAAATGTGCTAACTGTCATCCGGATTCGGGTAATTAATCTCTTTACCGGTCCGCCAAAGAAACTGAGAGCGCGCGCATTTTCCGAATGCGAATTTTGCCGGCTTCCTATGCCTTTCTCTGAGCCTCAACTAAATTTGTGTCAGGGACGGAGCTCCCAAGGGGTGGGGTGGCAAGGTGCGTCCTTGGAGTGCAACATTTCGCGCAAATTGAATACAAATATATGCAGAAAATATATATATATAGTATGCATGTAAATATCGTATACAAACATACTATATTCAAAATACCGGTTCGACTTGATTTCCGTGGAAATCAAGTGCCAACGGGCAATGGCTGAAAAAATATGCTATAAAAAACTGGGGCAACATTTCAAATGCTAAACAAGAGCGAGGAAAAATAGAGCGAGAAAGAAGGGGAGACAAAGAGACTCAGATTGAGAGATAGAGGAAGAGGGAAAGTGAGGAGATAAAAGTAAACATGTGCAATGATTTTAAAATCACTATCTATTTGCCTATACCCTGTAGGGAAGAACCTATGAAGCATGACTGACTAAAACTGATCTCTTTATTATTATTTATTTTTTGTACATTATATTACCAAAAATATTATTATATACCCCTACCAAAGGCAGTCGCAGCCTTTCCTGGCATTATAAATCAAATAATTCTAAGTCGTATAAAAATACCTTCTAGTTCTGTCTGCTTCTTGCTACACTTTCATATACTTAGTTTATGGTCCACTATTTGCGCCAAAAAAAAAACTCATAAGCCACACGAGCAACTTTTTATTTTGACAACAAAAACACAAACAACAACAAAAGTAATGGCTACAAAAAGAGAAACTAAAGATTGCCGAAGGCTTCGTGGGCTATGGGTAAAATTTACTGCCAGGAGATTTCTGTTTTTTTTTTCGTCATGTGCCATAAAATAATAACAGAAATGTGTGTGTGTGAGGCACACACACATCGGCAACTCTCAAAGAGATTTCTCTTGAATTTAATTTGATGCCGAAAAAAGAAGAAGAAGAAACAACGGTGGAATACCATGAAAAGAACACATATAGCAAAAATCGTCAACAAGGACATGAGGCGCCAACCCAAAACAGCCGAGCCAAGGCCCAGCATGAGTAATGTATGATGGGCGGCGGAGGGGGGAGAGTGGGAAAAGCCGCAGAATGCTGACAGCATGAGCTGACATTTTAATAAAAATAAATTTGATCAACACTTTGTTTGCTCTGTTTGCATTCGCGTATTATCCCATATCGATATATCTTTCGCTCCCTTGCTCTTCCCGTCTCTCTCTCTCTCGATCTGCCTTTCTGTTTGTGGCAGCTCATGCATCTCTTGTGTCCTTATTTGTGGCTGCATGTCACATTTAAATCGCATATAAATATGATTTATTCTGATGGCATAAACATGCGATTGACTGAGTTCTCATTTAAATTGCAATCAATAAAAATATTTTCAAAAATAATATATAGTAAACAGGGCAGGTATCAATTTATTTCTAGCTTTATATGCAATTCTCTCTCATAGCCTGCTCTGTCATTGTTACTGAAATTGAAATTTTGATCTCCATTTTTGTTGGATTTCTTATCTTCTTTTTGCGCCTGCCTGCTATACGCTTTTTTCCATTCCACCTTTATCTTTTAATTGTTTGTGCCTTCGCTTGGTTCTTGTTTTTCTCATTTCTTCATTGCACTTCTCTGTCAATAGGAGCTCACTACTATTTTTTTTTCCATACTCCTGTCAATATGTTTTGCTCCTCTTTGTTTTCCCATGAAATCCAGGAATTCTGCCTGACTACTTCTCTTTAAATCTGGGCAGTCCCGCGTTTAAGCAACAACGTGCAAAAATCTCTTGAGACTTTCTCTATTCCTCATCACAGTCAATAATTGTCCTTCTATTCATCCATTCCTTAACTAACTATATAGCACTACTGCAGTTGTTTTATTTTCCCAATCAAGTTGTTCTCTAGCTTTAATTTTCTATCAAGTCTCTATGGAAAAGGTCCCTTTAAATTGATCTGCTTTAAAAAGCTGCGTTGCGGCTACAAAACTGTGTCCTTGGCTTGTGTTTGCATTTTGCCATATGCCAACGTGGACGACAAGCTAGCATAGCTCTTTCCTTCCTCTGTTCCATGCCCTGCCCAATTACAAATGCCACCTGCTATATATAAACACATAGTTGTGCAATCAAACAGACCGTAAATAATCAAAAAACCGGAGAACAAAAAAAAAAAAAAAAAAAACATGAGCAAAGCCGAAAACATCGCGAAGCGCCTGTCACGGTGACAGCAGCTGCCAGAGTGGACCTAAAATTTACGAGTCCCATCGACACACAACAGAAGCCACATACACCCGTACCATACCCACCTCCCTTGCCGTGACACAGCACAAACAAACAATATACAAAGCTCGTATGGCGACGGACAATGGTCAATGGTTGGTCGCCTGCTTGGCATACGGTTTGATGCGGCGCTTGATGAGTTGCTGCAAAAGAGCAGGAGTAGGTGCTGAGGGGGGAGAGATGGAACATGGTTACCGCCTGCACTTCCGTTGCATGTACCATTCCCACTTAGCGTCCGTCCCCTACCTTCCCCCCTTCTCCTCACGCTGCTTTTATTACATCCGGCAGCTGTTGCGGTTGCGAACCGGAGTCATGCACGCCATGGCGACGATTTCGAGTTCACATCCTTGCCGCAACCGAGAGGCGGAGGTAGTAGGAGGAGAGGGATGCGGGGTTTCGCGGTGATTAGCACGTAGCCATTAGGCAACGCTTGTGCGGGTCCAACAATAAAAACGCATTTGCAATCGTCCGTTTTTATGAGATGTGCTCGGACTCTTATCGTGCGAGTTACGCCGTGCTGCACACCAATTCGCCAGCTTATCGCACAGGCTCAGCTATAGAAATACACCCACACCAACAGGCACACACATACACACACACACACCGATGGCTTCCTCTGCCAAGACTTCGATAACAATATTCTTGACCTGCCGCAAACTTGATGCGATTCCGGCTCCGATTTCAATGCCATTTGGAGACTTTTCAGCGCGTTCCAGATGAGCGTACAGTTAAGTAAGCGTGACACACAATTCTCTTTACAATTTTAATCGATATATTGTGTTATCGTTATGTTGTATCAGTTTCTTGTTCGTGTCACGACACACATTCGAGGACAACTTCTAAATATATTGCGAATAGAGGCACGCACACATGACTCATGACTTTCCATCTTCAATTTCCCCAGAAATAAAAACTTTGGTATTCATTTCACACTTTCCCAAGTTCTACCAGCTCGTGTCACGACATCTGCTTCTCACCAGCAGTCACCGTTCAAAGCATTTGCTTTTGTTACCTGTTTGGCACAGTTTGTTTACTTTATCTTATTTACTGCGTTTATTTTTTGCTGCGTTCTGAGTCGCGTTTTTTTCTTGCACTGTGACTTTTAGTGCAATCAATTTTATTGATTTCAATTTTCAATTTCAATTTCAATTGCGAAACGACATTCAAGAATGTGGCATCAAATGCATTCCATTAATCTCATCGTCGTCGTCCGCACACCGCATTTGCATTTTTTTTCAATTACATTTTCTCGCCATTTTAACACTTCATTTAATTATGTATTTGAGGTGTGTCTGTGTGTGTGTGCGTCAGAGAGAGAAAAAATCTCAAAGTTTGTTGTTGAGTTTGGTTTTTTTCAAATATAATTTACATACTTTTCTATGGAAATTGCCGGCGTCCATTTTCAGCGCAGACTTGTGCGGAACTGACCGACGTGCTGAGGTTTTTCTCGTATTTCATTTACATTTCACATTATTCTCTGCTCGACGAAACGCTTTGGGTCATTTCTCTTTGCCATGGCCATTACCAATGCCATTTATTTTCCTTTTCAGCAGACACACACTGTCGGCAGGTAGACACGGAAATGTGCAAAAAGTCGAACGGTATCTGTACGAGTAACGCTCAATATTTGCACCCAATAAATGAAGAAGCATAATCTGCTATATATTAAAAGTGATTGAATATGATAGAAATGAATTCCGCATTTAGTTGTGGAATGATATTTTACTTAAGTCTTTCTTTTAAAAGTATTAAACCAGATTGATTCTTCTTTTCATATTCAATTTTTGAATGTTAGTTTTGTGTTTTAAATTGAATGCATAAATGTTTCATGCAACCTTTAGCAACTTAGTTGGGTTATCCCCAGAGATCTATTTCTGAACCATATTTAAAACAGTTTCATAAGCTTCATTTAGTAGTTTTAACTTTATTACAACAGAAATATTTACATAGATCATTTTACAAATTTACATAACAAATTTTAGCATTTAGCAGCTCCAATAAATCCAGAGATTTGCGCTTGGAACCATTGCGGAACCAGTTAAATAAGCTTCATGACTAGCGTAAACTAAAATCATTTAAATTAATACACATACATCATTTCATAAACTTATATACCAAATTTGAGCAGCATAGCTGCGATTAATCCAGAGATCTGTGCTTGGAAACATTGCGGAATCATTAAAATTAGTTTTAAGAGCAGCGTTCACTGAAATCCTTTAGATATGTTTACATAGATTATTTCATAAACTTATATACCAAATTTCAGCTGAATAGCTGTGATAGATCCACATATCTGCACTTGAAACCAGATGAATCATCTCCTAACCAGAAAGTCTTACTTTATTACATCAGTTCACTTACAGCTAATACATTTATTATCAATCTTACATGGTACATATATTATACGTATATCATACTAATAGATCTTTGTAATTCATTAGGGGCGCTCAACTGTTTATCAACTCAAGTTCATTCCCAGTAGGTGTCACTATGGGGGCGCTAATGAAATTTGATGTCGCATTTGATAAGCGTTTATCAACGCAGAAGCGCGCAAGTAGCAGAGTAGCAAATTAGCGTTAATTAATGTTAGTAACTAATCATTCAAGTTTAATGTGCTTTTAATTTATGTCGAAAATGGCAGAAACAATGCCAGCCACGCCCACAGCGCGCACTCATTGCACGCCTTGCTTGAAATTGAGCGCTTAGTTGGGACAAAAAGTTTTTGGCACGAAATTATGACCTTACACGCAATGGCACGCAGTGTACAACGCACACACTCTAACACACACAAACTTTGTGCGGCACTGAAGCCATCAAATATGTGTGTGGCATGTGGCAAACCCCCCTCCTTCATTCCTTTGCTTGCTTGCCTAGGCAACTATGGTCTGAAGCGAAGTTGATTGGGCTGGCGACGGGACAAATCACGCTGACTGGCTCAACATGACAACAAAGTGATGATAAATGAACACACGCTGCATGCGTCGCACCCACACTTGACTTCTGGTCAACTGCATACGCTGCGTATACGTAATTTACTCGAGCTGATACGCTGCGAGTATGTGTGTGTGTGTGTGTGTATCGCATTATTGACATTTTTATTAGCCCGCTCTTCCGACATAAAGCCAACTTGTTAATTCGCGCCATATGCTCAACATGCCCTCAGCCTGTTCTTCCCCCGCTCTCTCCCTTTCTCTCTTCTCACTCTGTTTCCCTTTCTCTCTTTTGCCTCTTTTTACCTCATGCGGCTTCTCAACTTGACACAAATTTTGTGGTGTGAATTACGAGGCATAACTTGATGCAAATGGCCAACTTGGGAATGCTTGTTTTGCCTTTCTCCCCCCCCACCATCCTCTTTCTACACATTGTTTCGTGTTGTTGTTGTTTTTGCTGCTGTTGTTGTTGTTGCTGTTGTTGTTGCCTCTGCTTGTCGACTCGAAATTTGATTACAATTTGGCGTTTGTAATTTTTATGTTTTGCACGACAATTTGCGATTGCCGCCTGTTTTGCATTTCGTTTTCCGTTTCTGCCGCTTTTAATTACACTTAGCGGCGCATTGTGGCGACGGCGAAAATTTTAATCATTTTATGTAAACCAAAAAATATAATTGTAGTGCAATTTGATGGAGTGTATATGCAGACAGGACGGACAGACTGTTAGGAGAGCTCCGCGCGTGTTAATTGTTTGATACAGGGCATTTAAAATGCCATATAATTAATTTAACTCAAATTAAGCCTCGACTGAAGTGTGTTTTTATAAGCCCCATCGAATAAGTTTGCTGTATCCTGTAATGGAAATTAGCATAATAAGAGAGCCTTATTGGAAATCAAATGCATTATTGAGAAGTTATGAAAGCGGGAACATAAAATGAATTGTTTGTATCTTACGTTATACGGAAAACATGAGGATTAATTGAATTCTCTATTGTATTCAATAACTTGCACTCATCTGCTCTCAAAAGTTTCCTTCACTTGCTTTGCATAGTCCATAACAAAGCTATGAAGCCTTTTGAACGTGCTGCTCTTATCAAAACCAAATTAACATACCCAAAATTGACCTGAAAGGTTTCTACGTAAATTAAATTTACACTCTAAAAGCAAATTGACTGATAAAATCTACAAAGTTCTGTCAAAGTAGAAGCGAGAGTTCTCGAAGTTTCATTTTGATATTCCTGCAAAGTCGTTGACCCACTGAAGCTTAAATTATGCGTAAGCTGCCGTGAAATTAATCAAAATAAGTTAAGCAGCCAGAGAGAAGTTTAAGCAAGAGCGGTATAAAGAGAGAGCGAGAGAGAGAGAGAGAGAGGGGGGGAAAAGTTGAGCCAATTCAGCATATCTGCAAACAAATTTAAGCGATTTAAGCAGCACAGGCGAGAGGAGAGCAGCGTAAGACTCATTCTGGCATTTCACAAAGGCACTGCCAGGCAGGCAGGCAGGCAGCTTCAAACGTGTGTCCATTGCTCAAAGTTCAAAGTTCAGGCGCGTGCCGAATGCTGCGACACGAAACCGAACACATGACTGGCATTTCCGAGAGACTAAATCAACAGTTTGCCATTTGCTCATCTCCTGCCCACGTTGTGTAAATGCCAGCAACGTGCAAAAACATTTCCAGCAAAAGCAAAAGCCAAAGGTTACATTCCCTCTCTCTCTCCCATTCCTCTTTCTCTGTTCTTTCCTATGCTGTTCTGTCATATTTCCACTGCGTCCATAATGATAATTGCGCAGGCACATCGCATCGGAGCGAACACTTCATTGAGCAAGTTCTCGTAAATCGAACGCAGTTGTTGTTGTTGCCTACAGTCCATCCTCAGCCCTCAGAGCTTGTCCCGAAATTAAGTGCTTTTGAAATTCGATGAGGAAAGCTAATCTGTCGGCTCACTCAATCAACGGGGCGCTGCCCAGTTGGGGGTCGTGGCGGGCAGGCAGGGCAGGGTAGGGTAGCATTGTTTGCATTCTGGCAATTATATTTAGTAAAACAAATCAATGAAATCTAATCATCCGGATATTGATTTGCCCATTAACATCGCAGTAAACGGGCACTTACATGCAGGAAGCCAAACACAGTGCGGTTAATAAGTTTTTCAACTAGCTGCGAGTTATGGAAACTAATGAAATCTCTTGTGGGGTAACTGAAATGGAATATTTCACATGGAAACTTTTCTAAAATACTTATAAGGCTTGCTAACTTAATTGGAAGAGGATCAAGAACTTATCTTTAAATTATAATCGAGAATAATCATATTTATTTGTTGTAAATTAAATTATATAGTGCTTGGCAAAAAAACGTTTATATAATTCAAAGTTCATTTTTCCTTCACTTTCCCATTACAGATCCACTGTGCCGTGCATAAATGAAAGGAACGTGCGATGCAACTGAATCCAAGCAAACATACTGAAACGCACTACTGGATTGTGAGTACACTATACAAACATAACATATATAGTATATATATATATCGTATATCCCCCTTTGTTTATCCTTGAACTTTAGTTTTTATTTTTGTTTCCGCTGCGTTGACTTTTGCTGTTTCTGTTTTATTACAATATTCACGATGACAACTCGTAAAGTTTATCGAGCCAACTTGCGGTCGGCTGAACCGAGCCACATTGCGCCGCTTCCCCGCAATTATGACGCCATTAATATTCGAGCCAAGTCTTCGATGAAAAGGCTGCCAAAGTTCGGGATGTGCAGGATGCTGCAGTCGACAGTCGACAGTCGGCAGGCAGGCAGTCAGGCAAAAGGCTACGATGAGGCTAACGTGGCATTGTTGTAGTCTCCCGGCCACAATTGGCAGCCAGCCAGCCGCGGGCTAGGCAACTCTCTCTCTTCCCCCTCTTCCCCCTCTTCCTATCTGAAAGACAAAAGGATGCCGCACACACAAAACTGACGATAGAATTTTATTGTGTTGAAATTGTTGGAAAATCACAAATTGCCGAGCCCGAACCATAGAGAGTGCAGGCTGCATTCTCATGTGCCGCAGCTCAAATTTTCCACGCCTATTTTAGGGGCCAATGCACTTAATTAATCGCCGATGGAGACTCATCTCCCCTCCTGCCCTAGGCCAAGCCAGTAGTGACATGTTTATCTTGAGCCTGGATCTGACTGTCTGCCCGTCTAGCTGCTTGCCGCATTCAATTTCCATAAATCATCCAGAATCGACAGTTCAGTTCTGTTTTCAAAAACTGATTTCTATGGCCATGTGACATGTTGGCCTCACAGCGACCCCAAATGCCAATGCAATTGACATTCTCGGCTGCAAAATTGATGATGTGACCCGAAGCTGCCTGCTACCAGTTTATGGCACAGGCAAAGGTTCAGCATAGACAACGCTGCTTTGCATGTCCAGCAAGCAAACCTTTATCAATTGGCAAGGTCAACAAAAAGTTTGCCATTAAGTTGCCAGGGGCGTAGCATTATTTGTGAAAACTTAATGAACCCTATAACTCTATACATGATGCTGTTAAATGATTCAATGACATAAGAGATTGATTCGAAGGACCCTCCCGAACAAAAAACGACAATCAATCAAGAGCCACGTGGCAGAGATAAATATGCTTTAAATTAATGATAAAGTTGCCAGAAAAAAACCTTTTTAATTTAAATTTTTAAATAGTTTATAAACCTTTTCAATTCTGCCTGAAAAATATTTATTATTTAAATTTAAAGCACTTCAATTTCAGAGTTTATCAAGCTAAAGTTTGCTTTCTTCTGCTTTTTCCTTTTCAGACCCTATTTTGGTGTGCCTTGGGAGGTTTAATATTGGGTGGAATCGTTGTCATCTCATATTGGATAAGACGATGCAGGTATGTATCCGTTTTGCTATAACCCTACATTATTCCGAAAGGAATTTCGTCAAAATTATTTAAATTGCGTCAAGCTTTTGGGTCAAGCGCCACTCATCCAATTAGAGAGTGAGCTCTACGCATGATTTCCGTTTTTACAGTGGGGCTTATTTGTGCTGGGCTTTTGTAGAGAAATATTTAAATTGTCGTCGCACTAAGTCGCGTAGCACGTGACAGTCAAAGCCCCCCAAGAGACAAGGGGCATACAACGTGCTGGCCATGCAAAGAGGAAGTAGATAGATAGAGGAGGGTTGGGGCCTTAAGGGGATTGCCTAAGCGGCATATGCGTCTATGACAATTCGAGAAGGAAAAGGCAGAGGAAGCAGGGGGTAGAGGAAGCTTCTTGGGCTTCCAGTGCATTCAAAGCCAGATGAAGGCGGGGGCTGTGGGGCGGGGGACATTAGAAAAGACAAAAGCTGCCATTGCTGGCCTGACAGCAAGCCAACTGAATAATTCAAGTCGGCAATTGGACTGGCTGTGAGCAATTAAGTTAATGATGCAAGGTCACTGGAAGTGGGCATAGTACAGCCATCCCACCCCTGCCCTCCCCCTGCTCCCTCTCGCCAAAATAAACACAACACAACTAACGAAAAAAGCAGCAACAACAAAAACAACAGAGAGAGAGAGGGAGCGCACAAGTCGCCCCAAGAATGACGCAGTTGACATTCAAGCCTGCGGGCCGGCGTCGGATCGGAGCGGGGTGGGGGTGTTGTGACCACTAAGAGCACCGCCGAGGGGCCTATTACGATGGTTGGCGCCAGTACGCCCCTACTCACACTCGCACTCACACTCACAAACACACGCCCATCAATTTATTAAAGGACAAACGCACAAAAGGACAACTGCCAACTGGTGTGTCTCTCTGTCCCTGTGTGTGTGTGGTGTATGCGAGTGTCTGTGAGTGTGTCTTGTGTGTGTGTTTGGATTCCCTTTGGCTGTGTGTTATTTCGTGTCTTTCACGCAAAGCTAAAGGCCAGTGAGTCGTATACGCTATATTACGATTTGTATGTATGAAAACTTTTCCAATTTCCATATGGAAACAGCAAACAGTAAACGAACAAACAAACTGAAATATTTGCATACAAACGAATGTCCTGCGACCAAAATGTGCCACACACACACACACGTGTAATAAGAGGAGGGGCTGTGCCCAGAGGGGGTGGGAGGACTGCTGTTGCCAGGTTGGCTGAGGTAAACAGTCGTTGAGCGGGTCATGATTAATGTGTCACGAAGTGGACATCGCGATTCTTTGCCACCCACAAAAGTAGTTTGTGTGCTTGTCACACGCACAGTGGGACAAAGGCGCATAGAAACTTGACCAATTAAGTGCAAATTGAGTTCAGTCGAACTTGCAAGCAAAAGGAAAGGGAATAAACTCCGTAAAATGTATGTGAACTTTTTAACTCTGCAACTCGGGGAAACCTTAGCAACATAATATTTATTTAGCATAAGTCGCCTTTCTATTTATAGTTGCCTAATTAGCCCAACTTCCATGCTAGATAAAAAGCCAACTGTAAACAAGGAAATAATATAACAACATTTTCAAATTGGTATCATAACATTGTCATCGCAGTAACTCCTTTTATCTACAATCTACAATCTACCACAACAATTCCTATCGATCCGAGCAATTAAAGCTGATTAACCATACCAAACTGTGGCAGTAACCACTGTAAATTACACATTTCTACACTGTTATCCCATTTTCAGGACAAACAAGCTGACATGCCATACGGGGGCGGGGTCAACTGAAGACGAGCAAATATCAAATGGAATGAAACGACAACGAGTAGAGGCGACAGAAAAACAGACAGACAGGGACAGTATGACAAAGGGACATAGACAATAAGAGTGAGAGAGAGAGAGAGAGAGACGGCATGAGTCAGTTGGAAATTGTCATAAAAATTAAAAATCAATTTTTATAATCCTGTTAGAGGGGCCGACAGTGCTACCTCAACTAGCAGCGCCGAGCCGAACCAACAAGCCGAGACCGAGACCTAGCTGATATGGGGCACGCAAATATATCGTAGAAACCACTTACCCACCCACACACACACACACACACACACACCCATACACACGCAAAGCAACGTCGCGTCCGACTGGAATAAAGAAATTTCATAGTTTTCGCTTTAACCGAAACGATGTTCGAAATTTACCTTCATTAACAGACGACACGACGAACCGCGTGGCCGCGTTTTTCTTTTGCAGCTCCTCCAAAACGGGACAAACACTCTTTTTTCGTGTGCGTGTTTATTATATAGAGCGACAGAGCGCGACAAACAACAGAAAAAACAGTTCTTCAAACTCAACTTGATTTTTAGCAAGTGTTAATCCGGCAACGTCAAAAACTTGTGCCATAAAACTTTCTACTACAGCAAGAAATTAAATATTTATTTCGTATTTCGTGCAATTTTCATAAGAAATGACTTCCATCAGTATGAAGCGATCATTAACTATGCTCAAGCTGAACTGAAAGCAGCTCAAGGTGAAACGCGGAGGTGCATAATCTTACTGAAAGTGTCAAGTGTTTTTGGCTTCCCCCTTTCCCCGCTTCCTTTAGCAAACTAATCACCGGTCTGACAAATGAGAATTCTCTCTACCTCTCTCACACTCATTCTCAAGAACTCATTTCAGTTCACAAAACATTATTATTTTTTTATGCGCAATTCAATTTGGCAGCCCTTTGGCATTTTCATTTTGGCGGTAACAACCTTTGGCTAGATTAAGTATACGCGCCGTGGTCATGAAAGTAGCTTAGGGGCCGCGTGATGACTTCCGTTTAGTTGTAGGAAAAGAAAAGGAGATTTCAGAGCATGGAAATGAGAATTGGTTCGAAAACTTATAGCGAAATAAAGTTTATTATCTGGAAAGTTTATTGCAAAAAACTTCATAGAACACTTTAGTATATGAAAGAGTTCACGAGCAAACTAAATAAACAATAACTTCTTATCAGTGTTAACTGATAAACAGCACATGTAAAGTAGACCCATTTGTTGCTATTTATAATAAGATATATGACTAAAGTTTACGCAAGGCATTGACATGGAAAATAAATAGATGAGTAAGTTCGCTAAGATCTTCAAAGTTAAATAGGGATTAATGTTGCGTACACTAAACTAATCCCGACTAATGCCTCCAGCTAGACAATAGAGGAAGCACACACAGACAGCCAGACAAATTACGATAAGATCTTTATACTAGTTATTATGTATATGTGGGAAAATAAAAGCAATAAAAACATTCGATAGCACTGACAGAGTTTAGACAACGTGGCGCATTATGAAATATGAAACGCTCGTTAATTTGAGTTCTCCCCCCCCGAACATGGCGTTTTTTCACTCTGTGATTCGTGCCACAAACAAATTGACAATTTAATTTGCAACGCGTTGTACAATGGTACAACAAAAGTGACAGGATAATGCAATAATCAAAAAACGCGACGGGTACGGGTAGCTCGCATTTCCTACTCCACCACCCCCAGTGATTGCAATTGGGCCTGGAAATGTGAGCAGAGTGCGCACGTATAGAAATTGATTCGTAAATTTACCTGCCTACCAGAAGGCAATGTGAGCTACTCACGATACACACACACACGAGGAAAAAAGAAAGACAACACAAGACAGAGGCAGGAAAATCAATAAGTCTCAAAAACGTAGCAAAAGACTTTGGCGAAATTTTGAGCATTTCGCGCGCTTGATTAGATAAATGGCAGGGGCAAGGAGGAAGGGGCAATAAGCAGGGACCAGGGGCAGAGCGGGGTCGTAAGAAAAAGAAAATCAAATACGCTTAAAACAACAGACTAAACAAAAATGTAAAATTAGAATTAAAACAATTAGACAAATGGCGAAGACACGCTCCGCATTCTCAGGGGGCTGAGGCACGTGCAGGGAATACACGTTTTGGGGTCGTGGCAAGGTTCGTGCATGAGGCAGGTGACAGGCATGTATGTGCATATGTGTAAGCTTAATGTCACTACACACACACGCACACACGCATACGCTACACCCAACAACAATTGGCGGTATGGCGCGGCAAACGGGGCGTATGATTTATTTAAGCGTCCATTAAAGTTCTTGTCATTGTGTTGCCGTTGCTGTTGTAACATGTTGTTGTTGCTGTGTTTATTCGTGTGAAGGACATTCGTTGAACTGCACGCGTCGACTTTGCCTTGCCTTGCCCTGCCAAGAAGAAATACAATTAAGCCCGAAAAAGTTTTGTTTAGTTTGGTTTTCCAAAACGCTTTCACGCGTACTTTTCAATTACCACAGCAATTTCCAATTGGTAAAAATTGAATTTTCAGCCCACTGTCCGCGTGAGTTTTTAATTGCCATGTTTTGTGTGTGTGTGTGCATATCTCGGACACATGTTCGCCGAAAAACACACAAACAAATCCGTATCTAATTACAGTTTCGTGGCATTCTCATTTGTCTATTTTCAAGTGGCATCAACAAATTGCAAAATCCATTTGAAATACAAAATAATTGTAGAAAAGGCCATTAATTAATGGATATTGTTGTGGCAGATGTTCCGAAATGGTTTGGATTTCCGTCGGTGGCCAGGCCTAACACAAATATGGCACATTTTAAAACAATAAACAGATAAAGCAAATGTTGGAAGGGATTTGCATTGATATTGGAATAATTTGACCATGAATTGCTTATAATGAATTACAATTTTACAATATCTATAAGGTTAACTACCCTATTTACCCTATATAGTGATTCGGTACAGCAAACAAACTCTTTACTTATAAATTGAATCAGTGAAATTATCACACATCTTCCTCCCCCCTTTTATTCCACATTTGTCAAACTCTATATACAACGTATTCGATTGATTCAGGTTTAGGTGTCGCGCATTGGACCGTTGCTTGAGCGATCGGTAGGTAAATTTGTCAGTTTGCTTAACAAAAAAAAACCAAAAAAAATGCCAAGCAAATTAGTCAGAATCAAAGCAAAAATCACCTTAAGCAAAAAGCATTTTTGAAACAGTACCAACAAAATAATGTTTATTCCAAAGCAAATTTTTCGGTTTCTTCAATCACAATCAAATATGAATATATGAATTGATTTGGCTTCAAACACACACAACACACATAAAGATTATATCGTTTTTTTTTCGAATTACACGCAATGCATCAAATCGAAACGCTTTTCTTATCAAAAGTATATACAACTATTGGCTGCAAAATAGTTTAGTTATTGAAAATTAAGTCGCATGTTTTACGTTTCTGAATCGCTTTACAATTTTTGTTCACAAAATTCTTGATAATCGAATTTGAAACGTATTCACTTTTGAGTTTATTCTCTCTTTGATTTTCCGATTCGCAAATGGCAAAAGACAAAGCCTTGGCAAATGCTTTTGTGATTGTCCAATAGACATAGTTAAAACGCAAGCAAATTAATTACACACACAATCAAACACACTCAAAGTGACACACACAGACGCACACACACACACACCACACACAATCTTATCGATTGCTGTGCAATTGAAATGTGAAAATTTGTGACGTCAGCAAATCACCTCGAGAAAGCGAGAGGGAGAGAAGAGAAGAAAAAGAAGGTGGCGGCTTCGTATCGCTTGCAACTGCAGAAATTGATTTGGTTTTTTCTTACTTTCACGAATCGCTTCGTTCTCAGTTCGTTTATTGTATATTCTCCCTTTTGTTGCTGTGTTTCATGCCCAACCTACCATTTGAGCAGTGGATACAACTTTTATTAAACTATATATTGTTGCATATATTTCTTTCCATTTCTTTTCGAAACTCAACTTTTGTTTCAAAATCCAACCAACCAACAACAACATCAACTACAAAACAAACAACAACTACAAAAAAACACACACTTGATTCCGTTATTGGCTTGCGGTTATCGTTATCGATACCCAGGACATTTGCAGCGAAGTCGTCGCGCCAGCGCTCCAAGGCCAGGAGCAGGAGCTCATCATCAGCTGCAGTCGCCGTCAACAGCAGCAGCAGCAGCACACACAGCAGCAGCAGCAATACCACCAACACCGTCAGCATCCGCAGCAAGCGAAGCCCCCCTCAGCCCACAGTACAGAAAGTCATCACCCGATCACAATCATCGACGTCGTCGTCGACGCATGCTGCAGTGCATCAACTGAAGCAGCAGCAATCCCTGCCCACCCCACTGCCCCGATTGCAGCCAAACGGCGAGCAGCATCTGCACTCGCACACGCATCCACAGCAACAACAACACCACCACAACAACAACAACTCGCACGCACCCAAGTCCGTCTCGATACTGGTCTACAAGACCCTGAACACGGTCTTCAAGAGCAGCCGCAAGATCATCGTACGCGTCTGTGAGGTTGCAAGCGCCAAAAAGTCATTCACCATGTTCAAATTCAACAAAGCTGCCCAGCAGCAGCGACTCGATAGTCGTGCCAGCGCCGTGACTGGGCACGATCAGTTTGTCAGGCCGCCGGTGCCGGAAAAGTGAGTTTCAAGGATTGAAAATTTCCCCATAAAAACAGAATTTATTCTCTAATTAAAGATTTATTATTCATGCAAGTGTCTCAAAAGCAAAGTCGTTTTTTAAATATTTCTGAATTTCTTTAAATATATTTAGGATATTTTACTTAAACAGCAAAATAATAGTAGGTCTTGTAATTTTTTCATACCTCTCTTTGTCTACTTTTACAAGATTCTATAATAAAAATTCTAGATATTAAACAATTTTTTAAAAACTCTTTTGCAACTAAGTAGAGCAAGAATGAAATAAGCATAATAGTAATAGTATAATATTCAAATGGTCACTCAAATATACCAAGTAATACAAATCTTATGAACATTTTTACATATCTTTAATGACTTTTTGTTTCCTACAATATATAAAAGTCCAACCTGAGCCTTGCTTCTTCGACACTTACACAAAATAATTTCGCAGCAAAAAAGAAAAAACCAATATTATTTCATTTAGTAAATACCAAAAATATATCACACATTTCACAACATCGTATTCTTTTCCCAAAAAAAAAAAAAACAACAAAAACTAAATTTGAAACGTATTAGGAAAGTGAAACACATCATGAAGAAGCTGCACAAGGCAAATGGACTGAAACGATCCAATTCGGCGATAGAGTTCGATGTGTCGGCGCTGACAGCGGCCAATCGACGCCAAATCTACAGTAGGTGAGTACCACAACTGCTGGCAGTGACTGTCAGACAGCTGCCATGCAAATACATACACACACACACGTACACATGTACATTCTCACACCAATGCAAATAGTTCAGAAAGAGAACGAGTAAGCAATCAAGCAAGCGAGCGAGCAAGAACAATAATGTGTCCAATACAACATCTTCTATTGCGATGGGACGATGTGCACAGCTGTACGCCAAGATAAAAGAGCAATAATATCGCAAAAATCCAACACAGTTAATGCACAGGTTTCTCATACAAATCTTGAGTTTCGTTATGATTTCTGTTTCATTCAAGCTTGGTTTGAAATTATTACAAAAAAAACAAAAACCTCAACAAAGACAAGCAAAACTGAATTTTATATCACCCATTTATTTTATCCTTACCGTTTGACTTTTATCTAATTCCCAAAAAAAAAAAAAAAAAAAAAAAGGAATACATTTCTCGTACGTTATTTGTTTTTCGGCGTCCTTCTATTTACAGCAACCGGTCGGCCAGCTCGGAGCAAGATAACTCAGATCAGTCCGAGCACTCGGAGAAATCGCCATTGGTTAGCGCGAGGTTAGACAATCTTGCTAGGCTCTTTTTTAGCAAATCGATGCCAGCGGAAACCGGAAGTAGAGATACCATAGATTCAGTACTAACAACCAGGTTGCATATTCTATTTAATTGTGTATGAATTTTTAACCAATTAATTAACCAAAAATATTTCCATATTAAATTTTTTTAATTTCTAACCTTCTCCACCAAACCCCAAAACTAATTTCGTATTTTGTATCTTTTACTCCCCCAAACACACACACACTGAAACACACAAAAGAGACTTCAAACTCAACCATTGTATCTACATAAACCTTCCTTATACTATATGTAATACATACTACAAATTGGCAAACGTTCTACTTTATACTTTTCCTTTGCTCTCTCAAGTATCTTCAAGTGATGCTTCTCCTATGTTTCCGTTACTGTTACGTTTCGATTTGGTTTCATTTCGTTTTTGGGTTCGTTTCTTTGCGTTTTCAATCGCTTTTTTCTATAGCCCAAAAAACACTTTGCATGCTCAATAAATAGCGGCTAATGGCGTTCGCAATGCTTTCACGTAGATCTAGATCTAAATAGTGCACAAAAACCACAATTTAAAACACTCTAATGCATATGTATACTATAAATATTTAAGCAACAGCAACCAAAGCAACAACCGACACTCAACAATTTGAACTTGAAGCGCAAAACACGATGAAAAAAAAAAAAAAAATTTACTGCAAAAGTTTTGAAGTGAATTTGCGAAATTGATTATGAACTAATAATTCTTTATTTTTGGGATGAACAAAATGAAATTAATTGAAGGAAACAAAGAAAAACTGTTGAATAATCTTTTGAACAATTGAATTCCAACTGAAACATACTTTAGACCTTGCTGAGACCCTTCGCCCCAGCCCCCTCTTCACCCTCTTTAACCACAGCAAAGCACAGAACGCGGCCATAAAAAGCAAAGTCAGCAGAAAATATGCTTTTATTTTTTTGATAAAATAAAATGAGATAATAAAATGCATTTCCAGCAGAGAGAGAGAGAGAGAGGGAGAGACGTAGCCGCAGGTGAAAGTTGCCAAGGTGAAATTCTCGAATTAGACGCAAGCACAAAAATTGCAAATTAAATTATCAACTTGGAAAATTTTCGCTAGCGGAAAAAGGAAGCGCGCTCCGCATTCGCGCCTTAGCGAATTGATGAAAAGTCCCACATTTGTGTTTGTGCGGGTTGCCTTTACCTGTGCGTATGTGTGTGCGAGTCTTTGGAATGTGCTTTTGCAGAGTGTAGCTGTCTGTCTGTCTATCTTTCGGTCCGCGTGTGTGTTTGCCACTCTTCGTGCCGCGTGCTGAGCCGTGTGATGAATGTGCAAGCGAGCGTAAGCTTCAGTTCGCGTGTGTGCGAGCAAAACATCTATTTGTGTGCGAATTCGACTCGTTGCCTCATGTACGTGTGTGTGTGTGTGTGCCAAGGTTTGTGCGAGGGTATGCGTGCCTCTAACGAGCATCGATATGGGAGTGTACCCACTCAGACCCTTGAGCCCCAAGCCAGCCCTGCTAAGTATGCAATAAAAAATTTCACACTCGAGCACGCTAATTATGGAGCTCGGCACCTCCCAGAAGCAACTGGCCTTAGAGTGTGTATTGCCATGGCAATATCTGTTCATATTTTTATAGCAACGTTTCTCCACGTTTTCGTTTTTCGTTGGATTCTGCGAAATGTTAGGGTTGCCAACATTGATTGAGCTGTTGTGACGTTCAGCAGAATGCTTCGCATTTGTATCACTTAAGCCATCAGATTGAACACGGCATACGAGGCAAGCTTTGTTTGAAATTGTTTCGCATTTTCACAGGAAACTGAAATTCTAGGAAGAGAAGCAAAGGAACTGAAGTTTTATTGATTTGAACTTTGCTATAATGCAAGCTTTGTGCAGAATTTCTCTGAGAATTCAATTTCAGGATTTGGATTATACCCAATGTGAACAGATTTCGCTCTTTAAATATATTCTTTAAAATACTTACTCTGGTTGCTTTTAAGTAATAAGTTCCGCACTTTTTAAAGACAATTTTCTTCTCTTTTAATTCAATCTTTTCACCCTAATTCACTTATTTAAATGCCGCCCCATTGTGATGCTAACGAGGTGCGTCCTCTACCCAACAAGTGTGTCGAGTCCTGTGTAAATATTATTCAAGCTGTGTAGAGACCGCCCCAGCCGCGTTCAGCGCGGGCTAAGCAAAAAAGCCTAATGGCTTCAGCAGCTGCAGCTGTAACAAAAAAAAAATTGTAGGCTAAAATTAGCTTAAGCAAATAGAAAGTGCATTTATGCGCACATGGGGCTACATGAGCCATAACATATGGCTGTGTGTACGTATGTGCCATGCGATAATAGTCAAGGTCCTGGCACTTGTAAACACAACAACAAACAGAGCAACAACAAGCGAACAAGCGAACAACAATAGCAACAGCAACATCAACAGCAGCAAAGTGCAGTTGTGAAGAAACTTACAAAAAAACAAACGTTTCTCATACGCAACGTTGGCCAAAGCGCCAGGCCAAGCATTTAAAGCAACATGAGCCGAACATGTTTAGTGTGTGTGTGTGTGCTGTGTTTTCTCATGCCTTGCTATGTTTTTCACTTTTCGGTTGCTCTGACGCAATAAACTTTCGGCCACACACACAAACGTTGGCACTTGTATAAATTACACATACGCCACGTTGGTCGCAGCACAAACCAAAGCCAGCCAAGTCGTTTGGCCAACATTCGTGACACGCAGAGAGATACAGTCATACAAACACTCGCACACTTGTCGCTGTTGCCTTATTACATTTTCAAACACATGCTAAACTTAACCCGAGGATGTGCTTAACCTTCGCTCTGTTTTGATTGAGTGGCCTGTGAGTGTTTTCTCTCATGAGCCTGTGTCTCTTCCATGCTGAGTGCACGGCCTCATATGTGAATGTGGGTCTGTGTGTGTGCACTCGAGATTGTATTTGTGTGTGTCTGTGTCTTTGCCAGCGCTCTTTTCTTCTCCTTTCATTCGTCACTTCTTTTTAGCCTCTTTTACTACACAATTAAGCCGCAGCAACTCGAGACATAAGACACGAGACTCGACACTGCAGTTGCTTTCGTTTTGACACGCTTTTCCTTTTCACTTTATCCACTTTGCAAAAAAAAACGTAAAAATATAAGTAAAACAAAAAATCCACCTTCACACAACCCTCCCATTTTCTCTTTTCTGCTGTCGTGTTTTCTCTGTGTTCCTTCGCCTTTTTTTTTTAAAAATAAACAAATAATAAATTGCACAACAAAACGAGAAATGAAAACATGTTAAACTCTTGCTTCCGTTTCCGCTGCGCCATTGTGCAGGCAGGTTCTGTCGTTATCTTCCCGCCCAGCCACCACTCTCCTCTTTGTGGGCCACTTGTTTTTTGGCAACATTCATTTCAGCAGATCCTCCTACTTCCCGCACCACACATGTGGTTCGTTTTGAGGCTTTTCTCGCTTGGCTGTTGGGAAAATTATTTTCCAACAAGTTTTTATTACATTTTGGTGTTCAATTTGAATGCGGCTTGCATGTCAATGCCAGGCACACAGGCTTACCAGGCTTGCCAGCACCTTGTTTACCGTTAAACTTTTGCCAAATTGTGCAACAATTGTCATCTCCGGTTGCCGTGCGACAATGTACGATGTGGTCGGTTGTGCAATTGCTCAAACGTGTCCATGTGGTTGCCTTGTCGAGAGAAACTTGTCGATGCATTACGGCATTTCCACTTGATGTTGCTGACATTTTGAATACTCAAGTTTTCGCCCGAACAAATTGATTGTTGCATCTGATGAATTTTAATTGGAATCAATTTTACTTAGAAGAGATTTAGTTGTATTAGTCTACTCTCTATGCGAAATAAGTGCTCTCAAATGTCTAATCCCATTACTGGGAAAAGAACTTAATGAATTACTTTTCGAACTGGTTTTATGCTCCGGTTTAATTATGCAAATTAAAAATGAAATTTTTGTGTGTGGATTTTTCAGAGCTTTAATGGGTGTATCTGCAGCAACCGCAAATAAAATATTTACAACAAAAATAAATTAAACAAAACGGGACTGTATAATTATAATAACCGCGGGTCGAGTGCAAATTACAAAATTGAAATTGTTTATCTCCCTCAGTTTGTTTGTTTTGTTTTTGTGAGTGCGGTCGCAAAAAGGGACAAAATGAGCGAGCGCTTTAATAATGTACATAAATCAACATAATCTCATCATGAATGTCCCAAAAACGTTCTGTAGACATTGTCATGATTACTTTAGCTAGTTCCTCTTTAACTTTCCATAGTTTTGAAAACAACAAATTTCCTTACTGAGCCTGAGAACTGAAGAGTTTACCGTGCATAGAGGGAAAACAACTAATGTGGTTTGTTTTGTCTTGCAGACCCAACATCAAGTACCAGTACTCGGCACTGGACAGCGGCAATGGGATTGTAGAGCGCAGTCCACGCGAGCGTGCACAACGGGAACGCGCACTGAATGCAACACAGGAATGGATACAGAGCGCCAATGGGCGATACGAGGTGATTGCTCATCTGGATGAGATTGGGTCGCGGCATGGCAAAAACTGGTTTCTGGTCAACGATGCATCGGTAAGAATAAAGTGACACCCTAATAGATAAAGATATTATACTCGTTTCAATTCTGCTCTAGGTACGCACGGATCGCCTGCTGACGCTGCTGCCGCTGCCCACAGACTGCGTCGCCTTCGAAGATCTGCCGCCCAATGAGAGCGCACGAGATATACTAATGGAGTTGCTCGGCTCACTGCATCATCCGTACATTTATCCCGTGCTCGACTTGGGCTTCTTGCGCAACAGCTCGCATAACTATGCCTGCCTCGTGACGCCCTTCAATTCGCGCGGCAGTCTTAAGGATCTCATCTTTAAGGTAAGCTAGAAAAACTCGGAGGAGATACATATATAGATAATGATGATCAACTTCTGTTGCAGGCCCAGTGGAACGAGCCGTGGGCGCGCAAGTATACACGCAAGCCGAATGGGCTGCCCGTCAGCCAAGTGCAGCGCCTGGGCCGTCAAATTCTGGAGGCATTGCTGTTCCTCAAGGAACGCGGCTTTCCACTGCACGGACATCTGCACAGTGGCAATGTTATACTACAGAACGGAGCAGCCAGGTGAGTACCATATGGAATGAACAGTGTTCTGGCATTTCTCTCGTTTACGTCATTTTCATAGTTTATATGCATATTAAAGAATTTTCACAATTTAATTTTGCCAACCTCAATAAAATTCAAATTAAAAGCAATTCAACAAAAATCGCTGCCTATTTCAGGCACACCAGACAGGGGGAGGGAGGGCATTATAAATGCATCTAAAATTACCTTTTCAGCCCAACGCATGGCAACGTTTTTCAATGCAGGTGACAGGGCGTACACACGCCCCCATTTGCAGCTGCACCCTCACACACACGGACGTACACACTCGCATACTCATGCCCAATAGCAGCGTAAATGGCTGAGGCAAAAAAAATAAAAACCCTTTCAGCTTTTTGCCATTTTCATATAAATGCTGCAAAATATTCGTATGACAATGTGGGCGTGCGTGGGCGAAAAGGGGGCGTGTGGTAGCAAAAAGGAACACTCGCACACACACACACGAACACACGCATAGAGAAAGAGGATACGCTAGAAGTCGATTAAAGTTTAAAGTTCGTTATGGCAAATTCACATGACCCAATTCAGTAGGAAGTTGCTTTCGAGCTGCCTGTGCGACATTTAAATAATGATTTTCATATGAATTACTATGGCATTTACCGTTAAGCGTGTGGGCCATTTCCCTGGGCTATTAGACGATTATAGTTGGGACCGCAATAAGTATAGAAAGGGCGCAAGTATGAAATAAATGGATGAAATGGAGGTCACAATCAACCCACATGCGCCCCATTAAGCTAGCTTAGTAGGAAAGAACGAAAGGAAATCCTTTGGTATCCTAAATATCATCGTCTCTTTGGGGTTTTGTTGTCATAGTTTTGTATTCGTAACTTTTGAATAGACTTAAAAGAGTAGATCGTTTTAAAAGTATCTTAGTTTTCTGAAGTTAAACTCAAAACTTCGAAAATTTGGTGCTCTACTCTATAGGGGAATAAATGTTAAGCATTCTAAGCATTATATATCTTTTATTCAGCCGGAAATAACACAAAGGTATACTAATTCTAGCTGATAGTTAGTTGTCATAAAATATGCAGGCCAGCAATAATTTCCCAACAAGAAAATAAACTCATTTTCAGCATATATCGTGTTCTCTCAGGCTTCTTCTCTTTCTCCGAATAGCAGAGCAAACCAAGTGTGGATTGTAATATATTCACATATTAAATTTGACAAGCGTTGTTTGTCACATAAAGACATATAACACATTTTACCCATAAAAGTCGCCACGTGTTTGCCCCAAACAAAGAGGAGAGTGAGACAGAGACAGATGGATAGATAGAGAAAGAGAGAGATATTCGGCATAGCAGTATGTGTCGTTATTATGCGTGAAGGCGAGAGGCAAAATTTAATTATGCATTTTCTTTGCGGTTCCATTCTATGAGCCATGACCCTCACACTCAATTCATTTCATTTCATGTTTTAACCTTCCCTTTTGCAGATTGTCGGGCCTTGAAAACGGCCTGCTGGGCCTTAGTTCGCGCATCAATGCCGTTATGTGGTCTCGTTCCGTAACGGAAATCGAGAATGTCGACATCATCTGCTTTGGCCATCTGCTCTACGAGATGAGTACCGGCCAGGAGCTGACCACACCGAAACCGTCCATGCGGGTGCTCGAAATGGAGCTGCAGCATTATCCACAAATTGGCCAGGTATGCGAAAAGACACACTTTGATAATCCAAATTGATATACGTATAATTGAAATTCCCTTTAGGTTCTGGAAATATTAGGTCTTATCTTTGAGCCGCCTAGCGGTGTGTGCCCCTCCGTTGAGGACCTAGTCCTGTGCGATCTATTTCGCAGCATTGATTTGCGCGAACTGCGCGGACCCTGTTTCAGTGTAAGTTAAAATATCTCTGAATCTATCTTAGATATCAGCATGATAGCCACTGTTTATACTTTTGCAGACAATCAAGCCGAGCCTCAGCCGTTCCACATTGAACCTGCTGCATGCTGTCAAGAAGCGTCAATGCGCATCGCTGGGCAACTCGTTCAGTGAGGCAAGTTCACCCTGTACGCCGCCCTCGAGGCCGCATGATCGACGCACTGGGTAAGTGTTAAATCTCCGTCTCACAGCCATATAGCAATGCAGCTCACCCAAAAACACACAGACAATCAAACGGACACACATACTCTCAAGCACACACAAGCCAAATATACACGTGGAAAATCTCTTCATACATCTCTCACACATACACACACTCATCACGTATTAAAACAGTTGTCAGCAAATGGTCATCGTCGTAATATCTGTTTACGTGTCCTCTGCCGACGTCTTCTTCGGTTCACGTGTGCCTGTGTGTGTGTATGCACACTTTGTGTGTGTGTGTGCGTGTTACAGTCATCTTTATGGGCTACATTAGGGTTACGATTAGGTTTAGTAGGGTACCATAGTCAGCTTCAAAAGTCTGCATGCATTTAAATGTTTCTTTTTAGCAATTTGTTCAATATAGACATGTTCATTCATGTTTAGTTTAGTTTCTTGTTTACAAATTGTTCCTGCTTCTTTAGATGTTTAGAGTCTTTAGTAAAAAACCAAGAGTAATACGAGCCGCAGCTGTCATTTCATAAAGTTTTGTTTGCCCCACGTTGGGCGCCCACGTGTGACTGAATACGCTCCTGGCACTTGGTTAGTGCATTTCGGGTTAATAAAGGGCCACACATGCACGCAAATGCCGCTGCCACTGCCCAAACGAGTGTGTAACTTAGAATGATGTGTTAAATAAGAACACAAAAACTGCAAAAAAGGAGAACACAAAACAAAAGGTGAACACAAAATGAGAGCACACAAAAAATGGCGTCGTAAACTAAATGTGCGTGTGTATGTGCATGTATGTGTGTCTGCGTGAATATCTGTAGCTGTGTAAAAGTAGCTGACGTCTGTGTGTGTGCATCTCGTCCGTCTGTCAGTCTGTCTGTCTGTCCAACTGTGTACTTTGCTGTGCGTGCCTGCGGTAATTATGGTAATGTCCCGGCCGAGATCCCAGCTCGCTCTTCCTCGCTCTGTCCCTGTTTCTCCCTGCCTCTCCCTCTCCCTCTGGCCAACTGCCTTCCACTCGGCCTGTCAGTATAAAGTGCTTTAAAATTATGCATACAAGACAAGAATGTAATTAAGTAATAACCGGCAAGTAGGAAGTGAGATACGGAAGAAGCAGGAACAGAAGGAGAGGGAAAACAACTACAATACGAACGTTATACAACTTTTATGAAATGCCCAATTCACATCGTTGTTCATACTATATATTTTAAGCATCTTTCCCTCAAAACAATCTCTCAGTGTAAATTTATCTTTTGCTGCCTAACAAATCGCATGTCTTTAATAAAACTAATAAAAAAAACAAACAAATATTTAATATTCAATATTATATATAATAACATTCTATGTAGTAGAGGAATCTCTCAACTAAAGTATTTTGTATGCCATGTTTACTCTCTCTTTCTCTCTACCAAAAACCGAAACCATCTTACCTATATATAAATCTATATATATGTATGTACCATATATGTTTAAATGATATATTCATATATGCCTTAGTGTTGCGAACCCAACAACAGTTATGAATAAACTGAAAATGAACCAGTTGCAGTTACACAAGCCTCATCTACTATACATCGATACATACAGATCAGCTCTTGAATGTCTATTAACGTTCATTTTTGTTTACCTTACATACGTGTGTGTTTTATTTATGATTTACAAATTGTTGCATTTCTGCATTTGTTTATTTACATAACCCGTTCGAACTAACTACTACAGTGTACCGCCTGCGCCCTATGAAGTCTTTCGTATGTACTAAAAACTAACCTCAACAACAAAAAAAAAACAAACAAACAAAAAACCCGCAAAATATAAAAAAACAAAACAAAACAAAATTCAACCAAATTTACAGAGGTAAAACAAGCAAGAAACCAAAAACCAAATCCAAAGAAAACTCTCACAACAAATCACTCACAAATACAATTACTATGTGTAAAACTCTTGATAAAACAAATGGCAAATGAAATGAATAAAATCTATATATGTATACTATATATAAAATACAGCTGTATCAATCACAACAACTTTTTGTACTTGAATTGCAATTTTTGTACCCCAAAAAAAACAAACCGAACCAAAAGGAAAAAAAAACAATAACTATAACCCTAAATGGAAAGCAAGAAAAGCATTAACAAGCAAACAGATTTGTTGTTATTGTGTTTTGCAAAAAAAAAAACAAACGTGGTAAGTGGCAAATTTTTGTATGGTAAAACCGCCAGCGGCTACCGCACCATACCACCAATATACACTCCACTCTCACCGTCCACCGCCCACCGCCCACACAAAACACCTGGCACACCCATTTCAAAGATAATCTCCACAGGCATTTGTTATGTCACGGACCAAGCCGAGAAGTCATCCAACAGAGGCTAATCTAAGTTATAATTTATTTACTATGAATTTGCTGCTTAAATATCTTTAGTAAAATGCTTTAATTTTTTAACACCTGCTTACATGTTTAGTAAATGTGCACGATTGTATCTTTATGATCTTTTGACTTAGTTTATGTTTTGCATGCGAACAGGAATATTTTAATGTAGAAAACTAAAGTATTTCAGATGTTTATTTATTGAATTAACAACAGCTCTTGTATGTCTATTTAAATAAATATCTGAAATATTTGTAATTGTATTTTACTGTCTAAAATAAAACAATTTGTGTAAGCTTCACTCACATCACATTTTGTTTGGAATACATTTCCTAAGTCCTGAACTGTTTATCTCCCTCTTTTGATATCGTGATTTTGAGAACTGTATTAAAATAAATCAACCAACTTAAAAGATAATAATAGTTGTAGTAAACATTGTATAAAGTATAAAAACATAGGAAACCCCTTGCTTGATAGTTGAAAGTTCACTTCACGAGGTAATGTAAAAAGTGAAAACTAAAGGGTATATTCGAGTACAAAGTAAAGTCGTCATATCAAAGTACAAACTTTGGATACCCCAACCAAGTTCTTTGTGTACTTAAGAGATCAATTTAGTTCATCCGCTAGTGAATAGTACAAGCCTTTCTACTTAGAGCAATCTACTTTGCAGTGCTGCCCATGCAATCAACATGGCACTGGCATATTCCATAAGCACATTTCAGGTCTCAGGCAGCACGAACAAAGCTCTCGAGCAGTACTTGCGAATTGCACGTGCATTTGTGAACGAGTATTTATTGACGCTTCAACTGCAGCACGATGGCAGATCCCCACGCTCACGCCCACACTCACACACACACACACACACATACATATTGAATGAGTCTCACACTCACTGGCAAAGATACTCACATTCAATCACATTCATGGCGAACACATTACATGACCGGCCTAAACAAAGCCACCACACTCACTCTCACACACACACTCACTTACACACACTCAATGAGAGAGAGAGCGGGTGAAAAGACAAAAGAATCAGGTTCCATAGGCATCGTGACCTGCATCGAAGCCAAGCTGGAATCCACTAGAGCTCGCTCCACTCACACACGTACCACACCCATAGTATACCCTGCTATACCCTTATTTTGATTGTTATTCTCGCCTTGCACACAGCATCAGCCGAACAATGGACTCATTTGACATATCAAGCGACTCAGAGGAGGGGCTGCTCGAGGAGATTGTGGTGAGCGGCAACGGTATCTGTCACATGAAGAGCCTGCAGCGTTTACAGCGTTACCAGCACTGGCACTCAGCCTCCTCTGCCTCGGTCTACGGCTCTGCCTCATCCTCTTTCACACGCACCCAGCATAGGCAGCAGTATGAGCCAACCGAGTCGCCCATACACTACTGTGACCATGCGGCGCTCTACTCTGATGACAACAGCAACAGTGGACACGCCCATGAGGCACAACAACAACAACCGACACAGCCCACAATACGCTGCAGCACCAGCAGTCAAAGTAATCTGAATGTGCTGCTCGCCGAGAGCGGTATCGCTGTCGAGGAGGTGCAGGAGGAGGACGAGGCAGAAGCTTTGGAAATTGAGGCGGGCGAGGTTGATCAGGAACAGCAACAAGATGCTGCAGATGCAGTTGCCAGTGGCTCGGGGAGCGCACAACGTTTGCATGCCAACGCCTCCTCATCGGCGGCAGCCTCCTTCAATCATCAGCTGACAGCGGACATGTGCAACTACAAGAATTCCAAGAGTCGCCGTCTGGAGTACTCGCTCAAGTGTCTGAAATATGGACGCAGCAATCCCTCACAGGATTCGGCCTTTGGTTCGCTTACCGACAATGATTTGTCCATCGGTTCGTCTAGCATTCGCCTGAGCAGTTTCCAATCCATTTCGTCGCCCATCGACGAAGGTGTCGAGGATATTATTATTGCCACAACGACAGGTGGCAATGAGACGTGCCTGGAATTGGCCACCATACCACGTAGCATGGTCTCACAGGACTCGGCCATATCGTCGCCTTGTCGTGAAAGTTCACCTAGCAATTTTTTGCATATTGACGATGCCATGTCCGGAACAGGATCCACTTCATCGGGTTCCGGTTGCGGTTCACTGGGCAACATGCGTCCGCAACATTTTCCTGTATCGCTTTCGCCCAAGATTCTTGTGACAGCCACCAGCAATTCGAGTAATTCCTCCATTGCCTCCAATTCGACACATCAGCAGCAACAGCAACAGCAGCAGCAACAACAACAACAGCCACAACAGCAACAGCAGCAATTTGATCCGCCCAAAATCCTTGTTAATGATCAGAATTCCATCTACACCACATCGCCTTCGAAGCGCTCCAGCATGATTGAGGTCTTCTCGCAAAAGTATCGCGTCAGCTCATTCGAGGATATGTCCCCCAAACGCTCTGGCTCCGACAAGCATCATTTAAAGCATGTGAATCGTCTGGCATTTCGTTCACTGGAGGAGGAGCGTCGCATCGACAACGCCTTCATGCCCATGGCTGATCGCACCCACTCGGACAATCGCGTCAATATGCAGAGCGAGAAGTACAAGAAGTTGACGCATGCCTCGTTCCGCATCAGCAAGACTTCGTCGGATCAATCGCCCACCAATCATCCCAGCTGCAGCATGGAGTTGCAACGCACGGGCAGCTCCAGCGGCGGCGGTAGTCAGCGACAGACATTGTGGCGCGATAGTAAATTCTATCGCAAAAATCGCATTGCCAAGAGCAACGATTCGCTGCTGGAACATTCGCCAAATCATTCGAATCACTCGTCACATTCGGCTCGCCTATCGCCCAGCTCGTTGCGTGACAATCACTACGAGAGCAGCTGCTGCTCCACGCAGAGCAGTCGCCGTTCGCTCAGCGGCAGCCAGCAGATGTTGAGCGTGACCACAAGCTTCTGTGGCACCGCCAACGGTCAGGTGCGTCGCTATTGCAGCTCGAAAAGCGAGGATCTTGGGGAATCATCGGACTATCTGCGTGTCATGGACGCACGCAAATCGTATTCGGAACGGCATCTGGTGCGGCTCAAGCAGACGGCCATCAATAATACGCACAGCGGTAGCGAGGACGAAATGAGCTTCAACGATGACAATAATGCCACATCAACATCAGCAGGACATCAGCAATTGCAGCCGCCGGCACACCGTGGCAGTAATCTTAGCTGGAGCAGCTGCTCCATAAACCATCTGAAGACGACCAATATTAAGACCACATCCTTGGCCACGCTTACCTGCCAATCGAATTTAGGCCAAACCAAAGCTCCTTCCAACTCCTCCACCAGCTCCTTTGCCTCGGCCCATGGGGCAACACCACCACCACCAGCTACTGCCAATAACAACAACAAGACGCCCAGCTATCGTACCCCATCCAAATCCCTTGATCAGGCACTCAACGTGACCACTAGCAGCAATAGCAACAGCAGCAGCAGTAGCAACAACAGTAGCAGCAACAGTGCCGCTGCCGAGGACAACAGCTCGGTGGATGAGTCACCCTCGAGGCGCACCCTCAGTGGCGCAGAGCTGTCGCGCATCTTTGTCATGGACATGGACGATACGCCCGGGAGCAGTTGCAGTGAGGAGAAGACGCCGCTGCTCGACAGTGTCGAAATGTCGCCTATAAGTCCAACCGAGCCGTACTCAGAAATGGACAAGCTGTAAGCTTGCATGAAAAACACTGCAGCAACACAACTACCGGTGGAACTATCGAAATATGCTTCTTATAAAGAGATTAATAATGAGTTAATTTTGAAGAGGCAACTTTAAAATCTACTTTATTGGATACCGATACTATTTTAATAGAGCTATCGATAGTTGCACGGCTTAGCAGAACACGCACACTCCCACACAAGAAAACACGTATTAAGCAGCCGATATGCAAAGCATGTGATAAGATACGATATATATGAATGTATGTACTTACCAATAGAAATCGAAACGGGAACCATCAGAAATTGAATTTTAGGCTTTTTATGGCTAGCAGAATAAAATAAATATGTATGCTTAATGGTTGGAGTAAGGCTTATTCCGCCTCGGGACACTGATCACACACTATACACACGTTTACCAACACTTCTGGCAAACTAACAAACTTATACTTATATGGTAGCATGACACTTGCAATTTGCTGCAACCGCGTCGCCACTCGCCTTTTCAAACACTGCAAATGGGTTTGCATTCAACTTTTATCGGTGTCCCATTAACATTTATGGCTTAAGGTCGTGGGACTGCATTCGCCTTCGCAAGAACCCACACTAAAAGCTTTCTTCTGGTAACAATAATTGTTTCTTTATATGTATTGTATTTTACGCTTATTGTGTACAAGTTGACAAAACGCTTTAACAGCAATTAAATCTCTACTGATGTTTTTCAACTCTCTAGACTGCTAAGCAAAACAATATGAAAACAAAACAAAAGAAAACAAGCAAAAATGCAAATAAAGAAAAATACGTGCATCTAATACACCGCCATCCTTCTGATGATGCTTTTTTTTTTAGCAAAATGTTTTCGAACTCGAGATTATATACACATTAAATGTAGCTAATTACACGGTTAAGACTTAAGCTTCGCAGCGAGTATTGAAAATATTTTACTGTAGCTTAAAATCATTTTAAAGCCCAGCAAAAATACAAATGGGTCACGTTTTAAATGCAAACATAATTATATGTATGTATATTTAGGGGGAAAACAAGCCAAAACCAAATAAAACTACATATTTAAAGTAAATACAACTAAATGCAATTTAGTATAAAACAAAACAGCAAACAGCATACGCTAAATAGAGTTCTAATGTTTTAGCAGGGGCTTTATTTTCAGTTACAATGGAACGGAACGTATATATGAGATACAGAAATCGGTCTAAATCAGAAAAAGAAATAGAGGATCACATGCACAGCAAAGGGAGTATACGAATATACAAAAGAAAAGTGAAAGTAATCAAACAAAAGAGTTCAAAGAAACTTCAAGAAATATACATACATATATACATAAAATAATTCTTATCTTTGTTTGGGTTGATTTTGTTTAACGATAAAAGAAAACCAAACATGCGCGTACATTTAATGTAAGGATGCACTCAAATGTCGTAAAAAAAACCAAATCAATGAAATGCCGTTTAAAATTAAATCCAAATCGGGAAATATTACTCGTACATTCTAAGAACTAAGCAAAGATAACGAAAAATACAATACAAAAATACAATCAAATTTACAACAAACATATATCACGAAAAATCACTCAAGAAAATATATGAGATACAAATATATATACAATATGTACCACAGAAAATAAAATACCTATACATTTAGATTGCACGCACCTAGCGAAATGCACTTTCATGGAAAGTCCCCGAAAACATACCCACAATTCTATTGCTACAGATATTGTACATAGAAATTGAACAGAGCACAGAGTTCCACATTCAATCTAACATACTACAATACATAAATAATGCAAATACAGTCGCTTTTAGTTTTATTATTATCTATGATTGATAAGTATTTAGAAATTGTTTTCATCTTTAAGATTACGTATTACAGAGCTTGTGTAAATTTATTTAATAAGTACGATTACATAGTTTCAATATTCTTGTGTGTCCCTTTAAAATGTTGCCCGAATTTTTAACCAGGTGGACGGCACCATTCGAAAATAGAAATCGCCCCGTAAAAAAACAATTTTAAAAAAGCTAACAATGTAAAATTATTTATAGAATCGGTGATATTAAGATGAATATTTTTATGATTTTAAAGTTTGGAAATAAAGAATATAAGTCTAGAAGTCCAATTTTAATATTTGTATGAATGAAACGGTTCATAAATGGTTATTGAGTTCGTTTGTAATAAAATATTTTTATAGTCGTTTATGGCAAGCCTTAAACTGGCGGTAGCTTGGTGTTTTACAGCACTGTTTTACAATATATCGATGAAAGCCATGCGATATATTTTATAGCGGAGCTATCGACGTGCCGCCACCAGTGCCGGCTGTTGTCATAAATATCGATAACACATAAACAAACGAAATAGTAGCAAGCATCAAGCAAAACACATTAAAATGGCAACGTTTAAGCCAAAATTCATAAAACCCGATACGGACGATGCTATTGTCGAAGGCGGTGCTGAACAGGAGGCGCAGAGCTCCGCATTTGTATTCAATGCCCACCACAATCTCGGAATGATGGAGCAGCGCGATAAATTGCCCATTCGTAAGTACCGCGACCAAATACTTTACTGCCTGGAGAACCATCAGGTGGTCATACTGGTTGGTGAGACGGGCAGCGGAAAGAGTACTCAAGTTCCGCAGTATCTCTACGAACTGGGCTGGCATGCCAAAGGAATGATTGGTATAACAGAGCCACGCCGGGTGTCCACAGTCACATTGGCAAATCGCGTGGCTCAGGAACGCGGTGAACTGGTGGGCGACACTGTAGGTTATGTGGTGCGTTTCCAGGAGCGCATGTCGAGCGAGACGAAAATCAAGTTCATGACAGAGGGCATACTACTGCGCGAGCTGCTAGCGGACCCGCTGCTCACTCAATACGGGGTCCTCATTGTGGACGAGGCACATGAGCGGAACATGTTGACAGATATGGTTCTAGGACTACTCAAGAAGATACTGCGGAAGCGTAACAATTTAAAGCTCATCATCTCCTCGGCCACCATCGATGCGAGCTTCTTCAGCGAATTCTTCAGCTGGCCCGGAGCTAAGCCTGATGGCAAGGAGATAAGCATCAAGCTGAGTATCGAGGGACGCATGCATGCCGTTAATCACTACTATCTGAATGAGCCTTGTGCAGATTATGTCAAGGAAACAGTGGAAACAGTTTGGAAATTGAATCAGAAGGAGCCACCAGGTGACATACTCGCTTTTCTGACCGGCCAGGATGAAGTACTGGAGGCGCTAGATCTGCTGCGCGAGTATATTGCCAGCGCTGAGATCAACAATCTCAAGGTGCTGCCCATGTATGGCAGCATGACGAGCAACGATCAGTTGGCTGTGTTCTTTACCCCACCCAAAGGCGTGCGTAAGGTGGTGCTGGCCACCAACATTGCAGAGACATCTATAACCATTCCGGGTATAGTGTATGTCTTTGACTGCGGCTTCGTCAAAGTGAATTGGTACAACCCGACCACATGCAGCGACAGTCTAGTCGTTGTGCCTGTCAGCAAAGCTTCGGCCATACAGCGTGCCGGTCGTGCTGGTCGTGTGCGTCCTGGCAAAGTGTACAGACTCTTTACAAAGCAGGACTACGAAGGGCTTGCTCCACGACAACCGCCCGAGATGCGTCGCAGTGAGATGAGCGGCGCTGTGCTGCAGCTGAAGGCTCTCGGCATAAGCAACATTTTACGCTTTGACTTTCCCTCACCTCCACCAGCGAAAAATCTGTTGTCAGCCTTGGAGACGCTCTACGCACTGGACGCTATTGATGAGCAGGGTCAGCTGACTAAACCTGTGGGCTTCCTGCTGGCCGAGCTACCATTCAGTGCCATGTTATCCAAGATGTTGTTTGTGTCTGGAAAAATGGGCTGTGCTGAAGAGGTAATCACAATTATTGCTATGTTGCAGGTGCAATCGATATTCTCTAGGCCAGCATCGGCAGCGGCCCAGCAAAGTGGACGCATTGCACATCGTCACTTTGAGGTGGCCGAGGGGGATCTGATAACAATGCTGAATATATACACGGCCTTCGTCGAGGAGGGCATGACAAAGGAGTTCTGTGGACAATACTATCTCATCTATCGGAATCTCAAACGTGCCTGCGAGCTGCGCGAACAGTTGATCACTCTGGCAAGCAGAAAATATGGAATACCCATTTTCTCCTGCAAGGGGGATGTGGAAATGATCTGCAAGTGCATCACTGCTGGGTTCTTCACTCAAGTTGCATATCTGCATCACTCTGGCGTTTATAGACAGATCAGCAGCGGCTCTGAACTGGCCGTACATCCCAACTCTACGCTCTATACACTTCCCCAGGCACAGTATGTGGTGTACGGTGAGCTGCAGCAGACGACGAAGCTCTTCATGAACCACTTGACCGTCATCAAGAAGGAATGGCTAACGGAACTTGCGCCACATTACTATCAGCAGACCACAGTGCGCGATTAACAAAAGGTAAAGTTTTACATAATTATACAGAAAATACATGTAATGTGCCTTAAACAACTAAAATTATAGGATAACGATGATGTCAAGTGCAATCCCTAACCAGCGGCTACACGTCCACGGCCTTGGAACATCATCATCGACTCGGGACCACGTATAACACGCGACATCAGCTCCCAGCACATTTTGGCGGGCAACAAACTGCAAGCAGGAAAAAGATTCATTAAATTTGATTAACAGAAAGGCAATCTTCAACTACAAACTTACCACTTCAGCGGCGTCAGGAGCCTAATAGAGTTTGGCAACACACACCAAACCTCGTTGCGCTGCACTGCACCCACAATGCGATCTGCAACATATTGCGGTTCCAACATGGGCTGCATGCGCGGTTTGACGCCAGTGAACATGCCCGTATTGATGTAATATGGGCATATCAAGCTCATATGGATCTCATCGTAGCCATGCGCCTTTAAGTCGGTCAACAGACTTTCGTGGAAGCCAATGCAGGCGTATTTGGTGGCAGCATAATCACTGCAGCCATAGGTACCCAGCATACCCGTCACAGAGCCCACCGTGACAATGTGACCACGATTACGCTTCATCATGTGCGGCAAGAAAGCTTTCACTGTCCAGTAGTGCGAGATGATGTTGATGTTGTACGTGTTCTGGATGACACGATCGTGAAGCTCCCAGAATGGCTTGCAACACACAATACCAGCATTGTTTACGAGTATATCCACTTGACCCACATCCTCCACAACCTGTGCGGCGCGCTGATAGATCTGGTCTCGATCTGATATATCCACTACATAGCCCTTGCAATTGCTGTAGCCATGTTTGGCCAACAGATCAACCGTAGTTTTGATGGCTGTCAAAAAAAGAGTTCCAGTTAGCTAATCTGTTTCGTAAATGTAACAAACGCTTTCTCCCGATCCGAGTTCCTTAACCCGTCGACTTGCTAATTGCCAGACCTCATGCGCTTCAAACACTTAGCTAGCCGATGTTAATTACCCGTAACGTTGGGCTATGGAAACTCACCTTCTTGATTGATATCCCAGATGACAATACGCGCCTCCAGTCTGGCAAAGTTGAGCGCTATCAGACGACCAACGCCACCACCTCCGCCCGTTATAAGCACCACCTGACCTGAGATGTTCTGTGAAGTTAAAGTGAAACTCAATTAACAGCTTGTAAATATTGGATTCAGATGAATATAAACTAAGTTAATGTAATTCGTAAGGATATCATAAATAGCTTAAGTTGTTAGTGTAGAGAAAGGTTTATGAAGATGGCGTACACTATAAAGACTGTTAAAAGAAAAGACCTATAGATGCATTAACTATGTTACATATAAAGACGAATGAATGCGTTTAAGTCAATGTGATAAAAGCATAAAGTATCTCAATTGTATAAAAGCAAACTTTATCTTAAGCTATAATAAATTCTGTTAATTCGACTTTAAACCACAGCTAACAATAGTACAATATAACACACTAACAAAAAGGAAACTGAATTTTAATTCAATAAGATCTATGCATGTTTACGGACATTCATTTAAACTTGAAAGATAATCACTTTACTATTTTAAAAACACAATTAATCAATGTTAACAAAGCAACTGCATGTTTACACCTGCTCTCCATGCATTATGACTGTGGACCACGCACAGTTCGTAGATAAAAAGGTGCGACACACATATTTTAAAGTGCAGTAAAACGAATACCGCATATTGAATATTGAATATCAAATGAATGGTTCACCAAGTTGGGAGCGCAAATTGCAACATGCCAGATGCTTAGACTATAATTTAAAAACTATTTTGCAATACGTTGCCATTTTGACATTAATTTTTTTGTTACAACGAAGACGATGCGAAGTCTACAGGCAGGTTTATTCGTGCGCTACGAAAGAGGCATATCAGTTTGCATAATGCGATGGACGAAAAGAAAAGCGCCTATTTTAGATACTTCGTTAATGCTGCGTATTATTATTTTTACGTGATTTTTTGTTTTATGCTTTGCGCTGTGCTTTATGCTGCAGTTGATTATATGGTTGTTACAACAACAAAACTCACGAAAATAATCTAAACAATGACAAAAACAATGTAAAACGTAGCGGAAAACCCGTTGTCGAAAACCAACCGGAAAAGCATTTCCTTACAATATGGTAGAAAGTCTGTTTGAATGTTCTTGCTGCTGTTGCTGTTTGGGATGCGCTTCTTTTTCTGCGACGTTGGTACAAGTCGAAACTAATTTCAATGTCATCTCCATCGAAAAACAATTGCAAATATTTGACGATTCTGTGGTAGCCCAAGCACCATTAAAAGTGACGTCGACGAATACCCGAAAAATAAAAGACCACTCACAAATTGTGCAAATAGACAAACGAAACGAGACGAGGCGATTCGAGTCGAGTCGAGTCGATTTCATTCATTGACCAAACGGCGCAAACATTTGGCCCATTAAAACAAATCGTAGCGGCGTGTGAACAACTATAAATTTTATACTTGAAGTTTTTTTCTGTTTTTGTTTTATTTTTTTTTTTTTGACATGCCAACGGCAACCACTGAGGCCTGTCCAAACAACGCCACCGTTTTGTTTAACAGAGTCTTGGCCAAAAATTGCAAATGAAACACAAAGCCCAAATAAATTGGAAAGTTTATAAGCCATAAAAAAACGATGTGTGAAATTTCGTGAAATACTCTATAGAAATTTTGGCAGTTTTACAATTGGAAAAGTACTGGTACTTATGTTAATGAAACCTCTATAGAACTTGTACCTTCTACTTTTATCTTTGCATTGTCAACAAAAGCTGTGAAGATCTACAAACAGGTTTCTGCCAAAAAACTGTAGATACTTTTTCGTGGCACTTTTGATCTTACCAATGACATTTGATATTTCACTTATGATATTTAAGACGAACTGTGCGCTAGTTTCTAAAATATTTTATATTATTATAGTACTTGTTAGACCTTTATGCCCTTTGACCGTTGTTAAAATAAATTGATATAAATATTGTAATAAATCTGTCAGTCAGCGTGTTTAACCTTCGTCATGAAATTGGCACTTTTTCTATTTTGTGGCTTAATGATGAGAAAAGAGAAATAAAAACAAAAATCGAAAAGAAAATAAAAGTGTACAGCATGAAATTTTCGAAACTACAATTTGCCGAATAAAGTTGCTGGGGCGTTAAACACTGTATAGACGCTTTTCGAACTGAGATATTGAATATTTTGATTAATTGTGCAAAATTCAAAAATATGTGTCGGCATAGTTTCCGAAAATAATTAAATTATTTTACGGCAATGCCCATAAAAACCTTCATCTCGTGTTAACATGATGCAGCTTCTTTAGTTTTTTGTCGCGTTTTTACGGTTTTCTAATCATTTTGATTTCCTTTACCTTCAACTTTCTAAACCGTTCGGGCAACATTGTATAATAGAGCGTTTCCAATAGGTAAAATGCGGACTTCAATGTGAATATAATTAAATCCAAGAAAAATTGGTAGAAAGCACGCAACGGTTTATCCATGTGCAGCAGTCCTGGGGGCGTGGCAGTCGTCATATTGCAAAAAATTTAATGATCGATGGTTCGTTTCGTTTCGATTCAATTGTTGTTTTGAACTTTAAGTCCGCCGCGGAGTAAGGCAGGATGAAGGGAAAGGCCTTGTATTATATTACTGGCAATCGACTGTCTAACACGTGCGGTGCAATTCAAGTTTTGGGTATGCGAATCGCGTTCGTTGATTAAGGCACAAACGACACACAATCACAGACACACACACAGACAATACGTATCTGTGTCTTATGGCTTTTATTCGAGCCTAGTTGGGCCAACACTTTGCATACTAACGAACTTGCTACAAGACAACGACGATGACGACGCGATCGCAATCTGAATTCAAATGATATTCGCCTTAAATTTCACTAGTTATGCACAACACACTCTGCGATTGTCTGTTTTATTCGCTTTTATTCACTTTTATTCGTTTTGCGCAGGCGCGCGCGTTGTTTTATTCAAATTTCGTCTTCAGTTCGTAAGTATCGTTGTCGTATCGTTTTGTATCTTTCTATTTACGATCACCTGGCCAGTGAGTGTGAGTGTGCCGTGCGTGTCGCCGTCCGTTTATGCTGAAGCCACAATACCGACTGAAACCTATTGCCAGCCAGCCGGTGGAATCGTCTTATGCCTCACCGAGCTAGCTCGCTTACTTTTTCTGTCTTTTTTTCCCCCTCTACCGTTTTTATTTTGGTGGTGGGCGCAGCAGCTCGAGGCCTGCCACAAGATTCACAAACAAAAGTCGTGACCGCAGAAATAGCAATACGACAACAACAAAAGCCACAGCTGCCGCAGCAGCCACACCGAGCACTTTCCTCTTGGCTCTGTCTAGTTGGGCTGTTGTAACTATGCTTGAGAAGTTCACAGAACCAGTTTTTGTTAGTTACAGTATTATATAACTTGAGATACATTTTTTCATTGTGTGAATGTAGATTAAGTGTTGAGATATACTAGTGGGGAAAGTGAACTGCGTCCGAGTGTAAGTTGTGAGTTTTCTTTGAATTCTAGCGGATGTATCTTTTGGATGTGTTTTGAATTGTTTGAAATATAAATAATCATGGCATGCTTTTAGGCGGTAAGTAGTAAATTAAAACTTAAATGTTGAAAATATTTGTTATTTATTCAACATTCGCAGCTTTTTGGACTCTTTTCATTTTAATTTACATTTTATTTTTAACTCAAACACATTTAGATACATTTGTATCTGCATCTTGTAACTATACTGCAACTGCACTTGTACTGCAATATATTTGTGGTTCCGCGGTTCAACTCCCAGTGCAGGCAGACTGTAAAATGTTTTTCATAATTATATATTTTATATTTTTTAAATTTTAATAAATTATCAATTATTTTATAAATGGTTTTGCCTACTTAGTCGTTTTTTTAACCCCAAAACAAGTATCTTTCAGCATGTTTTAGTCTCCCACAGCCCGCAACGTACTACTGCGCACAGACAAAACTCACCCTTGTTGCTTGTTGCTGTTTCGGATTGCGTTGTAATTCCCAAGTGCTTATTCCGCGTATCTGAGTATAAATACAAATGTATCTTGCAATGTATCTCGGAAGTGTCTTCTGTGATTGTTCTCTGTGCATCGATCGATATATAGATTGCCATCTGTTTATCAGATCTGCTCAGTGCCGACCCTCCGTCACACTTTGTTTCCCAGTAATTCTGCCTGGCATTGCTGTGGCAACAGGTTTCGATTGGCTTTCCGCTGCCTTTGCTACCGACGACGGGTCGATTAGCAACAGACGCACGGTCATGCATTAGTCAACCCGCTGCCCAATCTCCGCCTCGCGTATTTCAGTCTGTCGTTCAGATGATTGAGATGCGTATAGGTAACGGATTGGGCGGGGGCGCTAGTGTTGAAGCCAACAACAGTTGCCCAAGTCAGCCATTTTCAAAATTTCTTGGTTAAGTAACTTTGTAGCTTAGCTTCGGATTTTCGTAATAAATTTGCTGTTCAGAACACTTCCATGTACGCGGCATTGCCGAGCAATTTGCCCATTCTTTTGCAAAAATTTATAAGATACAATACGTAACGTATTCCCCACTATTTTACAACAATCGAGAATAATGCCACTATATTACGAACATCTTATAGATATAATAAGAAAATACAATCAATTTGATATCTAAATTAGTTGGTAGTTATGCTACGGTACTTAATATAATATATACAACTCTTAAAAATTAATATTTGACTTAAATTTACTTATAATAGTATATGTAATATTATGTACTTATTGATCTTCGGATAGGTGAATCCTAGGGGAAAACATGCAACCATATCGCATCGATTTGTATGGCAACCGTAGGCGCCAGATAAAGTAGGCGGCACTCGCCGAACATCGTCTCATTCTGCTCAGAAAGTGATCGACTGCAGCAGACCAGTTGATCAGTTGAATAATACTTGGATATGTCATATATAGTGGCGATATTGCGATTTGTTCATTTTCCGTTGATGTGGATCTGGAAATCATTGCCTGACTGCATCCACTAGAATGGCCAGCACTGCTACTAATGATAGTTTAGAGTACAAAGTATAGAGACAGACTTTCTACTTACTTGGTGCTGTCCTCAAGCCTTTGCTCCAGCTTCTCGATCATCGAGCTCATTTTGTGCAGCGTTTGCACCTTTTGATCCAGTTCTATCAGAAGAATCTTCTCACGCCGCTTAAATTCGGTTTCGTTGTTACAAAGTTGCTTCACCTCATCGAGCAGCTGCTTCTTTTCCTTGTTCAGCAGCCCGACGAGTTGTTGCTCCTGCGACAACTGCTGCTGCAGTCCTCGCTGATCCAGCAGTGCAGTTAGCAGTTCATCCTTACACTTTCTCATCTTGTTCTCAAACTCGTGGCACTCCTTCTTGTTGAGATGCAGCTCTTGTTGAAGTTCCTGCTTGTCGGCCGTCAAAGTCGCCACAGATTTGTTTAGTGCCTCGCATGAGTTGCGGACGTTCTTGATGCTCATGTTGGACTTTTTCAGCTCCAGCTGCAGTTCCGAACAGCGTCGCTGCTCTACGCGTATCAGCGTGTTGCAAACGTGCAGCTCATTCTTAGTCTGCATGGACTGTATAACATACAGGGTTAGTTTGAGCTACCTCACTCTCTGCCCTACAATACTCACACTCCTTTGCAGTCGTTCCACCACACACTTCAGTCGGTGCACATCGGCTCGTCGCTGTCGCCAGGCATGCAACATGACTGAAGTAAAGATCTTCATGCTGGCTGTCGACTCCCCTGTATCGTTAGAGTTCCACGATGCTGATCCAGCCGCAACCACCACCTTGGTATTCATGGAGTTCGAATTGATTGGTATAGATCGCACAGCAGCCGTGTTGCTACTCGAATATTCATCCAGCTCCATGTTGTCGATAACAAAAAATGCTAACTACACCGAAACGATAGATATAGACTAAATCTAAAAACAATAAACCGGCACGTTAATGTTTAACATATGTACATACATACACATGTGGCAGTGCAATTTCAGTTAATGATAATCAAAAATGTTTTCTTATCGAACACCGTATGTACGTGTATGTCTTAAAGTAAAATGTTGAACAACAAACACGAAAACTATGGGAATTTTTGTTTGAGTACATTGAATTTCTGCTGTAAATTGATAAAGTTTAATGCAATGAATACTTGAGCATATCAAAAGTGTTCTAAGCATTGATTAAATCATTTATTATGTCATATAATTGCTTTCAGCAGGTCCTCGCCATATTCCCCCAAGAAATTCGCGGAATTGGTCAAGGTCCTCGTCGGTTAAGTAGCAAATTGCACGCACACTTTCGCAGCCACGTATAAGGCTGAGTACGAAATCACAGGGATTTGGCGACGAACTATGAATGCCCTGTAAGAACGGTTATTATACTTTGGTACACAATTTTCAAATTTTGAAAAATTCAATAAAATATTTCTTTTATATATGTATGAAAGGAAATATTGGAATATTTTCTAGAATAATATTATATTAGGAATTAAGTTAATATTATTATATTATAAATTTGGCTTTATATTATAAAATTCTTAACATTTGAACTCCCAATTCTAAGGTTTTCTCCTTCTAGCGACCCTTCTTGGATCCCAACTCTGCAAACAATTTATTTCAGCTTAGTATTATCAAAGTGTTATCACGTCTGCAATCTGCGAAAACAGTGGGTACAATAGAACTTCTACAAGGTCCTTCACCGCACTTTTACCTTCACATTGAACGCACCGACTTTGTATGGTTAAGTTAGCCGTGCCAAGGACACGTGCCACAGGAAGTTCAAAGAGTTTAAACAGCGTTAGCTATACGAAAATCAATATAAGACGCGTACATAAGGTACAACAGCGACTTGGAATATGCCCAGCACGTGTCGACATTGTGGGGGGTACCTGCTACCTAGCCCACTCGGCAACTAAGTCATCCCCCGTTGTGAAAAACCTGGGCACTAAAGTAAACACTGGACAAGTATCGCGTGATTTTGCCGACAAACCCATTTTGATTGGCTGTTGGTGAATACGAGATGGGTAGAAGAAACTAGTAGAGTGGGAGGGCACTGCATGTTTGATCGATGTTATAGACCATGGTGACCCGACGCTGAAGAGCTAGGACAACTGTTGTTGTGTTCGGGCTGCCCAAAATCGTGATATGAAAACGTTTTAGCCTTAGTTTTATTGTACTATATGCTCATTGGTGTTGTGGGGTATCGTTGTGAAATTTCAATACACCAATGGGATTGACATAATTTCTATTTATTTGGGGTTTAGCTCATGTGTTTGACATTTTGTTTGGGAAATTTTGGTAGTTCCTTCTGAGAAGAGCGAGGGTTGCGTGTTGCAATGGTTTTTAATTCCTATACTCTGCATTATAATGTTGGAATTATGATGGAGGGTAAATATATGATGGAAAATGTGGGATTAAAGGTGCCGGGCTTTAAAGTCAGTGAAGAGTTATTAAGATTTAGGAGTAGAGTAATACGATAGTAATATTATACTCTCGGTTCAATAGTAGTTTGATGTTAATAGTTCTTTCCTTAGCCTCATTACTCTGATCTAAACCAATTCTGTGAACAGATTCTTATGTAGGGTTTTTCAGGATCGAAACTTAAAATAAAATGTTGCTCGTTAAATTGTATTTCATTTATTTTCTTACTTAAAAATGTTGTGGGAATTTTTTTGATATAAAATCGCTGAGTTCTTTAACAAGAAGTGGACTCTAATTACGATTTTAATTCAAAACAGTCTACGCAGTTTGCATGATACCGAATTCCTCGAAATGAATCAGCGTCAGAAACATTCCTTTTTTTGAATTCCACGGAATAAGCATCCTAAATGTCAGAGTTCATGGGGAAAGCGAAAGTTCTGAAGCGGCGTAGATAATCGGCTGCTGTTGCTGCTGCAAGGACTAGCGAGGGCTTCGTGAGTCATGGCCACAACAAATGCCGCCGCATGACTATGATATCCTTTTCCAGGAATTGCGGGCTGAATCAGTCGCCGTTGCAGACAAACAAGCGGCAGCTAGCGCCATCGCACCCATCTCCCTCCCCCCTTTAGGCCCCACGGCAAGGCCACAACAGAGAACAGGCGAGAACGACAGAAAAAGAGAGAGAGAGAGAGAGAGCGCGAGTGCTAACAGGCAGCATTTTTCATTCATAAAAGCGAAAAAAGCTTTTCTGCGCGGCGCGTGTCGCCATGACTCACAGTCGTCGAAAAGGCACTGCGAGAAATTTCCCAATCGAAAGCACAAAAGCCATAATTCGTGACAAGACGCATGTAACTCGTGCACACAGCTTAAAGTTTGAATTGACTCAAGCAAGTTGCTAACTCTCTCTCTCTCTCTCTCTCTCTCTTACACTCTCACTCCGCTCTCTTGAGCTGCGCTTGCACTTGCCAAGTCTTCTTTCAACTCAACTTTGATCTTTGTTTTTGTTTGCTTTCAGTTAATGGCTTTAGAGCGAAAAGCTCTTTGAACTTCGCCTTGTTTCTCGTTTCTTCAGGCTTTAGGTTTAGTCTTCAATTCGCTGGCGTCGAGTTCGGTTCGTTCGTTTGATCGGTCGATCGGTCCGGTTTGTCTTCCTCACATTCTCTCTCGCTGTATCTCTCTCTCAGTCTGTGCGTCTGTCGATAACTGTGTTTTTAACGTCATTGCACGATCGCACGCGTCCGCGCATGTGTGTTAGTATATGTGAGTGCGTGTGTGTGCCTAAAGCTCTCTCACTCTATATCTCCCCCACTGTCTTTATCTTTCGCTCTCTCTCTATCTCTCTCTTTCTCCCTGTGTGTATTTGCTGCGCACTTGTGGTTAAGACAAGTGTAGACAAATTGAAGATAAAAATAAAATGAAAACGTAAAAAAGGTGCATACACATTTGTTGTTGCTACTGTGTTTCGGAAAGTTTCACCTCACATCGTGCTAAATAAAACATCAAACAGCGAACAAATATTCATTATATTTTATGTAAATATAATAATAAATAACAAATCTTTACAACGGGACCGACTGCACGTACAATTCGATAATTTGGCATTAGAATTTGATTAGATTACGCCACTAGCGTGGCCCGAAAAGTGTTTGCGGCTCGTCGAATTTTGTTGTTGAAAAGCTTTTGGGCGAAAGAAACAAAATAAAACAACAACAGCATTATAAGGTCTGTGCAGACTTAAAGCGAATTCAAATTAAATCCGCCGCCGCCGAGAGAAAAACAAAAACAAATGGAACAATCGAACGCTGTTTTATGATGATCGCATAAGCATAAAGCCCGGAATTCCCCACAAAGATATCGACGTCACTACAAAAGCGCGCGCTCTTTCACCATCTCGCTCTCTCTCTCCCTTACGGTCTTCTGCATCTCTTTCGACGCTCTCGCTTTCGATGAGAGCGCTCGCTGCCTCCTCCCATCGTAAACTTCGATTTCTTGACTCTGTCGTTTTTCAATTCTCCCCACTCCACACACACACGCACATGCACACATGGACATATTTTTGTTGTTTTATTACATTATTTTTTTTTTTCTACCTTTCGGTTTGGTATTATCGCACCGTTCTTTACCGTTTGTCTCCTTCTTGTGTTAGTTACAACTTGTCGCCTTTTTTTTTCGCGCAAAAATTTAATAAGCAAAGAAAATTTGTTGAGTATCATACGACAAAAAATAAGAGACAAAGAGTAAAAATAACGACAAAATATCATTAAAATAACGAACCGGTTTCTGTAATAGTTTTTATTGTGTTTGTGCTCAAGCGAATATTTAGTGTAAATGTTATTTTTGTTGTTCCCCTGCATAATTGAATTGTAAATTGTTTAAGTCAATTGTTTTGCATTTAACAAATTTACATAACAACAACGCCTAACGAGAGTTTTCGCCCTCTGAAAGATATTGTACGTACACCATTTCAGAACCGCCGAACTATCAGCGCGACACTTGCATTGAAAGTTGTTGAAGTAGAGCTTACATCAAGGAAATACAGAAAACAAAACCTGAAAACCAAAAATAAAAACAAAAAAAATAACGCTCGATGCATTTAAAGTTTTCATCATCGACCAAAAACCAGCTTTGATTAAGGTTAGTTGAGAAAATATTTCCTATATGCATACAAATAAATGTTAGGTATAACATACAAACAAGACTGGCAACACGTTAATTCATCACAGGGAATTCACTTTATCGACTATTAAAAGTTTGTAGAAAGCATCTTAGAGAAATGAGTTTTGTCTATTATTATAGTTTGTTCACTGTAATTAATTGTGTTTTAATGACTCTTCAAATATTATATCTAATAATTAAAAATAGCTTTATATAACTAGATGTTATATTAAGAGCTATAGCTTTACGTTGTGTATTAATTAAGAAACTATATATTATATTTGTAGTATATATTTCATAATCTGAGGTTCGGTTTCAAATCTAACTTGTAAGAGTTTAGATTCCTATTCCAATCTATTAAAATGAATACAAAGTATATTTTAGATATTTTCAAATATTTTCCCATGATATAAATTGCTCTCAGTGTACTTACAACCCCTCGTAAAAGCTTTTACTCTGCCACGCTCTCTCCTTCCCACATTCCACATTTCCGCCCCATCCTGTGTGGATTAAACAATCTAGCATAAACACATCCCATACAAAATTGAAACGGAAAACTGAAACACCTGTGTATATGGCAGTGCTGCTGCAGTCGGCGTCGACGTTGACAGAAAGTTCTCCCTATGTGCTGTTGTTGTTGTTGTGTCGTATAGGGTGAGGAAAGCTTCGTCAATTCGCTTTCGTTCGACTATTTGCATTTGTTAGGTTCGTCAAAACCCGCATGAGTATTTTCAACTCTGTTTCATTCTAAGATCGACTCGATGCGTTTGCGGTTGTGTTGAACGGAAAATAGATTTTAAACGGAAATATAAACAGTAAAAGTATTTGTATATTTTCGTGCGGTTTTTTGTGCAAACGATTTGAGAAGTTGAAAGTGCAGTAACAAGTTCATTTATCGAATAAATACGAAATATCTGCAGATACCAAGAAAACGTGGATTGTATCTGAGAAAAGCGTTTAAAAAAAAGTTGAAAAAAGAGAGATATTTAAAAACCTCGAGTCATGTCTTAAAACGTCCTTGTTTGGCTACCATTGCAGGTAATTACAGTAGTGTATGTGAGTGTGTATGCATGTGTGTGTGATGCTTTTACCTAATTCGACGTAATTTTATATTGCACACTAAACATGCAAAACCGGCTGTTGACTCATATACGCAACACACATAGATAGATATATGAACACATATAAAGACTGTGGACTCTGTGTGCGCTTAAGTTAAAAGGCAAACAAGAAGCAACATCAAGATATACTGCAAATTTAGCAAGTCATCGCGTGTATAGTTATCTCAACTGTGCGATATACACAAAGCTCGACTTGTGTGCAATCTGTAAGCTTCAGCTATGTAGAACTACTATATAGCAACAGCGTTTGGCCGAAGCTTTACAATTTAAGATACGGCATTTCTCGGAACTCGACTCAGATCGGTTTTGATTGATACCTATGTGGGTAAAACCACCGACTTACACATGTACAAACGTGTATCGAACTTTAATTACAGTAAAATTAATCCACGATTTAATTGTGATCTGATTTTAATATCAAATTATAAGCTCTGCAATGTGAATAAACTGTTCAAAAACAGTTCTGTAGTATTACGTTTGGAATTTACGTCAATCATAAATTGGACATTTTCGGAATTTGCTATAGCGTTGATAATTTAAATTAACATAATAGTTCACAGAATTTCTGACTAATGTTTCTAGAACATTTTCATGTATTATTTGAATCTTAATTAATATTTTTTTAAAAGAAGATTTAATTAAACAATAATACACTTAACGACAAATTTAAATAATCAATAATGATGTTAACTTATAAAATTAAAGATTATATTCAGAACTATGAATTGGTAATAAAGCTTAATGATCATTTGAATCGTGTGTTTTCCCTATATTAATTATTACTATCAATATGAGAGATAGAGAATTCCATTTCTAAAGATAAGTTGGGGAGAGCCCATAATAACAGAAATAAAATCAAACAGAAACAAACCTAATATTCATAATTGCGCTTTAACAAAGTTTTTCCAAAATCATGCCTTGAACAAATATTATATTTGAGTCTCCCCCCTTATCTCATTCCTGAATCTATTCTAAAACAGTTTTTCGTCGGAACAAACGTATCGCGAGTAAACAAATTAAAAAAGAAAAGAACATACAACTAAAACTGATCAAAAGTCGTTGACCAAAAAGAACACTACACAAAAGTCGCTGTATAAATAATAAATTACAAAGGGTCATAGGGTTAAATAATGAATACTGTAGGCGGACACATTTCTAAGAACTAAGAGTCGGAACTAGTTCCACAGATATTTGTCAACAGCGACAGCCCATCAGTTATTTATATGTATTTTTATTTTAGCTGTAAATTGCTTGACGCCAGAGATCATTAAAGTTTTTTTTTTTGCGTCGACAGTCGCCGTCTCAGACACATTCTCTGTCTGGAATCAGTGGCTCCCCAACTAGTTTCAGCCTGTTTTGGGCCAGGTCGAAGAATTTTAGCTGCTACTTCGAAGTTGATCTTAATCTTAATTTGTTGTGCCTGGCGCCAAAAGTTTGTTTTCCGTTTTTTTTTGCCAGAAATTTTATTTTATTGAAAATCGCATCAAATTTGAATATTGAATAATCAAGAAATTTGTTTTATTCGCCATTGGCTAAACGATCACTCCAAACTGCCGAATTGGCGCCGTTTCGTTAAGTTCTTATCTGTCTCTCTCTTTCTTTCTATCTCGCACAGTTGTCCGGTTTACTCTCTCTTTCGAAACTTCCATGTTGTTTTTTTTCTGGCGCTCTCTCTGTCATTAATCAATTTTATTGCCGCAAAGTTCTTTGTTTATTTTTGTGAATCAATTTCTATTTGGCGGTATATCGTTTTTTTTCGCGATTCAATTTCATTCTATTTCGATCCAGACGCTTTTAATATCATCGATTATTTTATTTGTATACTACGCTTAGCCATATCAGACTTACTGATACGCATTGTTTCGGGCCATATCACAAAGAGTTAGCGATTCGGTAGCTTATCTGGAACATATTGTGTGACCGTGTTATATGATATAAGCTTCTGCTGCAGGGCCCTATAAATAACAGTATCGCAACGCAAGCGTTACGCATAAATTGTCATATAATCAAATGGCAAGGGCCAGGGTCCAGTCAATACCAGAATTGATAATATTGATATTATTTGCTATGTAGTTCTATAGCAATATAGAAAAAAGTCATTCATTGGAAATTAATTAATCAGTCAAATTGGTCCTGGATACATATATGTCAACAACAGAAGCAGATAATGCCTATGAACATATTTGGCTATTTGGTTATTAACCTATTCACAACTCTGCAAATTCCTTGGTTAGGTAACTGACCTGAGATCTGACAAAACATGCCGTATATGTTGATGTATTTGATATATTTCTTTTTGAAGACTCTCGATTAAATGTCTCCATCATACAAATGTGCAGGCCACGCGTTTTCTGAATGATTCTCAACAAGACATTGGCCACACGAGCGAATTTTTGAAATTTTTAAATTTATATTATATATAATATTGTATCTGAACGTAATAAGTTGCTTTTGCCTTATGATTCACCTGATTTTCTTGGAAATTCGCAGGGTTTTGCTCGTATTTTGTTTATAATTATCACATATCTTATAATGCACATGGGCAAGGCACAAACATATATACTCGTGTATAGGAAATACAATTATTATACTATACTACAGCTAATGGGCAAAGCATTTTCTTAATTTCTTGCTCGTTGGTCCGACAAAGCTTTATGAAGCGGCGCCAAGTGACCCAAAAAAAAAAGAAAGAAATGTTGACAAGTGTCTTCGTGTTTGGCTACCGAACGGAAATGCCAATAAACACCATTGGCAGATAACAGATGCCACAAACGTTATAGGTACTTGTGGAATTTGTTTATTGTGCATGAAGACGCAAAAGATGCCTAAGACGCAATGCCCTTGCAGTTAATGACGATTAAAATCTGAACAATTAAGGGAATTTGCGTAGGTGCACTGCAAGAAAGAATGTGGTATGAAATACTACGCCCTAAAACCCCAAGTATCAATTATTAATCAACCACCAAATTGGAATTTCCCAAAATATCGGCTAAACACTAGTTGAGAATGAATAAAAATAATTGATGTAAAATTAATCTTGAGATAAAACAATAAACCATATAATATTTCCAATGAAGATCTGATAATAGGGTGTTATTAGTTTGGTAACTCCTGATATAATCTAAGTCGAATGAGGAATATACCTTTTTTCTTTCTTGTTACTTATTTTAGCGATAAATTGTGATACCCTTGGTAAGAGTACAATTTATTTTTCACCTGCAGTCGCATGTCGCTGCAAGTCTTGCCATATAAAGGTTGCTTAGCAAATCTCGTTCAGATCAACGAATTTCATGTGAAACATCTACACGCATATGCATACATATATATAAAAACATATATGCATTACATATATTTAATTTTTTATTTTTCTCAATGAATTCTGGCGTTTGGTCGTGTGACTCAGTTTTGTTGGAATTTATATACACACGAAGAGAAATACTCGTTTTGTTTGCTTATCGGTTAAACGTATATAACATTCGGATTATTATCGTTTTTAAGAAGACAATATATAGTATTGTTTCTGGCAACTGTTTTATTGATTTAATTTCTTAATAGCAGATTTTTATTTGTCACTTTTGCTTATCACTACCTAAGAAATTGTAATGAACAGCTGAAACATCGGCTGCTGTTTACTCTATTTTACATACAATCGAAAGGTAGTTGATAAGAATGCGTCACATACTCAAGTATTTTTTCTAATGATTTGTTGACACAAGTGTGGCAAAGTTTATTGACATCATCGTCCCATAGTCCACTCTCAGGAAGAACTTACACACAATATAACTTGTCTATATATACGATATAATTCCTGTTGGCTGACAAGAAAATGGGACAACCGAAATTTACAAATAAGCAACACGATGGATTCCTCGAAAGCCAAAAAAGAAAATATCCACAGGAAAAAAAAAAAACATGAATGCCACATTAAACGCACATACATAAACCCATTTAATAGATTAAATAAAATAAAAGACAAAATTCGAAGCGAATATAGCAGAAAAGCTTTGCTTGGTTTCTCGATTTCGACGACGACAAAAACTTTTTAATTTTTCGAAAATTTCGGTCGTCGTGGTTTCAGTCTATAGCCGATAGGCAAGAACTCAAGACGTGCGTTTCGAAAATAATTTCAGTGAAAAATATATACTAGTGAAAAGAATATACTATATATATACATCTACACTGTACATATAGAAAACTCGTGTTATATATATCTTGTCCGGACCTGTGCGAACCGGTCAAAACCGAAAATACGATAATCGAATCGTGTGCGGCCTTTAATAAAATCTTGTCAATATTTTATTGTGCCAAAAACAACGCCAAAAAGCATATAAAACAATTATTTTGCAATTGCACGATAAATTTTGAATATCGTTTCGGCTGAAACTTCATATCGTGTTGAGAGTGAAAGGTGATTATTATGCAGTTAAGAATAGAGAAGTGCTTAAGTGTTCAATATGAATTACAAGACAATATCTACTTAGATATTACGATATTTGGTATTTAGCCAATTTTCCGATTTCATATTTGGCTAATGCACAAAACTTTATGACGTAATTATTATAATATTGCGTCTGAGAGTGTATATTTGTGTGTGCAACTTTTATGTTTGAAAATTGTATGCGAAATGTGCGAAATTATTGTAGATTTGTAGATACACAGTGTATTTAGAATATAGTATATAAACCCGCTATATTTGCTTGTTCAAAATCAAATTGCAAACGACAGAAACATTTGGTATGACGTGCGAATCGTTCCAAAACTGAACTGATTTGCAATTGTGTACAGAACTTATGTTCAAAGGTTTTTTCCCCCATGTGTACGATTAGGCGACTTCAATTGATTTATGCCAGTCGGATTTCCAAAAATACACATGTATCATAGTACGATATATTTGCTTTTAAAAAGGGGCTAATTGATAATTTATAGTATACACGGTGCGTGATGATCTTGAAATGGCTAAAAGCTTTAACTATATTTCTTTTACTCTATTTGTAATTTGTCTCTGGGGGAAAATATATGATCAGCAGACATACTCGTAATATGTCTCGCAAAACTATTCCTATATTTTATATCCAAATCTCAAGGTAATTATTTTGGGAACTATAAAAGTTCAAACTGTTTAAGTTTCCCCAATTTCTTATGTTTATTTAAGTAAGAAATCCATTTAAATATAATTTATATTTATTTCTTCAAGTTTAATTTTGGTATTCCCGGGAGCAGGGTAGCTCCCCATTTATAACTTCTCACTCGATTACGTCAAAGCATGCTCCATTATAAAATTTCCCCACAACATTTTTGAGAAATTATTTTATTAGTTCGATTTCAATTAATTAACTGGAAAGATTACAAAATTGGCAACTCGTTTACGTTTCGTATGTTTTTTTATTACTTCTTATTTATTTGTTTTTATTTTTTTTTTTTTTGTGGCTCATTCGAATTTACCCCATGCGGTTGCAGACCAATGGACAGATTTTTTTTTTTTCTTAAACGTATTGACGTATTCTTTTTTACGGCAGACCAGTGTCTAGACATTGCGCGAATCGAGAGTCTGAGGTCATAGAGCTAGTCACCATATAACAGACAGATATACATATGTATGCTATATATGTATATCTTTAGGTATATTCAGAATACAATTACAATCAGCGATCTGAGAGCCATCGCATCATTGATAAAACTCAACTTTGCATGTTTTGGAAAATCTTTGGGGAGGCCACTCTACTTTGCCGATCGACAGGCAGCGACAAGTGTATATACATACATATACCATATATTTGTATTTATGTGTATGTGCTACCTGCTCGTGCCTTGTATATAGATCAGCTTCAGCATCGGCGTGTAGAGTGTTGGAGCATTTCTGTCGCGTACGCATTACGCAAAAATGTTATTTTTAAATGATTGTCCGAAGCTAAGTTAGCTATGGCCAGGCCCAGACCAGCAGCCGGTTCCACACACACACACACACACACATAGATACAAACAAGTCACATACCGATCGGCACGCATATTGTCAACTGCAGCTGTGCAATCGAGCAAGTGTTCTAACATGCCACAGTGCAACTCATCTCGTTTCAAATGTACACAAAACGCCCACGATTTGTCGCCTTGTCTAGACTGCAAATCTCTCAGATCTGCCAGATCTTTAGTATAGTTGGAGAAATCAAAGCAGAGGTATTACCTATTTGTAGTATGATGTATGCGTCTGCCTATTTACCTATCTTTCTCTCCCTTTCTCTCTCTCACTGTCTCCTGCAATGTTCTCTTGATTTTCTTTTTACGGAAATTGTACGAACAACTGTGTTGGGCATTATTTTTGGTAGACGTCGTCATTGTCGTCAGGCCGCAGCGTCATTGCCAAGAATTTCTGTAGCTTATTCTATTTATTTTGCTTTTTCTTTCTAATTTCTCTTTATTAAACCAAAACTAAATGAACTCTATGCGATTTATACATTTTGCAGTTAATATTTTGGCCTTGAAATGTTTCCAAATCAAAATAATTTGGCCACAGCACCTGCGGCTAACGATGCCCAGCAACAACAGAACCTAAACTTCAATGGCCTGCAACAGCAACAGCAACAACAACAGCAACAGCAGCAGCAACAAAACCAACAACAATTGCCACAGTCTGCCAAGAATGTGCGAAAGAAACCATATGTGAAAATCACAGAACAGCCAGCCGGTAAAGCGTTACGTTTTCGCTATGAATGCGAGGGTCGCTCGGCAGGTTCCATACCCGGCGTCAATTCGACGCCCGAAAACAAAACCTATCCGACCATCGAGATTGTGGGCTACAAGGGACGCGCTGTTGTCGTCGTTTCCTGTGTCACCAAGGATACGCCATATCGGTAAGTGCGAAACAAAGAGAGAGAGAGAGAGAGAAGATCATATTAAGTAATATTAATTTTTCCTACAGTCCACATCCCCACAATCTGGTTGGCAAGGAGGGCTGCAAGAAGGGCGTCTGCACATTGGAGATCAGCAGCGAGACAATGCGTGCGGTCTTCAGCAATCTGGGCATACAGTGTGTCAAGAAGAAGGACATTGAGGCAGCGCTGAAGGCGCGTGAGGAGATACGCGTCGATCCTTTCAAGAGTGAGTAGCATCCTCAAAGTTATTCTGACTATATCTGACTATATCCATAACTCTTTTTTTAGCGGGCTTCTCGCATCGTTTCCAGCCTTCGAGCATTGATTTGAACTCGGTGCGATTGTGCTTTCAAGTATTCATGGAGAGCGAAAAGGGTCGCTTCACCTCGCCCCTGCCGCCCGTTGTCTCTGAGCCGATCTTCGATAAGAAGGCCATGTCCGATCTGGTCATATGTCGCCTGTGCAGCTGCTCGGCCAGTGTGCTCGGCAATACACAGATCATTCTGCTGTGCGAGAAGGTTGCCAAAGAGGATATCACAGTGCGTTTCTTTGAGGAGAAGAACGGACACATTGTCTGGGAAGCTTTAGGAGATTTTCAGCACACCGATGTGCATAAGCAGACTGCCATTACGTTTAAGACGCCACGATATCATACCATGGACATAACGGAGCCCGCCAAGGTGAGTGGGGGAGCAGGAGAAGGTTCCCAAATTGTTTGGAATTCTATTTAATCTTGACTTGTCTGTATTTTAAAGGTTTTCATACAGTTGCGTCGACCCTCGGACGGCGTTACCAGCGAGGCATTACCCTTCGAATATGTGCCATTGGATTCAGGTAGGCATACGTTCTGGAATCTTCATCGGCATCTCAAGCGGAAGCCCGATGAAGACATCTTTCAGCAAATACTGTCAATCGATACGGCGGCTGTGCCGCCCAAGCGTGAGATGCCAACGATTGAGGTTATTGATTTGAATACACCTGTCTTGGAGCAGCCACCGGAACTGTCACCGATAGCGCTAGCGGAACCGGAACCGGAATTGGAACTGGAACTGGAACCCATGCAGGAACCAGTGCCGGAAGCTATTCCTGAACCCTTACCAGAACCAGAGCCGCTGTCGCTGCTAGATACGGTGGATGTACATGATCAGACGCCGCAAGATATGGAAGCAGCTTGTGCTGCAGCTGAGGCAGAAGCCGAGGCAGATCGTTTGCGCACAGAAAAGGAAATCGATACCATAATCGATGAGAAAGTACGCGAGCTGGAACAATTGGAATTGGAGCAACAGCAGCTGGCAGCAGTGGATGTTGTTCTTGCCCCCGAGCCTCATCAGTTGAGCGCCAACGATAAGATTAACGAATGGATGAAATCCAATGAGCTGCTGCAACAGCCACACGAACCCAGCCCTGGTCCTGGCGATGCCGAAGACGAAGGTAGCGATGCACCCACAGATGGTACAGGTGAAACTCAAGTGGGCGGCGGCGCGTTGCGGCCAACGATGAGGATAAGACACTGAATGAATTGCTCGAACAGGTGGCTGAGCTAGATGAGATCTATACGGACTTTGTCATGCAACGCGACACATACAACAACACGTTGCAGAATGAGCTGCAGAGCATGGAACGACCGCCAATGCAGGTCGAGGAGAGTTTCGATGATACGGCCACATATACAAGTCTACAGATTGCCTTTAAGAATCCCGTTTTAATACCCATGGATGATATAATGCCACCAACGCCGCCCATGTCGCAATGTGCACCCGAGGATGCGCAGCATTACGATGCCGTCGAAGTGAACTCACAGCAACAGCAGCAACTGCTGCAACAGCAACAACAACAACAACAACAGTTGCTTCAGCAGGAACAACATGAATTGGAGCAGGAACAGATTAATAAGGCAGCTGTGGAAATGTTGATGGCCGTCGAGGAGGAGAAATTACCTCCACTGCCTCCGAAACGACTGCGCAAGCAGGACAGCAATGCAGAGAATCGTTCGATAGAGGCAAACAACGGCGACTCCTCGCCGGGAGTGCGTGAGAAGGCGCGTCTGCCGCCTCCAATTATACATCCCCGCATGGCCGAAATGTCCGCTGCGCCCACAAAGCGTTTGCCACAGCCACCACCAGAGTCGAAGCCAAAGCCTCCACCCGCAAAGAATCCCAACTTCAACACCTTGCCCCGTCAAAAGAAGCCAGGTTTCTTCTCCAAACTCTTTTCACGTCGTAAGAGCAAACCGGAACTAATGCAACAGAGTAACGAGAACTGTTCACATCTCGGCACATCCAAGAGCAACAGTGCGGCGGCCAGTGAGCCCAGTCTGGATCAGCATTTCAATGCCCGCGATCCGTTGCGCGCCTCACAACGTTCTGCCAAATCGTTGAATCCCAATGTCAAATCCACCAATACGAGTCCATTAAAATCAGCAGCTAGTGGAGCGGGCACAGCTTCGTCGCGAAAGGTTGCCAAGACGGGCAAACCATGTGGACGGAGTGTGAGCAGCGTGTCGGGCAAACGGCCGTCGTATCTGAATGCGGATGTAGTGCATATACCTTTGAAGGGTGACAGCTCGAGCAGCCTGCAGCAGGCACCCACCAATGAGGCCTATTCGAATGCCAGCACAATTACAGTGGGCGGTCAGCTGGACAGACGCACTGCATCTGCACTGCAGCTGGCCGAGATTCCCATTAGTGAGGGCGGCATGGAGTTGGTTGCCATTGCCGATCGCCAGAGTCTGCGCAATTTGGTTGAGTCAATTGAGGCGCATTTTAATGTGCAAATTGATCCCAATTTGGATCTCACTGAGGTGGAACATTTTGCCCTCTACACCAGTGTGCCGCCTACGGCGACAGCGAGTGAATTTGATGAGACCTCCGCCTACTATGCACCTGTCGATGCTGGCGAGATACTAACGCCCGATCAAGTGGCCAAGCGATTGGCCATGGCGAACACTAGCAGCAACAGCAACAGCAACTGATTGCACACACTCACACTCATATGAAACAGGAGCGGATTTGTATTTGTCGAGGGCATGGCCCCCCGTCGGAAAATTGAACATTGTTTTGAATCTTTAGCCTGACGAACAATCAACGACTAAAACAGCCAGAATTGTACACTTGGTAGCCACAACACGTGGAACACGCGGCTGGGATGGCGAACCCGGCCACAATTTGTATTTGTATTTGTTTTAGAATTGTAACCCCCCCCCCAGTACCCACTTGGTATGCCAATTTGTAAGCGGTAGTGTCATTGTCCACTACCCATCGAAACTTGTTTATTACGGCTTGCATTTTCCCAAGGAAATTGTCGCAGCTAGATTTGTTTTTTTTTATTCTGGGCAGGAGGAGGCAAAGATCGTTTGTTTGATCTGGCGCCCCTTAGCCCGTCCGATTTGTATTTAATAACTCTGTCTAAGTAAATCTTAAGGTTTTTAGCAAGTAAAAACCGTGAGAAACCAAAAAACCGTGTGACCTACCATAGTCCACTCAGATTTGTCCCTAAAGGCAATTAAACAATTTGTCGCATTGCGAACTCTCTTTTTTATAGATCCAGCACATTTGAGGCGAAAACGTCAGCGAACAGGTGGAGATCCCATGCACTTGTTGCTGCAGCAACAGCAGCAGCAACAACAGCAACAGCAGCAACAACAACAGCAGCTTCAAAATGATCATCAAGATGGTAAAGCATTTTCTTACCTATTCTCTCTTGGTTGTGGGAATAACTCTCTGTCTGTCTCTCTCACTTTCCCATTTCGAGATCTCTTTCTATCTCTATCTCAATCTCTATTTGTGGTGAAGGTTTTGTATTGTCAAGGGTTTTTTGTATCCCCTCAAGTGTTGGATCTATCGACTGCAATAAATGAAATGATTGCAGAAATTGTTTTTGGAAAAATTTGTAAACACTGCTCTGATTTTCGGCAGACGTTTTATAACTCAATCTAGTCAAATATAGAAAATCTGAAAACTGATCCTACCTATCGAAATATGCTCGTACCAACTTAATACTATTTTTTTCGTATATCTACCAAAGACTTGACAAGTTCTCTGATGTATTAATCGTATAGACTATTAGTAAATATTACAGCTATGTATGGTAAAAAAACCAAAGCACAATATTGAAGTAAACTATGCTAAATCGAATACACACACACACAAACACACACACAGATAAAATATATAAGAAAAATACGTAGTAGAAATATACATAAATATAAATATTGTTGTTGAATATTTGTCGCTTTGCTAATCGAAAAGAAAATTTAAATTTGATATTTTTATACAAATATAAAAAAAAACAAATACATGAAATTATCGAAATTTTGAAAGAAATCGTAATGTTTTAAACTATTTTATAAAATATGTAGATTAATAAAAAAAAACAATTAAATTTAAATTGAAAAGGTTTTTAAATTAAAGAAGAGATTTCGGTAAAATGAGTAAGTTTATCGAGCACAATAGTTTGAGATTGCATGAGCTTAAAGCTTTTTAAAAACATTTAACTAAATTTTAATTAAAGGCGATTTTGTACACACGTTGAGCATGAGTTTTTAAAGCTTCTTTTAATCTTTCTTTGGTATTTTCAATGCATATTTCATTTGTTTGTATTGCCTTTGTTTGTGTTCAGTTTCTTATTTATGTGTTCTTATTATTTGCTTTGTGCTAACAAATTTCTGCACTGCTTACAGCACAAAACAACATGAACTGTTGGAACGCACAGAACATACCGCCCATCAAAACCGAACCGAGAGGTGAGATAACTTTGTAGATACCAAATTGAAATTCAATATTTAACCTTGTCTTTATAACATCTTTACAGATACCTCACCGCAGCCATTTGGTCTGTACCGTGCGCCGCCCGAGTTGACACCCTCGCCGCAGCCATTGTCGCCGTCGAGCAACTACAATCAGAACAGCACACCCTCGCCCTACAATATGGCAGCGGCAGCAGCTGCTGCAACGCCCGTCAATGGCCAGCAGCAGCAACAGTTGATGTCCCCCAATCATCACCAGCAGCAGCAGCAACAGCAACAACAACAGCATCAGCAGCAGCAACAACAGCAATATACTGCTGCTGGCACTGGCAATATGGAGTTGGGAAACAACTACAACCCATTTGCGCAACAATTGCTGGCACAACAACAACAGCAGCAGCAACATCAGCACCAACAACAACAGCAACAGCACCACAGCAGCAACATCAACTCCAATACAATTCCAATCAGAATCCATTTATCACCGCCGGATGGGAGAACAAGTTCTCAGCGGCAGCTGTTGCTGCTGCCGCCGTATCAGCAACACCTGCTGTTAACAACAACAACAACAGCAACAATCTAAGCAATCTCAACAATCCCTTTACCATGCAAAATCTGCTGACTTCAGGCGCGGGCGCTGCGAGCAATCTGCAATGGAATCTAACCACAAATCACTTGGTAAACTCAAGAATTACATTAATTTTCTTAATTATTTCTAATCAATTTCATTTCTCAACAATTACAGCAGAATCAGCATACACTGCAGCAGCAACAGTTGCAGCAGCATGGCATGCAACAGCAGCAGCAGCAGCAGTACGACAACAATACCAACAACAACGATAACACCAACAATAACAACAACAACAGCAGCGAGAATGGTCCAACGATCAGCAATCTGCTGAGCTTCGACAGCGAACAACTTGTCCGCATCAACTCGGAGGATCAGCAAATGTTGCGTCTCAATTCAGAAGATCTGCAAATTTCGAACTTGTCAATATCTACGTAATACCTTACTGAGAAGTCAGTTCAGTTGTTAGTCATATAGAAAGAGAGAAAGAGAGCAGAGCGATTGTGTGTTTTATACAAATGTAAAATGTGTTTTTAGCTTAATGTTTTTTAAAATTACAAATAAATTAATCGTTTTAGTAGTAAAAAGTTGAACAGACTTTTCTTTTACAGATGTTCTTTATTACAGTATCTTATAAGTATAGGAAATATAAGGAGATAATGCTGATCACATACAGATTATATACGCTTTGAAATAAAAAATATAAAATAATCATTATTTTGAAAACAATTTTAAGATTTTCAACAAGCAAAGAAATCTTGAACAAGTTAAAGAAACATAAGAAACTAAGAATGGAATGTGAAGAAAACTATTTTCGGTGATCTAGTTTGTTGCCATGGAAAATGCCCTTGATCTTCTCGACAGCACTGGACATGGGTAGAGCAGGAGGGGGCGTGCCCGGCAGCATGCAAAAGGCGACAAAGTGCATCAGACGAAATGTGGCATGTTGATAGGCCTGACTCTGGGCGAAGCATTGGCGAATGCGTTGACCCACTGTGGCGGCAAGGCAATTCTGTAGTGTGACCACCTGCTCGTCCTTCTGCTTGATGTTGTGCTCCAGCTCCTGGCCGTATTTCTTTAGTTTGCTGCGCAATGGAAGAGAATGACAATGAGTTGCAGATTCATTAAGGTTGCACAAGACGCACATGATAAGCAATTCAGCTGCAACATTCTTATCGTGCAGTTGCCGCAGTTCCTCCAGTTTCTTCGTCAGCTCATCGCGCAGTTCCTCCAGTTGCACTGTCAGCTCCTCAATGTCGAACTTGGCATTCTGACACTCCAGCTGAACGCGAGTTAGCTGCTCCAGCTGCTCGCGTTGCTGTGTGCTGGCCTGGAACAGTTCCCTCTTAGTGGACTGTAGCAACTCTTGCAGATTATCATTTTCCGTCTGCTTGCTTACATTCTCCTGCACCAACTTCACCTTCTCCTGGCTCATTTGCTGTAGTAGAATGTTCAGTTCGTTGTAGGACAACTTGGTCTTGGCACTGTCCATATAGGATTGCTTGAGCTGATCGTTTAGCGTATCATTGCGACGCTTCTCCACAGCAAAGAGCGTGTTGTACACGTGCAGTTGGTTGCGATTCTTAACGAACTGAGAAAAGGAAAGAAGAAAAGTTAAGTAGAAGAAGTAAGAACTGCGCTCCCCGACTTACATTCCGCTTAAAGTCCTCCACTTGTTCACTGAGAGAACGCACTTCCTGACGTCGTCGGCGCCAGGAGCGCAGCATGATGGTGTTGAAGATGCGCAGACTGGCGATGCGCACATCCTGATCCCCGTTGACAACAAAACGTACATTGCCCTGTCGCGCACTGCACAGCTGAGCTGCATCCTGCAGCAGCAGTTGAGTAAGGCTCTCATCCTTTATGGTCAGCTGTCCCTCCTGGTTCTTCTGCTGCATTCTGCCAGATGGCAACAGAGCCTTAGTTGGGCTAGGTACATGCGCCACCAACTGATAATTGCCAGTACGACGGGCCTCCTTGAAATCCATTTGGGACAGGGACTTACGTGCACGAAAGTTAAACATGGCCGCCGATTGTTGACGTTTCAGTGTTAAATATGGAGGCAGTACACCCGGTTTAGATTGGAGTTGAGACTTAGCTTGAGGCTGTGACGGTGGCTTACACTGCAGTGCATTTGCCAGACTATTCGACAATGAAATGTCCGATGAAGAGGGTGTAAGCAGGATCGATTTGGGTCCTTTCAGTATCTGGAAATTTTCCTTGTTCTCAATGCTGAGGGGGAAAGGGAATGAAACGTTATATATGCTAATCTCATAAAGGTAATTTCGCTCTCACCTCTGCAACTTCTTCTGAGAGCGTCGCTTCTTGAGTTGAGAGCCCAACAACGCTTTGTTGTAGGGTGCACGAGGCGAATTCATCTTGGAGCGCGGCGAATCTTCACCGCGCTGGGAACTGCGATCGTTTCTGCGAATTCGTGGAGACTTTCGTGGCATTTTGAAACAGTTTTAATAAATCTCTTTATAAATAAGTAGAAAGTAAAATTATAAATTCAAGAATTCAATTTTTCAAATTTTTTTGTTGCTTTGGTTATTTCAATGCGTTCAGACTGTTCAGGAATATATTATATAACTGAAATCTTTTTATGATCGTTTGCTTCAATAGCTGTGCCTACTTACAGTTGAAGTTTGGTAAACAGCTAGATTGCTTGGGTTTTTTAAAGATTTGAACTAACTTACAGTTCTGTATTTAAAAGAATTCTAGACAAGAAAAAGTATCAATCTTTTTGTAAAGGAGTTACCAATTAATATAGCTTAACATCCACTTACATTAATTCCTTTTTCATCAAAAACAAAATATCTTATCGACCTTTTTCATGTGTTATGACACAGGCAAATGGCCGATTATAAATTCATAGACACGCCGCAACACCTGTACAAGTGTCGTATCCTGCCATTATCATTTGTTTTCCATCCGTTTCCCTGGTATTCGCCGCACACACAACCGACAAATTCTCACACACACACACGCACTCTACCACAGCCACATTCTTTAGTAACTTAATTCCACACAGCATCCGCACATTGATTATGGGTCATTTGCCAATTGTGTGAATTTACCACCCTCCCCCTGCTACTCCTGCACCTGTTCCACACACACACACACACACACACCCTCTTGCATCCTTTACTTTCCACAACATTGGGCGCCCAATGTGTCCAACGGTATTCGGTGTCAGGTCATTCAAAAAGCGTATTCAACCCCAGCCAGAAGCTTCTCACCACACTGTGGCCAAAAAATTTGCGTCTGCGCAGTGGAAAAAAGCTTTTGAAATTTAAAAATTGTTGGTAAAATTTGCTTTTGGGTCCGTTTTGTGGTGGCCAACAGCGGCCGGTGGCGGTTTCATTAACATCGCGACGCTGCTGGCAAACGGTTCATCTGGTCGGCGAGGTACAGCTCCAAGCCAATCGACAGGTGCGCAACATTGAATCGGTTTCAAAAATATTTAAAAATTTACTCAAAAGAAATCCGCAAATGCAGTTGAAAATTTAATTAATAGTAAAACGAAAATTTCGAAAGTATTAAAACCTGCATTATTTGTGTGCAGGTACAAGTTTATAAGTGTCTGTCTGCGTCGGTATTAGTTTGTATGTGAGTGTGTGTGTGTGTGCGACTGTGTATTACGAAAATCGTATCGAACATATTCGAAGAACATACCTTAAATAAATATTGAATACCGCGAGCAAATTCTCTTGGGTAAGTTTTCAATAATCGGCACAAAGCTATAAATAATGTTATGGGATTTGTGTACCGATCTTGCTTAGTGTTACAAAAGATTCCATTCTCCTCTGCCGACTCGGCCGGCTCTCCAGCATCAGGGCCCACCTCCCCGGGGCAAAAAGCGCACACAATGTTAATAAATAAATACCCATTAAATTATTCGATATACGGCTGCCGGCAAAACCCAGAGTAGTATCAATGAAAAGGGTTTATCCCAACTTGATTTTCTCTCTCTCTACAACTTGACCCGCCCTCTACTCATGATTTAACATAGTCTTTCTATCTCGATTTGCGTCTTGGGAAAAAATAATAATTAAACTCAAATCGGGCAGTAAGACGTCACCTGTGGATTGTGTCGATTGTCTCCGAGCTCTCATTCAAGTCATACGTCACCTGCATATACCTGTTATACGTTTAGAAGATTTTGCATTGGACTTCATCCACATATAACACGCGACAAAGCGCGCGCGAGCTGACAGTTCGAAGAACGATTTTGCCGGTATTAACAAGAAATTAGTTTAGTTCTTGGAAAGACTGGAAGACTTGTTTCTTGTTTCATTATCAGTATTTACAACAAATTGTTCCGCATTCACTGGTGTAATAAATTTAAAAGAATTGTGATTAATATACAAATTGTGATTAAAGATCTAATTGTCTTATCTAATTGTGACTAAAGATCCATACATAAAACCCTTTTTACTTTGACGTGAAGCCTGACAGAGTAAGTTAAAGTGAATAAGGTGAAAAAATATAAGATTGGAAGATTTAATTTATCTGCCTAGCATATGATACTGACGATAGATGATAGATAATCTTATGCATAAAATAAAACTCTAGCTATATTGTGTTTAAATTGCGCAAGAATTCAGTATTATTTGTTGTACTATGTATATCTAAAAGTCTTATAATCATATCTTAGATATTGTAGTAAATTTGCACTGTGTGTTGCGTGTCAGAAATGTAGGTAAAGTTTCAAAACATGTTTCAAAACCGGTTGCAACTTTAAAGTCAATGAACATTTGAATTTGAATTTAAATTTGTATTCGAATTTGAATTGAAAACTGAATTAACATACAAGAACTGATGATGTATCTACACTAATGAATCTAAATATGTAGTTGAAGACTAAGTATTGTAAATGTTATGCATAGCTCAATGCGCTGTCCCGGTTTATAAAGAAATGCAATCGCAATTGTCATGCTACTGCAAGTCGGACTTATCTGCAATCTACGTGTCCAGTTTAGCAGTTCCAGTCTCCAGCTAACCGATTCCACAGAAACCTCTGCAACCGCTGCACCCTCTCATTACCAAGTATACAACTTTGCTGGGACAGCTTGTGCAATTGGCGATGGCACTCACGATTTGCAGGGCGTATTAATTAATTAATTGTCGGGTATACTCAAACGCGAGCGAGTCAGTGAGTGTGAATATATGTGCGAATGTACGAATGTGCGAGTTGTCGTTCTGGTTGATGTGATTCTTGTTGTTGTTGTTGCTGTTGTTGTTGCTGGTGTTGATGATTGGCTACTGGCGCGAAAACAAAATAAAAGCTTACTTTGAGTCTGTCGATATTGTTGTTGTTTGTCTTTCAGTCAGTCTGTCTGGCTGCCTGCTTATTCATGTCTGTTCAACCTGTCGTCGACGCCGTCGATGTTGTTGTTGTTGATATGTGTATTTCTAACACAATGATAGAAATTGTGAAATGGTTGTTGTTGTTATTGTTGCTGTCGTATGGTTCGATCCAGTTGCAGACAACCTTGGAGCAACTCAACTTCCAAACTCCGCTGCATGCGGAACTTGCTTGTGTTGCAGCTGCGGCAACGCCGCGCATTATGTAATCGCAAAGTAACTGGAAAGTTATGTATACGCCATGCGAACTGGAATTGAAAATGGAAAAACGGAAAGTCCACAATCGCACAGCGAGAGACAGAGCAAGAGAGAGCGCGATCGAGAGCATCGTTGGTTTCCGCATGGCCAAACTCTCACGCTCACTCGCGTGTCTATCGAATACAAGTAGCGCAATTGCCCGATGCGCGATGACTCATGCAGAATTCGGGGAATCCGAAACTGAAACCGAAACCAAAACTGAAAACGAATCCAATCAAGTGCTGCTGAAGCATAAGCAACATCTCGGCTTTTCGATAGGTTTTTCTCTTTTGTCTGCCTAGCTACAAAAGCTGCCTGATGTCCAACTAGCTTGTTCAGAGCATTATTCCCAGTTTGTCGTGGACTTTGCCCACATAACCAACATACATTATTATGGTTTGTTTACTGAAAAACTGGACTAGCGATAAAATTTGTTCGCAATTCCCCAGGGCAAAATTGAGGTTTTGATTTGTCGTTATTTTAGAAAAGTAAGTCCCCGAATTGGAGTGCTTACGCTTACGAATAAGATAAAAAAAAACATTAGAAAGCTGTTTACGGGTTTCTAGATTTTTACATTAATTTGAAACACTCAAGAAAATTTTTCTTGATTTATTTGAATGACGAAAACCACGTGTTCCATTAGCTTCAAAATATCTCAGTACAATACAAAGAATCAATCCATTCCTTAACACATTTGCACTATATAAAGCATACATACATATACATATGAGATTGTATGTATTATACTTCTGTCAAAAATATGTTTCAATTACGATGTGAGAGTTTCATTTTCGTTATACTCTACCGTCTCTATGATATGTAACCAGTATTTTGTAATGCAAATATAAATACTAACAACGGAAATAAGTTTCTCATTCTTGATAAAAATTACCGCACATACTATTTATGCGCACTGTATATGGCACCACCAAAATAATCTCGACCGAGTTTTGTTATAATCATAATATAATAAAGGCACAAGGATTGCAGACATTTAAAACCAGAATCAGCACAATATATTATAATATAGAGACAATGATAAGAAATATTAAGTAATATAAATATTACTATATTTATATTACATTTTAAAAGTTCAACTTTAATTTACGCATGTGTGAATAAATGTCAATTAGTTTGGTGTACAATCTGCCCGTGTTTGTGTGCGATTGTTTAAATATCCACCCGTTTAGATCTTTTAGTATCCATGTCGCCGCGCATTCTGTAAGTCATACAGGCGGAAATGAAAATGACGATCACATCATACAGAATTAGGCCACAAAAACTATATTTGACAATTGAAGTGTGATCGGACACCCACGTAACCATCTTGCTGCGGCAACCATCATTGTCTGAAGGACCGCATCTGGTATAAAAATAACAACTTAAAGGCAACGCCAATATTCCATAATCTTGGTCACCGTTGGAACCGCAGCATCTAAACGTTTTCTGAATAGCATCGAAGACAGCTGCCCTTTGGGGATCCTCCGGTGCCCAGGCCCGATAAATAAAATCTTCGATAGAAGCTTCCAATCCGGCGTTATACGTCACGCCAACAATGAGCAGAACAGTAACAATAACCACAAAAACTACATAGCTCGCTGTCAATGAAAAAGATTCAATAATTGTGACACAACATCCTAGGAAAGAGATGAGAACGTAAGCCGAGCCAAGTGCGATCCAAATAATTGAAAGCGTTGTCAGTGGCGTGAAAACGTTAAGCCCATTGGCCTTGATATTCGATTTAAAGAGGAGGAGAAGACCGTATCCAATGCTTAAAACACCAATAAACACCATTATGGTGTTTAATACCAAATGTGTGTATCTTAGCACAAGTGTTCCAATATCCTTTTTTCTGTAGTTTTTTGCTTCCATTGCTTTTTCTAGTTGCACCCGCGCGACACGTCCACTCAGACAGAAAACTGTTTTAATAATATGGAATTATTCCACATCAAAAATATGTGAATTGTCGGTTGCGATTACAAAGAAAGAGTTTCAGTTTTCATTATATTATATGTTACCCTTTCAAAGGGTATATTAACTACATATATCCAGAGATTTGTAGAATATAGGATAGAAGCATATTCTGAGTCAGCCTCCACAGAGAAGTCCTACTTCCTACATACTAAACATACTTACATATATCCTTCTGTCTCAGTATTAACGTAAACTGGTCAGTCATTATTGATGAAAATCGTCACACATGCATGTAAATGAATCGAAACTGATTTGTATTTTGGTTTGAGATATTGCTTTTCTATAACTTATTCCCCATACCTTGCATAGGAACATACAGAGATTTAGATTTTCATAAACAAAGTGTATCTTTAAATCTAATAACTCCTATAATTGCCATCTCTGCAAGTGTATAAGACTTTCGGCAAGCTGATAAAGTTCTTTCCAGTTTCGAGTACATATTCTTGGAATAACATAAGACTGATAAAAAACATATGAAAGAAACTCCGCCGACGTGGTTCCATTAGCTCAAATAGAATATAATATAAGCACAAGGATTGCTGACATTTAAAGCTAGAATCAGCATCATATATTTTACGTTAGATATAATACTATAAATCAATTGAAAATTTATAAATTACTAAGTTCATATTACATTTTAAAAGTTCAACTTTAATGTACGCATGTGTGAATAAATGTAAATTAGCTTGGGGTTCGATCGGTCCTTGTTAGCGTGCCAGTGTTTATGGATTTAAATATCCATTTCTTTTAGTAGCCATGTCGTCGCGTAGGCTGAAAGCCAAAAAGGCGGCGATAACTATGGTGACTACATCCAACAGCATAAGGGCCTCAGTACCATATAGGAAAACGGAAGTGCCAGCGGGGCTTTCGGTATCGATAGAATTTTCCAATACTTTGTTATACGTCATGCCAGCAGAGAGCAGAATGAACAAAATCAACAGAGCGACAACATAACTCATTGTCAAGCAAAAAGATTCACGAATTGAAACACAACATCCCAGAAACGAGATTAGCACATAAACCGAGCCAAGTGCGATTAAGGTAATTGGCAATAAAAAGATGTTGGCCTTTCTTTCCAATAAAACCTCCCAGCTGATCATACCGCAGAAAATGTTTAAAACGCCGATAATCGCCAAGATGGTATTTAATATAGTATGTGTGTATCTCAGCAGAAATATTCCACAGGTCTTTTTTCGATAGTTTTGAGCTTCCATTGCTTTTTTTAATTGTATCTGCGCGACACGTCCGTTCCGACAGAAATCTGTTTCAAATTTGATTTGGAAATAAAAAATATGGCATGAAAAATTCAATAATATATCCATAAGTTAATGGCCGGTTGCGATAAGGATTCTTGAATTTCCTTTTGATTATACTCTTTCAAAAGGTACATTGTGTGTATAAAGATTGTAGCGCAAAGATGAAGACATCACTGACACTGACTAAAATAAATATTGTCCGTTTTCATCAATAAGAGTTCTTATGTTTTTTAAAAATACGATGAGAAACTTTTTCTATTTTATTAATAATTAGCTTATCTGGAGTTTTAAGCCAAAGTCTGCAAGAGTATAAGCACGACGGTATGCCGATAAATAAAAGTAAATTCCTATTTGGAGTTCATATTCCTATGAATAAAATAATAATGAAACATATAAAAGGAATTTTGCTTTTTCGAATAACTTTTGTTAAACGAAAATCATGTTGTTAGCTTCAAAATAAATTAATAAAGACACATGATTTGCGGATATTAAAAATTAGAAAAAGCTCATATATTTAAAACAAAGATTAGGGACAATACAAAGAATCAATTAAAAACAAACATAATGTGGATATGTATAAATAACTGTGACTGTTTGAAATACAATCAGGCCATCTTTGCGTGTGTGTTTCTGATTATTTCACGTGAATGTTGTTAGGCACGTTGATGCCGATGGCAATGACGATTAAGTCCACCACAATAAGGCCCACACCAATATGTCTGAAAATTAGTGCGATACAAGATATCCAGAAAACAAACTTTCTGTGGAAACCACCACAAATATCAGTGCAGGATCCATAGCAAAAGTTAGCAAACAATCTCCGTATTCCAGAGATTTCATAATCTTCCGAACCATTTAAGTGTTGGAGACGATCGAGCACACCATTCTTTGGAGCTTTCAGCATTGTACAGGTCTTTTCAATAACATCTCCCATAGCAGTTTCCAAATGTTCAATGTAAGACTTGCTTGCAATAAGCAAAATGATCAGAACCAGCACAGAGACTACATAGGTCATTGTGAAGCAAAAAGAGTTACGAATTGTAACCCAGATCCCAGGCACAGATGAGCACATAATGAGCCAAGTCAGGCTAGTATCTCGTTTAAAAAAAAAAACAGCATAAATCTGTGAAAACTTAAGAAAAGGGTAGAAAATCTTCGGCAAGTCGAGTAGAAATAGAGCCCCCATTGTGAGCTTATTTCTAAGAATAAGATAAAAAAACTTAGTAAAGGCATTTTCCCTTTTTTATTTGTATATTGATTCGAAACACTAGCGGCAATATTTATTTATTTCAATAAAATGTCCTAGGCTGTGGCAAACTAAAACTACGTGGTTTCGTAAGCTAGCTCATTAGTTCAATATAAGCACATAGAAATATAAAGAATTAGAATAACTGAAGGGCCAATGTTAAGGATCAAATGACAACATATATATTAAATAGTTAATTTATTTGGGATTTTAGAAGTACAACTATTATTAGCATATGTATAAAAAAATGTGAATGTATTTTGGGCTATGATCGGCAGGAGTTCTTAAGTTTTTTTTTGCTTGCAACGATAGAGATCATAAGGATGAGCATATCCACCATAAGAAGGCCTAGACCAAAAACTCTAGCAACGTAGGTGCTAAAGGAGATCCACTCGACAAACTTGGTACGGCAACCACCACGAATGTTGCTGTTATTTAATCAGGGTCCTTTGCAACAGCTTGAAGGTAATTTTGCTATTATGGACTCATTGTAATCTCGAAAGCCATTAGAGCCGCAGCATTTAAACAATCCCTGGACAGCATCAAAGACATTTTCCTTTTCGGGCTTTCGCAATGCCCAGACCTGATCAACAACATCTTCCATGGCAGTGTTTACATTTTTCTCATTGGTAAACGGCCCGCCAATAACGAGCAGAATGATAACTATCAGCAGACAGACTGCATAGGTCATTATCAAGCAGATGTATGCACGGATTGCGACAAAGATCCCTAGGATCGAAATGAACACATAAGCCAAACCAAATGTGATCAGTATAGTTGGCATGGCTGACTGTGGATTCAAATCGCCCTGGCCTTTCTCCTGAATGGTCTTTATATTTATTAAGATAATCACGCCGAAGACAATGTCGAAAATACCGATAACTGACAAAGTTGTACATAATATTAAATGTATGTATCTCAGCATTGATGTACCAGAGTTAATTTTGCAGTACTTTTTGACTTTCGTTGTTTTTTCCATTTCTACACACGCGACCCGTCCGTTCCGATGTAAAAGTGTTTCAAAATTGACTCGAGAAATAGAAAAGAAAGGGTAGTTGAGTTGATAATAATATTTTGTATCGCATAATTTTGAGAATATGTTGCAAGCTTGGTTGAGATTACGATTTAAGAGTTTCATTTTCATAATACCCTTACTGAGGGTATGCTAAATTCAGCACAAGGGAGCCGAACTAGCTCATAGTATAAGGAAAACAAGGTAAAAACATTTTTAAATTATCCAATCACAAGGGAACAATTTCTATGATAAATTAGTCATATACATATGCAGGTTGAGGCTAAGAATATACAAATATTATGGGCGATTCCAAGACACAGGCAATAATAAATAGTATATAGTACTTTACTATTTTTCAATGAGTCGAACTGTCTTAGTTATCATGTTATCCGAATCAAAACATAACATGAAAATTAAGAGCATCAAGAGATCAAAAGGTCTCTGCTTGCTGTTAATTCTACAAACTGTTTGAGTTCATTTTCGTTTCATTCACTTCATTTACTCATTTGGCTGGGCTATCAATACGCTCTTTGTGGCCTGCCTCAGCGCCTCTCTGAGCACTCTCTTACTCGTTTTGTATGTGTGTGTGCTGTGCGTGTGTCTTGAATTTTAATGCTGTACGGCGAGTGTTTCTTTATCTTCAGGGCGTCGGCGGCGACCTTTTGCTTGACTTTTTCAAGCTAAATGCACTGCTAGAGTGTGTGAGTGTGCACGTGTGTGCGTGTCTGTGAGTGTGTGTGTGTGTATTGTACTAGCTATAAACAATGGCTTTAAAAGCCAAGTCATTGGCGACAACAACAATAGCTACAACAACAACAGCGAGAGAATAACAGCAACAACTACAACAAGTGGTTGCCCAACTAACCGACCAATTGCTACCACTTTTCACTTGGAGCTGACGTCTCAGCGCATTGCGCGTGGACTCCCAATGGAGCTACGGCTTTGTTTGCGTCTCTTGAGTGTGCGACCTTGAGCAGGCACATGTGCCAGAAGTGCAGATATGCCACAGCGCGGCGTGGTATTATTTCTTAATGTTTCTTTAGCGCTCAACTCGGCTTGGCTTGGCGACTTTTATTGCGCGCTCTCGCTTAGCTTTTTGCTGATAAAAAAGAAAACAAGTTTGGCATGGAGGTGTGACGTATTTTTTGCCTTTGCTTTACTGTTGCTCTCATTCCTTCATTGTTTGTCTACTGACGTCACAAACGCACGTCAGTGCAGCACAGGGCTTTTTATGGGTCTCCCACAACGATATCTTCATTCATCTGTTGGGACTGCTATCGAAATTGATTTGTTGCTATTTTCCTTGCATGTTTGTTTTGCCTTTTGTTTTGCGTAATTTTGCTTGGCATTCATTTTCGTATAGCATTTTGTATTTTGCATTTCGTATTTCGTTTGCCAAAATGCATTTGCAGTTTGCCCACGCCGCGTATACTTGATGTTGTTTAAATTTTGTTTTTAGTTGCCACACATAAACACAGGCAAATAAATTGTAGAATTACACACACAAGTACAGAGTAGGAAAATTCAGTTCGCAAATTTTTCCAGTTTACAACACCTCCCCCCTCTTCATGACACATACTCATCGCGCCCGCCTCCGTCCCTTCAACGCTGTTTCAGTCATTTTCGCCATCGAAATATTTGTTTAAATGACTCGAAATCACCGCTGATGGAATGGCAGCCAAAAATTAAGTCAATAACTGCTCAGACTCATGACCTTAGATGTTGTGTCTGCTGCTGCTGCTGCTGCTGGGCACATCCATAAATATGGAATCTTTTTCTGTTTAAATTAGCGTCAGTTTTATAAAGATTTTCAAAAGTTTTGCGTTTTGCTGCGAGGGTCACTGACAAGTTAGTTTTATGTATGAAAATTCGGGGAATTCAACACACAATAAAGGTGTCAATAGGATATACTACCTATGTTTGTATATGGTATACAATCTCGTATAAATAAATATTCATAACGTAAATTTTCTCATTCTGCATTTGTCTCAAGCGAAAACTAGAAAACGAGACACATTTATAATATGTTTTCATTAATCAAAATCATCCGTTCCACAATAAAAAAATATTAAATTATTAGGTTAAACGTGCTATCTCTTGATTTCCGCTGGGAATACAATTACGAACCTCCCCAGAAGAAGAAATTCCAATAAATAATTAAAATAATCTATTGTGTCAGAGTGCACAACTGTATTCTATTTAACACTGTACTTATTGTTGTTTAAAGACCTAAATGTGCTTATCTCCGAGTGGGGGAAATTCAAAATATTAAGGTCAATAGAGTTTTGGCAAAGGAATTTATAAGGTCCACAAATAATGCACCTGCAGCCAACTATTAAACTCTCAACAATGAAACTATGTTAAATATATCTTAATACAAGTATGCAATGTTACCCCTTCATTTTCCCCTCAAATACAATTTCAAACATCCGGAATATGTACTTATTTACTGTTATTTGATAACCACCAACAAAATAAATAATATATTTATTCAGTATACCAAATTAATTTGCATTTAGCACTGTACTTATGGTGTTTTATAAAACCACAGAATTATCACTAAGGGAAATCAAATTCAAAAGGGCAGACACTTGGAATGTCTGGTTTCATGAGGCAGCATAGTCTATTTATGTTAACATATGTGTGGCTTTGCCCAACAATTGTTTACACCATTTATACTGCATGTTCTTAGTCTTATAGATATGATACTTCTTACCAATGAATATGCAATTGTATGTTAGAGGCCTACAAATCAGGCAGCTGCAGCAAAGTATAATTTCTAATAAATATGTATTTTATTATCTCTTGATTTCCGCTTAAAATACAATACAATTATAGACAGCCGAAATATGACTTATACTATAATATAGTTTGATTATCACCAAAGAAGAATGAATTTTCCAAATAATTTATTGATTCAGTATGTTCAACTGAATGGCATTTTGCACTGTACTTTTTGTATGTGCTGTGGTTATCTCTTAGTGAGGAAATCATTTGCCATTTTGAATGTGTATTTCCTGTGGCAGCACAATTTAATTATGTGTGGCTTTGCCCACGAGACATTAACGAAATGAATACTGCATATTCCAAGTCTTGTTGAAATCAAACTGCTTTCCAAATCAATATGCTAGGGTATTCTTTAGGCCTACAAATCAAGCACCTGCAGCGTACTATAAACGTATCAACACCTTTCCACAACCACTTATAAATCTATAGCGAAATTTCAATATTCAACTTGTTACGTCATTAATTAGACCCAAGAAACTCAAAAAATAAGAGTAAAAAAAAGAGAGAAAAGGGGGAAGAAGAAGCAAAAAGAAACAAGCTACATGAGTACACGCCGCAAGTATCAATAAACAAAAAGGAAAACACGAAAAACCGAAATATGGGCAAACAATGTGAGTGGCAACTACAACAACATGTTGAAGAACTTCTGGGTGGAGATTAATGACTGAAAAATACCCTGCAATTCCCCAAAGTGAATACAATGCACAATCTAATTAATTGGAGGTGTTGTTAATGCGTTTAACTTGTGTACATAAATTCTATATAATATAAATATGTAAAGTGAACTTCAGGCGATTCTAGATTAGTGTCAGGAATATCATACAACTGAATATATTGACCAATTATCAGATATTTCGTATGTCTGCATATAATACTCTTGCTTTGATTTGTTTAACAACATCTATTCCCGTACTTGAATACAACATAGATAACTCAATCTGAGGATGTTGCATATCAAATTTGACAGTTAATCCTCTTAAAGTCTCATCTGTATGGTGTATATTATATGCTGGAAATACTCGTAAAATGTTATGACGTTTACGCATATTAAAAATCATACAAATATCTCTGAATAAATTGATTCTTTATTGTTATTTTCAAATAAAATAGATCCATCCATGTATTCAAAACTGAGGATCATATCATACTTGAGTCGTAAAATCGTTCCCATTTCATCATACAGTTTCCGATCGTAAGTTTGACGCGTGGACGGCCCGATACAAGCCCCAAGCAGAACGAACACAGTTAGCAAAGCCGAGCCCGACTGAGATTGCCTATGCGAATGAGAGTGTGTGGTCGTGCATGTGTGTGTGAGAGCAAATGTGATAATGAGCGCGAGGGAGAGACTGGAAGTGTGGTTGTGTGAGTGTGCGTGTAAGTTGACGGAATCGATCTGTGCACACGGAGTCAAACGATTTTTTAGTGCGAGACATCAGCTTGCCGGTGACGGACGTGATTTTTCCAAGTGCTCCGAGATCTTCGACTCGTCGCCGTCGTTCCAGTGCGAGAGTGTGGCTGGTTTGGCTTGACTGTGTTTGGCGCGTATATTTGTTAATTATACGCGACACGACAGCCAGACAAAATTTGATACAACTACAAAGCCGCTCAACAAATTAAAAGAAATACACATACATACCTACTACGTATTGTATATAGATACATACATATGTATGTAAGCATAGCGACAAAACAAAAAGTAACGCTGCAGTACAAAACAACCAAAACAACAATAATAATTTGAATCGCTTGTCTTTAAAGTCACTCGAATCTACATAGCTTTGTTTTTGTTAAAAACACACACATGAGAGACGGGGGCACGCGAATCAAGTGCAAAGTAAACTTAAATTGGCGGGCTCTGCTGGGACACAGCTCACTCACAGACAGGCCGATAAATGCAATCATAACAATTTTATTTTATAACAATTTCAATGACAAACATCTAAACGCAGTGTACTATAGTATAACAGTGTATTATTGCGATTGAATAAATAAATAATACACGTGTTGAAAAAAAATAAAGGAAAACTCAGTCGGCAATTAAATCAAATGTCAATTCGGAAAAATTAATATCATTGTCGCGCTGCGCGTTTTAATCAGGTTTTAAATACGAATACCAAATCCAAATAACGACAACAACAACATCAATCTTTGGCAGCAGCAGCAGCAACTACAACTACAAAAGCTATAAAGGTTAGCAGGAATAATAAATTAAATAAACAAACTCAAATCAATTCGATTCCAACGCGCAATTTGTGTTTAAGTCGGATTTACTAGATGTACTATATCTGTTGTGCATTCATTCGTATATACTATACATATGTTTCTTTCATTCATTTTCCTCAACTGTACGTTCAGTAACTTACGGTAGTATCCCTAGAGATTTCATTTTCTACTGTCTAAAGTGACATAAATTCAATTTACCATGTCGTGTAAGATGCTGTTTTTGCCACAGTTTATATAGTTTTCTGTGCCGTGCGCTCTTTTTTCTAGGGTTCACTCTGATAAGAAAGTCCGATAAGGTGCTACGCTATCGCGTAGTTCACTCTATACATTGAATACTGCGCTGTCAATACTTAGCTGTTGATTTTTTATTGTTTTCCGAGAAATTCCTATTATATTTTTTATTTTTCTAATCTACACTTTGCTATTGCATTCTAGGGCAATCATCTAGCTTATTAATATTAGCAATTGGTTGCCAAGGGATGTTTAAAACCATCATAATGAATGCTAAATAATTTTTATGCTTTTTGCTATGTCTATATTAGATTAGGGGGTCATGTATTGAATAGTGAAATTGTACGATTACTTTTGCTTTTCATGTAGATAATCAAGGTCTGTATAGGTCTTTTTAGATAGAGATTTCTTGGAATATAAGACGCTCTCTGTTGGGAACTCTTAAAGTTTTCAAACTATAATAACAAAGAGTAGGGACAGCCTGCTCAGTTATTAATTAGTTGGAAGATTGTTTTGCAATGAAAACAGTTGCTTTCAATAAGCTTGCTAGTAATTTGATTTATTTTTTTAGTTATTCAAATGTGCTTAGATTCTACAATTTGTGCTATCAATTGAAGCTAGGCGAGGCAACCGACAACAGTTTTACAATCTCCATTAAAAACCACAGATCACTTTTTGCTCATTTGCTATGTCTGACATGTAGTATTTATTTATGAGCATTTCTAGTTTGTGATCCCCAAACTTCTAAAGGAAACTGCATTTTATTGTGTTTATCATACTTGTTATTATAGATTTAACGAGTGTGGTTCCCTTTATAATCGTCTGTAATTATGGTATAGCAATTTTACGTAAACCGGTAAACATATAGTTAGTGTGGCATGCAGCGTATTACGATATAGTATGTACATTGTATTCTGTCGTACCGGTTTCCTTAGAGTTAAGTATCGTGTTCGTCTATGCTAATTGTAACCCCTGGAGAGTGCCAGTTTTTTTCTATCGATTTACTTAGGTCAATCAGAAGTGTTTGAGTTGCCATTGACCTATGTGTTTTACATTTTCCCTTCCCTTCTTGCAGGTCCAGCCATAGGCGATAACCGAACCCGTGCAAAACAAACCCGATAAAAGACGATAAAAAGTTTTGTTTTTTTTGTGTATATTAAATTTCTTGATTGTGTTCGCGTGTGTGTGGAAATACCGCAAATCCATCAGGAGTACAAGAAGCTAAAATCTTTCGAAATAATTGGAACAATTTCGAATTATCATGGCTGCCAATGATGGTAAGTTGAAGAGTTAACTGTGATTATATTGTACAAATATTATTATTCGTTTGCAATGCGAAAATGATTGAGGCAAACAATTGTGTTCAAGGTTCTGCAAATATTTAGATAATCAGTTTGTAAATATTTTTACAAGTGGAGAAAAAGTTTATAAAAATTTACTCTGGCATCTGGAACATTTCGTTTGTTTCATTAGCAATCAAAGCGATACGTTCACGTAATACACGCACTGAAACAGCGGGGCAGGGGTCTGGGGTCTGTCTATACGTGTATGTTAGGTCTGGCCATGCAGACCAAATGAGAAAAAGAACCAAAGGAACAAATCCAATAATGTCTTAAAGGCTTTGGCCATGGCTAATACACAAAAATAGTTCACGTTTCACGCGGTCGGCGGACAGTCATGGTCAAAAGCAACTTGAATATCGATTTATCTGCCTATAGTATCTAGCCCTCTCCCCCCACCTTCCTTCGTTACCTCCCTCTATCTATCCCTGCCCCTGGCTGGATGGCATGAACTCTGCATTGGCAGCAAACGGCACGGAATTGTTTTCAGCAATTGATGAAAACAAACAAACAAAAACTCAATCACCCACACACACACACACACACACAGACAATTTCACACCTTTCGCACGCACATCACGCATACGTAAATATGTTATTACGTTTGTATGTATGTATTTGTGCCAATCTGCACAGCATCATCAGTTCCAGATCTGCATAGATACAGAGATACAAATACAGATGCCAGTGCCATATCTTGCCATTCGAATTATGCGAGAAGATTTAAATTCAACACGAGGAACGTACAAAGTTTCTTTCCCTTTGGTAATTAGGTAAATGCCGAACAAAAGAACAACAACTGAAAGAAGAATAAACAAACGTCGAGTATTAAGCAGTTAGAACCAGTAGCAGCATAGGGTATATGGTACTTGGGTTATACCCTGCTTTTTTGGATTTCTTTTCAATTAAGAGAGAGAATATCAGGTACTAAACCTATTTGAAGTGCTGCTTTGAAGAGTACACAAGAGGTTTTTAGATTCATTTAGTATTGTAGTCGCTTCCAAGTCTCTATTGATTTTCTACTGTCTATGCAGGTCCTGCCTAGCTCTACCCACTGGTTTTCGCACCAGAATGATTTGACCTATTCTATTATAATTTGTAAGCGGCTTTTAAATATTAAGTTGTAAGGAAATAGATCAATACCGACCCCATCAAACGATTTCCCTGTTGACCTGCAAAATCGAGAAACTACCCTCGTTGGCAAATTAGAAGTAGGAAGGCGGGGGGCCGAAGAGGAAACCATTTCGGGCATGTCTATGGCAACTTTTAACGTGAAAAGTATTGTGACTTTTCCTGGGCTAATGGTTTCAGAGCGCTAAGTGTCGGAGTGGGTCGATCACTCCGACCGGACGTCATTATGGCCGAGCTTAGCACAGCACGCATACGCCGCGTTGTACGCGTCGAAAAATAAAGCACGAAACCAACGCAGCACAGCACAGCAGAGCACAGCACAGAGCCCCGCTGCCAAGTTGAATTGATTGAATTGTGAAAAGTTTTATCACAGCCCAATCAAAATGCTGTGGTTTGCGGCCATCGCGTGTGAATTTTCCTCCACCTCCAGCTGCTATTGCTATTACTGCTGCTGCTGTCCTGGCGCTTAGAATGAGCATTTTCTAGCCCAACAAAATTTTTTCGCTTGTCTGCGCATTTGGCATATTGAAAATGCTTTTCGATTTTATCTTCTTCTTTCAATTTCGACTACTTGGCGGCTACTTGACGTGCGCGCAAAATATAAGTATAACTTGTAAGGTATTCCATTCCCTTTGATTGGCCTGCCAGAGACATGAAAATCGATTTCACGCTAATTGTATTTGATGTTGGCACCTTCCCGATGACCTTTGTAAGCCAAAAATCAACTTGCCTTTGTCGGAAAATTCACTCTCCATACTAGCACATATGAGGCATATTAATTGCTTTTTAATTAGTTGCACACACACACACGAGATAGGGAGAAAGAGAGAGAGAGAGAGAGACATGTTCTAACAAATTAAATTCCGCAACAACTTTTACGATTCAAGTTTCGATAATGAAAGCAAAAAGTACAATATGTTAGCTATATTATTTATATACAGTTCCAGTTCACCTGAACACAATTAGCACCACTGACTGACTCACTGAGGTAGCTCGGGCTAAGTGGGTTGGGATATTCCCCTACGCAAGCGAGCAAATCTAATACGTTTAGTGTAATCAACAGGGAATCTTAAGTGCGTATCTCTCCATCGATTGCGAACAATATTTATGCTTGATATTTGCGGCTATGGAATTTTCCCACACACAGCATAATCGCCCGAGAAATATCTCGACAATCTGCAAATATTTCCCAAAATACATTTTACTCACTCCACTTTTGGGGTGTGGGAAACACGTGTAAGAACTCAGAACAAAAATTAATTTCGAGAGCTGTCCGCGCTAATTAAATATCAATTTGCTCGTTCGGCAAATCGATAACGCTCATAAGTGTAGATTGTAGTAAAAGTATTGAAAATTGAATTACTTAAATGGAAAACTTAATGGAATTAGTGTATTATATTACAGTTTTAAATGTGTTCTTAAAGGTTTTCAAATAAAAGATAATTATGGAAAAGTAGTTCTCAAACTTAATTATGTATTCTTATCAAAAAAAGTTATTATTTTTGGATAATTTTTTAAATAATGTAAAACTCATTATGCAATTTAAATTTAATAAATAAAATTACTTTCTAAAAAACTGAAAAAGTTAATAGACTCATTAAACAGTCAATTTTAAATGAGATTGCCAAAGTTGAACAAACTTTTCACCCCAAACGGAAATCAAATTGTTCCCTAATGGATTTGCTGTAAGCGACAGGCTTAACGAACAAACAAGCAAATAAATTTGTGAGTTCCAATAGAAACTATCAACTGTACACGTCATCATCGATATGGTTGACTCTACAGTTATTGATTTTAAACCGACATACACATATACACAGAGACACATGGACAGGAATGTGCATATGCATGTGTCATACATACCCTATATACCCTGCAGAAGAAGGCAGCTAGGCAAGCACTTAAAAAAGTCCACAACAAAATCTGTGACAGGCTGTTGGGAAGTTTTCACGCGCAGATTTTGAGTGCTTCAATTTAATTTTGATATCCACATATATCTCATGTATATCTCTCTCACTCTGTCTCTCTTTCTCCCTTTCTTTCCATCTCGCCTTCCTTCTCTGTCTTTCTCTGTGGGTACATAAATATTTATGTGCATAGAAATTGCGCTTGAATAAAATGAAAAGTGGCCTTAAACGCACACGCACCCAAACACAAAATCACACACACACACACATGCACGCACGCATACACACATGAGCTATCACGCTCGCATGCACACACATGTCGGCTTATGACAAACTTTCCTTTAAGTACTTGAGGTGCAAATGGGAATGGCAAATTATGTCCTTCCCATACTCTTCGTTTTCCTGGCCCTTCACATTCCCCACTCGTATCTGTGTTTGATGTGGAACCGTGTAAAGCGCAACCGGTGCGCCAGTGTGCGTGTGTGTGTGTGCGTGGCACTGGGTGTGATTAGGCCATTCCGGAGTTGGCACTTTTCGGGGGGGGGGGGGCGGCCCAAATAAACCACCCAGCCCCGGGCCCGTCGTGCGTCCATGTCAAGCTGCCTTCAGGGTGTCCGTCCAATACTTTCATTTTCTCTATTTAGCTTTGTTTATTTTCGCTTCAGAACGCGATTTTCCAATCGATTGAACACATGACAAGCAACAGCCACAGCTACTAAGCACACACCCACACAAATACACTCTTAATTGTGTGTGTGTGTGTGTGTGTGTGGCACACTCACATATGGCACCGGCTGGAACCGTAGACCAAATGCCATTCTAGCCAAGTAATTCAAAACTCTGCGGTGTAAACGGAAAACGTCTTCAACTTCATTGCCCGTTGCCCGTAGAAATCTTTCGTCTGTCCTCGTCCTCGTCCTCGTCCCCATCCCCGTCCTTGTCCTTGTGCTACTCCTTATGCTCCTACTCGACTGCCACCCCTTCACATCTTTCTATTTTTGATCATATTTAATTAACATTTTATTTTGCTTTTATTTTCGGTTTTTTCGTTTTCGTTTCTCGTTTTTATCTTTTCATTTCGGGTGACATCCTTCTTTACTCTGCTCGTTCTGCATTTATTTACGCATCAATTTGTAGCTCTGATTTATGTCGCCGGCGTCGGCAAAGTTAGACAAAACCAAAACAACAGTTATTGCCAACCAATGCTGACAGCTGAATGCCCTTTCAAAGGACACGTCTGGTCAATACGATTTTCAATTAAGATTTCATGAAGTTCGGGGTAAAACTTGAGTAATTAATATCAAGTTATGAGTAGAAGATTGATTAAACTTTAAAATGAAGCATTTAATATATCTTCGCAGTTAAGATCACAGTTTCTTTAAAAAATATGCAAAGATTTTCTGTTAACTTGATATGAACAAGATCTCTATTTTATGTAGAGCCAAACATAATTTATTTTATATGAAGCCAATCTCATTTAATAGTAATCATCTCCTGTAGCAAGGGTATTCCTAGAAAAGAAAATAGAAAAAATGTTGTTTTGCCTAAATGCGAATTAAATTTGCTTCTCTCGCCGAGTGCCACGCAGGCTGTCTTAAAGTATTAGTAGCTCACAGTCAATGCACACAGGGGAGCAACGTGCGGGGGTTGATGACACAAGCCAAGGGGGACGGAGTAGGTGGTTGACAGAGCAGGGCAAAGGAGCGACTGCCTGCCTTCCAGGCTGCCAAGCTGGCTGACTAGCTTCCTTTTGGATGAGCCCAGCAATTGCGCAATTTTAAAGCGCTTTCCGTTGAGCGTTTAATTAAATATACAATTTTACACTGACTAACAGACAAATTGAGTGCAAGTCTTCAAATTGAAAATTCCATAAAGAGAAAGAAATTGCGGTTTACCTGTACCCAGCCAAATGAATAACTCATAATGGTGAATGCTGAGAGAGATTTGCGCAACCTAAGAAGCTTTTAAGATGATATGAAAAACAATTTATAAATACACTCTGAGGTATTACGAGGCTCACGTCTTTGGGAAATGAAAAAATGATTAATTCTGGAAATATATATTGCAATATAATGGAGATGAATAGGGTCAATGGTAGGGTTGAGAAGCATTATGCATTAGATTACGAAATAAAATTATGAATATAATATAAGGAATAACGGAGGAATAAATCAAGCATTACACAAATCAAACACTCGAATTCTTATCAATTGTCAATAATGTGGTCTATTTTGAAATTTAAATTGACCCTGACACTGTCTGTGTATTATCATCAGTCTAATTATTGTGCTTATCTTCATTCATCTTTGTTTGTTCTCATTAAAAAACCATTTTATTTAACAATTAAATGTTCCAGAGTTCATAAACATCATGAACTGCAAAAAATTGAAGCATTTTATGTTAGATTTAGCAAAACATGGCTGCGCATTTTTCTAATATTGATTGAACAAAGCAGTTGGTTACCACGAGCGAGCCTGACGTGCGTAGACTCTGCTTGCACCTACCGCAAGGGATAATGACCCCACTACCCGTGCAGGCGCTATATCCATGTGTCTGTGTATGTGTGTGTATCACAATAAATTGCGTCACACGCCGCACAGCTGATTATATAAGTACGAAGCATATTACGTTTGAGCTGCCGCCAAATGGCTGCAGATAATCAACACACAGCCCTCTCCCCGTTTCTTGCTTATCCTGTCCCAAAGAACGATAGACAAACGCAGAACCCTTTGACCAATTGCCCAACCCACTTTCGCAACGCTGTTGTACAGTGTTATTAGCTGTAAGTGAACAAAGAGCCGGCGGCGATGGCCGTTGTGCGGATCATCTGCTTAAAAGTGCCTCCCGTTCGACCCACATTTGTTTGTTACACAGTTCAGATGTTGCACGGCACGGACTGGACTGGGCACAGCCGTAAAACGTGTTGTCCGTAAACACGCTCCGTCTCTGAACTGCCTAGTGTCTGTATGCGTGTGTGTGTGTTGGTGTGTGCGTGCGTGTGGTGTGAATTGCGAACACCGAAACTGAGCAAAAAGAAACAAGAAATCTTGTGTACAAATTGTTTTTGCAATGTTTTAAATGTAAACAAAATTAACATATGCAAATTTTTCATATGCCCACGTGTCTGCGTGTGTGAGTCAGCTTATGCAGTGTTGTATGTGTGTGCGTGTGTGTTTGCTTGGCATATAGACAAATAGGCTGTCTGAGAGTCTGCTGCTCCTACAGCCTTGCACGACTCTCTCTCTTCTCTGTCCCGGAAAGGAAAGTGTTTTGCTGACAACTTGAGTTATGTGACGCAAATGCAAATGCGCTATATGGTGGCATATGCTGCATTTTTCCCCCTCCACCACTATTCTCCCACTGTTTTCCCACTGTTCTTTTCTACTGTTTTGCAACTGTTTTTCCGTCATCAAATATGCATTATTATATATGATCAAAATAATAGCCTTGATAACTGTATAAGTAACCGGTTTTGTATAGCACACCCTGCTCTAACGGAAAGCCAGGTTACACTTGTTGTTGTTGCTGTACGTCTTGTTCTTTGCATAAATTTGCATAAATATGATATGTAAGGCTTGCCGCACAAGGACTGCGGCTCATAAACTAATGTAACAGATTGCAATTGTCTTATGAGTTTAGGGAAGCAAGTTTTGCACTTGTTCGACTGTTGAATACACTGAAATCAACAGAACATTTATATTTCCACTCTATATGGTAGTTAGTTGTATTAACTATACTTATCTCTTATCACCATCGACGCTGACCTATGGTTGTCAAAATGAAACAAATTTCAAGCACGGCAATCTTTTCTCAGACGAAACCCCCAAAGAAACCCCCGGGTATTATAGGTAGTCTCGTCGTTTGTCTATAATAAATTAACGTTAATGATAAGCTTATCATGGTGTGCATTTTCCCACCTCAAACATTGAAGTGGGCAATACGTAATGAAGGAATTAACTAAGAATATTCTTGTAGAATATTTGGATTGATGTGCCTCACTTGATAGTATTTCCCTAAAACGTTGTCCCCTTTTTATAAGCTTCTGAAAAAAACCCCGACATTCATTGAAAACTCATTATTATTAATAATACTGATTATGATTAACAACTTTCTGACCTACAACACTTTGTTGATTCATTTCCCAAATGGTGAAATTATTAATTGATATACTTAGTTGCTACCAGAGATTATAAATACTTTCAGGGTTTGTTTTCGTAATAAATATTTTACTGCACATCATTAAGAGATTTAGGATATTCAAGATTCTGCAATGCCATAATAAATATTTGTATAAAAGTAAACAAATCGAAAAGGAAAGAGAAGAAGCATTTTATTTCACTCACACGTGAGGCATATCAATCAATGGCAATCAACTGGATTGTCTATCTTTCTTGTTATAACGTTAATGGGATACACGCTCAAGTAACGGGACACACGCACTGAATATTATATAGTATATAAATATGAATATATATACAATATACTAAGTACAAGAATGAGCGATTATACTAATCTATCATTACTTTAATTTGTAGGCAATCGAAATCAAATGGCGGAGGACGAGTTCTTGGAAGATATACGTAAGTACAAAATGGCAACACATGCAGAGAGTGTGAGAGAGAGGGAGGAAAAGGGCAAAGAGGTGATAAATACATGTGTAATTAATAATCACAAAGAGAGCTGCAATTATGGCACGCACACAGAGTAATTAACAAGTGTAGCATAAACATGTGGTGTGGTATGCGATAGTGCGTGGCAGATTCTGAATAATTAGCCACAATAAGTCAATCGTCGGAGGGACTGCAATTTGTTTAGCTCGTCTAGCATCTGGAATTTTTAGTGGCCACATTAAATCAAAGCTAAAAGCCAATTTTAGTTGCTACTTGCCCCGAAATTGTGGTGCCACAACCACAACCACAACCACAACAACAAACAGAAAAAAAAAACTAAACGAATATGAGCAAAAAATAAGTCTTTGGCATTTGACGTCAGACATTAACATCTGGCCGGGGCACAGGCCTACATAGAGTACACCACGACCGCTCCTCTTTGTGTCCCCTACCCCTTCTCCAAGCACTTTTGCAGCACACGGCAACTAGCCCGGTCGAGCATAACACAATAGCTTTGATAGATGGCACAGCGCAATTTAATGCCACAAGCATACATAATTCATAAATATATATACATACACAAGTGTATGTTCATATGGGTAGCTCTGCTCGACATGTATCTCATAGATACATTCGTGCCGCTGGCACTCTACTTACTCATGTACATGCCGCATGCCACATGCCATCGCTATTTGCTAAATTGTTTTTGACATTCCGGCAAATTGCCGTCATATATTGATTTTACCTACATCTCAGCTTATTGACAACTCTTTTAACTTTCCCCCATATCTACTTCTAGAGGAAATCCTGCAAGCGCCTCGACGATCCGTATCACCATCTCTGCACCCGTCCAACTCGCTGCCCGTAATGCCGTCCCACATACCACCGCCGCCGGCTATGGAGGCATCTCGTCCTCGTCCGCGTGTGATTATCATTGAGCAGCCAACAAACAAGACCATTCGCTATCGCTACGCGTGCGAGAACCGCACAGCGGCTTCCATTCCCGGCATGAATAGCACGCCAGAGAACAGGACATTTCCCACCATTGAAATAGTTGGCTACGAAGGTTCTGTCTTCGTGATTGTCTCGTGTGTGATCAGCAAGGCCCCTTATCGTCAGCACCCGCACGTGCTGATGAGCAAGGAAGAACCGGACAGTTGCCGCCATGGTGTCTACTATAAGAAACTGAAGCCGGGCGAGCGTCGTCTGGAGTTGCAGAAAGTGGGCATCCAGTGTGTCAAGAAGATGGATGTGCGTAGTTCTCTTTTGGCGCGCCAGGAACGCAACATTGATCCTTTTAACGGTGAGCTAATAACAGAACAAGAATTATGTAGAATGAAGTATGTTATAAAATATGTTACTACTGTGAACAAATTGAAAGCTGACTAGACTTTTGGAAATCTCGAGAATATCAAAATTGGAAATTAGGTTAATTAGAGATTATAAAATTATAAGAATATAATATACAATTCGATATACAAAACGAAAGTGTTAGTAGTGTAAAGTTACGACTAATTGAAGTGAAACCAGATCAACACTATAAATATCACTTTGTTTAAAATTATGTATAAAACCTTCAGCATGCATGGTAATATTCCAAGGTATTTGGGTTAATTTAGCTGCCAAGCGTATACGTAATATTTATATAAGAAAACTAAAGAGTTTTCTTTTATTTGTCTAAGTTTTTATTAGGTATTAGACGAGAGCGCAGTGTAGCGTCATATTAATATATATTATTATATAAAAAATTAGATCAATCTGCAGTTACAGGACTATCAGGGAGGACACTGGTGTCATCTAATTGTTAGCAACAATAAATAAGGATAGAAAATTAAACTAATTAAACTATTTCCTCAATACGTATACGTAATAATTGTATGGAAGATTTTTTAAAAAATTTGTGAGGTAAATTTTTAATTTACTATTTCTACTTCCTTTCATACAGCCGGATTCGATCACATGAATGACACCGGCAGCATAAATCTCTACGAGCTACGCCTTTGCTTCCAGGTTTTTCTGACAGGCAATGGCCACAATACACCCTTGGAACCCGTTGTCTCAAGTCCGATTTACGGCAAAAGTAATGAGCTGACCATTACGAGGCTCTGCAGCTGCTCCTCGCCAATGAATGGCGGTGCTAAAATCATAATGCTGTGCGACAAGATCACCAAGGGTGACATTAAAATACGTTTCTTTGAGACAAACGACGATGGCAACGAGGTGTGGGAGGCATTTGCCGAATTTCAGCCGTCGGATGTACACAAGCAGTGTGCGATCCCTTTTACAGCGCCGCGCTATCGAAATGCCGATTGCCAACAACACGTAACGGTAAGATTGATGCATTGAAATGGTTGCAGTACATCGATTAATGAGTTGTTCTATACTCGCTTAGGTGGAGGTGCAATTGCAGCGTCCGTCGGATAATGCCACAAGTGCGCCGCTGGAATTTACATACTATCCAAATCCAGGTATGCTAACATTTGCTCGTCTGCAGCGTAAGTTAAAGCGCAAGCAGGAGATGGACGTGTTCCAGCAGATACTTTCACTAGATAGCGAGACCACGGCCACGAAATACTCGTGTCCACCGGTCGAGCTCAACGAGGATGAGAATACAGTCTCATCGGATGAGCAACAGAGTTCGGGAACTCTCAACGATTTCGAGATTGCTGTGAAAAAGTTACAGCTGAGACATCGTGGCGAATCGGAGGCAGATGCCACGGCCACCGAATATACCGAGGGATTGGAGAACGATAATGATCAGGAACCGGACATGGAAATCGAATTGGAGGTGCCACAATTGCCGCGGCAGTTGACCGACGATTGTACACAGACCTCGACACCGATGGAGGAGATACTGCAGCAGCCGCAGCTGCAATCGCGTCCGCTGAGCAATGTGGACAAGATCAATGAGTGGATGCGTAGCAGAGAATTCGAGCGCACCGATAGCTTGACCGTGGAGAACGGGGACACGCCCACATTGTCGCACAGCACCGCTCAAACGGCCTTCACTAATGTGAGCAGCCTGACGGCCAATACGACCATAACCAATCAGCTGGACGATGAGGATAAAGCCCAACGGGGGAGGAGGAGGAGGAGGAGGGGAGGGGAAGAGCCGGCAGCGTCAGGCGAAGATGCCGCCAGCTTGCGTCGCGATACGCTGGAGAATACAGCGCTCAAGGAGCTGCCAGCAGAGGCAGAGCTGGTCAGCGCGAGTGCTCAAGCTTCGGTGGATATAGATGAGAATTTCGATGAGACTGCAACCTATACGAGTCTGCAGATCGCCTTCAATAATCCCGTTGAGATTCCACAGAATCAGCAGAAGCCTGAACCGATCTATCATGCCACAAATCCCTTCAACCAGTTGGACGAGGCCGAACTGGTGGTACTGACCAATCCGCCAGCGCCCAAGATCAAAGTGAATGCAGCACAGACACCTGCCACGCCTCCGTCGTCACCGCCATTACCGCTGCCACCGCGTACGTCCTCGCCGTCGCCCGATGCCGAGCATCGTCTGCCTCCACTGCCGCCCAAGCCGCGTCATTCACAGGACTTGAGCGTCAGCGAGTGCCAGAGTGTCTCGAATTCCGTCTCACTGAGTCGCTCGCGCAACGGCAGCGTCAGCTCGACACGCACCACACCCTCGCCCATCATTATAATGCGCACACCCGATCAGAGTCCCACCAAGCGACTGCCTTCGGCCTTGCCCAGCGGCTCTCGTCGTCGACAACAGCGTCGCCCAAGAAACGTCAAGGTTTCTTTTTCACGTCTCTTCTCGCGTCGTCGCAGCAAGGCCGACGAGGAGGAGGACGCCACCCACGGCCAATGGCGGCCAATCGCGTGCAACCACGCCCACTGCCAGCCGTGAGCCGAGTGTAGCACAGTTTTCTCTGAGTGATCCCAATCGCAGTTCGATTCGCTCACTACAGCCACCCGGTTTGAGTCCACAGAACAGCGCACGCGGTGGTCGTCCTGTGGGTCGCAGCTCCAGCAGTGTGTCGGGCAAGCGGCCTGCCCATCTGGATGCCGATGTCATCCACATCCCGTTGAAGGGTGGCGATAGTGAGAACAGTTTGCTGCGCCCCGAGAGCTACTCGAATGCCAGCACCTTGACATATGGTCGTCCTTTGGATCGCAAGACGCTGAGCACGCTGCAGCTGGCCGATATACCCATTAACGATGGCAACATGGAGTTGGTTGCCATTGCCGATCGTCAGAGTATCAAGAACTTGTGCGAGGGTGCCTATGGTGTGGTGCTTGATCCCAGTGTCGATCTCCTTGAGGCGGAACATTTTGCGCTCTATACGACCAAGTCGCCAGAGCCGGAACGTGTGGACGGAGGCGGGGCAGAGAGTGCGGATTTCTTGAGCGCCGATGAGATTGCCAGGCGCCTGGCCGAGGCCAATGGGCTGGAGTGAGGAGTAGGAGAAAGAGAAGGGAACGTGGGGCACAATTTATTTAATTAGAGACACAACATTTTTCTAGTCGTCTTTTCTTTCAGTATTATATTTACAAAATATAACATACAATATATATTCTCTCTCTCTCGATGTATTCTAGTCTACGCACACCTGCATACACCAGCGATTAATTCAATGTCCTAATCATATTTCCTCCTGATTATCTTTCTAGAGTTATTATTGGCTAATAAAAAGCGAAGAATTTCTGAATCAATGAAACAATTTCACTCACAGCCGTCGAAAGTCGAACGTAAGTCCCCAAGCAATTCCTTTTTCTGGTGCTGGGTCTCTGCTCGAGTACTTCATCAAAAACTTCCATATACATACGTAGTATGATAATGAACCTATCACATATTTGGGTCTACTTCATTCTCTATACAGAAACCCTCCCATCCACACACAACACACATACACAACTATTCGAAAATGTCTCTCAGTGTTATAGTTCCATATAAAGTATGTAACATACCCCCAGTGGACCAACAGGTCAGATCTAGATTTTTGACCAGTATTGTTTTTGAAACTTGCTAGAATTACGATATATAGTTGTCTACGATTGGTTTATTGTTGCCTCCTACTATAGAAAACCCAAAAACAACGTTCATATTTGTAATTCGTTTCAATGAATAAAGTTTTTTGGTCAAAATATCGCTTGAAGTTCTGAAATTACACGGCAATTCTAAAGTGAGAAAATAATGGTTAAACTTATATTATAAGTCTAATTGTCTGTGCGAAGTTAACAAAAATATTTAAATCATGGAACAACTTTATAGTAACAAAACTGTTTGTACATTTAACGATTAAAATTTTTTTAAAATTTCAGCAACACATTGAAGAATTTGAAATAAAAGATCGGCAATCGAGTATACTTTGAAATACATACGAGGTGTGCTCAAAATAAAATATGAATTTTGAATATTATTGAAAGATACTGGTTCACACATACTGCGATATACTAGTACTATTTGAGGTACCCCTTCTCCTGAGAACTCGCACTTAGAAATGCCAATAAAACTTTGGACATCCGAAGAGCCGTCGATTGTTCTTCTTCCTCCTTTGGATTCTCTTTAAGTTTAGCTAATCCGAGTGTGGCAGCCATAAAGTATCCAAACTAACTTGTTAGACAGTAAGTCATATTATATTTAAGTTCTTGTCGTTGTTGTTTTTGCTGTTGTGTGCCCTTTTAAGTTTGCAAAGCGAATAGATTAGTAGTGCTTATTATTCTTATTTCTAACTGTCTGCACATTGTTTTCATTGCGCTCATTAATTCAGTTTGTAAGGAAAAAGTTTTTGCTGCCATTTTAAGAGTTTTACTAATGAAGTTTCTTTGATACTTAGCAACCTCAACGGAAGACCGTAAACATCTTGACCAGTTTATGAGTTGGTTTCAAAAACAACACCGAGGCGCGCCAGAGTCCTGCCGGGATGCCTGATATCAAGTACGAGCTAGAGAAGCCACGCAATTGCCCATCGACAGGCAGTTCGACTACCTATGGTTACCCCTACTCGCCAAGTGACAACAGTGTCAGCACAACCGATGGCTATGCGCCGGTTAATGTGTTTCCCCAACTACCAAATGGATTACAACCTCCAATGTATACTGACAATAATCTGCCGCCGCTGGACATGAATCCCAGCTGCAGCAGATACGCACAGCGGCAGAATCAGACAAATATGACAATAGACATTATTCCCGGAGGCACAACAACGCTGCAGACGCAGCAGCCCCAACAACAGCCAAATCTACTGAGCCCACAGGATCAGCTGGTAATAAAGACGAAGAACCTGAACATAACAAACAGTGTCAACGGCAACACTTATGGAACTACATTTAACGGTGGCAACGTTATAAGTATCAATCCCAACAATAATATAGACGCCCTTACCATTAACCATCAAATGATCAATACGATAAATAACAATCTATTTATGAATGGAGGCACAAGTCCTGCGTATGCACAACAACAAGCTTATTCGCCCAGGTCGATGGCGTCCCCATCTCCGGTTCAATTCCAACAGCCAATTCAGCAGCAACAGTACCAGCCAAAGCAGCAATTCCCTGCAGGATCCAATGATAAATATGATAAATAACAATCAGCTCAGTCCAAACATGAATGGGGGCATAAGTCCTGCATATCAGCAGCAAAACTTCTTGCCTGTGCCAATGCATTCTCCATCTCCAGGTCAACGTCCGCAGCAGCAGCAGCAGCAGCAATACCAACACCAGCAGCAACAGCGCAGCAGCAGCCAGCAGCAACAATACCAACTATTGGACAACGAAGAACAGCTTAACCTTAGTGATCTGATCAAAACTATCGGTGGAATCGATGTCCAGGAGCTGATTGCACGTAACCAAAATGCAGCAAACTGAATTCAATTCCGAGTACATCAATAATATATATATATATATATTCGTAGAGCCATGTTTATATAGATTTTTAGTTAGTTATATCGTGTGTATATATGTATATTGTATACGTATGTTTAGTTAGCGCGTATGTTGAATCTCATTGCAAATATGTTACGCATTTCTTTCTCTCTCTCATGGACCTATTAAAACTTAATAAACAAATTCAAAAATTCAAATTTGACTTCAATTTTGGGGAATGCATAGCTGATGGCATTATAATGGGGGGTGTTCACTTAGATACAACATAATATACTGAGTTATCTTGGTGAGTTTCAACTTCCATTCAGGCATACAAAATGTAAATAATAATATAACAAATATATATAGAAAATTCATCTTTCTATAGTGAATACCCCCTAATACTACGTTGGTTAAATTTAACGACAATTATGTTGTTGTGCAAGATTCACGTTGTTTTCATTCTCATTCTCGCTACGCATATCGGCAAAAAAACGTTTAATATCCTCCTCGGTGACGACCTTCTTGCTTGTGGCAAATGATTGCAAATAATCCTTGAGCTTATCCTTCATGCGATTGTATTCGGTTATGGCATCGATTTGCTGTGTACGTCCAATGGAGGCCAGTGCGCGTATACCCTGCTCATAGCTGGAGTTCTCCTCAGCGCGTTTCATGCCACGTTCCTCATATGACTTGGCCGAGTCATCTGCATCCAGCAGAAACTCCACCGATTGTTCCTTGTAGATTTTCGAACATTTCTCGCACTGGCAAAGCGCTTTGCGCCAGTCATTGGTCCAGAAGGCGGCGCCTGTGGGGAAAAAAGAGAACTCATTTAGTCAAGGCTTACTATATGCATAAGAAAGTGAAGTAACAAATCCCTTCTCCCAGTCAACGTTGCCTTACAGTTCAATTGTATATAGAAACTAGATAACTTAAGCTTATATTTTGCGTACGATTCAAATTAACTGAGACACAATGAATGTGGAATACTTCTCGGAGGGTCTCGAGAACCTCATGTATTGCGGCCTAAAACTGTCGCCAGAGCAGCGCATTCTCATCGAGAACTCACTGATTGTGTTGCTGCAGGAGAATCGCTTCTCTGGCATGTATTTCTGGGGTCGCATTACGGGTACCGTTCATGATTATTACATCGCCTTTGGTTATACAAACGATTGTCTCAAGGATCGCAAGTATTTCTACAGTATCGATCAGTATCAGTGGCAACTGTTGCCCTTTGTGCAGACACCGAAGATATTTCAGGCCACCATATTGGCACGTGATCCCTTTGAAGGTGATCCATGTCGTATGATCTATGTGAGATTGGTAAGTTAAAGGGATTCCCCTAATTCTTATTATGTGTCTATATATCGTGCACCAGGATCCCACATTTAATATTGTGGCCAATCAAATAGTTAGTATTAGTCGCCCCGAGGTGATCAAGTTAAAGGAAGAGGAGCGTCTGGCTGCGATTGTGTTCATCATCAGCGAGGAGTGTGCCATCTGTCCACGCGGTGCTCTCTACAAGCTTGTCGATGGTCGTGTTATACCCAATCAAATGTTTCACGGCCTCAACGATCTTCAGATCGATAATTTATCATATTATCAATTATATCGTTTGCCACGCAATGATCTAAAGTCAAATCTGTCCAAGCGCAGCGATTATAACTATGCCATTGACTTTCTGGACACCATCGATGGAGTCATTCCATTGCATCAGGCCTTCACACTGAATATGCAACGCAATGAACGCCTCGCCATCATCAAGTCATGCGTCTGGCAGGGCATGACCTTCTTCCACAAGTTGAGCTCGCGCAAGCATGGATTCCTTTATCTGGGCGATGGTCGCAAGAATTTCGATTTACTCTTTATGTATTAAGTTGTCAATAAAGTTGTTGTCATGAGCAAACCTAGTCTGTATTAGAACAGGGCATCTGCTAGTCTATCTTACTTACCCTTGTGTTCGGTCATGGCTGTGGGACGACGGCAATTATCATCTGCTTGCTTTGGACGTTTGTTAAGTGGTTCTGCAGTCTCCTCGTCCTCCACATTGACCTCACTCTTGGAGGGTTCTTTTTCTCCACCTTCTGGCTGCAATGCCAGCCCAGTGTAGTCACGCAGGAACTGATGACGTTCCATGCAACTGTCGCAGATCATTTCACTGCAGGCATCCAGCCATTTCTCGCTGGCCTCCGTCGGTGCCTCAATGTGTGGTAGATGATACCAATCCTCACAGACGGCGCACTGTAGCATCACCTCCTCGGTGGTGCGTTCGGGATCGGGATATGGACGTTTGCACTTGCAATACAAGCCCTGAAAATTCTGATTATAGAGATTAGCCTCATTCGCAGGCTGCACTGCATCCAGTTGAGGATTGAGAGCGCAACGCTTCTCTCTGCCCAGACGCAGTGTGGGGCAATCGCAACGAAAGTTGCGCTTGGTGTACAGCTCGATAAGCTCATGATTCTCATGGCAGCGATAGGAACAGGCCAGACAGACGCCGGCTGATTTGGATATGTCATTCCGTGCCTCCGGGCAGCAGGTGAGGCAAGAGTAGAGCGCCTGACGTTGTATGGCGCCTTTGGCATATGTGCAGGATTTTTCATCCGATGCACCAAGCACGGCTGCGTATTCGTCCTCCAATTCCTTTTCTTCTTCCAGCACATCCAACATTGTAATTGTTGATTGTTCCAACAGGTTTGATTCATCAGCTTCTGCAGTTGTTGCAGCTGCACTATTTGGGTCACTCATTTTGCAATCACTTAAATTTTCTTGAAACTGATTTCGTTGTGTGTATAGAGAGAGGAACGCTCTTGTTTGGCGCAAAAAAAATTGCGAATTAGTGTTGAGTGTATCTTGTAGAGATGAGCACTCTTTGTGTTACCGGTGACTTGGCATAGTTATTTTTAGGTATCATTAGTCAACACTGTTTTCTAACAATCGATTTATATGCTGTGCTGGTAAAACAGTTATTTACACAATTGATATGGAAGTGCACTGCTTGACGTTATTTTTGCACTGCTTGCAAACAGCTGTGCAACGAATCGATAAGGTTTAGTGTTGCATTTATCGATATTAAATAAGTGCTGCTTAACAAATACATTTCACGTGTTTTGCAACACACCAGCATCGCATCGTCGTGTTTGCGGCTTTATTTTCATAATATCCACAAGTTTTATTTATAAATAAGTCTTCATAATGAATGCACCGCCAACATTCGAATCGTTTCTGCTCTACGAAGGCGAGAAAAAGTGAGTAGTTGTAATGAAAATACATACACAAATCAGAGTAGGTAATAACAGCAATGTATTTCTCTCGGCACACACAGAATAATAAAGGAACTCGACACAAAAGTAACAAACGCAGCAATATTCACCATAAATAAGGAGGATCACACACTGGGCAACATGATCCGCAAGTAGGTGAAGCAGAGCAATAATATGTTAAATGTATAACAATACAGTTCCCTCTCCCTCTTAATAGCCAACTGTTGAAGGATCCCAATGTGCTCTTCGCCGGCTACAAGGTGCCACATCCTCTGGAGCACAAATTCGTCATACGCATTCAGACAACGGCAGATTACTCCCCCAGGAAGCCTTCATGAATGCCATCACGGATCTGCTCGCTGAGCTCTCGCTCTTCGAGGAGCGTTTCAAAGTGAGTTTTCATTTACAATACAAATGTTGCTTTAATTATATATGCAAATCTCTTTGCAGGACGCGATCAAGGAGAAGAAAGAAGGCGGCGATTAGTTTTTGTAGTTACCGATTTAATAATTTACAAGAAATTTACGAAACAATAGAAATATTTTCACTATTTGTATAAATAAATAAACAATTTAAAATTTGCCAATCGCGCTGCATTAAAAAAGATGGAAACTATAAATGTAGATACATCCAAAACATCCATACGCTATACTCCGTAGCACCACTGAGGTAAATAGTGTCTATATCTCATCTCGGATCGATTGGCGGTACAAAGCGAGTGTGTGTGTAAACAACCAACAAAATTGTCTTAGTTCTCTAATAGGTCTCATCGTCGGCACATTCGCTGGTATCGTGTCCGAAAACTAGAAAGAAATGGACAATGAAATGGAATTAGTTTCTGGAAAGGATTGCATGGAGTCCTCTACAGTTACCTTCACAGGAATCGCAGTATTTGCGCGGTGCTGGTAACTTGCGCTCCTTCTCTTTGTTGTTGGACTCGGCATGCGGTGGCGGCGAGTAGTCACGATCCTCGCTAGCCTGGAGTGGACAATCCTCGGTCTCATGCTTGTCAAACTCATCGCAGATGTCACAGAAGAGACGCGGCGCAGGCTTGCGCTTGCTCAGGGCATCGAAGGCATTGGATCTACAAGGAACAGGGGAGAATTAACACGAGGAAGCTACAAAGTAGAAGTGAATCATGTTTACTTAGTGAAATCCATGGGCATCATTTCCAGCGTCTGCACCTTGGCCTTGAGTGCATCATTCTTTTGCTGCATATCCGCAATGATGGAGTTCAGGAAGTTGATTTTCGCCAGGCTGCTCTCCGTATCCTGCTGGAAAGGAAGGAATGCATAAGTATAAATCCTTAAGAGGATGCTGCCTCAGTTCTTTACTCTACCTCTGGTTCGTTTGGAGTGGCAGCTGAACTGTTACTGGCGCGAAGTGTCATAATCTCACGAGCACCCTCCAGCTCGAGCATCTGCAGTTGTCGCGCCTGTTGCAGAAACTCCTGTTGCATCTTCTGTTCGGATTGTTGAGCCTGATGCAGCAATGCTTCTAGTTCACCCACGCGAGTCTGTAGCTGCTTTAGCTGTGTGGACTTTCCAATGGCTGCTTCCTCCATTTCATCGATGACCTTTTTGTATTCCTCCAATTGGGCATCGAACTCGTTGCCCTTCTCCAGTTCCTTCTGCTTCTTCTGCAGCAATTGTTGCATCTCCACATGCGCTGCCTGCAGTTCACGGAGTTTCTCGAAGGATTCTGTGATTTTGGCACGAAATTCCTTTTCGGTTTGCTCAGCTTGTCTTTGCAGCTCCTCCAGTTGGGATTGCTTGGTCTGCAGCTGCTGCTCTCGCTCTCTTATCTGCGTCTGTTGCTGCTTCACAGCATCCTGCAGTTCCCCCATTGGCCTGTTGGAGCTGACGCAGTTGCTCGGCTGCTTCCACAGCTGTGTCCTGCAGACTTGACTCACTCTGCTGCGTGTGCTGCAGCTTCTCCTGCAAATCCTTGTTGCTGTTCTGCTCCGCCTCCAGTTGACTGTGCGTCTCCTGCAGTTCCTGCTTCATGCCCTGCAACTTCTCGATGAGTTTCTCGGCATTCATATCCGCCTCCATTTCGAACAGCTCGAATATGTGCGCCGTCTCGCTCTTCTCGGCCTGCAGCACATCCAGCACAGTAGACAATTCCGCATTTGTTGCCGATATATTCGCATTGGCCACCTGAATGGCCTCGACAAGTATCTTCAGATCGGCAATCTTCTGTGCATCCTCGCGTGCCAGTTGCTCCTTGTGCTGCAGATCTGCATTGGTTATTTCAAGACGTTCTTGCAACTCTTTGATTGCCACATCGCTGCCACTGCTTTGCTTCTGCTGCTCCTCTTTGGTCTTGGCCAGCTCCGCCTGCAGTTGCTTCAGTTCCTCCTGCAGTTTGGCTTCCCGCTTCTCTGCATCCGCTTTGAGCTTCTCCCGTGCCGCTGTCTCGCTCACTTGGGCCTCACTCATGTTGGCCTGACTAGTTTGGAGTTGTTGCCGTGCCTCCTGCAGTTCCCGTTCGAGCTGCAGTCGCTCCGCGCTGCTCGTATCCCGCTGTGCACTGAGTTCCTTTTTGTGCCGTGGACAATTGTTCCATTAACTGATTCAATTTGGCATTAAGTTCGCTATGCTCCGTGCGCACGCTGCTCAGCTCCTGTTGCAGCTTCTCCTGCTGCTGCTCCAGCTGCGTGCACTTGCCGGAAGATGCCTCTAGTTTGCGTGTGGCATCGCTCAACTCCAGTGCCAACTTCTCTGCCAGTTCCTGCTCCGTCTTTAGTTTGCCATTAAGCTGACTTGTCTGCTCTGTGCTGCTGGCCAGTTCCTGCGTGAGCACCTCCACCTGAGCACAGAGCGCAGCCAGACGTTGCTTCTCGGATTGAATGTGATGCTCCAAGGCGGCACGTTCCTCGTTGCCCTTGCTGGCCAGTTGCTCGTTCTGTTGCTGCTGCTCAAGCAGTTGCTGTGAGAGTTTCATCAGCTCCGCATTGGAATCGGTGGAGCTGCTCTGCAGATTCGTCAGTTGCTGCTGCAAAGTCTCATTCTGCTGCACCAGCGCCTGGCAACGTGCTTCCAGTTGCTCTCGCTGCCTGCCTGCATCGCCCAGTGCCAACTCTCGCTGAATGGCCAACTGTTCCTGCTCGCCCAGCTGCGTTTGCTTTTGCTCTGCCTCGGACTTGAGCTTCTCCACAGTTTGTTGCGCCTCCTTCAGCTCACGCTCCAGCCTGGTGTTCGTCTGCTGCAGTAGCTCATTGTCGCTGGCCAGTTCCAACTGTCGCCCACTGCTGTCGCTCTCAAGCGTAGCAAAGCTTTGCTGCTTGGCCAGCAGCTCCTCGTTGAGTTGCTTCAGCGTAGCCTGCAATTGGGTCGAGGATGCACGTGATGCCTGCAGCTCAGTTTGCAGGGAATCATGTTGCTGCTGCAGGGTTTCACACTTGGCCAGCAGCGCCTCGTGTTGACGACGCACATCGCCCAGTTCCAGTTCCCGCTGGGCACATAAATCCGCGCTTTGCTTCAGCTGTGTCTCAGTTTGGACACTCTGCGCCTTGTTGGCCAGCAACTCTTGGCTTTGCTCTTCCATGGCTGCCTGTGTGGTCTGTACGAGCTGTTTAGCTGTCTCTAGGTTCACGAGGGTTGCATCCAACGTGTTCTGTGTTTCGTTTGCCTTATGCTGCAGCTGACTGAGCTCCGCCTGCAACTTGGCCAGCTGCTGTGCGCCTGCCTCGCCACTTTGTGTAGCCTGTTGCTGCAGTTGCTCCAGCTGCTGCTGTGTCTGCTTGAGTGTGGCTTCTGTTTCACTGAGCTTCGTTTGGGTTTGGTTAAGCTGCTCGGATTGCTGCTCGGAGTCCTTCAACTGTATCTGCTGTAGCTGCTCATGCGAGGCAAGTAGCTCCTCGTGCACTTTGCTCTTCTCCTGCAGTTGCTGCTGTAGTTCCTCTACAGACTTAGTTAACTCTGCCAGCCTAGCCTCCTTGTTTCCCGTCTCTGTCTGCGCCGTTTGCTGCAGTTCCTCCAGCTGCTTGTGGGATTGAGCCAGGTGCTTTTCCAGCGCTTCCTTTTCTGCCTTTAGCTGCACTTGCTCTGCCTGCTGCTGCTCTAGCTGTGCTTTGCTGGCCTCCAGTTGCTGCTGCTGTGTTGTCTGCTGTTGCTCTAGCTGCACCTTGCTGGCCTCCAGTTGCTGCTGCGCTGCCTGCTGGGCACTGCTTAGCTGCTGCTCCAGCTCTTGCGTCAGCTTGGTTAGCTGCACTAGCTCTCCCTGCCGCTGCTCTAGCTGCGTTTTGCCTTCCACATTACTTGACTCTTGCTTCTTCAGCATCTCGTCCAGGGCGGAGCTGTCCGCCTTCTGCACATTGAGTTGTGTGGTGAGCTCATCCAACTGTTGATTAAGCTCCTTGATCTGCTCATCACGCATGCGAATCTCTGTTTGCAGTATCTCACACTCATCGGTCACATTGGCTCTTTCACTTTCCAACGTATCCGAGGAGCTCTTGAGTTTCTGTAGCTGCTCTTGGAGTTGGTTTACTTGCTCCGCTTTGGTTGCCAACTGCTGTTGGAACTCAGCTTTCACTTGCTCTGTCTGTTTATCGTTCTCCTCCTTGAGTAACGCCAGTTCGCGTCGGAGATTCTCAACGCCGCATTCGGACAATGAGAACTTCTCCAGACTTTCGTCCTTGGCCACCAGCTCCGACTGCAGCGTCGCATTCTGGGCCTGCAGATAACCGATGTTCTCACGCAATCGCTTCTCCTCCTCCAGGGATTCTGCTACACGTGCCTCGTTGAGTTTCTCCTGCTCACTCAACTTGTCCTGCAGTTCAGCAATCTCTGACTGTGCATTCGACAAGGCGATGCTCTCCTCCTGCACAGGCGGTGTGCTCTGCAAACTAGGCGTGGCTGTAGAGGGGGAGGCAACCTTAATTATTTAAAGTATCTAAGGAATCTGGCGAGGAAACTCTTTACCTGACACCAACTTTGTGATTTTCTTCTCCAGATCATGAATCTTTTCCTTATAGACCTGAGATTGAGCCTGCACGAGGAAAGAAGATGTTGAACGTGGTGTTAGTGGAATCTACGGGAACTGTTACTTTATGTGTGGTTGCTAGGGAGCTGTGCATTGTCTTGGAACTGTGTTCATGTTGCTCTGAAGTAGGTGGGAACAATATTTTATAACTTTTTCACGGTTAGATCTGATCTATAAATATTGTTAGCTCTGCATTGATTAATAAGCTTCGCAATTATAATTTTAAAATTTATTAGACAATTAACTAACTAAGATTAATTGTATTTGCTTCTGGATTAAAAGAGCTCGCTTATTAGTTTTGACAATCATCTACTATTTAAGTGAATTAATAAAATCATTTAAAGAACATGAATTATAAACAATTGATAGATAATATTGACAAGATATAAATCTTGAAGAATTATTATTAAAAAACTAAGTAGTTGTGTTAACAAAAAAAGCGAATTCTTTGAAAACAATTTGCATATTTTATTGCCTGTCCGGCAATGCGGAAGCCTAGGTTATTGTATGTTAGTTCTATAAATAAACTGAAAACATATGTGCCTGATAATATATGGAACTTATACTTTACTAAGTGCCACGTAGCAAACGATTTAATTGTCATTCGTAACAGATTTTATACGAGTACTCATAGTCTCTGTAGCTGAACATATGAGAACCTCAATTCTGATATCTTTGTAGGTCAAGTAGAGCAAACACAATGAGGCATATATATTGTTTATATTCAATACATACACCCAGTTATTCTTAAGCTTTTATTATTTAAGAGTGGAATATGATAAATAAATATACTTTAGTCTGTTTAGATCTGTAGATTACGAAAATCCCTAGAAACCTTTTAAATAACTAGCTCGATATATTTTCCTTAAGATTTGCTACGGCTATAAATCCTTCAGAATAAAATCTTATTAAAGACTCCCTTCATAACATAAAACCCATGAGCACCCTTTAAGAATTTCCAGTCAATGCACAACTCTCCCAAATCAGAGAATATATTTCGAACTCTTACATTCATTTCATCGCCACAGAACTGCGCCTCATCGATTGAGAATTGCAGTTCCTCAGATTTCTTGCGCTCGTCAACCAATTGCGACTCCAACTGAACGATACGTGCCTTCATCTGATATAGCAGGGGGGGAGCATGGGGAGCAGGAAAAAGTACCATATTAGAAAAAATATTCCAAACAAACAGAAATAAAACAACATTTTGTTGTGCAGAATGCTTTGCATAATAAATTTGTAAATCGTATATTTGATATCGTTGTATTGTGGTTTTTTTTTTATATATGTATATCGTAAATAGGTATTTATTTTTTGTATTATCGTAGATCGTACAACTAAACCAACAGCAAGAAAATTCGCTTTCATACAAAATATGTGTTTCTTTTTTATACAGTATTTCCGATTTCCATTTGAAGTATATATATTATACATATGTATGTATATATATTGTAATATTCATCATTCTTCATCATCATTTTCATTTCGATGGCCATTCATAATATTTTGTTTCTTTATTTTTTGTGGCTCACGTTTTCATTTCATTTTGTTTTTTTTTTTTTTTTCTTTTGTGATGTTTGTTATAGATAGAAGATATTGTAAATATTTTTTGGTTGTTTCAGCATAAAACGCTGTGCAGACTTCCGCTTTGACTTCATCTTCATCATCTCCATTTCCTCATCTCGGATGTAGCGTATAAAAAATCATTTGTCAAAGGTTTTTCAATATGTATGTTTTTTTTAAACAACTTCGAGTTTTTGTTTTCTTCCTCTACTTGATGCGCAATGGTGTGAGGACACTGTGCAGTATACAGTGCCTCTCGTGCTTGCCCGACCAGCCACGGAATTCGCGTCGCAGATCGGATATACGAATGCTATGTCGGGCTATCAGTTGCCTCCAGCGATCGGCCTCGAGCAGCAGTTGCTATAAAAATGAACAGGTACATACAGTGGTGCGTAAAAGTCGTTGTACAGTTTGGGGAGAAATTTTTCGTATTTGGTTTTTTTTTTTTGGTGTTGCGTTAAAAAAGATCAGCAGGGATTAAGAACTGTGGAGGTGATTGGTGGTTGAAGGTGGATGGAGGATTTTTGGTGAATAATATTTGCCAATTGAAGTAGAAAATCTAAACACAACTTAAGGTGCGCACGACATTTATGTATTGTAGAAAAAATAAAATAATATTATTATCATAATAGGAATAGAAATAATATATAGCCAAGCATTGAGCACAACTCATGTTTATTCAATAAAACCCAAAGGGAAAACAGTTAAAGAACAACAAGAACTAAACAAAACGAAACACATCGACTCAAAAGGCAGTCCCCCAATACAACAGAAAATAAAAATCTGTCCAGTCAAAAGCTGTGCGATTGTGCTAAGATTAACTGCAAATATTGAAGATATATATTGTCGGGACAAGTGTGAAATTGTATACCGAATTATAATAGAAATGCCGATTCGTAATGATGTCAGTAGATATATTCACGTATATCTTTGGGATGAGAGCTAGAGAAATGAGATTGAATTTGAGCTTTCGTATATGAAACTAGTTAAAACTAACACCAAGAGTTGTATTATAATTGTATTGCATAGCATATTGATTGCCAGGGAAGTTATTATAAAGAAAGATCTTTGAAATTTTGATTTTTTATTTAATTTACAAGAACTTTATAGTAGATAGTTCTTAGAGATCTTTAGACTGATAGATTTGTTTATATCTACTAAAAACATCTTTCTTAATATTGCATTAAATTTGGTCACAATTCCCGAGCAATCAGTTTAGTAACTTTACCTAGAAGTAGTTAAGATTAATGCTGATAATACTTGTGTTTAGTTAAAAGGTCGAATCTTTTCTATTATTTCTTGCGTTCTCGGCAAATCTATTAACACCTTACGTCCGAAAGTTAAATAACAATAGAAATTGCAATTCTTTTCATTCTTCCAAAAAAGAAAATAAATTGTTGTTATGCTCGTTAGCGCCTCGTTAGAGTTAGGATAATGAACGCGCATGAACCTTGGCCGAGTAAGAGAGAAGTTAGAGCATTCACTACGCCTAGTTAAACTTATGAATCTTTGTACTTGCATATCAGTGTGTGTGTGTGTGAGTTTGTATCTATGTGTGTGTGTGCTTGTACGTATGTGTGTGCGTGAGTTTGTTAGCGCACTTTTTAGGCTATTATCTCTTTTAGTGCTAATTGCATAAATTGCCGTGAATCATTTGCAATGACCAACGAGATTTTGAAGAGCCCCAAATATTATACACATATTAAAAGAAAAAAAAAAACATTTTAAATGAACGTGCGCAAATTAAGTGTGTAAGATTAACAAAGACAAACCAACAACAACAAGACAATGTGAAAAGTAAACACAATAAAATGAAAATAAAACACAACTAAAAGAAAAAAACAGAAAGAAATGTTAACACAGACACAGAGAGCGAAAATCAACCAAGTGAAAAGAAGAAATACAATTTTCAATCACTGTGTGTGTGTATGTGTGTGAGGGGGTGTCTGATTGTGTGTGAGTGGGTGTTTTTGCAGTTGCAACAACGTAGCTGTGGAATCTATAAAACATAACGCAAACAAGGCCCAAACATTAACAGCAATCACATCATCATCGTGTGTTGCCAACTTTAGCCAACTGGAAACAATTTCTTTTTATCGCTAAACCAAACTTTCTTTGGTCTATCGGAACGGGGCAAGGTTGATTGTTGTTGTAGTTGTTGCAGCGTCTGTTGTTGTAGCGGTTGTCTTGCTGTGGTTATCGTTGACGCCTTTGTGGTTGTTGTTGTAGTGCGACTGCTGCTGTGGCTCGTGGGCCGCAATCGAAATGGGCGACTGCGATCCGCATAGGGCAGCGGCATGTACATTGTATCGGTGAAGATAATTACCTCATTGATGTTCTTCTGTAGCTGCAGCGCCTGATTCTGTGCATCCTCGCGATCCAGTTCTCGCTCCACCATTAGCTGCTCCACATGCTGTTGCTTCTCGCGCAGCAAGTCCTACAGTAGGGAGAGACAGAGAGAGAGAGAAAGAGAACACACACAGTGTGTGTGTGTGTGTGGCAGGCACAACAAGCGCATGAGTTACAACTGAGTGACAGAGAGAGAGGGAGAAGGGAGCGAAGTGTATGCGTGTGTGTGTGTGGTGTAGTGTATGTACAGTGGAGCCAACAAATAACAATAATAAATGCATATAAAAACCAAAACATGCTTAAAGGACCAACAATAAACAATTAACAATCAACACAGAAGCGTGCACGAAAATAGAAATTTATATAAAAGGTTTTCTTTTTTTATTAAAGTAGTACGATAAATTCCGAAAAAGTAAAATAATAAAAAGATAGCAATATAAACATATAATATATGTATGTACAGAGATAAAGACCGAAAAAGAGAGGGTGCAATACTTTATATAGCGTACATATTCTTTATAAATAAGGGTATATATTGTAATAGGTATATATGTGTGTGTAAAGAATGTATTTCTTTTCTTTTGTACAACAGGATTTTAGTAGGTCTGTGTGTGTGTGTGGCACATAGCATGTTGTGTGTTAGTTGTGTGTGTGTGTGTTTAGATTAGTGGCACGCTTAGGTTCTACAGTTTTAGTAACATATAAACACACGTTCAAGCGATAACAGGCAGGTGGGTGGGATAGGGGTTTTTGATAGTACTTAGACGCGTTTTAAACGTTTCTTTACCTGCATGGAAAATTGACTTTTTGGCGGCGTTACAATTGGCCTTAGGGGCGTGCTCGACTTGCGCTGCTGTCGGGGGTTTTTTTGTTTTGTGGGGAAGGATTAGATAAGAATGCAACGCGTTAGTAAAACTTAAACAGAGCACGGTTAAATACGGTAAGTTAAAGTGTAAATTGTAAATTGTAAAACGAACTGTAACATGTAACTCAAAATTCAGAACTCAAATTTGAAAAAAACTCTGTCAAACTAGGTGTCGACGGGTGTCGGGTGTCGGGTGGTGCGCCCTGACAAGCCGAGGCTTTATACCTGAGCATTCATGCGCATGCGCGACGTATTCGTTGTCGCAATGCTGTTCATTGTGCCAATCGAGGTGAGAGATTCGCGCGAACCGCTGCGTGTGAGACGCGTCTTCTTTGTGGATGGCGACAGCGACACCTTGGCAATGGGCACAAAGACGCCGTACTTGGGTTTGCATTCAAAATATCTGCAAAGAAACGTAGAGAATATAAACAGATTAAGGATTAACTTGGCGCAGGCTTCATTCTCAAACTGCCTCCCACCTTATGCCATCGACGGCGCCATCATTTTTGCCACTAGCCTCGTCCAATTCGACGCCACACCAGTTGCCCGGCGCAAACTGTGTCTCGCCCAGATAGCGCAACAAGCCTGGCCTACTGCCAAAGCCTGAGGAGACAATCACACGATCGCCGACAGTTAAACCATTTTCTGTAAGACATATAAGAAAATGGTTAGCTAATATTCCTTAGCTAGTTTCAAAGGTATCTATCAGAGTACTGCATGCGTTAGCTACAGGATTTGCAGTACACCGCAAGCACCGCATCCATGATTTGCAGTACACTGCAAACACCGCAACAGGATTTGCAGTGCACCGCAAACACCGCATGCATAATCTGCAACCGCATGCAGTTCTGTGTTAGAAGTCTAGTACTTACTGCCTGTGCCTGGACTGCGCAACATGGAGCTACGCACACTGGCAGTGGGTGAACCTGTGCGCGAACGTTCTGGTGAGTGTTTGCCCAACGGCGATGTGGGTGTCATGGCGCCAGACAAGGGGTATGTGGTAAGACGTGTGAGGCGCGAGAAGATGCCACGCTTTGGCTCGCACTGGAAGTAACGTTTGCCCGAGACACAGCCATCGTTTTTGCCTGCAATGTAGAAGAGATGAAGGTCAATTAATGTTCTATAATGATCGATCGAACTGATCGTCTGAGCTGTCACTCACCATTTGGTTCGTCGAGCACAATGCCTGCCCAGTCGCCGGGGGCAAAGTGTGTCTCGCCTATGTAGGCTATTTGGCCAGAACGCAATCCGCCCACCCACACACGTTGGCCAATTATAAATTGCTCCGTGTTGGCTGTCAGCACGGTGCTGTTGTGATCTAGAGAGGGAAGGGAGGATGGGTAGATGGTTCAGTTAAAGTTCATTCAGCAATCATCTTGATATGTTTTGGCTGCGTTTCGCTCAATGCGCTCTCAATCACAATTCTCTGTGTGTGCACGCAGCGTTGCTTTTCTAAATATATATCTATATATAGCTTTGATATATAGTATGTGCACTATACTATATACAATATGATGTCATATGCAAATTGCAATTGGTAGAACAATTTGCATATGTCGCTCGTAGTCAATGAAAACCATTTGAAGCTGTCATATACTGTCGAGAAAAATGACATCGACACGCGATCCCCCGCAGCGTCAAGTTTTCATATAGTATACGATTATAGTAGAACGGATATTGGTTATTAAAGATTAATCTTTATTCTTATATCTATTATACTGTTTGACACAAATCTACTTATGCACAGGCCTTAAATATTGTAAATAAATTGGCTGTTGATAATTGACAAATGACTTTCGAATCATTAAGTGGAAAATTACTAAGGAAAGATGAGGAATAAATCCCATACAATTTCTATGAAGTCACACACTTTGTTTGTGCAACAACTTTGCCCACGTATTATATGCTAATATACCAAAAAAACAAATACCAAATATAAACACATTTTCATCATTAGGTTTTCAAAGTTTTTGCTGCTGCGCTACGCAAGAGCCAAGACGTGTTTGCGCTCGCCTGCATAAAGGTGTCAAGTGTTTCTTGCTGTTGCCAAAATACCCTATGCATATGCATTAGTTGATTATATCTGCATCTACCATACTTACGAGTATATGGTATAAGAATGTCTGTGTGTGGGAGTAGATGAGCTAATATATCTCTTAATTATCATAAATTAACTCAACTAGGCGTACAGTTCGTGCTTCGATCTTAAGTGATCGCTAAATGGAAAAGATTTGTGCCAAATTTTATAGCATTGTTTACGAATGTGTGAACCAAAGCAGAATAGACAACTTAAGCATACCAGTTCTAAATATACTGTAAGAATATTGAAGTAGTAGAGACTTTTAAACTGTTTATAGGACATCGTAAAGCCAATAGACTGTTTAAGAGTAAGGCAGAAAACTAAATGGAAAATTAAAATTTGCAGTGGGTAAGTTCTGGATAATATAACTAAGAGGCATTGAAACTGTTTACGGTAGATTGTAAGACCTTTAAATCGTTTAACACTAACGCACAAAGTAGAATAGACAACTAAAACCTTTAAACTGAATGCAACTTTATTAAAATAAACGAAATAATTTAAAACGCGCACGTGAGAACAGCTTACAGTGAGCGTGAGAAACCTCCCCACTATTATTATAATATAAATAACACTTTGATATATAGTTCATAACTTAGGAAGCATCAGCTTTAGTATGTAAATTATACGCTTCAAGTACAACTTCATCATTGTGAAGGTCAGTGTAGGAGATGCATAAATACGTTCATGTTTTTCACACCCTATGTAACAACACCTCAATAGACACACACTATTAACGACTATATCAACAGATTAGTCGGATCATTATACGCTGCACACCCACATTGTCATAATGTGTAAGCGTATTTGACGCGGCTCATTAGGCTTTGTTAATTTGACAATATTTCGGGCTGCCGTATTGACGTTGAGTTACTTCAAGTGATTTCTGGGTAAAATCTACATAAGTGTACTTGAAATCAGATGGCATTAACATAGTACACTCTGTGTATGCCAATTCGCGAGAGAGCGGGGGCCCATAAATCGTGGGTAACGTCCAATGGCCGTTTAAGGTGCGAGCAACTGACATAGTTTCCAGACACACAAATAAACCACCTGCGCGAATAGTTAACTGGCAGGTTGTAGCTATCTCTTTCGCACCCCACAGATACCAGATAGATATGCCGTGCAGATATTTATCGATAGTTTTGGCAGTTCGTGTTCTTTTTTTTTTAGCTTACCTGAGCTGCGACGTCGACCTGTGGCCTCAAGATAATAATCATCTAGCGAATGAAACGTTAACGAAAACGAGAACGAAAACAAAAGCACAATTACAGTTACACAGCATGCAAGGGGTGCAGGGGAGAAGGGGCGGACACTTACACGATGTGCGACGTCCATTGTCGGACAGCGTCGGCGTTGCTCGAGACTTGAGCGATCCGCGGCCGGACGAGAAGCGTTCCCAGTCGGATGTGGGTGAGAGCGAGGAGCGCGTAAAGCGCTTAACAGTCTCTTGATAGAGATCTACAGATAGGGGTGAGGGAGGAGGGTACGAATATATAGACATGTATGAACACGTTTCGCGTTTCGCAAATGTACATGCAATTTGCATAAATGTTAAATTCATTATTTGCACCCATAGTTGTTATTATTATTAGTAGTTGTTGTTGCTGTTGTTTATTTCCTTGTGGGTGTTAACACAACGCAACAGCAACAACAAGATACCGCAACATGTTGCAAGTGATTTTTGGTTTTAGTCTTTTTGGGCGTAACTTGTTTACTTTTCTTTTCATGTTTTAGTTTTTAGTGTTTTTTTTGCAGCTCGTTATTATTAGTTAATAATTAGCGGATTTGTGTTAATAATATACGTGTTCAGTTGTTTCTTATTTGTGTTTTCTTTTCTCTTGGATTTATTGTTATGTGAAAGTTGAAGCCGATTTTGTGTGTGCGATTTCTTTGTTGTTGTTTAATCAGTTATTTGCCGCAAGCCAGTTAGGTGAAAGAACTTCCCAGTGTGGTAAAAAAAAACAGGTGCCTACAAACAGAACTGGAAGTGAGCAACAGAGGGAGAGATGAAGAAAGAGAGTTGAGAAAGGCGCAGCAACTAAGAAACGAAACGAAACTGACTCTTTGAAGTCTAAGAAAACTAGTAAAGTTGGGCAATGAAATGTGCAAGATAAGATTACAAAATTCTTAACATTTCTAAGATCTTCACAGATCTGTTAACTCTCTTTTGCTTTGTAATTTTGCCGACACTTCTCTTGCTTTCTGTTTTAAACAGCAATTTCTTTCTAATTAGGCTTGTAATTAAGCTCTTGAAGCTCCGCTAAGTTGATTGATTTGTTTGGCGCAAAAGAACCATAAACCGGAGAAGACATTCTTCTTCTTCTTCTGCGTTTACAGTAAAAACATTTATAGACAGTCATAAAATTGACTCCGTTATGCGAAGGCATTCTCCTAGTCTCTTGTTTCATCTCTTTCTTTCATCATCTCTCTTTTCCATTTTGCCAAATCTTTGCCATGTGACTTTCAAAATCAATTGTCATAAATTTCCAAGAAGAGCAACCGAAATATGAAAACACAGACATAAATCAATTAAATTGTCGACAGTTTGGTAACGCAGAGCGTGCGAAATACAGTTGCACAGGTAACATAAAAAACCAAATGAAAGAAGGAGAGAGATGGAAGAAATACATTCATCTTTGTGTGTTTGTTTGATTCAATTGCACGATTTGAGTTTCCGCTTAATTTACTGCATGATGTAGAGTGTAGTTAATTGTCTTTTTGTCAGAGGAGCTTCAAAATATATCTGCGAGACGCACAGCAGGCCTAAACAGCAACAGCAGCAGCCGCTGCAGAAGATGATGATGATGATGATGGCCAACTGGCGCCGCCGTTGCGTCTGAGCTAGCTAATCAAGCAGCCAAACGGTAGCCGAGCATGAGATGGCCGAAACGAGCATAAAAACCAAACAACTTCAAGGTTCAATTGTTGCTTAAAAGATATATAGATTGCCAGTGCCTCCCCCTTGCTTCAGATCTGTCAGTCTGTCTGTCTGTCTGAGTGCCTTGCGTGTGTGTGTTGTGTGTGTGAGAGTCTGTTGGGCGGTCAAGACAATTTGTTATTATTTGCTATTATATTTCGTGACTCTGGCAATTTTTTAATTATCGCTGTAGTAGCTGCCAAATGTATCTGTCTAGCTCTTTATATGGTTCCCTTCAATTTTTCTTTCTTTCGAAACTTTCACTCTGCCCAAGCAGGCGAAACTTGTGTGTGTGTTTTTCCAGCCAGCACTCGTGCCAAGTCTGTTTCACGATATACTGATTCCCCTGCCTCAATGTCAGACTGTTGCTGTGTGCTAATAGATCAGATTAGACATATAACATACATATAGAACCTTCATTAATGCCCCCACCTCCCGCCTGCTACTCTCCTTCGAATTGTGAATTGTTAATTCTTGATTTTATTTCACATTTAACTGTGAAACGACGTCAACGAATGCTAAAAATACATTTTGAGTTGACAATTTCCTTGCAGTTGACATTCAGTGTATCTACACTAATGAACTCATGTATCTGACAGATACGAACGCGCTCTGATGAATCATCAAAGCCAAAGCTGCCGCCTGCCGCGTGTGGCGCCCCAAGTCTGTGAGAGGTTGATGAGGCCTAATGTTGTCTTGGCCAAAAAAACTCACAGCACAACATCGAACGAACGTCGACCCACTTTGTGCATGATTCTCTGGCCAAATGGATGAATGGACGCATCCATAAACGGAGGCAAACGCATCTGAGCATCGAACTCATTGAATCGGATTGAAACGACGGGCGTGCTCGATAAATCACAGTTTGCATTATCTATTGAAATGATTAAACAACATTTAATTACACTAAACTGTGTGCTGACGCTGCGGCGAGTGTGCCGAGTGAGCGTGTGTAGGCTGCTTTAGCAATCGAAAGTGCAAGCTGCAATTTAGATACAGATAGAAAACAGCGCAGGACAGTGGACAACAGTCGTGGCATCGGTCGTTGAACGTTCGTTTCAGTCGTCCCACAGTCGAGAGCTGGTCACACTGGGCATGACTCTTACATGACTTTTCGGCGTGTAAATGCAAATCGCTTTTTTTTAATTTTTTGTATTTTTGTTGCAAATGCCGACAGTTTTTTGCCGCTGCAGTTGCTGCTGCCGTTGTTGCTGACTGTGGGCAGCAGCTGCTGAGACATTCCAACAAAGCTACAAAAGCGCCGCTTTAGCAATTACAGTTCGACTACGGTATGACGAAACTGTGTATTGAGTACGCGTATTTGTTAAGATATTAACCAAGCATATTTATTACTATACTTTGCCAACTGAGTATTGAGTTAGGTAAAGCTTTTGCTTCAGGTAGTTTTATATCTTCGAAGTCAACAATATATTTAAACACTAAAAACCTTTTATATATTTTCCGGCTCTAGAATTATTGAACAGCTTGACTTGATAATCAATAAATTTTTATTTAATTTAATTTTTACTTTATCCCTTATTGAAGTTCTAAGAGGTTTATCTAGTGTTCAACTACTCAAACACAAATCATCTTATTTTGGTGTAGCATATAATATTGTTGATGAATTGATTCCTAGATTATTATAGCAACATTTTATTGATCTAAAAGTTTATTTAAAATTAATTTTTAAATATCTTACTTATTACAAACAATTTATTCAAATCAAAACAATAGCTTAGTTCAATGGAAATATACCCTATTTTCGAGCGGAAATATGCCCCATTAAAATGGGGATATTAATAACCATTTCAATAGATTTGAAATATGTAGAACCCCATTTAGTCATTGCTCACTCTGCTCATTGTAAATGCAATATATTTTATCTTTGCTGTGCGCAATTATAATTGCATTTAATTTCCTATGATAATATTCTCTGATATTTTCAACACCAGCTTTGTATAGAATGACGCCCAGGCACGAAGATCAGGCCAGGCCAGAAGGCAAAGGCGTCTATTTAGAATTTCACCAAATGGAAAACTGGTTTCGTTGTTAGGTTTTGTGTGTGTGTGTGTTGTGTGTGGGGTTTATATTTTCGGTATTCGGATGATTACGTGACGCGGGTGCTGCGTAGTTGTTCACCGGGTTTTCTTCAAGCGCCAAACAGGTGGGATCTATACTTGATATATATATGAATATTTAAACATATATACAAGCAATAAAATATTGACAGACAAGAAAACAATAAAGCCCAAAATTAGTAGCAGCTGACTTTGAATAATATATATACTGAGAATATACCGGTAATACTCAATCAGGGGAAGACTCTGTCCCGCCCCTTTTCCATGTCGCTTCTAGAATCAACTCTCAGTCGGTTTTTTGTTTCATTGTGTGTCGCTTGTCGCGTATTTCACATTACATTCGAAATCGTATAATGTTGTACGCATATATCTAGAACGTGTTTAGCATTTCAAAGACTCGCAAGACCCTCAACTCGGCTGGGGAGAAGGGCGTACTAAAAAAGTTATACACACAACTTTGTTTAATGAAAACTATTTTTGAATTTGAATTACGTAAACTACAAAGCTTTGTGTGCTCACTATTCAGGCTAATAAGCGATTAAATTGATCACTTGTTCTGTACTTAAATGCCGTTTATTGTTGTTTTAATACTCGTTAAATACCACCATCAAAGGGGACACCCATTGGGGCTGCTTTGACATTTGTAGATTGGCTTCAGTTGATGCATACAAAATAAAGCGAGGCAAGCCGATTCGGTATGGAGATAGATCACTGAACTATGCAGCAATTTGAGTTTGTCGAAAATCTGTTTGGAATTAATGAAAACTATTGAGATTTTTATGCAAGATATATTTTATGGGAATTTCTGATCTTGACAAGATTTAAATTATAGAAATAGAAATTATATATTCTATGGGAATTTATGAACCTAACCAGATAAATATACCTGAGCAATTTCAATTAATATTTCCATAAGATTTATTTATTACTCAACATTTCCTAGATCTGTTTAAAGTTGCTTGCACTCTTCAAATGTTAATTGAAATTATTGTGTAATTGCATTTTACCCCTCAACTAAACATGATTAATTTAGGCAAGGCATTTCCAATTGAATATCGTTATGTTTTCTTAGGCATTTTTAGTGTTTAATTTACGATGAATTCCCAGTTCAATAGACTTGAGTTAAACCATACCATCCTCAGTAATTAAATCGTATGAATACGCTATGCATTTAGTAGAGATTTCTTTCTTTTTTGTTTGCTTGTGTTGTGAGACGCATTCGCAAAGCCAAGTTAAAAATGATAATGTAAATAAAATGCAAATAAGTAAAGTAGTTTGTTTGTTTACCTGTGTACGCCGAATTGATCGAACTCAAATTGTCATCGCTTTCACGACTCATGCTGTTTGTATCTAAAAATAAAACCGAAGAAACGAATAACGGCAGCAGAAGAAGAAAAAGAAAAGAAAACACATGAATGAAATGTTAAAAAATCAGGCAAAAATAAACGTAACATAAAATTACAACAAATATAACAGTAAAGTACATGCGTTGAATGGGTGAAAAAATATTAAATTAAAATTAAAGCTACTTACGCTGGACAATAGGAAAACGATCATAAAAAGGGCGGTACGAAATGAGGGAGAAAAAAGAGATATATACGAAAGAAACTCAAAGGTTCACGTTGTTTATAATCAGGCCAAGCTAATTGGCCAAGAAAGCAAAAGGCGGCGGCACAACAACACATTCAAAAAAATAACAATAACAATAACAACAATAATAACAAAAGCACAAATGTGCAAATAGCAATTAGTGTAGCCGGTAAAGTTGCGAGTCGAGTGAGATATATAGAGATATATTATTGGTATATTGTGAGTGGGCTGAAACAAGCGCAGTTAGCAAATTGCACAGTTAAGTAAGTTATATAAACACCGAGATAATAATGGCCACACTGTGCTACAATCTCCAGGTGAAAGATACTTTTCTGTCTGTCAAAGATACTTCAAAACTTTGCACACGCGCTGCATCTTTAGCGCGATTCGTGTGCGAGATAATCCATCAAACTTTAAGACCTTTTACTAAAACCCGTTTTTTCCCCATTTCAAAATGAAACTAGACACGATTTTAATGACCTATAAAATACGTCAATCTGCGAATCTGAGTGTGTAGAATCCACTCTGACTTCTGACTCTGCCTGCCGGTGTGAGAGATTATTGCAAATATTCGTATGGACACTCAGAAAGTGCCGGCTGATTGCGAATTTGCCGACGTAGACGAAAGTCCATAATTTACTATAATAACTCAACTCTTACTCAGTACTCAGACAGAGAGTCTCAGGCAGGTGCGAAATTGATGATATATCTACGGGTTGTACAAGTGTTTAACCACACGGCAATCGAGTGGGTAAACAATAAGGAAGGCATCGTAAAATGAGTGTTAAAGAAAGATGAAATATTGAATAACTTTCTGACTAATCCTAGGTATCTCATAGTCGATCATTGCTTGGCTGCACCATTCCTCATCGTTTTGTTGCCTGAATAATTAACAACAAAATGAGGCACGACAGCTTGCAGAGTAAACAAACGTGCAAGGCAACAACTGAATATAGAATACACGGGTTTTTTGTGTGTTGCTGTGTCTGCTTAACTGATTGAAGATTAATAATAATAATAGGTATATGTACAACTCAATAGGTTGGCAAACAGCACACACAGAAACTCGCGTGCGTCTCTCCCTCTTCAGATTTAAAGAAAGACAACAACAAATTAATTACTTTTTTGTGCTTTATGCCAAAAATGTATGAAAAAGAGCCTTCAAATTTGGCCAAATACAATTAAGAGCCGCAGTAATTTGTTAAATTTTGGCCAGTAGCCATACAGGGATGGAGTCAGGGGGGAGTACAAAATATTATTATTATTATTGTTATTAATTCATTTGCTGTTACAAATTATGAAACCCACACGCAGTCAGTAAATTGATAAACGCTTTCGGGGCTGGGCTGGGCTTCATACAATCGTTGATCGCTTTGTGGGCGATCCGTGGGCAAATTGCTAACTGTTTTCGGAGTATCTGCACACAAATCGGGGCAATAATTTCATAATTAACTGATTGTTGTCGATGAACTGAAAGACAGAGGATGCTGTGGGAGCTTGAAGTTATTTATAGCATTATCTTCATTTGCTTTTCTTGTTATAGACAAAGTTTGCTTTTCAAATATTGATAAAATTCTTCAGACAGTACAAACCTGATTTATTTGTATTTATTTATAGATACCCCTAACTTTTATGTATTTTTAGAGCTGACATAATCTTTTTAACTGTTGGAAAATAACGTGGATTTTTCCCGCGCTTCTCTTAGGCTTTTTTTCAGCAACTTACTAGAACTATCAATGTAATAATGTGTTAGATACACTTGGGAGTGGTTTCTGTATACTCAAAGGGCAGCTGCCAAAGGGGCCGGCACTTAGCACTGTGTCAAATGGAACTTTGAAGTGCCACGTCAGATACTCACACGGATCGCACTCAGTCAGTCAGTCAGTGAGTGCGACGACGAGTACGCAGTAAGTGACACGTTAATTTATTTGCTTTTGGCTTTAGAACAATAAATCGCATACAAAATAATTAAAAGCACTCGAGTGTGTGCGCCCAGCAACAACAATAAAATAAACAAAGCATTTGCGAAGTGATTAAAATTGCTGTTTAATTGTTTAGCTTAAAACTTCTGACTGTAGGCAGATACTCTGCAAGTTCTGGAGCAGCTGGAGCATGAAATCAGTAAAGGAAGTTGGCGCGAAGAATATTACGGATATAGAGCTCTACAAAAGAGTTGTCTGTACTCCGAATGAATTGCTCGCACTCTCGAGAAATGAGTTTACAAAGTAACGTGCTATGCTTGGGTGGCCCGACTGTGCTGACCATAATGAACCTAGTCATTAGTAGTCGAGCATTACAAGCTCAAGAGGTTAATAATTCTTTGGTATTGTCGGACAGGCAGGAGAACATAAGCGTGCAAAAACAAAATTAAACTCAATAATAGGTTTGTTTACGCCGAAAAAGAAGCACCAGAAGAAAGCAAAGAGAAGAAAGAATCTTAATAGAGAATACACAGCAAATAATTTGCCATTTCATGACTTAAATGTGTTCAAAGCGTAACTTATGCAAAAAGAAAAGAAGACAAAGCTAAATAAATACAAAAACGGGTGGGCCAAACATGGTGGGTCATAAAAATTAATTAACCAAATGCGGCAACACCTTGAGGCTGCCCAAAAAGAAACTGTAAGTGAATTACAGAAGGAATCCAGCAAGAAATAATACAAAAAATGTTAAAAGTGCCGGCGGAAGACAAAAAGAGGTGTGTGTAATGTAATTAGAGAGATCGCAGCAATTAAAGTGTCATAATATGCATAATGTATCGTGTAATATGCTGCCATGCCGGCTAATGGTGCGTATGTGTAACACGGCGCACTATATTACTCATACGCCATCGCCGCCACCTACACGGATGCGCACTTTGGTCTAGAACAAATACAAACACACACATACAAACAAACTGAGCTGAGTGCTGCCTCAATTTGGCCCAAAACTGTAAGCTGAGCTCATTGCGAGCGCTAAAATAGCCACAGAAATAAACAATAATAAAAATAAACAAATATGTAAACAGCAGATGCGACGACGACACATTTAGAGTGACGCCAGACTTGATTGTTATTTTTGCACGACACTCAAAATGTTATTACCAATATGTGCGAGAAATATTCTGGTCTAGTCCACAAAACTGTGGTAGGGGGATGCGCACGCGCTGACTTGGTTTTTTATAGTGTGCCCCCCCTGGGACATAACATATATGGCAGAAGACTCGTAACGCCTGCGCCCACAGTCTCTTTGGCACAGCTGCCTCTGTTTCAGAGAGAAATATATTTCAAAATCATTTCGGTTCTATTGTGTAAGCGAGGGAGGAGGCAACGGCGATGTCACCTTGTAAGTTCTGCGTCGCAAACAGTAAAGAATTCTTATAATTAATGCTTTTCTGGTATGAAATCAATTTCACAACAAATGTCAATGCTGAACATAAACTTATCACATTCTATTCCATTTAAAGATTTCTATGTTCCAGATAATGTCATAATAAGGGGTTTTACTAAAGCTTTGAGGCCTATCGGGCTGTCAATTTAAAGAATTCTGTGTAGAATTTATGAGGAAGTGATGGTTCATTGTAATTAAACATTTTGAGAGTTGAAGGTTTATAGAACTGTAGTGAGAGAATAAAGAAGATAAAAATATCTTAAATCTTGAACAAGATCTATTCAACTTTAAGTAATACAAGAAAAATTAAATAATATTATATGTATTATATATTAAACAAATTCTATAAAACCTTAAAGATCTCAGAGAAATTTCATCATCTTTGCAACGTAAATTTGTATTTTTTGTAAATATATTTAAGGTTGTAGATAATCATTATCTTCGACCTATTGCGCCAGTTTTAAAATTATTATATTTGTACTTTTATTTATAATAAGTTTAGTTTAGTCGTTATGCAAATAAATTTTATCTGTCTCTCTATTTTCCATCTCCCTCTTAAGGGTTTTCTAAAGCACCTGAACATTTTAAGCTGGCAACACTGCGGCCAAAAACAAAACACAATTTCGTTTTGTCTACTCCTGCTATGTGTACATTCTCTGCTTTATCAGTTTGGCAAGAGCAGCCGCCGGTGCGCAATAGTAACAAAAACAAAGAATACAAAAAATAAAAAAAATAGCAGAACAAAAATATAATACAAAAATTGTGTGTGCTGCTGTTGCTGATAAAATTCCATGCGGCAATAACAAAAGTCGAAGGCAATTCAACGAAGGCGCTACAATTGCCGAATATGCTCTGTTAAATGACGTGATGAGGTACAAAAAGAGCTAGAGAGAGAGAGAAAGACGAAGGGGAAGTGTCTCTTTTTAGAGGGCAAGCCTGCCCGATTCTCTTCTCTCTCTATCTCTCTGCTCCCACAACAACAAAATACACTGCAACATTGCGTCCGGCTCGAAAAAGAAAGCCCAACGGACACGACAATAGAAAGTTAACCGGCAAATTTGCATTGTGTATTGGCCCCAAGACGTCACAGCCCCACGACACATGGCACCACAAAATGCTGTTGCCAAATTCACAATTTAACAACTCTTTGGTTGACAACAAATGCAAAACAAACTTTTGCGCAATATGTAAATATTTCTTTTATTTATAGTCGCGGCACCTGTGACGACGAAAGTTGATCGAATTGTTTGTTCGTAGATACCCTGTATTGGGAGTGAGTGAGACAGCGAGTTTGTTGTGCTGCTGCCTGCATAATTCGCAAAGAGTACAATGAGTAAATACAGCAAGTATACATGTCAAGTCTGTCATTAGAATGACGCATTACAAGTACCCGAGCTGCCCCTATATGATACAATCTATGACCTTCAGCACAAAACAAACACATATTGTTAGCCAACGTTTCTAGTTAACTTTTGTTTTCTGCACAGTTTGCAAAAGGTTTTGACGGCGCCGTGACGGACTTCTTGTAATTTATTAAGTATTTTTGACAACTCTGCTACTTTTATTATTTATTTTTGAGACTTTGCTAGAAGCCTACTTTATTTCTTAGTATTTTGAGACTACTTTGTATGCTTTGTAAATTGTTTTGAGTCTTTTACTTTCTTTAGGATTAATTATGCTTAAGACTTTAAAAACTCTACACTAAATTCTATTTATTTGCTATTTTTTTTGACTATTTCGCATAAGGGTTTGAGTTTTCTACAGGGTATTTCATGAGCTTATTAACGCTCAACTTTGGCTTCTTTTATTTACTGTTTGATCTTTGTGATTTGTGTTCATATTGGAAGCAGTCAAAAGCCAAATAAATAATATGAGATTTTTTTTTATACCTAATTAGCGGTTAGCCGCAAACTTCAATATGGCTAAAATCCGGCTCGCGTCGTTGTCATTATTATTACTTTATTATTGTTGTTGTTGTTGTTGCTGACGTTGCGCTTTTACTTGAGCTGCGGCGACAACTTTGTTGTAGTTTTGAATTTTCAGCTTCTATAGAACTGAAACTAAGGTTAGTTTTGCGGCCAAAACAAAAACATGCGATTCTCAATGCTGGAGACAGACTGGAGCCACGCACACATGTACACACACAGACGCCTGTGTTGGACCATTTACAGGGTATGTCAGCTGTTAATCGCCACTGGCTAATTGCAATCAAACGATTAGCAAACAATTCTCAAGTGTCTATAAACAGGAAAAATAAAACTAGTCGCCGCACAATTAACAATTAACAACTAAGTATAAACAATTAAAGTCTCATGTTGAAAGTTACATTCAGAGTTGAGGGGAATTCTATATAAATCTGGGAAAAACTATAGGTAAATACTTTGAATTGCGTATCGATTCTCACAAATCGAAAACCTTACAAAGGCTAAACTAATTTACAGATTGTCAAGCCGCACCCAGAGCAATGCACTATAAAATTGAACTTGGCAGACCCAACCCAACAACCCACATAAAAAAGAGACATAGAAATCAATGCGACTATAACGATGATAAGAGTTATGTTTTTTTCGAATTTTGAGTATAGATAACTAAGTGTTGCCATTGAAAATTATCTTATCGCTAATGCAATAAAAATAGAATGTAAATTAAATGTGTATTAAAGAAACCACGCGATTTGTTTTAACTTTCAAGCTACAAAACGAAGAGAAACTTGAAGAACATTTTTAATTACGAGAAACAGCTATGCAAAGACAGTTGTCGTCACACTGTAAAGTACCGTAAGTCAAGGTTGTAAAGGTGATGGAAAATACCGAAACAAAAAAGTTTCATTCCCTGATCAATCAATATCGATATGCACAACATACTGATAAAACAAACCGGCAGAAAGTATCAATGAAACACACACACACACAAAAACAGACACACATATAACTTTTATCCCTTTTAGGGCAACATTGAGGACAACAACAATAACAATATTGTTTCGCACGACTTTTACTTTCAGATTTTGTATTGTTTTTGTTTTATTTTTTAGGTTGCACGCTTATCAAAAATTCACCTTTTTCAAATTGCCACAGCGAATGAAGTGTATAAAAATGAGCCGTAAATTGTGTTGAATTTTGTTGTTGCTTTTGCTACTGCTGCTGTGTTTGCACTATATGGTAGTATATAGTCGTATCGTTCAGTTGGAGCCAGTGCAGGCCCGCATCTGTGTCGAGCAGTTCCCCAGAAGAAACGCGTCCGTCTCGCGAAAAGTCGTAGAAGTTACTGAAATGCCAAAGTTTTGCAAACTTGAACGAGAGCCGCAAACGAGCTCGAGCTTTGGGAGAGAGAGGAACAGAGCGCAAGAGTGACTGCCAGAGAGCGCAGAATGAAGAGCGCTCTCTCGAACCGAGCTTTGGTTGCACAGTGTAACTGCTTCGTTTCTCTTTGCGTGTCTGTTTTTATTGAATAAATGTCGACACGAAAACCCGTAAAGTTATTTTTTATTTTTATCGTAACACAGACGCGTTTGCGTACTTTAATAATTTTCGCAAACAAAAGCGGAGCGCGGCACTGGATCGTCTCTTTATTACGGGCCAAAGCTCTGTAAGAGTTGCCACACTATCAAAACTTTTACGGCTTCTTTTTATATTCACTAAATGGGGTGCACTAGAAAGAACTGGCAAACTGAAAATGTGAGAAGTTTTCATAGAAGTGGACACACTTATAATCCATTAAGAATCATTAAATGACATTTTCAGCCTTTCTTTTATTATTCTATGCTGCAGGGTATTGCCCGGTCCATCACGCTCCATTAGTGCATTGCAAAAATGGGCGCGTGCACTGATTGATGATCGTGGCGCCCATACATACTATATAATGCTGTCTGAGTCTGAAATCGAAATTGCATTTGGCTTTTAGCACTTATCGCAGCAAATGTTTTCTTTCTCCCGACCCCCTTTCCCCTTTGGGATTTGCAGGGATTTTTAGCAACACACTTGAACTAATTTATAGACGTTTTCCATGCCAGCAAACTCTATCTATAAATAAATGTTGCAGAGATGATTAAGAGCCATAGCTGAATCATTTGATTTATTTTCCCTGTAATTTTATTTACGCAATGAAAAAGGTCAACTGATTGCCATGAAAATAAAAACTGAAACGATCTTCAGACCATAAGTCGCTATACTGTCAAAGATCACGGATGTATCCACCCATTTTCGACGGCTTAGAGCAATCAGAGTACACACTTTGACGATCCTATCTTAAGACCAAGACAAATGAGCTTTCGATTTTTTGTACCACATACATGTTTCATTATATACAGAATGAGAGAGGGGGAAGAAGCAGAGAGAGAGAAAGAGCGACCTGTGGGCGCTTGTTTCCGATCAAGATCAATAGAATGACATAAGCTCGTCCACGAGCTTCTGAGCTAGAAAGCAAAACGTTCACGAGAAAGTGCAAAAAAAAGATGGAACCGGGAGATGAGAACAGACACACAGTCTCTCTCTCCCTCTCTCTCTCTCTTGCTCCCATGATCTGCTTCTGTTTCGTTCAAATGCGCAGTGCAAAAATTGACAAAAATATATATGAAACAACAACAACAACAAGTCGTGTGTCATCCGACGATCTCAGAACACGAAAGCAGAAATTCAATTATGAGCGCTACAATTTATAAACTGTCTCCCTCTCCGTCGCTCTTACTCTTCTCTTACTCTCCTTTCTGACGATCGGTGATGATCGGTTGCCCATTCGAGGGGGAGCTTGCATTGACATTGAGTGCTGAGAGATAAATGACAGGTACACGCAAATGTTTCACTTCAAAGTCGGGGTACGATCGCTTAATTAGAAAGTTTACAACAGGCGAGAAGAGAAATGTGTCGGAATTCTTAAAATATAAAAGTTCTTTAAGCAAATGTAGATCAAGCAGATAAGTGCGAACTCATCTCGAGAAAGATTCTTCATTTGATCTTAGAGAAATCACAAGTAAAAGTAAAGAAAGTAAAATGATCTTATCATACTTGAAATCAATATAGTGCTAGCAAAAAAAAGATCAACTGAGTGAACTATCGTGTCTAAAGTATATAAATGTTATCTAATCTTGAGAAAGGTTCCTTATCTCATTATAAAGAAGTTTTATGACCTTTTCCTATTTTCTTAAAATTAATTTATGGCTAGGAAAAGACTTTTCTTTCCAGAACTAACCTATCTCTTATATTATCTGCAGTCCAGAGAACTGTAAATTAAGAACTCTAAGATAAAGAGAGAAAAGAACGTTTAATATATTCGATATATCGCCTCAGCTTATCAGTGCGATGCTAAAATCCCTGGAATACACTTCTAGTAAATCAAATATTACTCACTATACCGTATACTGTGTTCGTTATCTATATTCCCATAATTCCCATCGCGTTTTTGGGATTATCGAGCTTATTGGAAACGCGACACTGAATCGTTCAGGCTGTGGTCGCATCGACTACAAAATTGAAAGCGCGTGTAACGAAAGACAACAACGGGAGAATCGTAAACATAAATAAATACAAATACGTATACATATCGATGGATATGGGCTATTAGGTCGATATATAATCGATACTCACACGATTTTGCGGTTTGGCACAATTACGTGAATGAAATATGTCACAGAAGACGCCTCCACAAAGACTTTGAGTTGGAGACAGGGCTCAATTATATGGAAGTCGTATTACTTAATTGCCTCCGACTCAGTTGTGCGTGGGCGGTAATTGACTGTGGCTCCGTGTATCTGTGTGTTTGCTTGACTGTCCGTAGATGTCGGTAAACAATTTGCACAGTCTGCGCGTCTGTTTGCTTATCGTCGTCTGAGAGTCTGCCGAAGTAACTCATTTGTTTATTTACACTTTAATAAATGAAACACTTGACGATTGACAATTGCTGTCGGACAACTTTTTAATTGAAATTTAGTTGAAGTTATTAGCATTAATTTGATTTTAAGCGAAGTTTACGAAGTGATTTTATAACAGCAATTAGCTGGAAGAAAGCTGAAACTGGCACCAGTACATTCCTTAGGGTTTTATATAGTATACAAAGAAATCTTCGAATACCTTTCCTAATGTTTTCTACACAGTGATCGATACTATCGATAGTAATAATCTTTAATTTACAGTTCTAATTTTTGCTCATTGTCTTTTCTTGAGAAAATGATTTCCACTTTAATCTTGATCTTTTGTAACGTTGCAAGTTCAATCAAGTGCAATTTGCAAATTTATACGCTTTTGTTATTATTTTTGTTGCTGTTATGCCTTTTCTTTGGAGAGACACCCGACTGTAGATGTTAGTGTGGGTGCGTCACCGTTGGGATTAGATCGTTGCATTTACAGTTGATATTGTGTAGGTGTTATCTTATAGAGTACTTGCTAAAACCGGAATTACAGTCGACTAGTGAGTGAACACGAATTTTCACTGAAGAAATTAGAGATGAGAGAAAAATTATACGATTGTATCGAAATTGAGAAGTATTACACTATCTACCAAATGTACCAAATAAGATTCTAGATATACATTTACATATAAAATGGATGATTCTACGGGAGTATCATTACGTTGATATCATCGATTTGCCTGAAATATCATTTAAATCATTATGTAGAATACAAGATAAACTCACCTCTGGGTGGTGGACCTGCCTTTGGTGTTGTGTGCGTGCAGCAAGGTCGTCCGATTTTCGATATCGAATTTGATGAGCCAAAGTTTGAGGAGGGTGGCTTCAGCTTGGTGGGTATTCCCGTTACAGACCCCGCTGGTGTAGGTATACCCGACACAGACCCCGTGGGTGGAAGTATGCCTGGGATATTACCAGGCGTAGGTATACCTGATATACTTCCAGGCGTAGGTATGCCTGAGATAGTTCCAGGCGTAGGTATGCCTGAGATACTTCCAGGCGTAGGTATGCCAGAACGTCCTGGCACCCTTGGTATTTTCGATGTGGCGGGTTCCACAGCTTCTGTGGCAGCTGGAGTCTCAGCAGGTACCACTGTCGCTGCGTCTGCAGCTGCCGCCTCTGTTGTTTCACTCATGTTGCACTTTTTATTTTTAAATAACTTATCTTTCACAACACACGCGTATTAAACGAATTTCGAACGAAATAAAATCTGACTAAAAGAACTGCCAGAAATGTGTGTAACTTTATTGCAGTGTAGTGTATTGAATGCTGGGGACTTACCTTAATATTGGGCTAAAAACAAAAAGAATTTGCTATAAATATTTTCATTTGATTATTGCCGCCACTTAGCACACTGTGCTCACGACCTAGTGACGTTTTGGCGGGCACTCGCAGGCTATCTCACTCGCACTCGCGTCGGTTTTGCGCATACACAGCAAACAGCTGATTGGAGCTGGTTTTTTTTCTTATTTTCCGTTGAAAGCAGCTTCAAAAAAGAAACAAACAATAACCGCTGCTTGGCGTGGTTCTTGTTGTTTTCGTTGTTGTTGCTGGTGGTGATGAGGTAAATGCTTTAAATTGCGGTGTGACCGCTCTTTTGCTACGATTTCAAATATGCGGAACTGATGCTGTGGGCACCTTAGACACCTTGAATTAATTATGCATATCTCTCACACACTCACGCACACATACACAAGCACGAACACTTTAACTGAGCCACTTATTGAATTAAATTTAATTTTTGTTCTTGTTTTTGTTGCTCTTGTTTCATGATCACACAGCGCGTATTGAGAGCACGAAAGTTCTGCTGTTGTTGCTTCTGCTGCAGCGTTGCTCTGCTCTTGTTGTTGTTGTTGCGCCCGTTCAACTGACACAGTTTCGAAAGAGTTTATCGTGGTGCCCGGGGGAGTGCTCTAGGCTATTCGACCCTCACGCGACACGTTGCACTGCAGCCGTTTGCGATAAATAAATGCGAATTGATAAGGAAATGGCGATTACATTAATTTTAACAAATTTTCAATTTTTGCTGTGAAATTCGCGTTGCCTGCGTTGGAATTTTTGTTGTTGCACTAGAGATGGTAAAGTGGTGCTGCAATAAGTATGGGGATGAGAATGGAACAATCGATAACTGTGCCAATAGGCCGCCAACTAGGCACAAATTTGAAAATAAACATCTAATGACTGGGTTGAATTATATAAACAATTTGTCGAGTGAATTTGAATGCAAAATTATGCAACCATTGCCATTTATAAATTTATTTAATGCTCAAGCTAATTAAAACGATAAGCCGTGGAGCTGCCAACTGTTGTTGAAAATACTGTACTAACTTTTGGTATTTTGTGGATTGTATTCTTTTTTGCCGCAACCACAGTCAGGTCACACAGTCCCATTGACGTTTTAGTATTTTTTATGATTTCGTATCGTGCGCTTGAGTTTTGGTGCCGCTCCGCTTTGCCACTTTCGGTGTTTTGTGTTTGTGTATGCGCGCGCGCGTGTGTGTGTGAGAGTGTGCATGAAAGAAACGAAGCAAAGGAAAGGAAAGGAGAAGGAAAATCCAATTCTCGGAAATCTTATCAATGAGTTTTTAGCCGCTGCACTTACAGCTGGAAAATGCCAACGATTTTAACACGTTCCACACATCCCCGTCGCAGCTTGTAGCGAGTTTCGAGTCGCGTCGTCTGTTTATTTGTTTGTTTGTGTGCGTGACGCTGCCGCAACGCGTCGCTGCTACCACGCCCACAAGCACAAAGTGACACACACACACACGCACACAGAGAGGCAGCAGCATGGCAGCCACAGTCTACAAACGCCTACACAACGCCAGCATAGGCGGAGGCAGCTCAGCCGGTATCGGCAGCAGCCTCTTGACCAGTGTCTCCAGCAGCAGCTCCCCCTCTGCCTCTGGCGCAGTCGGCGGTGCGGGCGCCTCGCCCATGTTGGGGCACTCGCAGCTGACGCGTTCCTTGGAGCGCATCCTGGAGGAGGCGCACTTCAGTGGGGAATTGATACTGACCAATCGCAAGCTGAAGGATTTCCCCAAAATGGGCGCCAAATACAGTCTGGAGGATACCGTTATTGCAGGTGAGTTGTACAGGGTGCTCCAAGGCGAGGCATGTCTACAACTTAATGCGGAAGTTTTCTTTTGTTTGCCACAAAAATCAATAATTTGCAGCAGCCCGTCGCATGCTGTGCTGTGCTGCGCTCTCCCTCGCACCAGCTCTCTCTCTCTGTCTCCCTTTCCATTTTTCGCCCTTTCTCCCTCTCACGCACTTTACTCTCTGCACTTTTTTCGCTATCTGCCTCCTCCCTTCTTCTGCCTACCCAAGGACATTAATTATTGCAGCAGTTTTTTTTATCATCATCTTCCTCTTTCTTCTTCTTTCTCCTTTTTCATTTCATGCTTTGCACTTTGCACTATTCCATTTTTTTTGGGTGGGTTTTGCCTTCTGCGCCTTTTCAAGTTCAGCCAACTTTCGTTTTTGTTGTGCTGCCGAAAATGCACTCGGACACAAACACACACACAGTGACACCCTATCAGGCACCCTACTAGTTACCCACCCACCCACTGATAACCACCCTGATGAGGAGAAAAACCATCTGTTTTCACAGACGCCCCGCATCGATTTTCAACTGCGCCCTGTTCAGCTTCGGTTTCCTTTCCTTTCCTTTTCCCTTTTCATTTACTATTTGCTATAGGACTGGGGAATGAAGTACTTAATAAAAGGAACATAAAAGATGAGAGTAATATTCTACAACAGTTCCTGTATACACTCATTATAATATTTTACTGTGCTCTTGCTCTTCCATTTTCATTTATTTCGTATGGAAATGAGGTACCAAATGAGGTCCGAATATAATATGAGAGCGTTGTTTTCGGTATTATATATAATATAAGAACAGAATGGAATATGTAAATATAATATTCTGATCCTAGACAAAGCATTCCTGCTACAATATATTCTCCAATTGTAGTATAATAAGCAAGGTATATTTAGAGTAATCAGTAATATTAATATCGTATTTTGTTCATATTTTATATATGTATGAGTAATTTATAACATTTTTACGAAACTCTAAAATATTCTAGAAATATGATAATTATTACAAGTCCCAGGATAATAATATTTCTGTTATCAAATATATATATTCACAGTCTAGAATGCAACACAATGATTGAAAATAAAAACCACATAAAATGCTATACATATGGAACAGATTAAAGGGGGTTTTCAATATATTGAGGTTTAAGAAAGCGATAAGAAACTGCTAACAAAATAATGAAAAATGCAAGTTAACATTTTTCTATTTGCGTATAAATATAAAACAGTTTAGATTTAAAATCATTTCTCTCTGCAAATGAAATAGCAAAATTTCACTGTTGACTTTGCTTTGGCTAATGCTAAATAATACATGATAGAAGAAAGAGATAATTTCATTTTTATTGGTCACAAGATAAGGTACATAAAAATAATATATGTATTATATCTTCTGTTTAGAAGTTGTTTTTCATCTCTAAAGTTGATAAAAAAAAATACCTACCAAGTTCGTATTATCTTTTCTAATTCTTCTCAAATCGTTTCTAATCTCGTGAGAAAGTTCAAAAGCGTTGCGAATCAAAAGAGATTTGCAAATTAGCTTAGATCGTGAGTTGTTTGGCTAAATTAGAATTCTCAGTTTGCCTTTCCTTTGTATTCTTCATTCTTGTGTCTTCTCTATTGTCTTCTCTTTCACTCTACGATTCTTGATTCTCAATTCTTGCCTCCCTCGCACTTTTTTGCTTCCGGCATTTTCCCAATTAAGTTTCGTTTCGTTTTGTGGTTCAATGATTTTGCCGGCTTAAGAATTAAGTCATCAACAGCTGAGTGTTGTGGTGAAAGAGGCAGGGGAGAGAGAGAGGGATAATGAGAGGGTTGTCTGTCTGCGTAGGCGTGACTAATTAGCAATTAAATCGTTGCCCCTTTTTAGTGTGAACAACATCATAAAGTTCACTTTGCAACGTAAATATGTTGCACCAACAGAGTCAAGAGGCGGCAGCAGAAGAAGCAGGGGAAGCAGAAGAAGAAGAATGAGAGGGAGGTAGGGGAGAGAGAGGGATGGGGGTAAGCAACCCCTGTGCAACCACTTGAGTCAAGAAATCAATGAGCAAAGAGCCCGAAAAGAAGCGATATCTTTCTTTCTTTCTCCTCTGCTTCTTCTTCTACTTCTTCTTTGTGTGGTTGCCCAACAACCCCCAAGAGAGGAAAGCTTTATGCTTTACTTTTTGTTGTTGGATTTGGAGGTGAAGCGATTTGGACCTGGCAGACTGTCAACGCTTCCTAAAACCATTTGTTTCTTGCGGTCTGGCCCAACTAAGCTTGCTCCCTTTTCCCCATTCCCTTCACCATCATCTGCACCTCCCACTCCCCCTGCTCCTAGCCTGGCACATTTCATTTTCACTGCATTTTGCGGCACGTGATTGAGACGCACGTCACGTAGTGAATCAAACAAAAGCCATGAAAAATGAGAAAAGGCGACACGACGTGCAGGAAATTGTTTAAAATAATTGCAACTTGCTAAACTGGAAACCGAAATAAGGAAAGAAACGTAGAAACATAAAAGTGCAGCTGATGCAGCGGAAGAAACAGTAGAGAGAGAGAGAGAGAGAGCAGAGCAGAGACTGCAGGAGCAAAAGGTAGTAATAGCAGCAGGAAGAGAAGGCAGAAAAGTAGTAGCAATATCTGCAGAGAGAGCAGCAGCTGATCCAAGGCAGCAGCAGAGTAGAGGTAGCGCAAGAATAAGTTAGTAATAGCAGGAAGAGCAGGCAAAGAGTATTAACAATAAAGGAGTAGCAGCAACTGCAGTGTAGCAGCAGGAAGAGGAGTCAAAAGAGAGTAACAGGGAAAGAGCAGACAAACGCAGTAGCAGCAGCAGCAGTGGAGCATAGCATAGAAGTAGAACAAGACCAGAATAAAGAAGTAGTAAAGCAGCTTCAAAAGAAGGAGACAAAGGCAGACAGAGCAGAGCAGTAGGCAGAAGCAGAGCTGCAGTCATACAGCAGCAGCGCAGTGCAAAAGGTAGTAGAAATTCCTAAAACGATGAGAGAGAAGTAGCAACCATTCCATAGTAGTAACAGTAGTGGTATTAGTAGTAATAGTAGTATAAATAGTTGTAGTACCTGCAATAGTAGCAAGCCACGCACAAGTGCACACTGGCAGCTGCGCAATGAGAAAGAAGTGTAGTGTGCGCCAGTGTTGGCAAGCAGCAACAGCGAAAATAAACAGCAAATTTTATTGCCATTGGCAGCTGCTGCTGAGCTGCACAAGGGCGACAATTAATGTTGGCAGCGGCAAATTGCAGCTGTTGTCAGTGTTGACGAGCTGCATGAAGCAGAAAAAGCACAACAAAACCAATACAAGTGCAGCAGTGTTGATGAGCTGCAGCTATAAAAGAAGTTTACTTCGTTTACGTAGTTGTTGTTGTTGTTGCTTGAGAGTTGGCAAACAAAACGATTTACTTAGTGAGGGGAAAAGAGAGGGACAGACAGACTGAGGGACAAACAGATAGAGGGATAGAGGGACAGACAGACATGCAGAACTGTCGTGTGCTTTGTCGCATAGTTTCCCCCCTCCGTTTTGTTGTTATTGTTGCTGTGTTTGATGTAATGTGTAAATCTCAGACGACAGCTTTGTTGTTTTTATTGTTTGTTTGTGTAATTGTTGTTGTTGTCGCTGTGCCAAGCAAGCAGAGAGGAAGCGTCGCGACGCCGCCGTCAAATGCCGGCGGGCACGTCCACAGTGACTGTCAAACTGTTCCAGCTGCGTGCTTTGCATGCGCAATGAATGACAGAGCAGCGCAGCAGCAGAACTAGTGATGACACTTTTGACTTCCTCGTGAAACTAGCAAATGTGCTAGAATCCACTGCAGATGGATGTGTGGAATAAGTGGAATTTAAGTGCAGCGCAGCAGCAGAACTAGTGATGACACTTAACTCTTCGATAACTTGTGTGTGTAACTTGCAATTTCTTTGGAATCCACTGCAGATTGATGTGTGGAATAAGTGGAAGTCAAGTAAACAACAAGAAATGTTTATTTATTTCGCACTTTGTTTATTTTACTGCAATACAAATTCCAGGCAGGGAAAAAAAGATTCAATTTTCTCCCCTTTTTCATCACGCGATAAGTGCGGCATAAATTGCGCGATAAATGGAACGCGATTCTAAGGTAAATTCTCTCGTCTCGCTGTCTCCCTCGCCCAGGCTATCATTAGCTGACGCCATAGCTAACTATAAATATGCATGCATGAACATGCACACACCACTGCATGTGTGCGTGTGTCTGTGTGTGCAGTTTTTTGCTGCTTATAAATGGACATTTGGGATTGGGGCCACTGCAAACTTGACACAGAAAGAAAGAGACGGCATTCATTGGCTCAATTCATGAATTCTCATATGAAGTGTAAGCAATATTTAATGCCCCCAACTATGTGTGGCAACAAAAAACGGCGGCAAATAGCAGTGGCAACAACAACAACAATTATTGCAAAAGCAACAACTGCGAGGCATAAACAATTTATGTAGTTTAATTGCTGAGCGTAGCACGCGCGCTCACTAATACTATGGAATTGCAGGTTATGAGACATGCAAGAACTAGGTTTATGCAGTGTAGAGCTGAGCTTACAATATGGTGATAAGTGAATAGACTTTTAAACTACGGATAGCTCTCCTTTACAGACTGTTTTGCCTAGATGAATTCTATTGTAAAGAACTATCGAATGTTTTATCCTGATAATAATTAATGCTTATACATACATATGTATGTATGTATGTATTCTTTAAAATATTTTTATTATCTTTCATCGCAACAACCTTCTTAAAACTCTTAAGGCCTAAAAGATCTTCATAGTGTAAACGAATGATGAGTTTAATTAAAACTTCTTATATTATTCCATCAATATTAAATATTCTATGGCATTTCTAGTCATACTTTGTGAATTCATGAATTTCTTCATCGCATAAACATGGAGTCAAGAAACAGAATAGAGAAGGGCGGGCGGGGGCTGCAGTGCGGCCGCAATTTGAGCGTCGACTTCGTATCAGCTTACAACAACTGCAAATAAATTAAGGGCAATAGCCACAACAAAAGCACCAACAACAAAACAAAAAGCAACAAATTAAACGCGCGCCAGACACAGGCCAGCCGGCCGTGTCTATGTATGTATTTGTTTACTTGTGTATTTGTGAGTGTGTGTGTGTCTTTGTATGTTTGCATATGAAAAACTGTAAACTTGGCACAGCTGTTTCGCCAGTTGGTCTGGAAAATGCTGCCTCAGCAGTAGCAGGAAGGACCACTCCAGAAAAAGGGAAAACCATCAACATCATCAACAGCAAAAACAAAAGCAGCAGCAGTAACAATTCCAACTACAACAAAGGCAACAACAACAGCAAACGAAAATTGATCAATATTTATTTATTTTGTTGCTTGTTTTTAATGTTGCTAAACAAAAAGTTGTTGTCTTTTTCTTGAGTTTACATTATGATTAAATGGGGAAATATGCAAGAAACTGCGAGACCATAAACAATCTTAGAGTGTGTGTGTGTATGTTTTGCATGTGTGTTACCAGTGTGTGGGGGGTGGGGTGTGTGTCCACTTGTGTGTGTGAGATCTGTGTGTGTATGGAGTGTCTTTAAGTGCTGTGTGTGTGGCAAGGGACAGAGAGAGGAGGAGGAAAGAAGAAAGCAGGAATGGTGGTAGGGGAGATGACGAGGGAGGGTGGTAACGAGAAGAGAGATTGGTAAAGAGGAGGTAGGTAAAGAGAAGAGAGGGAGGGAAGAGTAGGAGGAGAGGGAGTAGTCACCACGCCTTCAATCTTCACATAAGACATAATCAATTGAAAAAATTTCGATGCCATGAGACATTCAATCGGACTTTGTTGTTGTTGTTACGATCGACACAAGATTGCAGAGTAAAGAGGAAAGAAAAACATATGGAAACTGTTTCTGTATTCGCAGCTGGGCGCGTATTGCTGATTAAAACTAAACACAGCGATAAGCAAAAGTTCCTCAACATTGTCGAGTGTGAGGCGCAATTAAAAATATTTCATTCATTTTAATTATTCATTTTAGAAATATGTTCATAAACTTGCGAGTGATTCGAATATGTCAATGAACTTGCTGACGAATTTGCTGTTAGATTATTGAAAGCACCCTCCTTATATGGTTGAGACCATAGAGAAAACCTTCTCCTCTCTTCAAACAACCACATGTGCTTTTCTCTTGATGTCATTTCAATTAGCTTCACATGCCATAACTAGTTATGGCAAATTTCAGCTTTCTAGCACAGCGGGTTTTCTTCGTTTAAGACACTGAACCATTTTTTAATTAGGCCTGTACCGGTTTCGTTTGCCGTTTTGCAATAATTATGAAATAGAGCGCGGGTGGAGGAGGGGGTAGCTACTGTCCAGACATGCTTGTGGGAGAGAGATAACTGAACCGTTTTGCGAACCGGTTTCTAAGTAAGACTGCTGGGAATTATAATTAACCTGCAGAATGTGAATTGTTATGAACCGTTTGCTTGAACCGGTTTGCCAGCACATTCCTTGCACCTCTTGCTGTGACATTAGTTACTCCTCATAAGGAAGTGCTGCAAATTCCTCCCCACAAGGTCTGATTGCGCGATGTGACCAAATTCGTTTAGGAAGTTGCCTTATAGATGGGTAAAGGGCTGAGTAGAAGGCTATAAAAGCAGCACAAACAAACACACACACTTGAACACATATGAATCATAATGCCAAGCATGCAACATCATCATCATCATCATCATCATTGACGACGTCGCATGCGGCAACAATAAAATTGAGTAAATTAATTTCAATAAATCCATCAATAACCACGCGCAACTGCCGGCATTGCCTAATGGCTCAGCAGATGGGAGGGAAGAGGTGCGGTGGGGGTAAGACAGCTCGACCTAGGTCCAAATTGAAGCTACTGTGTGCCATAAAAAGAGGGGCACGTGCCCCTGCTGCTGCTACTGGAATGTGGCGCCGTCATTAATAAAACTTTTTTGTTGCTTCTGTTGACGCCCTTCAAAATTGAAGAACTAACGCAACTGCCCTTCCTCTTCTCTCTCTCTCTCTCTCCTCTCCCTTCCCCTCTCTTGCTGTTTCTCTCTCGTGTTTTGCGTGTCCTGTGCTGCACCCTTGGCACATGAGTAATCCCTGATAATTGCGAGTACTGTGTGCATTATTTATGAGCCTTGCCTGCCTCGCCTGCTGTTGCAGGTGGTGGTGCTGCCGCTGCTGCTGCGACACGCTCGAGCGAATCTCTGCGATCCAATTCCCCAGAAAAATAGAAATTGTTGTCGCGACAGACACTCAAAAAACTGAAAAATAGAAACAAGACAACAAAGAGAGAGAGAGAGAGAGGGGAAGAGAGAGAAAAGTACAGAAGAAAAGTGGCGAAAACAAATTTGATTTAGTTTTATAAGTTTTTGCGTTTTTGCAAATTTTGTTGGCTCATTGCCAGCAGCAGCCACTGAGAAAGACAAAGAGAGGGAGAGTGAGGGAATAGGCAGAGAAAGATAGACAGAGAGAGGAAAAGAGAAAGGCAGACGGCCTGTGTGACAGGTTCACAGTACAAAGTCGCCTGGCCCAGTTAGAGGCAGGCTGATTTCATCGTCGCCATCGCCATCGCGTCGGATGCTGCTGCTGTGGAATCCAATTTCCGCATTCGGTAACTGATGACGACAGCAACGGTGTGACGTCAGCTACAAGGGGAGAGTCCTTGGCACATCCTGTTGCCGGGCAAAGTTTATTCAACCTGTGGGTGCAGCCTGCAAATTGCGGCAAATGCAAATGCAGCAGCAGCACAGGCAGCAACAGCAACTGCAGCCATTTCCATCTTAAGCGCTGCCTTTGTCTGCCTTTTGTATGCGTTGCCTAGTGGAGAGGGGGGCCGAGAGTAAGCGGGGCAGGGGACTCTACTAATGCGAAGCCATAGCGAGCAAGCCGCACCCCATGCAATTGAGGTACAGTGGAGCACAGTGGGGCAAGGGGGTGCAATGCATAAAGCAATCTTCTCGCTGCCATAAACAACGTAGGTTGAGGAATCACTGTGGAGTGTGCGTTAAATACAACAGCAACAATAACAACAACAAGGGGGGGGGGGCAACAAATGCCGCCTCAAGCTGTCGTCAGCCAGTTTTAATGTCGAGTTTTTCTGAGTAGTTCCCAAGTGGAGTATGCAGAGACTCTTGAGTGTGTGTGTGGAGCGAAGTGTGCCTGATGGATTCCGATTTGGTATTTCTGGTTTCAAGAGAGAGAGAGAGAGAGAGAGACAGAAAGAGAGAGGGAGAGTTGCATAAGACCATCGCACGCATCATTAATATTCGCAATACTATACGCAACTGATTCCAGTTTGCAGTCGAACTAGTTTAATGGAACCAAAGTAAATCAAGCTTCGAGTCTTTGAACTGATTTGAAGATCCATTTAGAAACCCATTAAAACCTTCTAAACTTCAAATTAGCTAGCAATTTATTTCTTGAGCTGAAACTGATCTATTTTTTCACTTGTCACACAAAAGGTTGTTGTCATTACAACATCTTTTATTGTCATTTTAATGTGTTTTTTATAGGCTCTGAACTAGTTGAAAAGGCTACAAAACAAGAAACTTTAACACTTAAAAAGCAATGTAAAGTTGAAATCGTATAAAGCTGGAGGAACATTAAAGTGAGCACAAAACGGGAAGAGTTAAAGTTAAAGTAATATATGGATTGTGCTTGGTTTTTTACACGAGCAAGTTCCGCAGTTCTTTGAAATATAGTTGGGATAGTGTAGAATTGAATTAATTGGAATATAGAATGAATACAGAAAGCCCTTTTTCTTTTCTATGATGTTGAGATTTAACTCAGAAAACTATAGGTTTTAGTAAATGTTGCCAGTATCTTTACTTTACTGATAGGTTCTTTAGAAGAAGTTTTCAGAAAGAGTAAAAAGTTAATAAATGAAGAATTTCTTTATCTTTAATATTTTAGTATAAAGAAGTAGTATAAATTACTACAGAAAGCTCTTTCCCTATATGAGTTTGAGATCTAACTATGAGAACTATGAAAGTAGGTCTCTTCTTGCAAGTTGTCAAGAATCTGTAGATTACTAGAAGTTTCTTTAGCAGAATATGATGGATAATGATAGTTCTCGTTCCTTATATAATAAGTAAAAACTATCATACCTAACCTCTTAGAATAAAGTATGAACAAAGAAACCTCTACTTTTTTTAACGATCTTCAGGCCTCATAAATCCTTACTCATATACCACATAGAGCTTCTCCCATTTAATTGCAAATTCTCCACATATAAAGCACTTAAACTCACTCGACTGTTCTGCTGGCAACTACCTGAATTATCTCATTATATAATGCTGCACCTAAACACACAAATTCTTTTCTGTTTTTCCCGTTCTCTCTCTCTCTCTTTCTACTCCCAACGCCCACTCCAGAACTCTTAACGCACAATTTCATGTATACAATACATTTGGTTTGTTTTTGTTGCGTTTAGTGTGTACTCCCCCTATCTCTCTCTCTCTCTCTCACTGTTCCCCCCTTCGTTTCGCATACAAATTCATTTAGTAAATTAATTGCCCATTCCACTGTGGTTTCCCCACTTGTTCGGCACCGGGCAAACGGGCAACATGCGCCGCCCGTAAATTGCCTGCGTATTGAGGTCATGCGCTCCACTGTGGCGTGCCGTGGCAAGTAGTGCCTCAATGCGTGGCAAAGTGATAAGGGAAACTCAGTACTCCCTTTTCCCCCTGCCCCATCTCTGCTGCTGCTGATCCCAAAATAACAAGCAGGGGAGGCATATTGTGTATGCGCTTCCTTAATTAATGTCATGTCTCTCCCTCTTTGCTTCTAGATCTCTCCCGAAATAGATTCTGTGAGTTGCCCGAGGAGATCACAACGTTCTCGTTCCTGGAGACATTGCTGCTGTATCACAATACCATACGCAGCATACCGGAATCGGTGAAGCAGCTTTCTTCATTGACTTATCTGGATTTGCGAAGCAATCAACTATGTTCGCTGCCACGTGAGATTTGCTTTCTGCCACTGCAAGTGTTGCTAGTCTCAAATAATAGACTCTCTTCACTGCCCGATGAGTTGGGGCGTTTGGATCAAACACTGACGGATCTGGATGCATCGTACAATCAACTGACTGCGCTGCCTGTGCGCCTGGGAGAGCTGCGCACACTACGCTCTCTTTCGCTGCGCAGCAATCAGCTGTTGTATTTGCCACGGGAGATCACCTGCCTCAGTCTCGTCTCGCTGGATGTGAGCAACAATCGCATTGCCAGTCTGCCACTGGAGATTCGCCACATGAGCACGCTGGTCGAGCTGCAGCTGGAAAACAATCCCCCTTACCGCGCCACCAGCAAGTGTAAGTCATCTATGGGAATAGAAAGGGACAGAAAGAAAGAAAGCATATGATATTAGCTGCCTTTATAGATAAGATAGGGGGCTATCTAAATATTTAGTAATTTTCTTATTTATATACGTTTGCTTCGACTGAAAGTAGTTCATACTTGTGTCATTCTACTGGTCAGTCTTTTAAACTGGACTAGGCAAAATTTGCAGTCATTATCGCTTGATGAGCTCACATGTTAATCAGTTATTAGGTTACCCAAGTATAGACAAACGATGTTTATGTTTGCTTACTTTATTAATAATGTTTATTTACCAACTACTTTTGGAGCCACTCTTCATAGTTGTAATTGCTTTTATATATTTGAGAAACTTATTAATATGTCAACATTATTGATTCCAACAATGTAAATGAGCTATAAATAAACTATATCTCTTTTGAATAGTTGAGAAAGGTGAAGAACGTTTAAGCATATCTGTGTGGAGGTTAGAAGCAATAGATATTACTGTTCAACCTCCTTATACCTTTCAATTTTCTTTGATAGACTGATATTTTATTAAGGACTTGTGTTCTTTACTCATTAAGTACCCAAATTATTAACTGTTTATAGAAAGTTCTTCTTATTTCAATAGGAAACGATCTATAAATAATATATGTCAAGTTCTTAAGCAACATCCGATATTACAAAATAATTTCAAGCAATTTAGCTTCTCAAATTCCAATTAGTTGCATTTCCTTCTGACAGTTGAAATCCCATAAAAAGAGTTCAAGCGTAACAAAAAAATGAAAATGGGAATAATAGAAGGGACTCTTTATCTTATATAATTTATGAAGTCTGTCTCTTTGCGTCTGCATCTGAGACAATTTCCTTTTGCTGTTGCTGCTGACAATAACTCAATATCAAAAATATAATATCCAATTTTAGCTCTGCATGCGCGGGCTGGTGCACGTATTCAAGTTTCTGGAGACACAGGCAACGCGCGAGGAGAAGGGCGCACGAGCTGGTGGCAATTACGATGGCTACACGACGCTGCGCCGTGCGCCGCGTCACAATTCCAGTGGCAACATGCTGGAGACGACAGCAAGTCAACGAAATCCAGCACGACATCAGATCGACTCGGGCTACAGCACCAGTGATGGCCTGGACAAGCGTTGGTCACATGATGCACCTGGTGGCAAATCGAAGACAGATTCGCCGCTCCACTGTGCCACATTGCCGCGGACAATGCCCTCCAGTAACAGTAGCAGCAACAGCAACAGCAGTCAACAACAACAGCAGCAGCAGCAGCAACTGTTGCCATTGAGTGCAGATGTCATGGATGCATCGCTCACTTCCAGCACCAGCACAATTGTAGATGAAAGTCTGACTCTCAGTGCAGGTGTCTCCCCCATGTCGTCGCCCTGCAAGCGTGCCACATATGAACACTCGGGTAGCTCGAGCAATGGCTCATCTCCGGATCAGGATGATGATCTGATGCTGGATCATCAGGAGCGCAGTGTGCACGGTAGCAATGGCAAGCTGAACAAGAGTCTCAACAACATACAAACATACAAGTGAGTGCAGACAATGAAGATACCTTATATAGAACCTCTTTAAACCCACTCTAATCTCTTGCAGGGAGTACAAGGAGGCACTGAAGCAGCAGCGCAATCAGGAGATTAGCGTCTACAAGCAAAAGCATCCCAATGCCAATCAGAGCCCCAACGATGAGGAACTGCCGCGCCTCACCAATGGCACGACAACTCCAGCAACAGCAACAACAACAACAACACTACCAAAGTCCATTATGAAACAGCCGAGCAGCAGCAGCAGCAATGGCCACAATGGCAACGGCAACGGCAGCGGCAGCGATGATGTTGTTATACCAAAGAAACCCATACAAAAAGTGATACCCTCACGCAACACGGAACTGATGTCATCACAAAAATCAACAACAGCAACATCGTCGTCGCAGGAAGCAAGCAACGGTGCCCATTGTCTGGGCTATGTAAAGCCACATAGTCCCATGAAGAATGGACACGGTGTGCTTACCCAGAGTAACAATAATAAATTCAATACGTCCAATGGCAGCAATGGAGCTGCCTCTATAGCAGGAGCAGCAGCTGCTGCAACTGGCGGTGGCAGTGGTGGTCTCATCAAGTCACCCGTCAGTGCGCAGCAGCAAACTGAGCAACGCTGTGAAAACGCATCGCACTGTCACCTGGAATCATGATATACCTGCTGAGAAGCTGAGCTTCACCATGCGTCGCGAATTCGATCGACAGCGTGAGGAGACTGAACTCATGTCACAGCTGCGTAGTGTGAGTGTTTCAAATTGACTTATGAGTAATAAGTATTGAAAAATTTACTTACTGTGAATCATTTGCAGATTATCGAAACGCGTCTGAAGATGACGCTACCCGAGGATATTGCAGAGGCACTCACCGATGGAGTCATACTTTGTCATCTGGCCAACTATGTGCGGCCACGTTCGGTGGCCAGCATTCATGTGCCATCGCCGGGTGTGGTGAGTGTGGTGCATGAGTGGAACGACATGTGGTGCAGTTGGTAGAGGAGAGAGTGATTAATGTATTTTAAAATAATTTGTAAAAAGGACTCACACTCAAATGCAGTCAAATATTTTTATAAATTCATAGATATTGTTAGGAAAATGTTATAAGCTAATTGAGAATGTTAAGAAATGTTAAATATTTAAAGGGAATGTTAGGAAAATGGTAAAAAGATATAGAGAATGTTAAAACTGTATAGAGAATGTTGAAAATTTATATAAGTTAGTAAAGAATGTTACGAAATTGTTAATAATGTATAGAGTATGGTCTCTCTATTTATTAACTATCTTTCTGCCACTACCACCACATTTAAATGTTAGACTAATGTTTAATCTATAAAAAAAAGTTAAATATTAATAATAACTTTCCCTTTTGTAGAACAAACTCTCTATGGCGCGTTGTCGACGCAATGTGGACAACTTTCTGGAGGCCTGTCGTCGCATTGGCGTAGATGAGGTAAGTTCGAGCGATACCTTTACGCTTTACGATCCTATTCATAAGTCAGTTGAGGTTAAATCATGGCTATATCATCATTCGGTTATGGGGCACATCCAAATGCTTTTGAACGCTGAACGCTTTTCCTGCTTTTCGTAGAGAAGTTTATTGATTATAGAATTCTTGAGACACAAGATTTGTTAGCTTTTGAACTGTTCTTCCCCCACTATCCCCCCAATCCATATGCACCCGCCCCCAACCCCTACTACACACACTTTGAAAAATGATGCATAAAATCTGTTATTGGTGTTGGTTGCAGGAGTTGATTTGCTCCTGTGCAGATGTTGTGCCACAGCTTAACGAATCCACACGCGCTGATGATGACTATGATGCTGATGTTTATGTCAATGATAACGACAGCGGCAGCGGCAGTGGCAGTGGCAGTGGCAGCAGTGGCGACAACAACAACATTGATAACAATGCTGGCCGTGACAATGCTGGTGGCTCGTGGCAGAGGCAGCAACGTTGTCTTGTGCCCAATGCGGTGGCATTGCTGCGCACAGTGGCCGCACTGATTGCCCTCGATGCGAATCCACATCATCAGCATATGCGCTACCTGCAGCAGCAGGAAGAGTTGCAGATGAAGCTGCAACAGTTGCAACAGCAACAGCCGCCAAATTTTCATCATGTTGCGCAACATTTTGAGCAAGAGCAATTAACTGTAAATGCACAAAACTCCTGCACCAAACAGCCAGAACAGATGTCGCAGCAACAACAACAACAACAAGCAACAACAACAACAAGAACAGCAACAGCAACTAGATAATGTATTGTATGAGAATTGTAAAGCGCATATGTCTGATGATGTGTCAGCAACTGCAGCAACAGCAGCAACAACAATCACAACCACGACAACAACAACAACTTGTTACCTCTACGAGCACCAACAACAGCAGCAACAGCACCACCACCAACTGGGCACAGTGGGTCAACTGTTGCGATCGGCCAAGCAAAAGACATACGAGAAAATCAAACAAAATCTGCTCAACACACACGGCCAGCACAGTTTTCAATTGAACAACAACAACAGTCGCACACTGCAGACAATCATTGAGAGTGAGCACGATGTGGCCGCCGCTGGACCGGCTGGACACTATCAGGTGATCGATGAGAAGCAGCTACAACAGCAGCAGCAACAACAACAACAACAACATCAGCAGCAGAAACTACAAGCAACTGCAGAGTCGTCTGGAGCTAAGCCACTGGCCAAACGCATTGAGTTCTTCGAGCAGAAACCCAAGCTGGAAGTCTTCAGCATCTATCGCATGGACGAGCAACAGCCGCAGCATAAACTGGAGCAGCTAAAGCAACACGAAGCTGGCACTTCGTTGTTGAAACACGATTCACACACACTGACTATCCTGTTGTCATGTGTCTTCATTGTCACCTTCCTGTGGCTTGTCTTCTTCCCATTGCCTGGCTAGCAATGGCATGCTTAATTCGATTTTGCTTTTATTGCCTTTATATATTTTGCCAATAGTTGTAAGAAAGAAACAAAAGTGAAGAGAGAGGAAGGAATGTGCAACTCTCTCTTGGCTTTAATTGCGCTTATACTAATCGAAACGCACAAGCACATAAAACATTTACATTTAACTTTCTCGTAGTGAGTTCTTGAGGCTGCTTTTTATTACGTTTAAGTGCTACGCAAAAAAGAAATTGTAAATTAAGCTATTAATCCCGACAAGCATCAATTTTGAGGCATTCATTTGTATACACAAGTATGTAGAATCCAAAGACTTTGTAATACGGCATTTACTCTAAAAACAGAAAGTGTATTTACCCGATTTTAAGTGCTATCTATGTGAGATTTATATACAAAACTAACTATATACCATATACCATACAACACACTCATTCATTTATTGCTAAACTCATTTTCATATGCCAATCTATAGCCATTATCTAAGGACTTGTTAGTAATTTATTAATGCATAACGAGGTCACTTGATAGCAGGTTTAAAGTAATCTAAACAACGTTATCAAGTGAACAAGAGTTGTATTATAATTTGAAAACCTAAAGAATTTCAATAGTTATAATGAATTGTATACACAATATAATAACTATATAAGTATTTATATTCTGACAAACTATTAAGAGACGCTTCAGATTATAAACATATACCATACTATTAGTTATATTCAATTCAAAGCAGTTTACTCACTATAAAGAGATGATTTGTCAAGTTATTTCTTTGTGTATACCCCAAACTATATATCTATCTTCAATGCTGCTAAGTTACAACGAACAAAAAAAGAAAATATGATTTGAGTTCCGTTCTATAGTTGAACTAAGTAGAAAGTAGTAAGAGTTTACCAGTTTACCAGAAGAGCAGGAGTTTAGAATTAAAGAGGTTAGTTGTTATGGGATCTAAGGATACTTAGATCGTTAGATGGATAAGTCGGTGGTTTCCGAATGAAATCATTGGCAGGCAAAGCGTTGTACGGTTTAAACTGAAGCAGGGACACAAAATAGTTATATTGAAACAAGCGTGAAATAGTAATATAGGTAACAAATCTGAACAAACCACAAAAGAAACTTGCACATATACTAGACAAGTATTTTTTCCATAGCGCACAAAAATACATTAAATACATTTCTCTCAACGCACACAATTTCTCATATATAAAATAAAAAAGAAAATGAAAAATCATAAAAATAGTGCCTTCGACTGTGCGGCTGAACTGACAGAGCAGATCAGATCTATATAACTATATACTACACATATATACTGTATAAAAAGGAGCAATAATTCATGATTTACTACTGTACTTACTGAGAGTGTGAACCGAACGCTCCATTTCCTTTCCCGACTATAATTGTATTATTTGTAACTATAACTATATTAAAAATATATTGATAAATCACATTCCTAAAATATCATATATAATTTGCTTAAGATCATAAACTAATATATACAAACCTATTCTGCATAAGTACTTAACGAACTCTCGATGATGACGAACTAATCAAATTTCTAAAAGAACAACTACTTTTGAAAACAAAAACAGACACTCACACATACATAAACATATTTATATTTTGTCTAACAAAATTAAAGAGAAGAAAACAAACATTCAGGCAGCTATAAGAGATGCATAAAAAGTATACCTAGTTTATAGAGTATTAATTTTTATAAACAACATTTAAACAAAGTCAAGCTATTTATGCGCTATGTATACATACATAAATATATGAATCTATATACATTTATCTACTAAGAGAACTTTTGAACACTGTAAACGAAATGGAACACAATCAAAATGTATAAGAAACAAAAATGTACTTATGAGCCACAGCCAAACAACATGAAAAGTTGCATATATAATATATTGTAAGCACAGTGGACCTAATACTTCCAAAGCGCCAAGTCATTTATGCTTCAAAACCAAAAGAGAAACTTTTGCATTTATTGTAAACGCACACACACATACAAACACACAGAGAGACACACATACAGAAACTATATGAGAATCAAAGAAATATATATACAATATGCATTATATACCACGCAGCGTAGTTTCATTGTATTTGACAGTTTGGCAGTCGCTGCGCAGTGTAGCCAAGACACAAACCCCAAACAGAGTCGCACGTGACACTCAAACTGTGTTGTGCGAGTAAATCTAATAAAATTTGTCATTTTGATTCGTTTTGACTTGTTTCCTCGTGAATTATTAATAATGCTTTCATTCTATTCTACTTAATACACAGAATCTAATTTGCTGCGCGGCCGATGTGCTCGAGGGCAAAGGCGCCGTCCAGGTGTCCATCACAGTAGGCGAATTGTTTCGACTGCACAGTAGCGGTTTGGTCGGCAACGGCGGTGGCGGTGGTAGTGGCAACAGCAGCGGAGCTGCCACACCAACCAAATCACCGACCAGAACAACACGTGCCCCATTGTCGCCAACAGCACTAGTCTAAGAGAAGGAGAGGAGAGAGAGAAGGAGAGGAGAGTAGAGTGACTGGCACTTCTCTTTTGATGCTGCCACCATTACAAACACGTGAACCAAATGGATAATACTTTTTTGGACTTTCTTTTTAATGTGTCCACCACATACATATGGGTTTCCTGCATAATGTTGTGAACGTCAAGTTGAAAGTTGGCCATCACCTTTTGTTGTTGTATTTGTAGTCAGTGTAGACAAGTTACTTTATGTCATCTGCTTTGTTGAATTTCATTTAGGCATGTAGCTTATTTATTTATGTAAATACACCATAAACACAATGAAACCAAAACAAACAACCACACATACACACACACACACACACACACATATACATAAACATGAGCAAACGACACCAACGAATTTGAGTTAAAGTCACAAGAAGTATTTATTAAATTTGTCATACTATATATATAATTATTATTAGTTAATAGTCTGGCAATGCATCTCAAACTGTCGCCATTTGTTTCTGTTATACGTTTTTGGGCCAAATTTCGATAGCGAACTATAATAATACTGAAATACTGTTTTAAGTATGAAAACGAGATCAATCTACATAGACATAGAATCTAGATACAACACAATACAGTATAGACTATATATACTATATACCATTTGTCATACATACATATACATATTTATAAAGATTATGTAGCTTAGTCCTAACCACATTTATACGAAGCGAATTATGCATTAAACTGTAAGTCTTCGATTATATCAAATAAAACTGAAACTGAATATGACGCTCGATTCATTTTGTTCTTATTCAAAGTGTATTTTGACACTTTTCCACAGCTTTTCTTATTTGCCTGCGGCTCGAAACTTGCCTTGCGGTGCTGTGCGTCCTCGAAATAAGAAAAACAAACTTACACACACTTGCAATTTGAAAAACATGCGTTTTCTTTGCTCTCCAACTTCCTCTCTCTCGCTCTCTCCGTCTTTTCTTTTGCTAAAGCAAACATTTTCTTTGGCGACTTTTCCCATGGATTTTCATTTTCCGCTGCCTACAGTACGCTGTCGCTGCTCGGCAAATTGAAAAAGCGGCGCCAGCTGCGGATCAGAGAGACAAAGAAACAAAACCAACAAAAGTTGGACTTTTTTTCCCCCCACATAGTTGTCGAATTTGCATAATGCGCTGCGCAAGCAATTGATGGAAATTATTGTTCCCCGCAGGGGCAAAAACAGTGAAGCCATAAGTAGAAAATGCATTGAAGCCGGGGATGTTAAGATAGATGTAAATAATGTGGTACCCAGTAAGGGGTAAGTGGGTTAAGTTTCTAATTCGACAAAAATTAAGTTAATAAAGTTTTTCTCAATTTGAATCGTTTCAATTTCAATATGGAAAGCACTTCGAATAAGTCCAAGTACAATTGTTAAAGGCCGATTAACCCCTTAGTGGGTGGGAAAAAGAAATCTTTAAAGCAATTTTCTTGCTCATAGAAAACTTGAATTGAAAGTGATTCGTAATAATCGAAACCAAACACTCGCAAAAGTCATTCAAATAACAGTTCGAATGTCCGCCCGGATGTTTGTCCGTCCAGCTGGCTGATTTGATTGCGTCAGGTGTCCGTCGCCAATTGCCAGTCGTCAGTTTTCTTCTACTGCAAGGAAGGCAGAGAGAATAAGAGAGAGAGAAAGAGAGAGAGAGAAGGAGAAGAGAATACAAAAGACGACACATTGCACGAACGTCCATAAAATAGTTGCGAAAAATATTTTCGAATGAAAACAATGCATTCAATTTTTGGTAACAAAAAGAACAGCAATCAATAGGAAACTTCCCCTGCCTCCTGCCGCTGCCTCACTGAAAATTCATGCAATCTGCTGGCGTTTGCTTTGAATTTGAATTAATAGGATTAGAGAGAAACCGCTCTCGATGGCAGCTCGATGACTTTGGCAACTAAATTAAAGTGCTTTTTACCATAAAATTAAACGCAAATGTTGATTTACCAGCGGGTTGACGACAAGAGAGAGGAGTAAGGAGAATACGTTGCCAGGGATATGGGATGCGATTCAAGGACATGCCAGAGAAAGGTTAGCATCCTCCCCGGTTGCTTTGAAATAGGAGCAATCTGATTAGTCTGATATGGCAGCTAAAAAATATTGCCGCATACAGCAGCATTTTAATTATCACAATTCCCCAGGGCGCAGTTGAACTAATTGCCCTTCCTCTCTGCTCCTCGAGCATGGAAGGGGACTGTAGCCAGGTCCAGGACACGCGCTACAATTAAACTATGCCCAAGCGAGAGGACAAACGAAGACAAAGGACGAAAAACCAAGACAAACACACACATGCACACACAGAGATACAAGTGTCAGGCTTATCAGCAGGCAATGCCAAAAAGCTGTTGTCTCTACCAAGGCCGGGGCAGGCTGGGCGATGTATTTTGGTACGGTTAGGTAAGTTGCTCTGGCACTCATAAGAAAACAAGTGCAATTTGTGGCCAAAAGAAAAAAAACACGAAATAAAAGAGGGGGGGAGGGAAAGAGTGAGATAGGAAGGAGACTGAAGAACTCCCTTCAACTGACAGAAATTACGCATTCTGTGCGAAATTTAGCTACGAGATAATCATTTTAATAAATTTCAGTGTGACAAATGAGTTGGTTACTCCGCCCGGTGGTTGCCGTTGCCACTTCGTGTGGCGTGTGGCATCATGTTGTGCATTATTAATAAGTGATGCCATTACCCTAGGCCATCGGCCTAATACGAGCTGTTTAATTGATGACTAACCAACCCTCTGGCAGAGGTAATTGTTCTTTAGTTTTTGTGTCGCCCGTGCCAAGTTTACGGCCAGCAAATTGCCAAGTGACTTGTGCCACCGCGTGACTTATGCTAATTTAGTTGCTTACTTAAGGTAGAAATAGTTTGATAGTTCATAAGACACATAGTTAGGACTATTGAGTAATTTGAAATCCATAACGTTTAGTACATATTGTGTTATTTGTCTAATAAGTTGGCAAAACAAAAATTATTGCATACATTTTTGGGCAACAATTAAATCTCTTTAGTTTGGCTTCATTAGAGCATTTTTAGATGTTATTAGAGTGCCACTAAGCTAAATTTTCCAAATGGTATTATGAATCTGTATCTTGGCATCTTAAAACCATTGAGGAAGTTTTAGAAATCCATTAAACATGATAATTTGACTCTCTGCTAAAATAAATCTGTATATTATCATCTAAAAACCCTTAAAAAATCTCTTAGAAATCACTTTAATATTCCGACTTTCCTTTATTGCTCCACTCTATTTGTATGCTATCTCCAAGAATATAGACTTCTTTACATTACCCAAAATAAAATTTGATTTAGTTTTTTGGCAAAATGCAATGCTTTCAAAGTGCTTGACTAGCTATTTAAATATTATACTAAACAGACAAGGAGCCAACAAAAAGAGAAATATATGAAAATGTTATTTAATTTTCCAAGGCAAATTTCACAGCAAATTCTTTTGCTTTTTCTGCGTTTTTGTTTTCTTTTTTTTGTGTTTTTCCCACAACGCACCCACTTTCTACAAACCCTCTACCCTTTGCCTGGCTGCTGCTCGTCAACCCTAGCAACGCTTTTGAAAACTTTCTTACGCTTGCTGAAACTCATTTGAATGCATTTTCGTAATGAAGATGAATTTGGAGATTGTGTATTTTTCCAGTTCGCGGCACATTTTTTGGAAAATTGTTTGGCCAAAGTTTCAGTTGGTTTTCCAGCTTCAGCTTCAGCTTCTGTTTGGTTTTGCCTGGCGGGCAGAAGTGAGGACAACAAGCAACAGCTTTAAATACAAAAAAAAAGCGCATTTAATATTCAGCAGACATTCTAAAACACGCAACGGTATCAGGTTTCAGATTTCACATTTCAGAGACGGAGCACTTTCACATTGCGCTAAATGAGTTTCAGCTGCAAAATTAAAAACTTTATCAGTGTGAGGCAACTGAAAAAACACGTTGGATAAAGAAGGAAATACGGAGAGGGGAAAGTGTGGGGTAAGCAAGGCGTTAGCACGTGTGTTCAGGGGTGTGACCGCGTGTGAGTGTGTGACGGTATGTGTGGTGGTATGTGTACTACACTGGTGTGTGTGTGTGTGTGTGAAAAAACTTGAAACTTTTTCATGAAGTTAAAGCAAAGTAAAATCAAATTATTGTGGCTGGGTTCGTCTTGCCCGGCTCGGCTCGGCCCGCCGGGGCTGGCAAAAGGATTACGCGACGCGGCTTTGCCTGTGTCGTTGTTGTTGTTGATGTGACTGTGGCTGCTCCGGCTGCTGCTGTTACCTGTAACTTGTCGCCATTGCAGTTGGAGCACAGACCGTGCCACGGGCTGCAGCAGAACAGACAGTTAGAAGCGACATCAGCGACACAAGCGCTGTGAGCTGAAGCCGGAGCCGTAGCTTGTTCACATGAAGTTGGCGCATTCTAATTGAATTTTCACTTTTTTTCTGTCATGTCTGTTTTTTTTTTTTATATTTTTACCATCGTATTTCAACCCGTGCGCGGGCTTACACGGCGGCTACGTGTTGGCGCGACGCGGCACAAAAATTGCAATAATTATTTTTAATCTTAAGTACGACTTTCGCGTAATGAGATTTGGATTATCTGCGCAGCGCCGCCACACACACAGACAAGCGCAGACAACCCCAAAAAATGTACGTGCAACGAGACGCATAAAAAATATATCCGTGTCTAAAGTTTCGGGCGTACAAATTATGTGGGCTACAAAGTTGGAAGGGTGCGTGTTTAAAAGGTACAACCGGAAAGGCTTTAATGACCAGCATCCTGTGCAAGGTATCGCCTTACACCTGTTTGCCGTAAGACAATTGTTTGCAGGTGCTAAATTGTTAAGACTACTAAAACTTGACTTGAGAATGAGCTATAAAAGAATCTTTATTACTCTGTTAGAGTGGAAAATAACTACAAAAAGTCAATAGGAAGCATGTAGGAAAGAATAGTACAGAATAGTAAAATCTAGTCGAAGTTTCAGTTCTCAAATGCAATCTCACTTTGTCGCATTGTAATTTGCACTGTTGACTTTTAAATTTGAATAGAGCTCGAAAATGATATTCTATGCCGCGTTTCAATTACAGAATCAACATGACGCCGCGTGCTTTTTGGCTTGACTTTTTGATTTGGCTGCACAATGCATAAATTTGCGGCAGGCTGGCAAAAGTTTTTAAGGCAAATATTGCATTTTCATTAAGTTAAAGTTTGATTTTTAGTTTTGCGGTTCTGTGATCTGGGAACGCCCAGATTTAATCCACAACCCAAGAGACAGCCCGAGCTTGAGTCCCATCCGCAGCCTCTTTGCCGTCGTTCGCCTTGTCATTTACTTAAAAACTTTTCGCCGTTTCGCTGGCAACTTTTTCGGGCCAAAGTTTGATGTCTGTCTATCTGCCTATCTGTCTATATCAGTGTGTGTGTGTGTGTGTCTGAGTGTGTGTATGTGTATATGGGCATGTGTAATAATCATGTGCTGATAATCAAAGAGAAAAGTAGAGATAGAGAGAGATAGTGACTAAGAAGACGCTTAAAAAACTTTTGACTGGCAGCTGCCTATGGCAAAACAGTTGTCAGTCTCAGGAAAATCCACGGAAATTTCTTTGCCATCAAGTTAAGGTAATTTTAGCCTTTGGCTTTCACATAGTTAATTTCGAAAATAATACGCGTGCAGGGCAAACTACGAGTTTCACATTATGTCACATTATTTTGAAAAGTCTGCTTAATTCTTTATACTTAATTATTGTAAGAAAGAGTAGAAGGGTAAAAATAAAGTTCAAGTCATTATAACAATGATATGAAGAGCAGGAAAACTTGTCTTACCCCACTCGAATTATGCCATTCTTTATAAGTATTATAACCATACTATTTAAGCTCCTCACGTGTTATTCAATCATTTTTTCTATACATTTGCTTTTTATGAACCATTCGTTTGATTTTTGTGGTGACAACTAAAAAATACTTACAGAAAAAAAGCCATTGGCATAACTTTTAGCCATTTTCACACTTCAACAATTTTATACAATAGTGTAAATTGCGATTTTTCCTTTTTATTGCATTGCGTGAAAAGCGAAATGAATAAAATATTAGCTGGCTGATACACGGCTCTATATCTATATCTCTTCATCTCTCTTTCTCTCTCTCTGTCTCTCTCTGTCTCTGTTCCTCTCTTCCACAGTGAGTTTTTAATATAGTTCTCTGGCACCCAACAAAAGGGGAACTTCATCAAAATCTTTCGTTATCAGTTCACAAAATGCATAAAATACAATTGCAACGTTTCGACCCTTTTATTATAATATTTTTTTATTGATTGACCGAACAAAGTTGCGGAAAGTGTCACACAAAATCGAGGATTGTCTTTTCGCATATTCTTCTATGCAGTTCAGTTTGGATTGACAATAAATGAAGTGCATTTTCAATGTGCATGCATTTTTTTGAAAGCCGTCGAAAGTGACTGTGAGAGTTTAGTAATTGATTAACTTAACTGCGGTTGACTGGGGTATCTTAATGAATAATACACACTTAATAGAAACACGAATCTCCAATGAGACTAATCATCATGATGAGACTAATCATTATTTGCTTTGAATTTGCTTTGATAGTTTGCGATAGTTTATGATTATAAATAACATCATCCTTAAGCTGATGACTAAAGTAACTAACAAGTGAGTTAATAACTGTCTAGGATTCGATAGTTTTAGCATTATGGCATTACTATCGGATAAGAATTGAGACTGAAACTCAGAGACATAAGACAGTAAATTTATTTTGCAAGAATAGCTTAAGTTCTATTCTTTCCCAGCTCTTACTCATTGTAACTCCAAGTCAACTTACTGTGCTCTAGAATGCAAGCTAAAATAGCAAATACTTTTCATTCTTTTAACTTTTTAAGTTCAATACTTTCTCAGCTCTTACTTATTGTAAACCAAACTCAACCATAGTTAAGTATTACTCTAAGTAAGTATTACTCTAACTAAGTATTACTCCCAAATATCGCTGCGTAGCTTAGTTCAACTAATTGATAAGTCATCTAAATGTGACAGAAGCTGTTGTTAAGCGACTTATAATCGTCATTTTCAACAAGTTGTCAGTTATCCTTTTGTTCAACGTGAACGCTTGTCTGCATTCATAAGGACAATTGGCCTGCTGAGCTGCCGCAATATGTCCGTTCTCCCTCTCACTCACACCTCGCTTTGTACGACTTTCTCTCTCTCTCTTTCTGTCACGGCATATGCTGCGCGTCTGTCCGTCGCTTTTCGTTGTTGCTGTTGCGCTTTAATTTATGCCATGCAAGTGGCAGGACACAAGCAGCTCCAAGTGCTGTTGCTGTTGCTGTCTGTGTATGAGTTGGGGTGTGTGTGTGCGACACTGACAAGCTTCTGCTTTGGCTCTGCAGTCCTTACATTCTAGTTGGCTGCAGCAGGTGAAGCAAAACCCATTTTCTTTGCAGCTGATTGCATTTTATAGCATCCGCGCGCAGCCAACTGCCACTTGCAAACCTTCACCCCACCCCCTGTCCCATCCTTGACTTACCTATTTCCCTACTTTCACTCTTCCCTTCTCCCTTTTGCTCTTGTTTTCTAAGCTGTTTGTTTTGTGCCACGAATGAATTTTTTACAATCGTTCACCAAGCCCCAAACATGCAACGAAGAAAGTTGGTGCTGTTGCTGCTACTGCTGCTGCTGATGTTGCTGATTTTACTGTTGCTGCTTGTCGACTAAATGCGTGGTTTGAAATAAATAAAATTTTATTAAGCGCAAACCTGGCACTAGCTTTTATTTGTTAGCCTTTTTTGTGTACACTGCACTCATTGAAAATAAATGTGCGGACTTCAGTTGATCACATCAAAGATTTACCAGATGAGGCGTATTTATTTTGATATTGTACTAGTTAGTAGTTAGCACTCTTCGCATTCTCAGTACTTTGTTTCACCTTTCCTATTTCTTTATGATTGTATGCAATACGTATACGCCATGTACACTCCAGTTGTGCCACCATCTTCAGCCTGTTGACAGCTTAAACTTTCTTTCAATTCTAAAACCAAATACCTTGGCATATTCTTTATTTTGAACGGCAAGTGGCAACACGTTTACAGTCTGTCTACGCTCTACTCTCACTACCTCCTTCCACAAAATGAGCGCGCCTTGCCAGGCGTAGCAGCTTAAGGCATTGCATTCGCAACATTCATCTAAATTAGTCAGAGTTTTATTTGCATTTCGCCTGCTTCGCTATGTACTCTGTTCTGTGTGTGTATTTGTGTGTGTGTGGGGCCACGGGCGCTTCGCTGACACCAATTTGCCGAGCACACTTTACGTTTTATTTGTTTCGCATTTGTTGCATGCCACACACCGCCAACGCCAACGTCGCGCCCTCCACCGGCTGCCCAACCGAGCGTTGCAGTAACGATGCCCATTATGCAATATAAGTTGCGTTTAATAGTTAATGCAAAGCTTTTAAGCAGCCGCCGGCAGTAGGTACTCGCAACTGGCAACTGGTAGTATGCGCAATGCAACAAAACTTGCAACATGCTGTTGAATTTAATTTCGAGCACACAGAGAGTTGCCACGGCAACAAAAAGGCGTTACAAGCTCGGCCCGTAATTACATTAGCTTTTATTTCTATTATCCGCTCATAACATATTTTTTATTAATGCTGCATTCCATTAAAGCAATTAATGGTAGGGTGCAAAAAACTAGAAAAAAACAAATAGTTAGGAATCACAAAAAGTTGGAAAAAAACCAACGCAGATAACAACTAGTAAAGTGCACACTTGCCAGTAAGGTACGAGTAATTAAAAACGAGAGGAAAGTCGGTGAGAGAAGTTGATGTAGAAGATTTAATACTCTTTCGAATGTTCAAATTAAAAGGAACTGTCTTTATAGAGTCATTTCTAGACGATAAAAAGGTTTTTAGTAAGGTGAGTGTTAAGAAATAAATACCTATATACTATATAGTTTATCATATTGAATTGTATATCCAATTATTCTTTCAATTATTCACTGTTTAAACTTTAAACACAAGATTCATAAAAGATTTAACACTTATAAATGCAGTGAGAATCTCGTTATCATTCACAGTTCATTCAAAACACAATTTACTCTTTTATAGTGTATAACGATCGGAAAGTTGAACCAGCATAATGACGTGCTTACATTAGAAGTCTTGGGCCAACAACAGCAGGCAACAACATGGCGAGGAGCGGGAGTGGAAGCCGAAGAAGAGAGTTGCAATGGAGAGAGCACTCTGGTTTATCGAGTCTAGAAGTGGAGACAGTGATGAATGGCGGCGTAGAGAAGAAAACGGCAACTGGGTCAAACATCTTACTCGACAGTCGACGAGGACAACAGTTGTAACTCGTTTATGCTAATTAGTCAAGAGCAGAGCAGAGAGAGAGAGAAAAAGAGAGAAATCAAGAGAGTGGAAAAGAAATAATAATATTGTTGCTTAATGTTATGCCATAAAAATCAGTCATGTTCTCAACAACAGCTCATTAATTATGGCAAAAAGAAACGTGCAACTGTATAAAAAATATTTTAAAATGTCAAAATGTTGCTTTAATAATATGTAATAAGCTAAAAACACTTTAGAATTACTGAATTACTAACTAATCTACTTACTTTAATGTGATTAAATAAAATGGCAGCCAAAAATTCAGCTGGAAACTCTGAAAAGAGTCCCCACAGTCTGCACAGACAGTTTTGTGTATATACCGCCAAGTAAAGAAAGTCTTTATGGCAAGATAAATTTGAGTTGAGGGTCTGTGCTGCAGTTGAATTTGAAATGCAATTGAAAATGGCCTGGCAATTAAATGGAAAGTGCTGGAATAGTTCTGCAGTTGGGGCAAAAATGAAACTGCAGTCCGGCGTAAAGGAGGGAGGGGGAGGGAAGTTGGAGGCCAGGTCCTTTACAATAAAATGCCGCAAGCTGCTGTTTCATCAAGTTCAATTTAATTGCGTTCTACAGAAAGTCAGGCAAAATAAACAGGCGACGAAGTGTTCGCATATAGTAGGGCAAACACCGAGCCAGGCAAACAATATAAATACAAACATATATTTAATATATTTACCATATATATATATTTGGCTATTGGGCCATCAAGCTGTATTAAATCATTGAATTAAATTAAATTCGCGGATTAGGAAGTCAAGCTGTGCACAATTACTTGGGTGTTGCAATTGTCCCCGTGGGGGAATTGAAATCAATTGCACTTCATCAGCGTGTTAATTAAATGTATTAGTTAGCAGCTGCAACTTAGTGCGGCTATTACAACTAATAAACCTTGGTCAGGCTGCCACAGCTGCTAAGCCGGCTAAGCGCATCTATCAATCGAAGAGAATTCTCCATCTCTCTCAGCTTATGTAAATTATTTGCGTAGCAAAAATCACATCAACACGTTGATAGCTCGGACACGGGAATAGGGTGAGGCCATTTATCAGTGCCCGAGTCCCATAAATAAAGCAAATAATACAAAAATATGCAAAATAAAAAGTATAAAGAGCATTGAAATATAACCGACCCCATACCCCTCCCAGTCTCTCCCAGAAAAAAGGTCTACATGCAGAATACATTTGGGCTAATAGATGTGCTGAATGAAATGGGCCTTGCCGGGACCCGCAGGCACTTCAATATCTGTGTGAGTGTGCGTAAGAGTGTCTGTGTGTGTGTGTGTGTGTTGCGTTAAACAAATGGCCGATGACCCATAATAAAAATTATTATGAATGAACAAGAACAAGAAAAACCCATTGGCTCCCCCCTGCTTCGCACACCCCATTCCCCATACTCTCCTGCCCTCAAGCGTATGAATTTGGAATGTAAGGAGGCAGCTAGTCGTATCGGGGTATCAAATAAAAGGTCAGAGAATGAGGGGGTACGGCGGGGTGATGTAACTAACGACTGCTACTGGCTCGAGTGGTTTGCACCCTTTGGGAACTGGCCGTACTCGACTCGACGGAATTGTATTGGGCTTTGTGCCACAGAGAGCACGTGCATCAAGATTCAATTGAGACTTACAAATAAAAAGCAAGGAAAATGAAAAATATTTCTACTCTACTATGAGTACACGCATGTGTTTTGTGTATGAGAAATTCTGTGCACAAGTGTATGAGGGCCGAAAATGTTTTCCAGCATTGTCGATGAGTAATTGCTTTGAATAGAACGATTTTGTTTATTGTTTTTAGGAAACAGTCATTGTGAAATTTAAATTCCAAAAATAATCCAAATTTCATTTAAGAATTCTCTCTAGAATTTATAAAGAAGCTTTTAATTTGAGGGTATTTCTCTGCATAATGTGATTAGTTCTACTCTTAAAGAATTCAAAGTGACAAATAACAAAAATGGGCCGCCAGTTTGTATGACAGCTATACGATTAATCAGTCCGATCACAGTCGTTTCGACTAATTAACAGCGTGGAGCAATAGGAAGCATATGTGCCAAGTTTCATAGCCTCAAAACTGAGAAACAAGCCTGCATTGCAACAGAAGGACATACGTACAGACGCACGAACGTACATACAGACATGGCTTGATCAACTCCTTTACCTTAAGAGGTCCGAGATGTTTCCTAAGGACCGTTGCAAATCCTTGACCAAAACTAATGTACCCTCTGCAAGGGTAAAATTATATTAAACTGTGTAGACTAGTACCGTAATTAATATTAGATGACAGACGCTGAGAGTGCTCGTGGGCAAAGGTTATCTGTGTAAAGCTTGAATAAGCGATAGGGCTGTCTACAGTCAGACACCTAACAGATGCTAAATTTCTTAGGTACATCAGTTTTTCGCTGGCTTCTGTATAGATGGGAAGACTTATAATTCAGTTGTGCATGCTCCTCTGCCTAACAGCGAGTCTCTTTGCAGCACCAAGCTGCGGAGATGTCGATACGCAAGATTTAAACGTTTGTATTACCCTATTTCGTCGGTGGTACCAGCTTCAGAATGAAATCTATTTAAAAACGTGTCCATCACTACACTCAAGGGCAGTTGGCTATGATGGTTGTATGCAAATAGTCAATAGAAGTGCAACTATGCAATTAACTTCTGAGGTTGAAGCAGAAGATAATGGAAAAATTACTGACAGAATTGCTTTGGGTGCTAGTCCTGTAAGGGGTGCAGCAGGAGCATACTTGAGGGCCTTGGTGGTGGTTTTGGTAACGACGTTATGTATCATTGTAGTTATCCAAGTGAACTTTAATAAACTGCTTTTGGTTTGTCAGTATTGCAAAAGAAACTAAAACTTAAACAGTTTGTTTTCTTTTAACGAGCCTAAATACACAAAGGTCAGATGCTGTGTGCTCATATTCATGAGGTTTTCGGGGATTTACTTTAAATTTTATGGCATATAAACAGCAACAAAGCAACAAATGATCTATACAATAAGAGCTGTAAACACAAAGTATAAAAATATTAAGTAAATAATTGATTTATACTTTGTGTATGAAATATTAAACTATAGATAGTGAAATCTGTATGTAATCTTTCTTTAGATTCTCAGAGCAGTCTTGCTTTCCTTGTGATTGTTGAGATTCAGTCATTCGCTGCCTCCCATCAAAATGGGTCAAGTAACTATTCAGTTGTGCGCGATCTTCTGCCTGATAACGACCAATGTTTCGGTACCGAGCTGTGAACTTGTCGATACGAAACATTTGCGCTATTGTATTTCCCTATCGCGCCGGTGGTATAAAGTTAGAGATGAAATCATGATAAAAACATGTCCATCACTACAGCCAGGTGCAGTTGGCTATGACAGTTGTATGGAAACAGTCGACAAAAGTGCAACTGAGCAAATCATTTCTGAGGTTGAAACAGAAGATAGCGAAAACATAGTTTTCAGAAGCGCTCTTGTTGCTAGTCCTGACATAGTAAACGGAAAACCCCGACGAATACAATATGCAGAAAAGAAGCCTTGGAATATTTGGAATATTTTTAAGTTTTGGTGATGATTTGTAATATTTTTAAAGTTACAATTAAACATTAGTAAACTGCGTAGAGTTGAGCTGAGTTCTGTTGATTCTGATTACATATTTTATTTTATTATATTGTTGTTGACAGTCTTATTATTGCGTTTAAATAATAGCAATGACTGATAGAAGCTTGCTGGAGTTGTGGTATTTCAGTTTTTGCTGAAAATGTTTTGGGTTTTTGAGGAGGTCAAAATAGCAATTTGTCTGAAATTAATGTGAAGCATTGCAAATGGGGATTGCCCACAATTGTTGAAGATTAAATGAACCGAACTGAAATTTTGTGCCGCAGGCGACTGGACCAATGGAGCGATTTGCAGAATCAATTTCGTTTGCAGATGCCAGAATGTCCAACACTACAACCTGGGGAAGTCGGCTATGACGATTGTATACACGAGGCCAATAGAAGTGCAACTTATCAGTTAATTTCTGAGCTTCCGGTGGAAGCAAGAAATATGTTTATCGCGCCTTATGGTGGTGGTAGTTTAGGTGCAAAGGCTAGAATCGTTAATGGACAGGCTGCGAAGATGATATTTACTAAAGAAAGTAGAAATTGGATGCCAAGTAGCTTTATTTAAGGAACGGCTTAATAGTATTGATATATACCAGGTTAATCAAGTGCATTATCGTCTAATTCAAAGTGATTATAAATAAACTGCATATTGTAAATTTTGCACTGAACAACTAAAAATATTTGTTAATGAAAATGGGAAGGCACAACAAAAAAAGCTCAAAAGATGCTGTGTGCAAATTTGTTTTGTGGGGCTGGGAATATAGAATAACAGCATCGAGTCATTGTATTCATTACAGACAGACAACCTTAATCATCCGACAGACAATCTTAATCATCTGACAGAAGTGCGTCATCTGTTTAAATCTTTGTAAAAGTTCATTACATTATCAATATTGCATTCATTCGCACTTTACTCAGCATCAGTGATGTATCTTTTCTGGGCGTTGTGTTTGCTTGCATTGCTCGCAGGCCTGCAGGCGGATCCAAGTTGTGACAAGATCGGCGAACAACATTTAGCTGTCTGCCAGACTGCATTGCGACGTTGGTACCAGCTCAAGGATCAGTTCTATAGGGAATGCTGCGCAGTGTACACCGCCAGTGGGCTACCTGAATTGTGTGAGCACTGTGAGTCGAAAATGCGACAGGATGCCACAGATATAGTACGAGCTGAACTACTCCATATTGAGTTGGATAACAGAAGAATGAGAAGCGAGTGTACTAAGGTCAAGAACAGATGTATTCCGATAAGATTTAAATATTGAAATATTTGATTATAAATTGTCTGTGAATTTTTGTTAGTAGAAATAAATAAGTAAAAAAATATACTATGTACAAATTAAAATAAACAAAGACGAAAGCTACAGTCGAATTTTAAATTCTAATTCTCTCTGATATAAGTTTTCATAAGGACGGAAAGACAGTTGGCAAAAAGTTACAATGACAATGCAATGAACCTTATACTTATTTTATATGCACAGAGTAAAAGTGTATTATATCGCATATACATATATGTTATCAAGAGCAAAATGTGGGGCACTCAAGCAAACTCAAATGCGATAGAGAGTCACAAACAGAGAGCAAGATTGTGCGGGCAAGAGATAATAACGGGAGAACCAGCGAAAAAAACCAATCAGAAAATATATAAATATTAATATTTATAATGCAATCATGTAAATTTTGTTGTTATCATGTACAATATGATCAGTTTGTCTGCCTGGAAAATATATTAATATTAATATATATAATACAATCATGTAAAGTTTGTTGTGATCATGTATGATGTCATCTTGTCTGCCTGGTTTGACTCAAATCACGATCATTAAGGTGACTCATTAAAGCAATTATTAATACTACTTTAATTACTATTTTTAATTATAAGCAATTATTTATACTATTTTAAAAACATTATAATATAACGTAACTAACGTGTTTGACGACCTAATCAACGTTATCTGACCTATTTCCAAATAAACATTGTATGAGTGAGAGAAATCTTGTGCAGTGCAATATACTTAACCTTAGCTGTGTTGAGTAGTTTAAATCGCATGCTTCATCTCGTAGGGCAGCACTTTTGCAACACTTCTCCTTCTTATAACACTGCACCCCTTTCTCTCACTCTCTCTCTCAGGCATCTCTTTCGGGTTGTGCATACATAAAATATGAAAAATATACAATACGAAATATTTTCTAAGCACATTCCATTCGCATCATTGAGTTGTACTCGTAGGCACAGAAATGGCGATGGAGAGGAAGAATGGAAAACTGGGAGAAATAGATAGAGAGATACAGAGATTCGAGTGAGAGGGACGACTGTGACTAAATAAATAATAGAAATATTTTTCACAGCTATTTTGCATATTTTCATACAGAACATTCAGTCCGATTTAAGGTGGACAAGGCACTACAAAAATGTTATTGTTTAGGTTTTTGTTTTTTGTTTTTTATTTTTCGGGTTTTTGCTTTTTATGCGATTCGTGTGTGTAATGTGTTTTAACATTGTTTGCACTGACAACAAGGGGGAATTTTTTGAAAGTACTTGCGCTAAGTAAAAAGTAAATAAATAATAAACATAAATAAATATGCAAGCGAGTGTGCGAGTGTTGAGTATTGAGTATTGTGAGCAGTGTAAGCGAATGGATCGAAATCCATTAGCTGTTACTCGACAGGAGCAGCAGCAGCTCACCAGAGCTCTAGCCGTGTCCCAGGAGCAATGATAGCTGGCAACCTAATAGCCTCGCCTCGACGTGTTGTCCCTTTCAATTATGCGCCAGGACACACGGCCGTGGCCCACTTCGCCTTCGACTTCCTGGCTGCGCTGCGGTTCGACTCGTAGCATTTTTCAATTTTACACGTTTTTTCCTAAGAAAGGCAGCGCGAAGAGCTGCCCATTGTTGTTTTTGTTTGCCGTGAAAGGAGGTAGGGAGGGGGAGGCAGGGTTGAGGCTGATCCCGCGGGCAGCCTGGCGAGCTCGATGGTCGTGGAATTTATTGGCAACCGAATAATGCCAGGCACGTTCATTTGATTACATTAAAACGAAAGTGGCTAAAAAGGTTACACAACACACACACACACACACCGAATCCCCTAACCGACTGCCCCCTTCTGCCCCTTGGCTTGCAGCATAATTGAGCTGCGGCCAGGCGGCGTTTTTAAATAAATAAATAATGCACGTGGCAATGGTAGCCGCTTATTATGCGCCTGATAATGCGTATACGCGTATCTAGTGCCACTACCACTTCTACCAAAAACAATAGAACCGCAAACACTGACACACACTCGCACAGTGTACGTGCGGGGGACTGTAATTTCTATTATACTTATGTGAATTTGGTTTTGTCCGTTTTCCCGACAAGGGGCAAGCCAGTGTGGGCGTGGTTTGCTTTTCAATTGCTTAGGGAAAATGCCTGGACTTGCCATGTAGTTTTTTGTTTAGATGCAGCTTATTGAATTAGCTGCCACACAATGGAATCCCATAGAGCACAAATATTTGTGAATTTTTTTTTAAATATTTAAAACTATTTAAAAATCATTTGTTAAAACATATGAAATACACTTGACGTCCATTTGATTACCAATATCAAAAGTCTCTACACATGAATATATCTAGCGGCACAAGTGCCTGTGTGTGTGTGTGTGTTGGCCACAGCCGGTAAAATTGGTTTCGACAAATTGATTCAATGTTTCAATTACGCGGCGAAAAACACGTCGAGCGCCAAAAACAAATTCAAATTGCGCATTATTATAATATTTGTTTGCAGTTAAAGTGTTAAAGTGTTTAGAAAGCACGACGCAGACGGAGAAATATGCAAGCGCATTGTAATTATATTTGCATCAGTTGAGCATAGCCTCTTTGGTGGTTTACAGGGTATAATTGCGCACAAATCAAGCACTCGACTTAATTGCATTCAAATGAAATTAGCATTAAATGTTTACAAATTTTGTGGCATATTTGAGTGCGTGTGCGAGTCCATTTATTATTCAACTAATTTGTTTGTATTTTATTGTTTTTTTCCTTTTTTTTTTTTGGCATCATTTGTTTGTGTCTTTGCAAACAAAACAAATGTTATATGATTTTTAAATTGCGGTTTCAGTCGCACAGGCCGTTAATGCTGATAAATTATCGCCATCGCCATCGCCGTCACATCGTTTGCGTTGCTGTTTTTTATGTGTCATTACAGGAGCATTTAAGTTATTTAACAAAGTGCATAAATTAACAATAAAAATGACGATCAATTTATGTTATAGTATATATAATAATTTATGACACGCAGCCCGTACCCAAAACTGGCCGTATTCCGTTCGCCATATTACTATATTATCATCATCATTATTATTATTATTATTATTATTATTACTATTAATAATTGCATTGCTTTTTTGGGCCTGAATGGTTAATTTATCTAGCGACCAGGACTGTGTGTGTGTGCGAGTGCAGTGCGTAGTAAATTTAATAAATTCATTATCAGCTCATTAACGGTTGTGCCGCCCGCATTGGGGCGTATACGCAATATTGCAATGCAGCGCAATTAAAGAAATCGAGAATAAATATGCTGACGCGGGGGCAAATTAATAATGCGCGTAAGCGAAAAAGTTCAGCAAGCGAACAAGCCTTTAAGCCAACAAGAACAAGAACAGCAAATTGGTTGCATAGCAAAATGAGTGGGCGTGGCAAGGTGAGGCGAGGCAGGGCGAGGCGTGCCACAAGCACGCCCGGTAGTCTAATTGTAAAATAATACACATAGCCAGGGGAACTACAGTTGGGTCTTTCATCAATGCCACACACACAGGCAGACACATAGAAAGCAAGAACAACAGCAACAAAGCAAGTGGCAAAGGAAGGCGTAACTAGAAGGAGTGCATGTTTCGGTTAATTAGTAAACACAGCAAGGCAGAAAAAAGAAAGCGAGAAAGAAGAAAGCCCCAAAAGAAATGAACGAGCTGCAAATGCTAAAAGGAGTTGCAAACAGGAAGTATACTAAATAGAACATTTAGCTGGAATTTTGGGCTACCCTGTAACATAGTAATGACTTTATTGAATGACATATTCAATTGTGTCAATAATAATAGTAATAATAAACAGTTTTTTAAAAAATATAATTTAAATATTCTATAATATGAGAACAACTTTACTATATGCACATCATAGCCAACAGTACGCTGATACAGGGTATTTATAGTAACAAAAACGACTGGCGAAAGCAACATTGGTAGGTGGAGAACAAAATATTCCACATGACGAACAGAAAGGAAGGGAGTGAAAGAGAGAGAAAGAGAGTGTATGTGTTAGACAGAGAACGATAAAGAGCGAGAGTGTTAAGCTTGAACTATGGTTAAAGTGGCATTGTATGTGCCTGCTGGCCAAATGAAAGGAGGCGGGGCTGGCATAGTCAATGCTTAATTTGTTGGCATAGCAGGCGCTGCTGCTGCTGCCACGCCCAGCGTGTCCTTGCGCTTCACTAAGTATGCCTCGTGGCAATTGAATAACATGTGCGTCACGGAGCATTTTATTAAAGCATTAAACAAAGTATTTTATGTGCCAACTAACTAAATAACTAATCGTATGTTTTGGTCTTTAACTATGCGCAGCTAGGCACATGATTAATTAACGAAATAAATTGAAATCATCTTAATTTCTTTGTCCCCAAAGTGCCTTTCAACTTGATCTTCAAGCTGCACTCAGTCAGAAGGTAATTAGCGTGTTTATTTTTAAACGTTCTCTGTCCCATCTGCAGCGGGGACAGCTATCAGTCTCTCTGTGGGTCAACGCACTCTCTCTCTTGACAAACTTTGCTCATATGCGTAAAAAAACGTAAATAAATACAAATGTACATGTATGTAAAAGGCAACAAGGAATGTGAATGTGAATACGTTGTGGAAAGATGTATGCATAAATTGCGGCAAACGTGGCGTATACACAACGCACAACTCACAACATACGTATAGCACATACGTGCATATTTTTCGCCTTATGAATTCGTATTTTATATGAATTTTGCTTGCTGGTATGCTGTTGCTTCTGTTGCTACAGCTACTGCTACTGCTGCAGCTCCTGCTCCTCGACTCTGTGGCATGGGTAATTTCTGCAGAGCGACGCAGCGCAAAATGCAACACACCAATGCATAAAAATGCCATATTTCAAAATGCAAATATATTCTTTTAGCTTTTTTGATAAATGACACCGCGGAGGTCTGATGAAAATGTCGCACAGTGCGCCAGTATGCTGCTCGTGAGCAATATGAAGCGTGCCAGCCAACTAGAAGTTACACCACCACCAGCAGGCAGTGCCAACGGGAGGTAAGAGTAGCAACAGCAGAGAAAGCAGCTGTAACCGGAGCATATGCAGCAAAATGTTTCAAAACAAGTGAAAGGGTAGCAAAGGAAAATTGCTCGACTTGCAGATGTGCCTTAGGTGAGCTGAGAGTTGGATCCAAATACTCCCAGATAACTAATTAATTGTTGATCAGAGAGATTTAAGCTTTTGAAGACTAATACAATTGTTATTTTTTGTGGCAGATGTACTGCAACCTTCTAGGTTACAACTATTGTACCCCCTTGATGACCTTAGAGCTGCCTATCCCTAGTTATTCTTAAGAAAACCATAATCTTGAATGGACTTTTTGATCTCATTTTGTTTACCTCGAAAAGGTGTCAATGCCAACCAATTGGACTCTTATTCTCAGAATCTGCAAGGCTCAAGGCAAGGCAAGGCTATTCCTAGTTGCTTAGTATGCTCCAAGTCTACAGTGACCTGTAAGTAACCCAGTCAGGATACCCAAAGGGTTCCTTATCAGTTATATTATTTGCTTTCAAAAACTAAAATGTGAAAGAGTTCGCTGTTAATGTTTCATCATGCAAAGTTTACTTTCTTGTTTATGAAACTTCCCCACCCCCCACTGCCTGCAGTTACAGGGTATTTTGAACGCTCAGCAAGCATGCCAACACGCTGGCATTTTAATTTAATTTGCCAACATCGCAGCGGCCGAGTACTCAAAGCAGAAGGACTTGCACTAAGAGCTCCCAGTTGGCAGCGTACAATTCGCTGGGGTCGATTATCTTGCAATCTTGCAGCATTTCAATATGTTAAAGCGGCAACAGGCCGTGGCACTCATTCACACAGACACAATCACACACACAAATACACACTCTCACATGTCAAGTGCAAATATGCAACACCACCTACCCCCCACGCCACTTTCGCACATACACAAAAAAACCAACGAAATAAAATTCAGTTTTCTTTTCTTATTTGTTAAAAATGTTTCATAAAATGTTTTAAGCGCCAACAGGAGCAACAGAAACAACAACAACAGTGGCAGCAACAACAATTTGTGCCTGGCATTGAGGTTTTTGTTCTTGTTTTTATACGTGCACACATTTTTTGTCTTTTATTAAATTTAAGCATACGCGTTGGCTCACACGGCGTATGCGCAACGCCGACGCCGCTTTTTTAATATTATTTAACACATTTCACATGACGTATACGCATTTTTTTAATTAACCAACCGACTCGGTAATATTTTTGATAAACAACCTTTTGGCTTCATTAAGCGCAACATTTGCCCAGCAATTCGCAGCGTGCAAAAGGGGGGGGCGTGACATGGGGTGGAGGCAATGTCATATAATATTTATATAATGATTCAGTTGCAGGCAGCCGATGCCAAAGCCTGAACGAAGCTGGAGTGTGCGTTTGTGTGTTTGTGTGTGTGCAGGGTTTGACATTTTTGACGTGGCTGCAATTGCAGCACGTAACGCTACAGGAAATTGCGTAGCTCAGCGGAAAATTAGCAGGAAAGGCAAATAACTAAAAGCAGAACGACAAAACGAGCAAAACTTTGAAAAATGAAAATCCTTTTTGGCTTTAAAGTCGACAAGGCAACAACAACAACAACAACATCGAGAAGAAGAAGCTGAGAAACAGGAACAACAGCCAGGCAATGCGATATTTTCATAGTCAAATAAACTGTCGCCTGTCCATCTCCCGAAGCTGGGCGTGCATATGATACATGAGATGAGATTTCTTAGCTAAGACCAGAAGCAGCATCAGCACCAGAAGCGAGGAAAACCACAAGGCAGCAGCAGTGCAAATAAAAGGAACAAATACAAATTCATGCGAAATGACATAAATCACCGCAAAAGTAATTTTTCACTAATGAGCTTGCCAGCCAGCAGGTAAACGCTGGCACAGTGGGTGAAATGGAGGGATAAACTAGTAAATTGTAATGGGAGGGAATGAGGGAAAGTATTGTGCGGTATCGATTCTATTGTTGCAGAAATCAGACTGAATTCAATATTGTAGTCCTTGTATTAATTTTACAGATGAAAATGTTAACAGAGTCATTGCATGTTAACAGATATAATTGCCTACATACAGATATGGTTAATAATGTTAAGGTGTAAGGATATTTATAAAAATATTGTACACTTCTATTGAATTATAAATTGAAAAACTTGTATTGTTACACAATTCTTATTTTCAGGAAATTAAAGCTTCAATTGCCTGTCTTGGCAATCAACTTCTATGCATCTTGGTCCCACTGTACCAGCTTTATTGGCTTTGACATGCGGCACGCGTCGCCATTCAGACTTTGTCTTTACCGTGTCTGTGCTGCTGCTGCTACTGTTCTGTATCATCCTGTTTAATCTAATGATGTATCTCAGGTGTTTGTTTGTGAAATTTATCGTGAAAATTGTATGCGTATTCTTTGGCTTAAGGCATTTTAGCCTGAGTTCCCAGCTAGCGATTTATATGCAGCTATTAGTTTGGATAAAAAACGCCAAATTGTTGTTACGCATTTGCCACGCAGCATTGGCAAAGTGCGTGGGTGGATGAGGGCGCAGCTTGGGCTATAATTAGCTGGCTGGCTTATTGGCTGACTGGCTGGCGCATCCAATTACCCAATATCCGCAGCAGCATTCGCAGCTAATTACTGCAGCTCTGGCAGCCAGGAAAGCCGCACCTAATGCAGAAATTACAAAATGAATATTCATATTTGTGCTGCAGTGGCAGCAGCACCAGCAGCAGCGTTGGCAGCGCCAGTGCATGCCACAATCGTCGCCGCAGCTCATTGCAAATGAAAGCCGGTAGTTTTTCATTATTTTGCATTTTGCTGCAAGTTTCTGCTGTTGTTGTTGTTGCTGGCTCCCATACAGAAATCTGCATGCAGCTGCAGCAGCAACAGCAGCAACAGAATTCTTTTTTTGAAGGTTTTTCGTATTGTTGTCGGGTTTGTTTATTTGTTTGGCTCTCTTTCTCTCTCTGGACGTGGACCTGGAAGCTGCCAGCCAGTGCAACGGGCTCTATGTCTGCCCTTTGCATAGCTTTTCAGTGCGCTTAACAATGAAATTTGCGCATAACCACATGCAAATTGCCAACCCACAACATTGCTCACACACACACACACACACGCGCAGGAGCAAACACAGCACACACATGTACATTGGAAAATTTAAAAATAATAATCTACGCGCCTGTAAAAGAGTTTTACTCTTGGCATAGGAATGTCAGAGTTATTTTCCTCTACAGTCCCAGCATGGGCAAAAACGAATTACAAATAAAATAATAATATTATTTGAGTTGGATCAAGAGATTTATGGTTTTAGGCTAGATAAAAGTTGCATTGAAAAAAGGCAGGGCAGGCTTGTCAAACAGCAAAGAAAAGGAGTTACAACTCCTGTGGTGCAGTCAACTTCAGATGCCACAATCAGTTACAGTTACTTTATATACTGTATATGCCACAGATGTTTAAGGTTTATTTAATTAAACTTAAAAGTACAAGGTTATTTAGTTTGACGGTTTTCACAGTTCCATTATTTCACTTTTCATCTGGCTTAGAAACACAATTATAATTAATATTAACATAAGATTTCTGCTGTTCTTCTTAATTTTCGTTGTACACACGGTCTGTTGAGTATTTAATACTTTTTAATCTATTTTCAAATCTTATGCGGCAACAACTCTTCGATCTCTTTCTTGCAACTCTGGTCCGCCTCTTCCTGCGTATCTTATGCTAACTCTTCACTTTACTTTTAGCCCTGCAATCCTAGCACGATCCTTTCTCCGGCCTGCCAACTCTTTTTACCTAGATCATAGTTATTTTTTCGCCATTCCTGACTGACTATTTGCCATTCCCACATATATAGTATATATAATATATATTGATTCATTAATCTTTACAAAAAGAAACCTATGTAAGATTTAATTTGAATTTTTAAGCTGATAAAATTATTATAATTTTTTAATTTGGTTGCAAGGACACACTTATACCTACACACAGAACAAACCCTCAGTAAACACGCACACACATAGATCCTTTGTAACATAAATTCTCATGTCGAACGCGACTGTGTGGCTGCAACTGTGTTAGTTATTGTACGGTTATACGCTCCGCGGGGCATTTGGCTGAGGTAACATATGGAAACATATTACATGCCATGACTGTGTTGGTCATTCCCACCACCTCCTCCTACCCGTCAGCGATTAATCGATAAACGTTATTATAATTTGTTGTGGTTGCATTTGGTTTTTGAGCACTGCGCTGCGCGTTGCGTATACGCCATGTTGGCCATGTTAGAGCCGTCGATGTCAATGTCGTTGCAATTGGCATGCATAATAATTTATTTTCGATATTGCTTGACTTTTGTTTTATCAGTTAATTAGAATTTTTGGTCAGCGCATTTAAGTTGTCTATCAGCAACGGAAATGACAAAAATTGTTACAACATTTTTGTATATCCGTTTCAATTTAACTTTCGCCCAAGAAGCAGACAGAAAGAACAACAAGAGAAACTGCAATGAAACAATTCGAAAATTGGGCAGATGCAAACCGAAGCGAGCGGCAGCTTGTTACTTTTTGTTAAAAACCTCACACACACACACACATACACGCACGCACGCACACAGTCACACACGCACACGCTCATAAATTTAAAAAATGTAATATCCCTCTTACGGAAATGACAATTTATTGGTGGTTTTTACTATTCGCAATTTATTTCAACTCCGCAAGGAAATGCATTGCGGATGTTACGCCCTGCGCCCTGCGCGCCCCCCACGTGCCACACCCCGCGCCACGTTGCAGCAGTCGTAGCGGCTGCCGTGACCGTTGGCTCGCTGCTTCGGCCGGCAAAAGTTGACGCTGCAAACAAACAGAACAGAGAAAGAGAGAGGGAAAGAGCGTGCGCGGGGCAGACAGACAGACAGAGAGACAAGCAAACATGAACGACAGTGTAAATATAAAAATAAAATAAAAATAAATATAAATATCGGCTGCAAAGTGGCCAAGGCAGCGCAGCAACAGTAGCAGCAGCAGCAGCCAGCAGCGACCACAGAGCAAACTCAACCCAAACTGAACTGAAACACCTCTCCCTCGGCCACCCGCTGTGGACACCAAACGTTGCCCGGAACGCGGCTGAGATTGAAAATCCGTTAAGTCATCGCCACTGCTAACCGCTGTGGCCATTGCCCCTGCTGTTGTCTTTTTTACTGCACTCCCCTCTGCCTCCTGACGATTCGTTTTTCCGTCTCTTTTTGTCACCGTCGATGCATTTGTTTGCACTGTTGCTTTGCTCGCCCTTTGCTTGCTCGCTGGCCAAATCCTATGACAAATAAACGCTTCTCCAGCAATTTGTAGTCGCTGTTGCAGTTGCAACTTTGTTTTTCATTTAAGCGAACTGCAAAGCCTCAACTATCTAGGGAATGCCAGAGAAGGATGCAGATACAGCAACTTGGGAACCAATTCTCCAGGAAGGTTTGGTTAGCAGCGTGCATTATTAACAGAACTCATCTCAAACGAACGAACCGAACGAGGAAGAAAAGCTATCGTCGACATGCCGAAAGCTTAACACCCTTGCAGGTTTTTGGTTTTGTGTATATTTAATCATAATCTCATGTTGCTTGGTACTGGTAAACTGAGGTATTTCTAAAATCAAAATGGTTTGTTACAAAAATGCCGATAGTTTGTATGACAGCTATACGATATATCGGTCCGATCCAGTTTGTACAGCGGCGAACAGCAATAAAAAGCATGTGCGCCACGTTTCATCAAGATAGCTGGGAAACTGAAGGAATCCCATTAAGATGCTGATTCAAATATATATCAACTTTATGGGGTCGAAAATGTATCCTAAGGTGCGTTGCAAACAGCTGGCCAGAATTAATATACTCGCTGAAAGCTGCAACATTTCGAATAAAGAGCTCAAAGTCATAGTTCGGGAAGTAAAACTTGTTTTAAAATCCAATTAATTAAAGCCAAATAACCTACTTACTACGCTCACTGTATTAACCCACTGCAAGGGGCTCGGCTTGAAACCGGCTTTGCCACACGTATTGCTCTAAATATAGCACTCAGCTCGAAAGATGGGGAAAAAATTCAAATAATATTTAATTAATGGTCAGATAATGATCGCAGCTTGTTTTAATGATCGATGGAAGACATGGGGAATACATAATGCATAAAACGAATTTATTTCCCATAGCAAAAATAAACCTAATGGGTTTGCAAACAAGTAGACTAGATAGAAGATAGAGCAAATTAGTAATTCCGATCAAGAACAGGTTAAGTTACTTTGCGCTGTATTACAGATGACCCTATATAGTATTCTGCATATGTTTAACGCAAGAAACAAACATATAAGCTCATCTAGAGACAAGCTGAGATTCAGTACGAATCGAAGCACGCCAGAGTAAAGTTCTCATTATACTGCTTATCAGAAAGTCGCGTTTATTTTTAGCTGCCAAGATGAAAGTCTTTTCCGTATACTTACTCGGAATTTGTGGAATTTTATGGATCTGCAATACTTCGGCTTTGAAAAGAGTGCCAAAGAGTCCCTGTGGAGTATATGGAACTTTGTCGTTCTCGTGTGCGGCATTATTACGATTTAAAGCAACGTTTTCATCAAGAGTGCTGTGAAGAAGAATTGAAGATCAATGCAGATAGTGACTGTGAAGAGTGTGATTCATTGGCATCCGACAAAGCAGCTCAAGCACTGGAAAGTGAAAAAACAAACCCGAAAACAAAAAAAGATGAAACCGATGATAGTCCAAAAGTGCCAGTTTCTATTGAGGATAGAATATCATTGGGTGGCAATCGTGCGAACTGGGCTAGATGGCAAAATAATCGACCCAGACCAACTCCCCCAAGAGAATAGCATTGATAAGAACATGTCACTAAGAAAATGTAAACAAAGACCTCTTGCTTACTACTGATACAGTAATCTAAAGCACTACGCAGATATATAATATATAGTATATATACGTTTATTATTATGAACTTACATTCAATAAATAAATAAATTGAATAAAGTTTATTTAAAAACATAAACAAAACTTGTAAACTCGTTCTGGTGGAAGCAACTTTAGCGCAAAAGTATAACAAACTTAAATCTACATGTATTAGATAGCTAAGATCACAATAAGCTTTCAAAGCTTCTATTATTCAAATAAAGCTCTAATCGCTATTTAAATTGACAATGTTCTTTTCTGATTTCGTTAGTCGCAAAGCCGCCTTCGTTAAGATGAAATCATACGTTATTTGTCTTTTGACAGTAATCGGTCTTGTTCTAATTACGAATGTTTCGGGATTTATGGACTGTGATCAGGTTGAAACCGAAGAAAAAGCATGTTGTGAAGCTACAGTTAATCACTACTTCAAACTTAAAGACATGTTTCTATTAAAATGTTGTGAAGACAAGAAGAATCGTACGAGTAGAAGGTGTGAAGAACTAGCTGCCGACGAGGCGCTCAAGGAGATAATGAAAAATCCAAATGGAATTGTTTTTAGAACCAGTTTGGGAGGTACATCGTATACCACAAATCTTACGACTCCTAGCAGCCAACGTGCGACGGTCAAACGATGCACGCTGCCACTTTCTATTCGTAAATAACAATGAATAAAATAACTTGCACTAATTGCGTAAATAATAAAATACGTTTGCATTACTTGTTAGCTATATTTGAAGAAACTTAAACTGCAGATTCATGCATTAAGTTGGAATAATTAAACCAGGCTTATCTTCGACAATGCATGACGTGTACGTACATGTCTTTGTTGGTTCGGTTCTTTATGTGGGAAAGAATATCTTTGCTGCTGTTGTGCTTAAAAGGTTTCATTCTTTTCAGAGCAACCGCCGTACGCTAAAAGCACATTTTAGGCATAATGAAATCTTATCTGGGCACATTCGTTTGCATACTTATACTGATCGTCAGCATCCAAGCTGATCCAAAATGTGTTTCGACCGAAGAGTCACATCTCAATGATTGTTTGACTGCACTGCGTCGTTGGAACGAGTTGAAGAATTTGTTCAATGTAAAGTGTTGCGCCAAAAGAGGAGATGGTAACTGCGAAATTTGTCGCAGATCTGCTGCCCAAAAGGCAACAATAACAATGATGATGGAACTTGATAACTGGATGAATATAATTCAGTTTGATTTTGCCCCAGCTGTTGTTGCTGATGATCGCACCTCGTTGGGAGCAACGCGTTCGCTATTTGGACAATTTGCCACAAAGCCACAAACCATACGTAAAGATTAAAATTAATTTGTGTTTGTAGATGATAATGTCTCATTAAATTTATGTATATTAAAATAAACAACATTGATGTCTTTCTCTCACATAAATTGTTGTTTATTAATTTCAAAATATATAAATTCGTCTGGCAAATGACATTTAACAAATTCGCAAACAGTTTTTAGAGCTATTTAGATTAGTCCAAGATCAGTGAGGAGTGCTCTAGGTAGTTTTCCACACAATTATTGCTAGTTTTATTTGATAAGCTAAAAAATATATTAAAAAATCGTACATTCTGCCTTTTTATTTTCGACTTGTGGTGCATAAGCAGAGCTGAATAGTTTTCCAGCAACTCATTGTTGATACGAACTGATGGACAAATTCTTTCAAAAGTGTATGTCAGAGAAGGAAAACAGTGAGAAAGAATATACGGAATGTAACACATGGGAATATTTACTACAAAGCCACAAATCGAACATAAAGATTATATTTGTTTATATTTATAATATAATATAAAAACGGAAATAATTATGTTTATTTTCTTATAGCCAAATCGAATGTGTTTGTTTATTTTAATGAGCTTTTGTCTGGCACATATACTAATTCAAATTCCGAAGGCACTGTAATTAATTTTATTTTTCTTATTCGTAAACAATTTTCAGAGCTACATTGTTAATTTGAAAACAGTGAGGGGTCTTCTTTGGACTTTTCTATATACTGATCGTTAGTCGTGTTTCATCAGCTGAATAAAGATGGTTAAACATCTCGCAATTTTCCTTTTTATTTTCGCCTTTTGGTCCATAAGCAAAGCGGCCCCGTCTTGTGATAAAGTGAGAAGCCATAATTCAGCCACGCGCTGTTGGTACGAACTAAAGGATGAGTTCTTTGAGAAGTGTATGTTGGAGAAGGGAAATGTGGACGCAATGTCCGTGGAGTGTAATACATCGGCACTTGAATCTGCAACAAGAACTTTCAACTTAATGAACACTGAATATATTTGTAATGGAACACAAATAGATCTCAAGACTTTAGGAACACGAAATTACGATTTCGAACATTTTTTTAACCAGTAAGTTTGTATTTTTTAATGTAATTTTAAATTGATTGCGTCGTAAAATATGATATTGTATATTAAACAAATTGCATTGAAAACATAATAAATAGTTATATAACTAAGTCTAAATAACAACGATTAGGATAAAATTTTGGATGAAACTTGGTTACATATCATCAAAGAATCGATCTTAAATGAATTAAATTCAAAAAAAGTATTCAAACTTCATTAAGCTTTTCGTAGGCAATAATAATAATTGGAAACGTATGGATATTTTTTATAACTGTATTTTGTTGATGCCAATGATTAAAGATCGTTCGGAGCACGCTTTTTTTAATTGCATTATCATTAACAAACAATGTTGTCTGCCTTAAAATACACGAATGTGTTTATTTGTTTGGAATAGATTTTCGCACTTAAAATGATTTGAAAGCATCATAAATAATTTTACTTTTTTGGAAACAATTTTCAGAGCTAACTTGCTGAATTTTGAATCAAGGAAAAGTCTTCATTGCAGTTTCCGACACATTGCTTGTTAGTCTTGTTCCATCAACTGAATAAAAATGTTGAAATATCTTAAAATCTTCGTTTTAATTTTCGACTTGTGGTCCATAAGCTCAGCTGGCCCGACTCGTGATAAAGAAGACAACTCTATTACACAATATCGTAGTTTGCTTCTACTGAAAGACAGCTTCTTTGAGAAGTGTATGTTCGACAATGGAAATAGTTATGATGTGGAGGAGGAGTGTAACACTTCTGCATTTCATTATGTAAAAAAAATTATCAATTCAATGAAAACTGAATATAGTAATGGTACAAAAATAGAATTTAAGAATTTAAAAACGCAGAATTTCAACGAGTATGGATTTAGAACCCCGTAAGTTTGCATCTTTTAATATATAACAAATATTTTATTTTAAACAATTTTTCTTTAAAACTATAATAAAACCATAATAAATTGTTATTACATTAGATAAAACTTACTAGATACTTTTTATTTTTCAGGCCATCTATAACACCTCCACCTGCTCATTAAAAATAACACACAAGACGAATTATTACAAATAAATAATATAAAAATAAATACATTTAAATGCGCTCGAAGAATTTAATAAACCGTCATTAATTGATCGATGTTAGTAGTATTAAAATTATAAGCATTTTATTTAGTATATTTCACTGATTGATTGCTAAGTTATTTGCCTCTACCTCTATTTATCAAAGGCTGGGTGGATATTTTATCAGTAATTTTATTTAGTTGATGCAGGTGTCGGCAAATGATCAAAGATTCCGAACGATCTCTCAAATGGAACTTTAATATTAAAATTGCCTCATTTGTGTTTAAGATAATGTTCATTTATATTTTATCATTAAAAAAATAATGTTTTCTGCCTTAAAATATAGAAACCAAATGTGTTTATTTGTTTGAAATGGATTTTCGCACTAAAAATAATTTGAAAGCATCATAAATAATTGTACTTTTTCGCAAACAGTTTTTAGAGCTAACTTGCTGAATTTTAAATCAAGGAAAAGTCTTCATTGGACTTTTTCGCACATTGCTTGTTAGTCTTGTTCCATCAACTGAATAAAAATGTTGAAATATCTTACAATTTTCGTATTAATTTTCGACTTGTGGTCCATAAGCGAAGCTACCCCGGCTTGCGATAAAGTAGAAAACCCTATTTCAGCTTATCGTTGTTTGTTCCTACTGCAAGACGATATTTTTAAGCAGTGTATGTTCGACAATGGAAATAGTTATGATGTGGAGGAGGAGTGTAACACTTCTGCTTTTGATTCTGCAAGAAAAACTTTCAACTTAAAGCGCACAAAGTATATATATATAGGAACTCACATCGAATTAAGAGCCGCCTTTGGAACAACTAATCATGGACCACAAAAATTTATAACACCGTAAGTTTGCTTCGTTTTATATCTTTTAAATGTAAATTAATAAATTCATAAGTGTTATTAGTGTATTTCATAACATGAAGCAATTCAGCTAAAGCTAATAAGATTTTTTTATTTTAAGAAAACCATGAATCGCTCATTGATATCAAACACAAATAATAAATTGAATTAAAGTAATATTGTATTTTTGATTAAATAAATTTGAATATATAATAATAGTAGAATTTAATTCAAAAGCCATTTAGTATATTCACGTCATTCAGCTTATTGTTCGATACATCTTGTTTTTATTAATTGATCAACAGACAATTTCTACAATCGTAATAGAGTTCGAGAGCTGAATGGAAATCATACAATTGTATTTAGTTTACAGTGTATGCGCATGATCAATGATCGTAGGTAGCGATGCGTTTGTTTATATTGTATACATTATAATGTTTATTTCATTGTATATATATTTTATCAACAAAACAACAATGTTGTCTGCCTTAAAATACACTAATCCAATTTGTTTATTTGTTTGATATCAACTTTCTGCCAAACAAAAAAATATAGATCACAAATGTGATCCATCAGCGCAACTTCATTGGCTTGTGCAAAAGTGGTACGAAATTAATACAGCAATGCGCTGTTGGTACCAACTGAACGATGCGAATTTTATAAAGTGTATACTGTAGGAAGAAATATTGATTGGGCTGAGTGTGAAACTTGGCCACAAGATTCTACAACAATTATTGTAAAATCTTCAATTAAATGAAGAAAAAAGAAGAATACAAAAGTCCCCTAGTCTGCGAACTCGCAATGTGAACAAATATAACTACTGATTAAGAAAATATAATATACACATATTTTTGGTTGGTACAGAGTTATTATACCCTTCTACCCAAATGGTACTTATATTTTAAATATTCTGCATAGCAAAGATTTAGCAACCAAGCCTACTACATACATAGGTACATACTGAACTTTCTCATTGCTCTTTTTTGAAGCTGTTTTAGCTACGGAAATCAACAAATTTTATATTTACCCAACGAAATTGCATTTTCTAATTGACTTGTAACCACAGTGAACTCGATTAGGAGACGAACTAATTGAATTAGAATAACTTAAATTACGTAAACAAGCAGAGGGCGGGGCAGAGTTAATGCTGTTGACAATTTGAAATAAAAGTAAAAAGAAAAAAAAAACTACGCGAAAGGATCAGAGACATTTTCAGAATCGAATTTGAAATGGCAAATGTCAGGCCCCTCTAGACCCAGAGGGAATTAATTAAGTGCATTAAAACTTATTGAACTGTATGAAAAAGCATGTGGCATGTGGAATGAGACGAGCTGCAGACGACATGGAGGGTGAGTGATTGGGTTGGCTGTGGGGTAAGGGTGAGGGGAAGAGGAGCCAGCACTTTTGCAGTTGCATGCAAAATGATTTAACTGGCACACGGGGCGGGGGCTCTGCGTCTGTGCCCGTCGGAGCGTTTGTGTCGTTTGCCTGGTTGACTGCAGTCAAATGCTAAATGCCGCCAGAGAGGCGATGGCAACGGCACTACATACACACACACACTGACACACATACACAGACACTCGCAAAGAGGCATGCACAATCCTCACTCACGTACGGGCAGTACAGAAAAAGGAACGTGCCCTAGCACCAGAGACAGCCAGCAGATACAGAGACAGCTGCAGATACAAATACATCGACACAGACAAACAGACTTAAGCGAGGGTTGCCTTAGTTATTATGAAGCATATGCATATATAACTGGTGGCAATAGATGTGGCAACCCTCGCATTGAATTGCCACTGTGCATGTAATGCGTGATGGAAAAGTTGCTGGTGGCGCGTGATTCCAATCGAGTTATTACAGAAATTAATCATGTTGAACATGCATGGGAATTGCATATATCGTGCACTCAGACATATACATATATTTGCATAGTGTATGTGCTTGCCTGTGTGTGTGTGTGTGTGTAAAAATGGCCAGGAATGGGAAAGCAAAACGAGCAAAGATTATCATGGTAAGCATTCTTTGAGTGAGTGATTAAAATGCGTGCATGAAAAATGCAAAATTGCGGTGCACATGGCAAGGTTGAAAAACGAGCATTGTCAGAGACACACACACACACATACACCTGGTGCACCTGACACAACAGAAGCACAGGCAGATATGGCATATATACCTTTGCATGGCCATGTGTTAAGTTTTAAGCGATGTCAGAGTTCGTACAGTGTAATTTGCATTGATTTATGCTCGTATAAGGTGCAAGAGAGCAGCAGCACAACAACAACAACAACAATAGCGCGTGCCACTGCAGTTGCTTGCATCAGCAAGTGCAACTGCAACTGCTGCAACTGCAGTGGCTGCCTCAATGTCGCAGCTAGTATAACGATGTCAAGGTGGCATCGAGCAGACGGCGCTGCACTGTTAATGTGTCTACGGCCATGTTCCGGGGCACGTACATTCAATTAAACGCCCTTGAGTGCCGGCCACGCCCACCACACCTCACTCCGCCCACCGTTCTGTCTCATCGGGCTCTGTGTGGGTGTGTGGGAGTTTATTGGCAGTCAGTGCCATTGCCCGGGAGCAATGAGCTAAAGATAAATAACAAGCCATATAACGCATACGCACTGTGTGCCCAAAGTGCAGGCGTGCGTTGCTTATGCAAAAAGGAAGCGCATGTAGGCGTGGCCCAAACGTGTGTGTGCACGTACGTATGTGTCATGTGTGCGTGTGGGTGCTTGCCTGTGTGTGTGCGTGCAAGTAACGCAATCGCTTGCCAAAGCCCGAACAACAGTAAACAAGCACGCAGAGATAGAGACTGCCACATGGCCGCCACTGAGCTCTGACCTGCATAGCCCCCCCTTCCCCCTCTCTCCCAGCCGTCACTCTTGCTCAGCTTCTGCGCTGCAGGACAACTTTGGCGCTTGTCAACGCTGCCCACTGCCTGCCAGCCAACGCTTTTGTGCTTTCGAATGTCCAGCACGCGTACCAGTCTCCTCTCTCTCTCTCTCTCTCTCTGTCATGCTCTCTCTTTCACTCTCTCTTTCCCTCTGCCTGTCTGTCTCTGTGTGTGCGTGTGTGTGCGTGTTGCATGCTCTCAGGCGTTGATTTCCACAACTGCCAAACGCTTGTCTTTTGATCTTACCGTGACCTCGTTGCCCGCCCCTACCCGTCTCTGTTTCATTCAGCTCCCCACGGCTTGCAAATGCAATTTCAATTAAATTTTAAATATTTATGCAGCTGCAACAGCAACAATAACAACAACAATATCAGCAGCAGCAGCAGCAGCAACAGCAGCTGCAAACAAAACAATTGCAACCGAATGGCTTAATCCGTTGCTCTGCACTATGCTCCGTTCTCTGTTTTCAGTTGCTGTTTCAGTTTCCAGTTTTCCATTTGTCATTTTCCATTTTCAGTTTCCACTGCGTGGATTAGCATAAGGTTCGCATATCATAGTGATCAGCTTTTCATAGTGTGTCCAGTGACATTTGTACAAGTAGCCACAGGCTATAAAACCAAATGGAATATATTGTTTGCTTGCGAGTGGAAGAACAAGACGTTGGAATTTGCACACGGCATCTAATGAGTTGAATACGACTTTCTTCTCTTTTCTTCTTTCTTCTTTTGCCTTCCCATTTTCACACTTTAAATGCCCAGTTGGGTTCTTTTGCTAACAGCAATTTATTGATATTCACATAGAACGATAACAATAATGCACAATATTACCAAAACTGATACCAAGGCTTTTTTATCATAATTTTCAACAATTTTGATATATTTCATTTTTACGTTTTTTCCATCTAAGGTTTTTAAAGGGATTGCATGCAGACTTCTGAAAGATATTGTATTTTCTTCTTCTACCGCTTGCTCAGAAATTAATTGCTCAGTTGCAAGATTACTGACTGTTTGCATACAATTATCATAGCCGACTGTCCCAGGCTGTAGTGTTGCACATGTTTTTATATAGAGTTCATCTCGAAGTTTGTACCACCGTCGCGATATAGAAATACAAATACGCATTTGTTGCTCATCGAAGTCTTCGCAGCTTGGTGCTCCGGCGATATTCGTTAGGAGGCAATGAAGTGCGAACAACTGAATACTAAGACGACCCATCTAAATGGAAGGCAGCGAACGACTGATGCAAGAGACTGACGTTGTGCTAAATAAATCAATGTTTACTTCTACAGAACAACATCAGTTCATGGTCATTTCCCTATCCAGAGTGTATTCAGTATCTGTCTCTGTCTGGTAGCATGCAAACACGAAAAAAAGATTTACTTTGACATGTTTATGGTTTTCCCCTTACTGGTGATTCAGAATATTTACCTCCTAAGTGTTGCACACTAAGAACTGTACAAAATATTTATACTCTGCAAGAGCAGACTTCGGATTCCTTATCTATATGTATTTCTGTTTTGTATTCCCCTATATTCCAATGCGTTCAAAAAAATATATATTTTGGTTGTATATGTTTTACTACACTACAAAAATTTCGATACGCAATTTATTAATATTCACTTTGAACTTTAACAAGGTTTCATCCTACCTTACTGTTATTTCATTCGCAAATTCCATTCTTACGCTTTGTCGGTTCAAATAATGGGTTTTGATTAATCTCAGAAGGTTTCTGGTCTGTTTTTTGTGTTTACTCAGAAGCATACTCAGTTTCTTTAGTTTGCTCAGAAATGAGTTGCTCTGTTGCAAATCTGTTGACTGTTTGCTTACCACTGTCATAACCAGGAGTACCTTGCTGCAGTGGTAAACAAGTTTTCATGTAAATCTTATCCTACATTCACATTCACATCTCGGTTCTGTAGATATGCTCATTAAAAGGCAATGGAGTGCGTACAACTGAATGCTATGCAAACCCATTTTAAACTGATACAAAACAGCAACGTTGAGCTTGAAGAAACTTGTTTCTTCTAGACGCAGGGCCTGCTTTAATGGTCTCTACTGTATCTAGCAAACACTCATTCTTGTTGACTTTCTAGCGATCGTTATTCGTTCTGATAATAAAAACCCACAACTATCATGTTTATGGGTCGAATATCTTTTACCAATATTATCAATAAAATTTGATTTTAAGTTAAAAACGGTATAATAACTTTGAGCAAAACTTTGTTACAGACATAACGAGCTGTGTTTGTCTGTCCGTCTTGCTCTTTGTCCAGTGTGAGCACATATATCTCAGCTATTATAAAAGCTATAGACACCAAATTTAGCTTAACGGTTTCTGTATACTATGCGCACTCAAGCTTATTTTAATCAGATCGAATAATAAACACAGAAGCTATTTAATAAAGTATAAGCATAATAACAAGTGACAATTGTCAAGGCTTGACTTAATCGTACGAACAATAAGAGAATCACGAACATACTTCGGGTGCCAAAGTGTTTGCTTATCTGTATAAGTTCAACAAGTAAAACTACACTGGCGCATAGGTCGTGGGATCTCCTACTTGCTCTTCCTATACTCTGGCAGAGAGCACATTCATTTTGGTAAGGAGTTTGAGAGACATCTCCGACTCCGTATCTCTTTCTATCTGTTGCAACGTTAGCTTGTTTCACAGTTTAAGAGTGATCTTGATGAAACTTGGCACACATTCTTATTACTTATGGAGGAGATAAGAATCATCTAAAATTTTCGGCACTGTATAATAAGAACTTTTTGAACTTTTTTGGTACTAAATTTTTGGAAAATTAAAAAGTCTCTACATACCGATACCGTCAATATATCAATAATGCATTCCTACTATTAACCATAGGACTTTAGAATGTGGGCTTTGATTGTGATCGATCATTACAGCAATCTATGAAAACCTGTATTGTTTTCGAATTTAACACATTATATCAGTACCAAATAAAGTTTTCTAGTTCTGCAAATTCGCACAACTTTATCCTCGATCGAAAATGAAGAATTTCTTTTAAATACCTCGTGACTTTGAACTTGCTAACAATTGTCTGTGCAAACATAATTGACTGTCTTATAAAGGGAATGTCGTGTGGAGGGGCGAGGTGAGCGGAGCGTGTAAATCATGCTCATGCGTGTGCTGCGAGTTACTTAAAACTTACGCAATTGCTGAGTGCCACGCCGACACAGAATTGCGTATACGCACACGCAGTATAGCTACTACTTGACGGCCGAATATTGCCACAAATAAATCTAATAATGCCGCATAATTTGCATAATTCGCGTATTTAATAGACAGGCGCGCACAGGCAGCACAGGTAGCGCTTTGCCACGGCGCCCGGGTAGCCAAAGCAATTGAAGCGCTGCCGTTGTCGCGGCGGGTAATCGTCGGGCGCTGGTTCCGGCTATGCGCTGCCGTCTGCCGCTTTGTTGCTGTGCGCCGACATAAAACACTCAAAGGATATGCTGACAATGAGGCTTAACTACACACACACATGCACGCACTACAATCACTCACAGTGGGCCGTAAAGCGGCTGCAAGGTTGTTGTTGTTGTTGTTGATGTTGCTGTGGAGGCAGGCAGTCAGGCAGCTTATGCCGAGTTTCGCCTGCGCCTAAAAGCGCGCTTAAATAAATTCAATTTAACGTGACTAATACCATTTTATCGCATTGTTTAAAGCATGAAACGCTGCACAGTGCACAGCCTGCCACACCCATATGCCGCTTCCCCCCTGCACACACAGGCAGCCAGACAGATTACCTGCTTGCAAGCCTGCTGCCTCACGTTGCCTTTCTGCTAGTCCCTGTCTCTCTTCATCTCTTTCTCTCTCCCCTCTCTCTCTCTCTCTCTCTCTCTCTCTGTGTGTAGTCCTCTGTATAGGTGTACGTGTGTGTGTGTGCCAACAATATTGTCAAATTTCATACACAAGTCCTGTTCCTGTATTTGTCCGCCTTTGTCTGTATTCCTGTATTACTATCTGTCTGCTTCCCTGTATGGGAGAGTGTGTATGCATATGTGTGTGCACGCTTGTTTAACTGTTGCGATTTACGGACTAACTCCAAAGAGGACGTCGTCGTCGTCGTCGTCACCGGAGTCGACGTTGACGTCGTCGCCAGTGCAATGAGGAAATAATAAATACAACATTTGAGGAAATTGAATTGTATGTGCTCATACATACCTTCATGAGCGATACACAAACATACATTCATGCATGCCTGTGTTGGAGCTGTGTGTGTGTGTGTGTAACTTGTACGTACATATGTTGAGTGAGGCCCCACGGCAGCTACAGGCGACAAAGTTGTGCAGTTCATTTATGCCTAAAAAAGAGATAATTTACGCAATATATATTTAAACTCTACCCAATAAATACAATAATCTGTTGTCCCAATATGATTTTAATTAAATATGAACTTTTTGAACTTTTAAATGAACTTTTTGATTTATTTAAATCACAGCTCGGTGTCGCATGCTGCAGCCAGGTTATGATCAGCGTGATAACGCACGACTGAATGAAACAATATGTATAAATGTTTTCAATACAACGCGCATGCTTATCGTTCCGCTGTCATTGTGAGATTGAAGCAGAACCGAAGTCGAATCCGAGCGTGGATCCAAACTCGGCTGGATCGAAAAAAACCAGCGCAAACCACTTTAACGCTATTTGAGGTCTCCATGTGTTCAGAAATTTTATTAAATTAATTGTTTATGATCAAGTGGTAATGCACGACAAATGTATAAATATAATATATATGTATAAATGTTTTCAATATTATTTACTACCATGTAGCAGAAGCGAAGGAATAAATGTGTCAGTGTAGTCTTCTTGTTTCCGTTAAACCTTTAGTGTTGTCCAGTCGTGTTGTAACTGCCAAATAAAAATGTTTAAATATTCTGTGATTCTGCTTGTTCTGATCAACTTGTGGTTGAGTATCGAATTTGATTGTCACCCTAAAATTGTGACAGGGTCCTTTCATACCCGTAATGGAGATACATATATTTTTCAAACACCGTAAGTTTTAAATACAATAAAAATAAAATGAAATTATCTATAGTATGATAGTATATTTCAGACCTCCTCCGAAAATACCACCACAAACTGAAAGGCTATAAGTTGTGGTATTTCATTGTAAAATATGTGCTTTATACTGTTATTCTTTTTTGAAAAAGCACATCGAACCAGTATCAAATAAAATTGACCAGTTTTCCATTGGGCACAGTTGGACTCGGTATTTACTCATTTCTTAGTATTCCCTTTGAAATCATAATAACACATTAGCGGTATCAGTAGCATGGATTCTCTCAGTATTAATTTGGAATTCATTCTCTCTTATCTCTCTATCTTTGACAATTGGAAACCAATATAATTTATTGTATTAGAAAACGATAAGCGTGTGAAATGGCTGATTGTCTGTCTACATGTTCGCATACGCATGTACGTCAGCTATCATAACAGCTATAGACACTGTTGACAAGCACATCAAGTTTATTTCAAATGTTGGCTATTAAGCAAAGTATTTATAACAAAACCTTCTGCTTTAACATATGCATATGCAAATGCAGAAATTCTGACTGTTGCTGGTGCCAATCGTTAATAATAAAAAAATAAATTCAACTGACATTCTAAACAACATCACTTGCGACAACTTTGTCGCCTGTCGTTATTGCTTCTCGCCCCTTGCCATCGATTGTTTCTGTTTGTGTACGTATGTGCTTATAGGCCACTTTGTTGTTGCTCTGGCTTTGGTTCTGGCTGCAGCCCAGCAATGGGATACCTCTCTGCCACGCCCCTGTTCCGCCCTCGCCGCCTTCCTACACACATACACACTGCTATTTGTATTGAAGTTAATAAAACTGCCTTTTATGGGGCGCTGCTCAATATGTTTTCATGGCCATTTGAGCGCCTGAACGTATGCAGCAATCAAATTAAATGTTATGTACGCTTTTAAAGAGAACATGAGAGGCAGAAAGAGGAGAGAAAGCAGGAGAGAGAGAGAGAGAGGGAGGCGAGCAGTAAACGCTCTTTGGCAAAGGCGCTCGCGGGGACGATCATCGATTCGCCATGATTCGACAATGTGAATTGGCAATTTGGCAATGCTTACTTATGCCAATCAAGTGCTCAATGAAATCAAAAATTCTTCATGTCCCTCGGCCAGGCCCAGCCATGTACGCCAGCAGCATTGTGATTATGATTATGCAATCATTATGGCAAATCTTTGCCACGAAATCTTTTATGTCATTTGCATAGAATAATATGTGTATGTGTGTGTGTATGCTTCTAATTGAGTTAACAGCTTCGCCTTGGGCCAACTCAGCTCGGCACTCGCGATAAATGAATATTAAATATATATATAGTATATACATACCTATTCTATATGCATATTTGATATCTATCACGCACAGTTTTGCATAACAAATTTGCTCAGCTCTAATCCGCAAACTCAATTTGCGCAAAATGCGCTATGCTCCGTTTGCTCGCTTTTTGTGGTTGGACGAAACAAAGTAGACAGAAAAAAAAAAAAACAAAAAAAATAACTAATAAAACAACCAAAAATGGACATGAAAAGTGTGCTGAAAAATTCGTGCGACATTTGTCAATTTTATTTATGGTCACGTAGCGTTTATATATTTTGCTTTAGATTCCTCCTAATGGCTGCTGCAAACAACAAGACAACCACAGCACAACAGTAGCAGCAGCAGCAACCTTGTAGCTGCCTGGCAACAGAAGGTGTTAAAGGCAACTTAAGTGCTGAAAAATGTTAGCTCCCAGTCGGGAAGCAGAATGCAGTTTTCCAGCTGGCTGATATAATTACCTGGCCAAAGTGTTGTTGCAAAGTGTCTGGGTTAATGCACAAACAACTTGCATCAGCTCGCTAAACACCCCCTTTCCAATTCTCCCTCTGCTGGCAGCGCATAGCTTAAAACAACATTTATTTCCCTTGCCAAGCTGGAGCATCCTGGTTAGGCTGAGCGCAGGGGTGGAGTCAGTGAACCACGCCTAATATGCTTAGATTAACCAACGCAAACTGATAGTTTTCACAGGAGGAGAACGAAAAGTAAAGGATTATAAATTATTAACTGTTAAGCATAGAAATGTTGGCCAATAATATATATTATAATATTTTGAGTGGTACTTAGTATAGCCACAAGGGTTGTTATGGCAGAAATGCTAAAGTGGCAAGTTTTAAAAAGCTTTACGAAGATTATTAAAATTATTTATAGAAAGAGAAACTAAATAATTGCTAGAAATTGTAAAAGTTAGGAATAAACACACCTTATGAAAGTTGATACAATTTATGTATAAACAAGTAGTCAATGCAATACCAAGTTAATGTTTGTTACTTGCAAATCCCTAACAAATCAAAGTGCACCTCAATAGTTCAATTATTTTATTAATACTTAAAGAACTTTTACAATACTTTCGTCTATTCAATTTGACTTATTGAAATTTTAGAAATATATTTTAAACTTAAAAATTTATTTATTATAAATATAATATTATATTTTAATTGCTATGAGCAGTTAGTATATTTTATGTTAATATGCCAAGTTAGAAAATGAATTAAACATAATTTCAAAAAATATTTAATGAATTTATAAGAGTGGAAAATAGCTGCACTAATTTTTTAAATAATTAAGAATTTCTTTACTTATTTTTATAAGAGACATAACTCTAGAGTATTGTGGAGTCCAAGTTGAGTTCGCTTTGGCTCTCGGCATTTGCCATTCGACTCCCCCAAAATTTCCACACTTATGTTTTGCAAAACAATTTAAAAGTGTGTGAAATAAATTTGCGCAAATATTTTTGCATATTTCAATGCACTCTGGCAATGCATAAATATGTTTTTCAATTAGTTGTGTCTCTGTCTCGCATTTCTTCTGCTTTTGGAATTTATGTGATTGAGTTTTAAAGCTGGAATTTGTGCTCGGCATTCAATTTGCAGAGCTGCTAACAGCGTAACACAAACAATGCCAGCAATTTTAAGCCGCAACACTTAAAGTGTGAACTGCATGTGTGTGTAAGAGAGTGATGAGTGTGTGTGTGAGGGTGATATAGGCATGTGTGGGTGAAAGTGATGTGTGTATGTTTGTATTTGTGTGTGCCATATTATGCCTTGTTAAAAATGCCCAAAGAGTTAAAGCAGCACACAGACTGATGCGATTCGCTATAGCTGGCAGAGGGTGTGCGTGCGTGTGTGTCTGTTTGTGTACATGTTCGTGTGTGTGTGTGTGTGTGGAAAAGCATCATCATCATCGTGTTAACAAAAGAGCATACTCAAGTTTCATACGAAATGCAATTCCACTTTTGCGCACTTTATGTCAACATGTTGTACGTAAATCTTTGTGTAAGACTATGCCAAACGCTTGCCCTGGGTTCACTTGGGTCTCACCTCTCTCTCTCACCCTCTCTCCCTCTCTCTCTCTCTTTTTCTCTCTCTCATCTTCATGTCTCTTTCTCTCCCCTGTGGACTGTCGCATGCGAGGACACTGTCCGCTTGCGTGGTATAGGTTACAGCCGCTCTCGCTGGCCTTCTCTATTTCTTGCTCTCTCTCTCTCTCCGTGTGTTTCGTACTCTCTCGCGCTTTCTTCTGCTCTGCCGTAAAAGTGTCAAAAGTGCTTGAAATTTCAGCAGGCTTTACATGCTGAACACAAAACAGAACTACAGACAGCGAGACTGCGAGTCCGAGTCCGACTCCGGTACGCAGCGACACCAAAATGGCAGTTCAAGTGGAGAAAGGCCAAAAGAGCGAAGAGTGAAGAGTCCAAACTGGACATTTCGCTTCCGCTTTACCCACGGCAAACTCCCCCTCCCCTGCCACGTTCATTTCGTGCACGGCGTAAGCCCAAATGCAGAAATCACGCTCATATGCTCAGTTGCACGCAAAGTCAAAAGTCTCTTTCAGTGTGCCACACACACATGCACAAGGGGTACATAAATATGCGCCTGCTTTCATTCTCCTCTTCTTTGTGCAATCTGTGTGTGTCCTGCGTATTTTTCCTGCTCTCAGAGGGGGAATTTTTCAACCATTTTTGCTCTGCTTGCGAAAAATTTGATATGCGTATTTGTGTTGCGCTTTTCTTTGCTGGCTGCGATCCAAAAATCTTTCCCACTCGACGCCCGAGAAGAACTGTTTAGGCGAGATGCAAATAAACAAACATGCCTCCAGACACTGCCAACCATCGCCCACTAGCATGCCACGCCCATCGACAATCATGTGTGAGTGTTGGATGTGTGTGTGTGCAACTGCCATGAAATATTTGGCGCTTGTAGCGTTTTTCACTTTGGTGGCGGCAAGAACGTTTGCCTTTTCCTTTGCCTTTTGACTGGCAAACCGGAAGTACAAGGAAGTTCTCAAGGAAACCAAACAGCTGGCAGCAGTGCAACTCTCTGCTTCCTCTCTCTCGCTTCCTTTAGCCCCGTCTACTACCACCAAGTTGCGTTCACAGCTTTCCTGGCTTCTTCCTTTGCTTGGTTAGGTGCTGAGTTCCTTCGTATGCGCTGCACTTCCTGGCGAATCTCAACCAACTGTAAATGATGTCGTAGGACAGCAAGAGAAGCAGCAACAGCTGCCTGATGTGATTAATGGGCGAGTGTCGGAATAATTAAGATACAAATGTGCCGATCTAATGAAAATGGAATGGAATCTATGTACGTAGGTATGTTGAGGAACGAATTGAAGTGCAGAAATTTCTAGGGGAAAACTTAAAATTTGCAATAGAAACAGCAAATACATTGCTTAAAAAAGTTTTAAGAATAGTTTGATACAATTAAATTGAGTTTTAAGATTTAAAACAGTCTTATAAATGCAAATTTTTTTATAAACTCGCAACAAAAGAATTCCTTTACTCTCGAAGATAGATAGACTGAGATGTTAAACCGCTCCCATACTGTACAAAGTATGTTTTTACTGAAGTTATTTTTGTTTATTTTCCCCACACATAAAAGCGTATTATAATGATGAATAAACAACCTTATCTACAAGCCATGTTTTCTCCAGCTCCCTCCAAAAAATAAGACTTGCAGCGCATTGTCAAACTACTGCAGATGCAACAAACCGAGCTCGTTTCACAGGCGCAACCCTTCCACAAACCATGAACCATCAAAGCAGCTCATGTGCGTTTACTTGGCATGCTGGAAGAGGCTGCTAAGGGGTAAGAGAGTGGCATATAGGGCAATATAACTGTTATTGACACGACATCATATTGAAAATATGCAGTTTTTTGTGCTTGTGAGTTGTTGTCGATGCTGGTGCAGGGTTGCCCAGGGGCAGGGGCATTGAGTGGTAGACGAGAGAGAGAGAGGAAGGTGTGGTGGTTGGGCGGAGACAGTTGTCCCCAAACGCTTGGGTAAATAAATGCGACAACATGGCGGCGCATACATATATCAAAGTGCAGTATCGTGCATATTTTATGTGCCCCACCCACAGGGACAGGGACAAACAGAGCGCACAGTGTACACACACGCACACACACACACACACTGCACTCACAGGGAGTAGGGCGTAGTGGCAGGATGCAGGATACAGGAGGCAGCACACAGGAGACATCATCATCATATTACACTGATAAACGCCTTAGGCAGGCGCCTGTCAAATGCACAGCTGAAAAGGCGTTTTCCACGCACGAGTGTGTGCGCGTTTGCCTACCCGTGTGTGCGTGTGCGTGTGTGTGTGTGTGCTGACAGCTTATGATTTTGTAATTAAATGCTGTTATAAACAAACAGGGCGTCGCCACGCCCACAGCCACGGCACTCCACGCTCCAAATGTACAATGTAATGCTGTAGCGATCAATCAATCTGCACTAAGTCGGCAAACTCATCGCGTCTCCGTTGCGCCTGGAATGCCATTGCACTTGTCTATTTATTCGCTCACTAATTAAAATCTATTAATCTTCAAACTACGCACATTATTATGCAGCATATTTCACACACACACTCAGACACTGAGTCATTTATCTAGCAAACTTCCTGGCGCTCTGTCAAATTCCTTTCAATATTGCATTGATTAGGTGTAAATTTATGCACAATGTTCATAATGTGCAGCGCAGCTTCTTACTGTTCATCCCCCCCACTCCTTCTCTCCTACTCCTTTTCCTTCTGTCTTGTTGTTATTTCTACAATTATCTGCGGATAATTTATGCACGTGCCTTTTGCCAAAACTTACATTGTGGTTGCGAGTTTGATTTGATTTGTGCTCGCCTCTTGTCGGTTTTGCTGCCACTTAAAACGCCTTGTCAGCTGAGGTTGAAACTCACAACGAAAATTGTTTTCACATTGTTTTCACTCATGTACAGCAAATGTAGTACAAACCATAAATAGCCAAATAACTTGCATAGTTTTGCTGAAAATTAAATCAGCACTTTTTAAGCACGCATCCTTAACGCTTTAACTTATTTTTGGAAGAATTTAATTTTATCTAATTTTTAGTTTTGTTGTAAAGGATTGTCTGTTGTTTAATTGAAATGATTTGAGGCATGTAATTGAATATAATGGATTGATATATGCAAAATATATGTAAGTAGAAATCCACAATTATCATTAAACTTGTGATTACATCTCTAGAATGTTTTTGCATTAAAATAAAAAGCATTATCTTATGTGGAAATTCAACTACATTTCAAATTTAGTTTTTAATACAAATCGACATAACAATATAGGATAATAATATAAAAAAACCAAACAAAATGTTCATTAAACAAAATAGCGCATAGTAACAAAAGTATAGCAAACTTTTCAGCGCTCGGTATAAATTCGTTCAGCGCTTACAGTCTCTTGCTAGTACAATTGCTTTAAATATACAATTCCTACTGGCGCGCTTGAGTTCTACAGAAACTGAAATAATTAAGCACGTCAAATGTAATTGCGCAAAAGTTGTCAGGTTTTAGGGGTTTTCCAGCACGCGGTCCACGCTCGATTGTCCGGAAAACAGAGCAAGCACAACAGTAAAAGCAACAGCAACAGTTACAGTTACAGTTACAGTTACTCATAGCCTGAACCTACCGCAAGGCCTGCGAACTGGTTTGGGATGTTAACCGAGGACAGTTGGGACTGACGAGCGGTTCATCGCGTCAGAAATCCTTTAGTGACCCCAAAAAATATGATGCCCTTTAGCAGGGAAAGGGTTGAACTGAGCTCGGACTGGGCTGGCACTGCGACGTGACTGCATAATTTGCGTTGTCCTTTTCCGCCGCTCGACACACTGGCTATTTTTCGTTACATTTTCGCCTCCCTCTCTCTCTATCTCTCTCTCTCTCTGTCTGTCTATCTCTTTCCCTTTCACTCTCAGCTGACAGTGAAATAAATTATTACGCTGTCGTGTAAAAGCCGCAGAGATTAAGCAATTATGTGGCACTTAATGCTGGACCATGCCCAGGCGGAGGCCGACGGCGAGGACAACGAGGCCGGCGCCATCATTTGGTTATTTAAGGCAACTGCCGCTTTACGCTGACCATAAATTTTTGATTGCCAACTACAGTTAGTTGTTGGCCCACTTGCCAGGCTCAACTCCTGCCCCCCCACTGAATGCTAGACCCCTCAGGTGCTTGGTTACGCACGCTTAACCGCAATTTGATTGGCTGCTCGACGAAAGTTTGCTGCAGCAGCTAAATGCAAAACAGAAGAAACCGTTGCAGCAGCAGCAGCTGTTGCAGGTAAGTTGCTGCCTGGAGTAGCGGTAAAATGAAAATGGAAAGCAAAATGAAAATTAACATTTTTGGCGCTATAAACTCTAAACTGCAAGCCAGAAGTTACCGTAAGTTGCAGCCGTAGTTGTTGTTGTTGTTGCTGTTGCTGTTGATTCTGTTGCTGTTGGGAAAGTTTTGTGCGTGCGCGAAACCATAAAACCCAACGATGTGGCAAAAGCCTTTTCTGACGTTGCCACAAAATCGTTTTTCAATATTTCACCCCTCCCCTAACCGCCCCTAGAGTAAATTTTAATGCGAAACATTTGCTAAGAATTTTCGTATTTAATTTTTTTGATAAATAACTTGGGCGGAAACAGGGGGGAGGATAAGGAGGAGTTAGTCACACATTTTATGGCTATATGCATTTTAAATTAAAATTTTCTAATTTACGTTTTACTTGCAATGGCAACAACAACAAGAGCAGCAGCAACAACAAGAGCATTTTACAAAACTGTCGCATGCAAATCAATCTCAGCTGTCGCCCGGCGCAGACAATTTATGCATGTTGCCAGCTCTCTCTCTCTCTTTCTCTGGGTCACAATTGTCCTTGCACTCTACGCCCTCCATCCCTGGTATAAGTGTATTTTGCTGCCCTGCAATGTGGCATCTTCTTCAACTACAGTTCTTGTCTTCCATGTTTCATTACAGTTTTTCGACGGTCAGTCAGCTCTGGCTCAGACAGACAGAAAGAGACACAGGAGGGTGTGTGGGGGGGAGGAGGGGCTTGAAGGCAGAGCGTCGTGCCGTAGCCCATGTCATTTGTCATTAAACACTTTGCAGCGGTGGCGGGCGGTACAAAGAAACAGCTGTTGACAACGAGCCAAGCTTATGGTTAACATGGCGTATACGCAATATGTTTGCTTATGCACATCTGTAGCGCCTGTATGCATTGTAAGCTTTTGGTCATTGTTGTTGTTATCATTGTCCTGTGTTTGTTTGTCCTATCTGGCGTTGAGTACGAGCTACAGTTTACCCCCTTCCCCCTCTCCGTCTCCTTTCCAACCTTCTACCTCACCCGCTGTCTCTGTTCGTTTGCGTTGGCAAACCATAAGTAAAGATTTTAAGCGCATATTGTTGAATTTGCAATGGCAAAACCAGCTACAAATACAGCCATCACATGGAGAGAGAGATAGAGAAAGAGACAGAGAGAGAGAGGGAGTGAGTGAGTGAGTGATTGAGTTGTGAGCATTGAAAGCGAAACCCCACACAAAGATATCATCATAAATTTTCATCAATTCCTTTCCTTATGCTTCCATTTTTGGGTTATTGCTGCTTTCGATTTTTGACAAATATTCTGTGCTGCAATTTAAAATGCAGTTGCCTGATTAATAGTCTGAGGAAACTTTTCAATTAAAAATCATTTTGCATCTTTTTGGGCTCAGAAACCTTTGCTATGTCTATGCAAATAGATTTCATAGACGAGCTTGAGCTCTCGAAAATTTCATACATTTTTCACTCAGCAAAAAGGGAATTACTATTTACTCTGGCGGAAAAATGGAAAATATCTTGAACAATTTTACAAATGAAAGGCCCGCTGGCAAGCAAAAGCCAAGCACTGGAAATTTACAGGCTCAACAACTTAGGCCAACTGATAAACCCAAAGTACCTTGAACAGAACACGATGAGGGGGCAGGAGGCAATGCTGAAGGAGCAGGCAATGTTTAAATTGTGTAAACTTCAAATGGATTTTATTTTGCTGCTTTGCCCACAATTAAAATGCACTTTCATCTGCAGCTGTGGCGTGTTTGCCACGCCCCTTCTGCCCCTGCATTTAACAGTCCTGCGGCAGACTCAACTCAACAGGCCATCGCTTTAGAGTCGATGTTATCGCTGGACCATCTGCTATTTGACTTTGACTTTGGGATTCTTTTTAATTTTAGACGTCTTAGCTGCAGGCGAGAGAGGGGGGGAAATGAGGGAGAGATGGACAGTGAGAAAGAGGGCGAAGGATTTTTTTTTAATATTGTTTAAAGAGTTATGGAATTGGTAACGAAGCAAAGTTGATCAGATTTTATTAAAGTCCTTGTCAGAGCCGAAAGATACCAAGCTTAGCAATGCATGAAAGGCTTTTGGAATACCCTTAAATATTTTAATAATATCGTATGAATAACATTGATAAGTTATCTTAAGTATCAACTAAAGATCCATAGAAGCTTCTCTATCTTGTCTCTTTGAATTCTTTTCTTTCGCTACTTATATCAATATTAAGTAAATAAACATGCTAAATTTGAATTGACTTCAATATACTGATTCCTTCTATAATATTCAAATATTAATGAACTCTACTCCGCCTGAAATACTCTACTTAATTGCATATTCAGGGGTATTAACTTTAAATTCAACTCAAATAAAGTGAACAAAAAATGTGACTGGCATTTAAAATGCAGCACCCAATTACCTTATGAGATTGTTGCCCATCTACAACAATTTGCTGCCTTATTGTTTGCCCAGGTGCTAATAAACATAAAACTCATGTGACAACAACAATGACAACAACAATAACTGGGGCAACAACAACAAGTGCGACAAGTGCCATTGGCAGTTGAAGTTCAAGTGCAAATGCGACTGAGAGAGGATGCAATTTATTCGAATAGACACTTTGGCATATTGAATTTGGGATTAGGCAAATAAACTCGATGGACTTATAAGTAGCATACAAGCCAACTGTGCTTATTGTGTGTGGTGTGTGTGTGTGTGTGTGCGTTCAGTGTGTTACCTGCCAGTATGAAATGGCGAAACAAATTATATCATATATGAGTTGCTTAAAGTAAATATTCATTGCGATTACTTCAGCTTAACGTGCGGAACAACAACAAAAGGCGAACGCAGCGAAAATTCACATGTCAAATATCATTGGAGCAAGTGTCAGGGGTGACAAAAGGATGGGTGAGGGGAAGAGAGTGTGCCAAAGTTGTTGTCCCTAAAGAAAATCAACTACGTATACGACAATTTTCACTGCACAAAAATTGAAGCTGCCAGTCGGAGTAGAGAAAGCAATAGAAGAAGAGAGAGAGAGGAAGGGGAGAACTTGGGTCATGGGTTACCTCGCATGTTGTCATTGTAGTGCGGGAGGTGGCGAGGCGGGGTGATTGTGCCTTGTAGGTTGCCGTCACTGTCATTGCCATTGTTGGCGCTTATGTTTTCATAATAAATTCATAGATTCGATTTATTTTTCAATCAAAATAAATATTCCAATTTTTAGAGAACTTGAATGAAATTCTGTTGATTTTGCCAGGCAAATATATATATTTTTATTTATCTAAATATATATTTGGCATATTATTGAAACAATTGCGAGACAAGTGAAAAAATAAATTAAATAAAAACAATAGAAACTAAGTTGGGCGCATGGCAAAGAAAATGCTGAATAAGTAAAGCGGTTTAAGAGGAACTTAAATAAATGAGAATTTAAACCTTTTTCTTTCTCACTTGTAAGTTAAAACCTTGATGTGGATTAAGCAGCAGCTTAGGCCGCAAATCTCTCTCGGCAACAACGTACGACTAATTAAAGTAATTAAAATAATTTTAACACACACACACACACACACACACACAGGCGTGCATAAAGGTGTGCACAGACAGGTGAGTAAGTTATGCTGCTTGGCTAGAGTCGAAGCTAGCAGAGAGGGAGGGGAAGAAGTGTGCGCAATGAGGCGCAACTTGGCGCGACGCCTTCATTTTGTGGCCGCGGCAAATCTACATAGCAACAACATAAATTATGCGCAAAAATGCCAGCGCCAGTGTTTTATCTTGTCTATCAAGAGTGTTTAGCAAGTTTTTGAAACACTGAAACCATTATGCAAATATGCATACGTTTACCAGGCGGGCGGAGGTCTCAGGTGGGGGGCTGGGTGAGGGCGAGACAGCCCGCACAGCGGGTGGGCTTTCAATGAGCTGGCAGTAGCAGCATCATCACTAAGGCGCAGCAGAGGAGCTAGAGTGAGTGTTAGTGAATATACACACACATATTGTACACAGTATATGTATTCATTTTCTGCCGACTTTTCACATAATTTTTAAATGCATTTCCGCAACCGCCAAGAGAAGCCCTCCTTGAACAGAAATTGGCTTAAAAAAGTTGAGAGTGTATTAGCAGACAACAGACGATTAACAGAGTACGGGCAGCGCTAACAGCAGCTCGATTAACAGCCGACAGCTGTACAGGCGAACAGCAGCCAGCCTGCACACGGCTAACAGAGTACTGTTTATTTACTATGCTAACAGCAGTTGACCTACCGACAATTAACAGTGTACTGTAAGTTTTAACAGCGGCTCGACTGCCAGCGGTTAACAGACTTCTAACTGAAGGCGCTGCTTTCAGTAGCTTATTGGTTACACTAACAGCACTTCGGCTGCCGACTGCTAACAGTCAACAGACTTAACAGTCAACAGACTTAACAGCCGACAAGCTTAACAGCAGTTCGCTAGCACTGCGCGGTTTCCAGAAATGAACGCTGTTAGGGGTTACGCTCGACTTCCAGGCAGGGGTAACAGCATGCGTAGCGCTGTTACTGTTTATGTTAACATTAATACTGTTCTTTGTTATCAGGCAATGTTGTTGTTGCTGTTGCTGCTGCTGCAAAGGAAAAGGGCGAAATGAAATAAGAAATGAAAGAAAGTGGCGAGCATAATGCAAAATAAAATCAACAATTTTGCTTCACTTTGCGCACGGTAATTATGGAAAATGTCAACAAGCCATGGTTGTTATTGTAGGTTAAGCGACGCTCTTTGAAGGGGCGGGCCAAGGCAGGGCCGTTGCTGGGGCTGGGCCTGGAGCTGGTCTTGGGCTTGGGCCTTGGCCAGTGTTGGTTTTTAATTTTAAACGCGGAAACTGGCAAAAGAAACGACAGTTGGCTTGTGGCAAATGCTGGAGAGAGAGAGAGAAAGACTGCTTGAAAATAGGGCGTGAGGGGGGGGGTGCTGGGCAGGTAGATGGCTTTCAGGCTCAAAGGATATACGAGTGCGCACTCAAAGTTGCGTTTTCTGCATTTCATGCCGCGCAAGTTGACACCAGTAATTAACATAAGACAAAAGGGCAGCGCCACGCCTCGTCCCCACTACGCCCTACACCCCTTGGTGTGCCACTACCCCCCATCCCCCACAACGCCTGCACAGCGTCCAGTTTTAAGTGTTGTTGCGCGTTTTGCCGCCGCTTTGCACTTTGCAGTGATTAAAGTAAATTTACCTGAAACACTTGACAATGCCTTGCCCTCTCCCTGTGTGTGTGTGTGTGCGTGTGTGTCAGTGTGTGCGTAAGTACACTTGTAAGTGTTTGACAGACTCAGGTTAGCCAAACAAAGCAGCACGCTGCGGTCGGGGTCGCCCACTGACATGCTCCCAGTCGAGGTCGCTGCTCAGTTCACACTAAATTACACCGCTGTCCTTGTGACTGTGTGTGTGTGGGTGGTTGCTGTTGATATCTCTCTTTCTCTCTCTCTCTCTCTCTCTTTCTCTCTGTTTGTTATTGCTGCTTGTCGCGCCCAAAAGTATGCAACAGTTAAGGCAATGCATCAGCGTCAATATTGACACACGCGACTGTCACTCGATTATGCCAAAGCCCGATAGCAGTTGCCCTATAAATATATGCACATGTATTTGTACATGTGTGTGTGAAGTGTGTGTGTGTGCAAGCTGTAAGCAGCTGCCAAGTATGTTTACTAATATCGGTTACTTAGCGGCTGCCATGTGGCCGCACAAATTGGCATTTTGCCGCAACATTGAAGTCAACTTGATAGCATAACGAGGCTTAGTAGGGAATTTTTGGAGTAATCTATACATAAACGATACATAACATAACAGTTCCTGGGTTGGTATGCCAAGGCAATACGCACTGATCCGAGTGCAAGAAAAGAGCGAAACTTGAAGTAGATAAAACATTCTAAAGGTTAAAGTATGAATTATATATATTTTTAGACATTCTAGATAAACTGCAAAATAAAATAATAATTACAACCTATAACATTGACTTGTTTTATTATTAAAGAATATTTATTTGCATATTTTATATTTTATTTCATTTATTTTATTTTGTTCTTTCTCTCTTATTTGTTTTTTCTTATACAGAAAATAGCTTAAAATTTGATTTGTTCTACTACATTTCAATTTTCTTCTTCAACCAGTCACCATAGCTACGCACTCGTGTATAAACATCAGGTGTATTTGTGTTACATTGCCTATTGCCAAAAGATGCGATTCCTTCGAGGACCATACGTTGGTGCGCGAACTGGTACATCAAGGAATCGGCACCGTCCCCATGACATCGCTTGTGAGGTCCACCGGCGCAGATATGTTTTCCATCTCCCCACTGGAATTCTATACACTTATCAGTCTGCCAGGAAGTGACAATCGCTGCACGTTTTGCTGCAACGTAATTAATATCCATAGTATTACCCCATCCTGTGACTATCAAAGAAGTGCCTTCAGGCCATTCCTCTATATGGTTGTTCCCAAAGGGCAGGAATATGGGCTTCAGCTTGGCACCAAACTGTATCGGTCTGTCTAGGCGAATCAGCGCAATGTCATTGGAAGCCCCTAAGGCGGAGGCTGTGAATTCTCTGTGCACTATTACTTTCTCAATGGCGAACTGCTGATAATGCGTACAGCTTTCAGTGCCATAATCGCATATGACGTCCATACTTATCATAATCTCAGACCACGCCATTCTGTGAATAGAAGACGTATTTTTTGTAACGAACTCAATTGATTTGTCTTCGTTCAAACTTACAATCCCCCGATTTCTCTGACTGATGCTCCAGTCACACAGTGTGCAGCCGTCAGCACATACCGAGAGTTGATCACTGAACCACCACAAATTCCATACGAGCTATGGTTACCGTACTGAAGACTCGCTAGCCAGCTATATTGATCTGGTCGGACATGGACTTCATGAAGAATTTCTGTCTGAGCATAGAATGGCATGTATCCGCAGTCTGTGGGGAATTTTGATTCCACGGTCAAAGTTTCTTGAGCACAACAATAGAAGGCTGTCCTACCACAACTTGTCAAGTATTGCGATATGTAGCCTGTATTACAATCCATCTTGCAAACTCCAATTTCGCCATTGTTTGTTATACACTTTACACAAAGTGCTGTCCACACATGCAGAAGTATCACAAAGAATATAATTAACTTCATGTTGATCTCATGGCAATCGTCGAAACTGACTGAATAATCTCCATGAAGCTCAGCGCCTTTTATCCGTCACATCATTGATTGAACATACGTAGAAATAAGTACATTGTGTTAAATGAAATTTCCAAATTATCATAGACGCATATGAGAATAAGAGGCATTTGTAGTCGGGATGAGAGTTCAGACCACACATGACGTAGCGTCAAGTTTTTTGATAAGAAATTTATTGTTGGGAATTTTTTAAAGTGACAAACGCTGGGAATAAACTTATATGGATAACGATAGGTTCCAACTGAAATCACAACTGCCTAAAGAATTTTAATAGATTTTGGTTATCTCCAAGTGTAATTTGCAAAGTATTTCGCTGCTATATATTTAACTACTTTGCCTTAAAAGTGGATCGTTTGAATCAAATAAACAACTCTTCTTCGAAAAATACATTTTTATGCACTCTGAAATCAATGAAAAATATAGTAATAGAAATGTTTCATAACAAACAAGTTTTTGAATATTAGCAAGCATTTATTTCGGCAATTATTATATTAAACACTTAGAAAAAGTTATTAATGAAATATTTTTACTAAGGGAATAGGTCATATAGAACATAATGAAATAGTTTTAGTAAGGGAAGAGGTCATATAGAACCGTTGTTATTTTTCTTTTGATATATCGTTGGGTGTTCAGTTTAGCATTTGATTTGTATAGCTTTTACATTTCCATGTTTTGGCTTTACCAGTCACCGTAATTACGTACTCGGGTGGAAACACTTGGATACTTGGTGTTTGAACAATCCCTAGCACCAAAGGATACGATCCCCTCGAGAACCATACGTTGGTCAAATTTGTATATCAAAGGGCTGCCAGCGTCACCATAGCATGAGTAACCAGGTCCGCGGGCGCAGATGTGTGTCTCATCCACTCGGAATACTTCATTACACCTGTCAGTGTCCCAGCAATCAACAGACGTTGAACGTTTTGTTGCAAACTTATTTTTATGATCCCATCCGGTGGTAGTCAGAACACTATGCATAGGCGGTTCCAATATAATGTTGGTTCCGCATGGCAGGCAAATGGGCTTCATCTTATGTCCAAACTGTATCGGCCTGTCTAGGCGAATCAGCGCAATGTCATTAGAAATTCTATGGCGGGATCTTTGGAATTCACTGGGCGCTATTATCTTTCTTGCAGAACTGCTGATCTCCTAGACGCACGCCTGTTCTGTGAATAGAAGTCGTATTTTTAGTAACGAACTCAATTGATTTGCCTTCGTTCAAACTTAAAATTCCCCGAGTTCTCTGATCAATGCTCCAGTCACACACTGTGCAGTTGTCAGCACATACCGAGTGTTGATCACCGAACCACCACATATTCCATACGAGCTATGGTTACCATAGTCAAGCTGCACCATCCAGCTATGTTGTTCTGGACTAAGTCGGACAAAGCCATTGACTAATTGGGGGTTGGGATGTTCTGGCGTGTGCCCGCAGTCCGTTGGAAACTTCGATTCCAATTGCGAAATGTCAATCTTTCTGCAGAGTGCAGTCCACACTTGCAGAAGCAGCACAAGGAATACAGAGCAATGCATCTTGATTTCACGCCGACTGTCGAAATGTTTCTGAATAATCTCTGTGCGGCTTATCGCCTTTTATAGGTTTAGTTCCCCATTAATAAAGAAGAAGAAGATGGTGGGGCTTTCACACAAATGACACAGCGGAAGACCAGGGGAAAAATGATAGTAGTATGAGTCTGAGTCAGAGGTCATACTGTATGACCTGAATGGGAAGTGTATTTGATATGGGATTTTACGTTAAATATGTTTGTGTATATTTTAGACGAAAGGAAATATATATATATATATATATATTTGTTTAATAAATGTTTTTAATTTAATGAAGAAGTGTAATCCAATCATCCACTGAATATATTATATGTGCTTAGTGTGTCAGACATTAGGAATCAAAACCTACTACTACAGATATAAATAATGAATCTTACACATTTTGATGCATTTGATCCAGTGAGCCTCAGCTTAAAAGACTATTCAACTCATTTGGATTCCCCGAAATGCTTAAAACTTCAAAAAATATAATACTCTGCATTTAACTAGTACTTTACTTAGCACTCACAGCTTGTTAAACATTCCCGGTAAAGAACTTTGAAATAATTTGAAAAACTTTAACTAGCGGTAAAAAAAAGTGGAATAAGCATTGCGTGAAATTCAATTCAACTTACAGTTAACCCCACTGACCGTACTCAGTTTATATCTTTCACTTTCTCTCATTCTCTCTCTTCATCTTCATATTTCTCTCTTTTATTTTTCGCTGTTAAAGCTTAATGTAAAATAATATCAAAATTAACTTGCTAGGCAAAAAGTTGAGTTGAATCTTTGAACCTAGAACCTCGAACCTCGAAAGTTTTCCATGTCAGTGTCCATTTCAATAAACTCCTGTTTATGATTTCCTTGTTTATACTTGTTTTACGTTTCCTTCAATTTCAGCATCTTTCTTTTCCATTTTCTTCCATTTATTGTTGTTCTCTTTTTTTGCTCAAGAGTTATTTTGGATAAGTTTTCAATGGGACATTTTGGACAATTTCATATTTCAAAGGGCACAACAAATGCAGTTGACATTTTTACGTCTTTAAACTTTTATTGGTTTTATGTGTGTGCTCTGTCGATTTGTTTGCTCTTCACATGTGCTCCTCTCTCCCCCTGCACACTCTTGTGCCGCTCTTGACTCTGGGCAAAAAAGGTTTCCCGTTCAGCATTTCATAATGGCCAGTGAAAAGGACACTTTAGGCGTTCGAGCAGCTTCAAAGTGACAACAACAATTCCGCTTTGTTTTATATTTGATCCCACCTGTACAGCAAAGTGAGTGTGTATACTGTGTGTGTGTGTCTGTGTATGTGTGGGTACGGAGTCGTATGGCAAGGGCGTAGCTGGGGGCAGAGTTCTGGCGTGTGGGTGACTGTAATTTAATGCCGCTTCAAGCAAGCGCTTTGCTGGTTCCCAACATTTTATTATAGGCGAGTCTCATTTTCGTTTTGCTCTCATAAATAATTCCCGCACAAGTTCTATGCTAATTTAACGGCATCACTTAAAGCCATTTTTATAATAAACAGAATGCTTAGGAAATATGAGCAGAGTTGAGTTAGTTAGAGTGTTCTGAGAATTGATTCAGCTTGAATAGGAAGCAAAGTAAATTTTGAAATTCGTACACTTTTCTAGGGCTATTTTGGGATATGCTCGACTTCAGCTTAAGCCAAGTAGAAGCACATTACGCATACGTCAGGTTGCACACGCGCGACAATCCCAGGCAGAAAAACAGACGAGAACCAGCGAGCCTTGGACATGACATTCTCTCGTTTGGCACTGTGCAACATTGTTGTAGTTTTTAATGGATTTTCATTAAGCTAAAGCACAGGGATGCAAAGGAGAGAAAGAGAGGGGAAGAGGGACAGAGATAGTGCGAGTGAATGGAGAGCTCTTAAGAAGTTCATTACGCCGATAGCCAAGCAAAGAGCCAACCGGCCAAAAGTTTATTTGGCCATTTAGTGGCGCCCGTTGAAGATGTTTTACTTAAGAACCGAATACGAAAGCCAACGGGTGGAATGGGAGGGCAGAGGGAAACAAAGGGAACGGCAAGCATGATGGGTGGCTGTTCATTGTAGTCCGCGCCACGTTTATCTATCATGTTTGTAATCACTTTTCATTAGGTTTTGTGGCCGGGCAAATGTTGCTGGCTGCTGATTCTGTTGCGGACTCGGTTTCAGTTGCTGTTGGGTTCGAGTATGGACTGGGATACGGATTCTCTTTCTGTTTTGCTGTGTCTCTCGCTGACTGTTGGCTTTGCCATTGCCGAATGGCATTCGCATAAAAGATTTTCGCACATGCTTGAAAATTTTCAAGTGTAGAAAACTTTTTTAATTGGAAAACACATTTAAGTGGATTTTGTGCTGCCACACACACGCACACACACCCGCACACACATTCTGTTTTAGTGTGAGAAACTTTTAATGCTGTTTATTTTACGTACCCTTTGCCACGCCCCTCCCCTCATTCTCATTCCTTCTCTCTTGCTGCCCCTGCAAGTATTGCATTTAAAGTGCGAGCACAACAAAAACTTTTTCCCGTTATTACTGTCCTTTTCCCGCTCTCGTATTGTTGTTGTTGCTGCTGCTGTTGCTGCCTTTGACTTGGGATATGTGCAATGTGCAATCGCAATTATGAGTCGGCACTGAGGCATTTCCCTGTGCATTACTAACTCATAGTTTATGCGTACTGTCGACTCATTTCATTAGTTCTTTTTACGTTCCAACTGCTGCACATAAATAAATGTATTCGTTGCAGTTTTGCATCGTTCCGCTATGTTCCGCCACACTGCAGGTTCCCTGCCAAAGTAGTAAACAACATTTTAATGTTTTTAATATTTCATAGCAGCCGCTCAGGGGCTGCAAATTCCTTCCTTTCGCCTCCGCCCACTACTGTTGTGGCATATTAGCCAAGTTCGAAGGCAGCTGCGCCTGCCCCTTCCTCCCCCTTCCTCCTACTGCTGCAGCCTATTACGATGCTGGTGACTCTCCAGTCAACGTAGCTCATTAAAACTTCGTTGCCGGCTTTCGCTTGCCCAACAGGCACTTTCACCAGTCGCCAGTCACCTTATCCCCTTTCCACACACACACTCCTCTCACAGATCGCTCTTTCAACAACCTTGCCATATTTTTCTGACGCTGGAATATGCCACATGCCACATGGCACATGGCAGAAAACAGACTGACAACACCAGCTCACAGTTTATGCACAATCTGCCATGAGACATGCATGGTGGACGGCATTGCTCGGGTTCAGAAAAGGTTAAACGTTAAACTGATCATAGTATTTAAGAACTAAAAATGCTACAATTGAATAAAGAAACAAAATAATTAATAAATTATTTGTTGCTATTTTCTTTTAGTGAGATTGAAACATTTTAGAGTTTTAAATTGTGAAACAATTTGCAGTAAAACCAAAAACCACTTTATGCTTCATAAATTTCCTTCACAATATTACAAATTAAATAAACAAAGCCTTGAGTAAAAATTTAAATTTACCAAGAAGCTGTTTCATTTTAGATTTTTTAACTTTAACATCTCTATCATCGAAACTTACACACACTGTTTGAGTCATCAGGCAGATAGAATAAAAACAAAAACGCATTTCACGTGTGCTTGCAAGATGAGGCGAGACTTTCAACTGCATGTTCAAACTGTTTTTTATAGTTATTATTTTTGTATATCTTACTTGTGTTATTTTTGTTATTGTTATTGTTTTTGCCACGTCCAGCATTGCAGTGAAAAATATTTTTCAAAACTTTGTGGGTGGCAACAGCTGAAGGTCTTCTTGTATGGCTACTGTTGCTGTTGTTGTTGTTGTTGTTGCTGACTGGCTGGCTGGCATGTTCATACATCATGTTGGCCTCACAGAGCAGCAACATAATTGCGGCTAGTTGGCCAAGTGACCAGTTAACTTGGCTTCTGGTATGTAAATTATAACAGTGAAAACCAACGCATATAACGTATGCGTTATGCGGTTTAATTAATTTGGTTGCAGCACGAAGGCGGGCACAGAACCACAGGCATTCACAAATAAATACACACACACACACACACACACAGATAGTCGCACACACCATTAGGGGCGACAAGGAGCAACAACTTATGCGAGTTGTAAAAAAGACGAGGTAAAAAATTATCGCACTGCGTGACTGAGACGCAGCCAGGCAGAGCGACAGAACAAACTGCGCAGACAATGCGAGATGGAACACACACATACATACACTGCAGCTTAGCCCCACACACAAATATCTATATGGAGACACTCTTATAGTCAGTCGAGTCATTTGTCTGGCGTCTCATCAGCGCTCGTTTTGGAGCACTGGCAAAAAGGGTAAGAACGTACAGTTATTTATCATGTTATAAGTTATGATGTCAGCATGCTGGCATTATGTGACTGATAAGCGCAAGAAAATGAGCGCACACGCATACTACCCTCCCCCCGTTCCCCTTTCTTGGCAAATAACATAAATGAAATGAAAAATCTAGGTGAGAAAACTTTGACGTTGCTGTCATTTGTGCGCCGTCTAGGCGGCTTTTTGCCTTTGAATAATGGCAGCGACGTCTGAAAGAAATAAACTCGTATAGATAGCTAAGACACACGCACAAATACGCGTACATATATACAGTTATATATGAATTTGCATTATAAATGAAATAAACAAACAAGCAGCATGCCAAGGACGCGACAAGTTGCTCGCTAAGTTCAGTTCTCACTAGTCCCAGAAGAGAGTTGTATATGCATGTGTGCCAGCTGTCACAAGGTTAAGATCCTGCCCACAAATTGCAGAAGGAGAGAGAGAGATAGAGACTTGTCAGCTTAAAATTTCTAACAACTTTAAGCAGTCTATTAGAGGGCTGACCAATTCTCGTGTCAGTCAATTAGCCAAAACACTCTTTGCCACTGCGCTGCATATTTCATGAGCACAACTAAGTAAAAAGAGGCAGATCGTGCAAGGCAGTAGAGGGTAGAGAGGAGGGCAGTCAGAGCTTGCTACAAATTAAAAGCATAAATAAATATTTGCGCAATATTTTCGCCGCTCTGTAATCTGCCGCATTTTGGCCACTAATTTCGCCCAGAGACAAATCCGCCTACTTTCTGTACTTGCGATGCGATGCGCGGCTACTTGACTCGTCTTGACTACACTTGACTTGACTTCACTCGCTCTGCGTGCGCGCGTCTTCTGGCTTCAGGCTGAGCGCGCAATTGAAGTCGCAGTAATTGAAATATTGGCAGCAGGCAGCGAGCTGGATTCGTGAATTATTCAGAGAGAGCAGCAGCAGCAGCAGAGATGCCTTGGCTTTCGAGTAGTGTGCAAGGAATACCCTAGTTGAAGATGATATAAGCTGTGCGATTTCAATTCAACTAAGGATCAGGTTGATTAATGTAGAATTCGTAAGAAATTTGATAGGAAGTAGTGAAAGAAACTAGTACGAGATTATCAAACTTCTCTAAAAACTCCCTCTCTCTCTCTAGAAGTATTGATTTGGAGCAGTGTTAACTGGTTAAGTTGTTACTAAAGATGAAAATGTAATAGAAAATGATGTATGAAAATAGTATGCCATAGTTTATATATAGTTCCCATAGAAAATTCTCGATGGGGAAACAGCTTTAGAGTATATAGTTTAGAGAATAATAAATACCATGTGATATTAATTAAAGTAAGCAAAGTAAGCTTGGTGTTGAGTTAAGTTGATTAAAGTGGATTTCCATAGGAAATATATTATTGCAAAACGGTACCAAATAGTTAATCAATACTCCCTTCTTGGTGCTCTCCCTTTTACAGAATATTAGCCGCACTTACTGCTAAGTCGACAAATGCGATGAACTTTCAGAAATTCACTTTAATTTATAATTTAACAGTTTTGGTGCGCAAGTTGAGCTTTGAACTTGGCCGCATTGTTTGGCGAATATGCGGCTGTAAATTTGATTGTGTTAATTAGCAAATTGCCGCCTCTGTGGGCTACCGAAATGGGCGGGACTTCATCTACTACTCCCAACCCTGCCTATCTACCTGCCTGTAGTTGGTTGGCCCTAAATTTATCTCATTGTCAACAACAATTTGTTGGCAACATAAAATGAAGTGAAAAGGGTAACCAATTTTGCCGGGCATCCTCTCGTTCATTCGTAGTTCGTTCGTTATTCGGCCAGAATACGTTTTGGCCATATAAAACGCACAATGAAATTGCCTATGTGGCAATAGTTTCTGCTCCTTTCGAACATATATTTCGCATGTGTGTGTGTTTTTTTTTTGGTTATTTTGTTGGGCTCTTATTGTTGTTTCTTTTCGGCTCTGTTATGTTTTCTTTTCGTTTTTCCTTCATTTTTTTTTGTCAGGTATAACGTAAGCTAAGCAAACATTTTGGTGGACATGCAAAAAAGTGTTAGTATGCTCCACGCGGCACCCTGCCATCAAAAATGTCCTTTTGCCTCACGCACACACACACATACGCACACATATGTGCATGTGTGATGGCTTTCCGTATATGTAAAAACTCAGACGTGATGTAAATTTCTATTGAATGCTGAATGGGCAGAAAAAATATTTTTAATGGTCTTTGGGCAGCCAGAGCCGTTGACAGTAGCCCGAATGATATCGACAAGCGGGGGGGGGGTGAGCGAGTGGTGGGAGAAAGGGAAGGACCCGGAGGGAGGACGGAGGCTGTAGTGCAGATTGGGCACTCCTACATATGTAAAGTTATGTCATGTGTCGGTTTAGTAAGCTAACAAATCGTGTGGCTATTTAAAGTCAAGGTGTAGCCTGAAAATAGGTAACAGTTTTTTGCTTCGCTACGCTTTTCGGTCATGTCATGAATTGAAGCAAAATTTTCTATGGAAATTGTATCAAATTAGAGAGAGAGAGCAGAGCATGTTTGAAAATTGACCATAAGAAAACCTTTGACAGCATATTTATGATGATGTTATGCATAATATGAGCCAAGGGAGTAGAAAATTGACTGGGAAGAAAGTTAGCACGATAGCTGAAAATAAATGGGAGATGATACATACATATACACATGCAAACTAGATGCATTTCATTCTCAAAATATGTTTGTTTCACAACTATGAGTAAGCAGCTTTGAGCCTTGCTCTGTTCATGATTTATTATGAGCTCAGCTTAAAAGTAGGTAATGTACTTTTGAATTGATATTCAAATCATTTTTAAAGAATTTTTGCAGTTTGTTTTTCTGTTTTTTAAATGAACAAGTAATTAAAACTGAACCTAAAAATAACATTCGCATATTTTAAAGTTGAAATCAGTTAATGAAGTAAATTCCTTACACTTGTTTTTAATATTTTCCCCTCGTCCTGCACTGTTTGCGGTCAATCTAATTGCACACCCTGTTGCTCTTACAGCGAAACGATTTGTCAATGTCATAATTACACATTCAAACGTCATGCACAGCACGATCACACACAGCACACACACACACATACTCAGGCAAACGTATCGCATCAACTAAACTGCCAAAAAACATGGCAGCAACAACGACCTTGCACTGCGAGGCAAAAACTAAACGTAATATTCGTTATATTCGCCAAAATGCCGATATACAAAAATATTTATATACTAAAAATAAACGTTAAAAAAGAATACATGAGAGCGAACTAAAGCTAGATGTCATTATGTTGTTATGACAGGCGAATTCAAAATTCAGCATCGATTGCTTGGCCGCAGGGCGCGTCAGGAACACGCACAAGTACACATACACAAAAACATACGCAAACATACACATAACAGCAAATAAACATGGCATGTCTGTGTGAAAGTCTGCGTGTGCTTGTGCAAATATTTGAATATGTATTGTATTTTGGTATTTTTGCATAATTTGGCATGTAAAACATTTACAACAATGGAGCGCTTGGGCGAGTGCATGTAAATATTGCATTCGATGCTGGCAAGTTGTGCGGCTTTTCATTTTGATTGCAGCTGTTGTTGTGGCTGTAGTTGTCGATGTTGTTGTTGTTGTTATTGCTGTTGTTGTTGTTGCTCTTTCTGCTATTGTTGCTGCTGTTGTTGCCATCAACTACGTGAACAGGCAGCACGTGCTTAGGCGCGTCCCTGTGCACCGCTTGCCAAATAATTATATGCAGTGAAATCCGTTAAATAAAATATGAAAGCTGTACTCCCCCCCACTCTCCTTCGCACACTCACACCTCTTTGTGCTGGCATTGTTTATGGCCCGCTTTTGCTGTTGACAATATTTATGTAGACTTTTTTCACGCTCTCGTGCTCTTACCTGTTCCATTCTGTGCTGCCTGTTTATGTTTCGGTGTCAGAGCGTAGCATTTTTTGTATGCAAATATGCCAAGTTTAGCTCTGCAGTGCTTCTCTGTGCATCTCATTCTTTATGAGGGGCATTCCGTTGTCATATTTATTTATCGAGCCACCAACAGCAGCAAATGCGACAAACTTCTTTGGCGACGCTTTCGCGCATTTTCCGACACTATGTGCAATTTTTGCTGCATTATTATTTATTTTTGCAGCTTCAGTTTTTTGTACTCTCTCTCTCTCTCTCCATGTTTGTTTTTCCAGCAGATTGAAATTGTTATTTATGCTGGCTTAGATTTCCTTGGCGACTGCAGTTCGAAGTTTTTAGCGTACGTGGTTTGCTGAGCATGCGATAAATCATTCTGTAAGCTTCTGTTATCTGTTCGTCTCAATTTATGCTTGGATTTTCGAGGAGAACTTTTTCGTTTCCTTTGCTTATCTTTGCTAATCGTTTTGCATTCTTGTTCGCTAATCGCGCATTAACTTTGAATTTATTTCTATTTGTCTGCTTTCTTTTCCAAGTGCTTTGATGAGCTTTTTATAAGTTTGAGCTTAACTTTAGCTGATTTTGTCTTTTCAATATTTTTAAGCGTATTTCCTTTTATTTATTTTGAAGATAGTATATTTATCTTCATAGCTCGATCTGTTTACTTTAAATGACACAAACATTTACCAAACTTGACTTGCTGCTTTTACTTTCTATAAGCTTTGGTTTGACTTCTTTGTCTTTACTTGTCATTTCGCCTTGAGCTCGAGTCTCAGCTTGTGTCTCTTGCATTACTTCCTTGCATTGATTTTCACAGTTATTGTCATCTCTCTTTTCACATTTCTAAGCTGAGTGTGCTTGGGTTTGTCAACTTGCACTCATCTGCTTCGCTTTCACCTTGCTGCAATTTCTTTCATCGCCTTTATCTCGGCTTTCTCTGCACGGCTTTGCTTTGCCACCAGATTCCAGATTCCATTTCACTGTCCACTTCCTTGCATGCTTCTCTTCGCATCACATATCCAATTCCTTTTTGTCCTTTCGCTTTCACTAGCAGAACTTTTCCTCTACGATTCTCCCCTTACAGGTTTGACCTTCCACTTTCCTTCGCAATTTGATCTCTGTCAGCAGCTTGTTTCAAGTGCAGCTCAAGCATTTACATGGATGTTTTTAATTTCGTTGTTTATTTTAATAAAAAAGTAATTCATACACCAAATGTCTCGCAGCGCAGCAACCCTTAACGGCCTATTGTGGCCCCTAAGCTGTGGCAGAGTTATGTAAATATGGCCATATCTGGGCGTATATATCTGTAAGGTACCGACGACGACAGCACAACTGCTTATATGCTGACTGGCCATAAAAGTGCTTTTATTGCTCATTTGACAATATGGTTCCCTTCGCTCCCCTCGCCTTATCATGTGAATATTGTTGTGATCTAAATAATTTGGCAATTTTGAGCTGATTTTATGACACGCCACAAAGGTACATTAAAAACGCAACATGCAGAGCTCTGATAAAGTACTGATTAAATACGTTACGTATACGCAATCTTCAGACGCAATGAAAACGACTAATTAATCCGTGGTCAGGTGAGGCAAGCGGAAAAATTATCTCAAGAGTGCGCTAAACTTTTCTTTTTAATTTCTCCCAACACTTCTCTTTTCTCTCTTTCTCTCTCTCTCTGTCTTTTCCTTGTTTTTTTCTCGTGTGCTTTGTGGCCTGTCCAAGTTATGCATTTTATGGCAGGCGTCTGATTTAAACTTTTGCCAGCTGCACTTTGGGGGGCGTGTGCTCAACTTGATGTGAATTGCCGCCGGCGCTCAAGGGAAGTTGTAGCTTTAATTTCGTCTTTCATTTTCCTGAGCAACTGTCAGGTAAATTACCAACTCCTCTGTGAACAGCAGACAGTGAGTGCGACAGAGAGAGAAAGACTGCATAATTTTGAGATGGCAAGGCAAACGGCAAGTGAACAGTTAATGAAAATTCATGAAATTTACGGCCATTTTTGAGTGGACACTCAAGTCAGGGGAATATGGTGACAGAGTTATTATATTTGTGGTGACGAAATATATCCTGTAGTTGGGGGAGTTTAGTTGAGTCAAAGAGGGGTGTAAGTATTTTTAATAGTATATACATTTATTGTTAACATTTATTAATATATACGTATATAACTTTAAGAAAGTAAAGCTTTATAGATAAATTGTTTCCGTTCATTTAACATATTTAGTAGATATGTTTTGTAGGGTATTTCTGGCTTGTTCCACCTCCAATTTGCAGCTCAGTTCCTGGCCAAACTGTGGCCAATTCAAATACAGATGCACTCTATTTGATATGCGGAATATAATGACAGTGCTATTTTATTTGTAGTGACCATGGTGTACTCTATAGAAGAGGAGTTTAATTGATTGAGAAAGAGTAAAACTAATATAAAATATATATAAATTAATGAAAGTCAAAAAATATAACGGAATAGGCTTCATTCTTTTCCATATGTATTTGTGTTTTGTAGGGTATTTGCAGCTCATGGCATTTTCAATTCCTTGCTCAGTTCCTTGCCAAACTGTGGCAAATTAAAGTACAAGTTGTCTCTATTTTATTTGTTACTTTAATGCACTGCGGTCTGAGGCCAAAAAACGCACTTGCCACTCCTTTTGGTCAACAAGTTTTTAATTATAAAATAACTTTGACTAGTTTTACTGCCACAGCAGGCGTTGTGCGACATGTGCAAAAGAATTACGTATGCCACCCACAGAGGGCAGTAATAGCAACACACACACTCTCATACACACACACAGACGAGTTGGCTACAATTGATGGCAATGCTGTGTAATTAGCCACAAATTGTTTAGGCCTAGTTGCACACGCACACAGGCACGCTCGGGCACACACACACGCACACTCTGCCAGCTGTTCGACTGAAATCCAAATATGCGCATATCCGAAACCAAAGATGACACAATCTAGTTGTGTGTTTGTGAGTGTGCCGGGTGTGTGTGCGTACATTTCCGTGTCTGCCTGTATGTGTGTAAGTGTGTGTGTTTAAGTGTATTTGCGCAATTAAGTAGGCTGCACTCGTACGCAGCCGCTCATGTCCACGCAAATTAAAATAAAATTTTTCTCCATTTCCCCCCCTGCTTCCACCGTTTCTCTGGTTTGCCATTGCAGCAGCTTAGATGGCCAAAAACTGTGTTGAAATTCTGTGGCACAACTTGCTAGTTGTCGTCGCAATTGAACTTTTATGGACGTCGAGTGGCGCGTTGCACGTGTCGTATACGCAATTACGCGTGGCAGCTGCACCAGCTTGTTTGCGAGAGTGCCCGCAATGCCATAGCCATAGCCATAGTGATAGCGATAGCCATGTAATAGAGACACTAGCGTTGCCTGCCATGTTATTTTGCAATGTCATTTAGATAGGGGGGAGCTGGTACATTGACCTAAGATGATCGTGTGGAGTTTATTTCGAGTTGGGGTGGATTTTTATAGTGAAAAGTGCTAGAGAAGGCAGTGATGTTATAATATATGATGTGAAATACTTTATAACATGATAAGGTATAATTTTATGATATTTAGTTTAAATAAAATATATTGATTTAATATATAAATCATTGAGGGATTTTTAAATTTAATTTAATATAATTTGGCTAAAATAAAATAATATCATAAGTCTTGATAAATGTTTTATATATATTAACATTATTAATTAATTTATTCATTTATTTATTCATTTGTTTATTTATTTATCCATTTATCCATTTACTTATTCATCAAACCATTTATTTCTTAATATTTTTATTTCTGTATTTTTTTTATTTTTTATATCTTTATTTCTTTCTTTATTTTTTATCTCTTTATATCTTTAGATCATTATTTTTGTATTGCATATTTCTATATTTCTTTATTACTTTATTACTTTATTTATTAATTAATTTATTTTTCCTTTTTAATATTTATTTATTTATTTCCAGTACCTTAAGTATCTAAGCTAGTTATGCTATCAAAATTGACTTACTGCTACGCTGCTGATGACTAATAAATTGGATTGCACTGTCGTTGCGCATACGCAACGTTGCCACAACCCGCTACCAACGCCCTGCCAGAGCATTGCCACATCAGGCATTTTGGCCATTTTAACCATTTTGGCTATTCTAGCCATTTCAATGCATTTCAAGCAGTTGTCGACAGCAGATGCACATTGGAGTGCCCCCCTCGCCACCTTCCTTTTCCCTCTAACCGTGCACCAAGCCCTTCTTCTGCCCGTTGCCCTTCCTCGTTGCCATTCTCGACTCAGCTATGCTCAGCTGTCTCCTTTGGCTGTTGGCGCTGTGTGTAACAGGTGCAGGCAAGCAACATTTTTTGTTTGTTGCCCTTGTCATTGTTGTTGTTGCTACTGCTGTTGTTGTTGCTGCTGTTGTTGTTGTTACGGTTGTTGTTGCTGCCACAACTCAATTTATTTCAGCATGTACTTTTGAAACAATGAATTTCACTTTAGTTGCTAATGGATTTTGTTGCAAGCAGGCAGCGTGCGTGTGCATTCCGTGCGAGTATCTGTGTGTGCGTACGGGTGTGTGTGTGCCTGACTATGCGTTGTCTGTGATCTTTTTTCTCCGCTTTTTTCGGGCTGGGTCAGCTGCCAAGAAACTGCCGGAGACAGTCCAAGTACGAAGGACTCAACTCGACTCGACTCGAGCACTCCTCCTGCCTGTCTACGGCCACGCCTTGCATTAATGCATTTTGTTTGCTCTTGGCGACATTTCACCCCACACACGTACACACACACACACAGACATTCTTATACTGGCAATGACAAATGAAAGTTGACGTGTGTGCGTCCTGATTGAGACAAACGGCTGACGCAGTAACATTGCGTTTGCATTTTACACGCTATCTGTTGCCCTGTCGCCCACCCCCCTGCCACGCCCACTAACGACAAGTATAATTATGCAAATGCAAATGATTGCAGACCGAGAAGTGAGGGAGCGAGAGTGGGGAACGGGAGCGAGGCTAACATAATGCAATCAAAAAAGGCCCAGCTAGACAGGCTCAGCCCAGTCAGGACACTTAATTAATTTTCTTTCGCCAGCCAGTTGCAATTGCTGTTGCAAGTTGCACTTGCAGTTGCTGCAACAGACTGCGGCAATTCAATTCATTGTTGACTCGGAAAAGTACATTTTCAGCTGTTATCTGGGCACTTCCCTCCCCTACCTCGGCAAATACTCTAAGCTGCGTTTGTCCGTTCGTCTTCTTGTCCTTGCGGCCATTGTCATTGCCATCGTTGTTGCTGTTGTGTGTTGCTTGTGTTGCTTGTGTTCATGTTGTTATTCGAGACTTTTATGCTGTGTTTATAGTTTTCATGTTATTCGCAGCCTAAGGCCCGACAAGCGAGCCACATAATAAAAGTTGCCTTGCTGCATGTGCACCTTGTCGCTCTGCTCCCGCTCTTCGCTCAACTTCTCCCTGTCTGCCTTGGGGCCCAGTGGGGCTCGCACAGTCACATTATGCCGACATGTGTCTCTGATTTAGTTAACAACTCGTATTACACGCCGTGAACTTGTAAGCCTCAATTGCTTTTGCAACAGATACTTGTATTTATTTTGCCTTTTTCCAGCAGGTTTTTACATGTGTAGCATCGCATATATATGGCATATATATTCGAATTGTTTGCAGCCCTGGGGCAATAAATGTAAAACTGAGCCATAACTGGGTCAGTCTGGAAAATGGAAGTATAACAGCTGCGGGGCAGGAGTATTATAAATGCAGAAATACATATGTTTGCCGCCTTAAGGGATTTCAATAAATTTTTAAAAATAGTTTAATATTTTGAGCTGTTAAAGGCAACTTGAAAGTCTTCTCTAATAGTTTGGGCTGTGTAGAGTGGAAGTAATTGGAAAGTGTTATGAAACAATTAACAATTTAGCTGTTATAAATATTATATATATTATATTTATATTCAAATTCTTGCCAACTTTATTCACACTTTAATTTTAAACTAACAAATATTTTTTCACTTGTTTTTTGGCTATCTTCATTACCAAAACATGCTTTGGTAGGAACTGCTCGAAGGTTGTTTTCAGGCGTGTAGAAACGGATTCAATCACTGCTGCTCAGCTCGACTCAACTGCAAATACTTGTACGGGGCACACACACGCACACACACGAGACATGCCAACAAACACTTTGAGTTTGTGCTCGGGCTTAGTTACCGATGACATGTGTCAGGTGCAATCAAATACGCTTTCAAAGCTTAAACGCTTTTGCGGCACTTCGTGCAAATTTCACACAGGGAGAGAAAGAGAGGGAGAGACAGAGAAAGAGTGAGAGAGAGATGTGAAAGTGTGAGAGTTGCCACAGCAACTGTGATGGGGTACAAGAAGCTGAAGCAGAAAGAGGGCAAAGGCTGCCACCACGTTACGTGGCTACAATTTTAGGCTGGCAAGTGCTGCACATGTGTGCAGGCGTGTGTGTGTGTGTGTGTATATGTGTGTGTGTGTGTGCAGGTAAGGTACCGAGTTTGGTTATGCTTTTACTTTTGTGGCATTGCTTACTAATTGAATTAATGTACACAATTTCCAAACAAAGTTTTCTTACAGGAAAGCCCAAGCTCGGAAGAGGAGAGACGGGGGTAGCTTGAGAGGTTGCCGAGCTGCAGGGGGGAAGGTGGAGGGGTTGCTTTTTTTGGTACACGACACATGTGCGCGATTGAAATCAGTTTTGGCAGCGCCAAGCGAATTGAATTTGTCGTCGCTGTTTCCGCTCTACCTTTCCCTTTCCCTCTTTATCTCTCTTTAAACTGTTGCTCTGCCTCTCTGTCTCTCTCTCTCTCTCTCTGTGCTAAGTAATTTTAAAACAATTTGCTCGTTTAATGCCAAAACATGTAAAGTTTTTTAATTGTCTACAAATTGGCAACATTTGTCGTGCAGCCAAAGCCAGAAAAGGCATTGAAAACTCGTCGCCAAAGTTGCTGTCTGCCCCAAAGTGTTCTTCCCTTTCTTCAGTCTCATGTTGTTTTTGTTGGTGCGTCACATGTTGCACTTGGAGCCTGCCGTTTAATTATAAATACATTTAATTGAAATTGGAAACCACACTCGTCTCCAAAATGAGTTTCGCTTAATGCCTTTTGCCAACAGCTGAGAAAACACTTTTGTGCTCATAATTTTACGCATAAATCAATTTAATGACTTAAATGTTTTGTTAAATGGCGCGCTAAATATAACTTAATGTTTTACTTATGAATAATTAAAATGCCGTTTGCAATTTTTAAATATTAGTAAATAGCTTGCATTGCCAGTTGCCTAATTGATTTCCGGCTAATTACTTACTTTACACTGTATTTAAATAATTAATAATATAAAACATTTCATAAATATACATTATATAAAATTGTAATTTTACTCTTACAATAATAAGCAGACTATTTTCAAGATTTTATTTACATATTAATTCACATTTATTTTAAGTATTGAATATTATTAGTGTATTGAGGTTGCCAAATTAATTTACTTTTAATAATTAATTTGGCTTTTGCTTGACACATTAATAATAACAAATGAACATACATATAATATTATATATATTTAATATATTTAATATTTAATAATATTAAATTGTTTTCACTTCTACATAAATTGAATTTATATTTTAATTTAGTTTCTTGTTTCAAAAATATTTATATGATTTTTATTTCTATATTTAAATTGTAATTGTTCTTTTAGAAACTATTTAAAAATGTTTTCTGCTGTCTAATTTATCTTTGACTCGCATTAACGTTTGCCTCATTAGCTCTCGTTAATTATAAATAATTTGCCAGGCAGCAGCTGCTCATCTTGCTCATTTGCCAATGACCTTTAGACGAGGTGTCGCCTTGCCTTTTGCTGTAAGAAGCACACACACACACACACTCACTGGAAGTGTGAAAATGCAAATTTATGTGCCATTTTTATTGTGCAATGAAATATCAGACTGCGGCAAGCACTCGCCACTCGCAACTTGCCACAGTGACTGCTCGACAGTTTTGTAGCGTGCACAAAACTAATTTGCACTTGAAACCACAACAGCTAAAGTCAGCAGCCGCAGAGGCAGCCGCAAGTCTGCCGCATGCCACACACTCGCACACACACATACAGCCGCCAGCTCAGTGTCATATGTCCTTGGCGCAACGAGCAGGCCCTGGACCATCCTCATCCATGCAGTGGCAGCACTGACGGCAGCCGAATGAAGTGTAAATGAGATTTTTATGCAACACCAGACGGACCACAAGATGCAAGGCAAGTGTTCTTGTTGCTTGCTAAGTCAACATTGCGTTGCTTGTTGTCTGATTTTATTGCTTAAGTTGCGACTCATAAAGCTCATTACGGCCAGGAAATTGCATATAACATTACACAACGACCACACACACACATAGAACAATAACCAAGCAACCGTGGAGCAAGTGAAGCAGAGCTTAATTAATGTGCAGCAGCAGCAGCAGCAACGACTATGGCAGCTTGTGGCACGCAGCTCGTCTTGCAACACTTTTACCGCTGCCTCGTCTGCTGCTGACGTTGGCTAACGAAATAGAAAACGAAAACATGTCAGGCTTCAAAAACATAATTGTGTTAAATTTGCAGCAAATATGTTTTTCGAGTCAGCCATTGTTGCAGTTGTTGTTGTTTGCTGGCGAAAATATTGCCGCTTACCATTTTGCCGTTGCCTTCTGCCGTTTGCCATTTTCCATTTGCTGTTTTCCATTCACGTTGCTGTTTTCCTGTTTGCTTATTTTGTGGGGTGTGTTCTGTGTGCTTGTTGTTGTTGTTATTGTTGCTGTTTTCTTGTTGTTTTGCTAGCTTCCTTTGACATAACTCAACTTTTGTGGCTTGACGTATGCGCAACGTGTGTGCATAAGATTAAGCATACGCACGGTTGGCTGCTCTAACTAAAATCATTACACGAATGTCATGCCATGACATTCACTGTCGCTCTTTCTCTCCCTCTCTCTCTCTCTTTCATTTCGAATAGAAATGGCAAATGCATTCGAATATAAATTGCCAGTCGTAAGTTCACAAATTATTGCTTGAGGTTCCCCCGTCTTTGCTCTCCCAGTGCAAAGATAAGTTACAATTAAAATAACCATATTATAGGGGCAATATCTCAGGAGATTGTAAACTAAGTTTGCACAACCAATTCCATAAAATAGTTGCAATCAATCAGGGCAACTACTCGAGAAAGAAGTTCAGCTCACTCTGTTGTTGACTGAGATCAAATTTCCGACAGCTGCAAGTGAAGGCAGCATTATAGCAAATAAATTCAATGAGATCTTATTCAATTTGTTTATAAATGTCATTCATATACAGCAATCGTTAAATTAAGAATAATTATATAACAAAATGTAGCACAATTGAAAGTGAAAGAAACTTTAACTCAACTTTGAGTTAGTTTTAAAAATGTCATAGAATTGTTTAATATATTAAAAATAGTATCATGTTATTGTACAGAATATTTAACATTTAAACCCTTCATAACACCGCCATCATTACTCTTTATATCACCTTCACCGTTACAGAAACCAATTAACTTATATCCGCTGAATCGAATGCAGTTGATGCAGTGCAAAGGGGAGGAACCAGTTGCAAATGTGTCGATTAATTAGATCTGTCATCGTGTAAATTTTGCTAAATTATTATCGGCCAGCGATATAACTAGGCAGGACTCGTACATGGCTTGAAGGATATGTGAGAGGCAACAACAACAATGCGGACAATAAGCACAGGCGCGTTGACGAAGCGACGAAAAGGGGCTGTCACGATGGTGAGATGAGTGTGGGCGCGGGGCAATGGGCGGTCTTGTCAACTGGCCAAATTGCAATTGCGATATGACAATAATGCAATCAAACAATCAATCAATTAATGTCTGCTTGAATTAATGTTGAATATTATGTATTATCATCAATGCCATCATTAGCACTAAATTCAATTATATCACAGAACAGCAGCAGCAGCAGCAGGCAGTAGGCAGGCAGGCAGTTCGTGGGCGGACAGGCAACTGCTGTTCGATATCAACTGATGATTCATCATTGTTAAAATTACCATTCCATATCATATTTGGCTTATGCAAGGCAAGAAAACAGAAGAGAGAGAGACAGAGAGAGAGTTCTGTTTCGACACAGAGTATGATTTGAGTTTTAAGTTAAAAAGAATTTTGAGAAATTTGAAATTTACAGTGTGAATTTCTAGAATGACGATTTACAGAGGGCCGACGCGTGTAAAGCGCGACATTTTTGTGGAGATATACCATGATAAATATAACTATGTTATATATCCAACTTGGTTAATTTGGTTGGTCTTACTTGGGTTTGTCTGGTTTCAAATAAGCAGAGAATCTGAACATTAGAAAAGGCGCTGTACCGTGCATGCTTATGGTATCTAGAATAAAAATAATATTGGCATTGTAGCAAAATTGATATTTTGATAATATGCAAAGTGTTTTATTTGCACACTTTCTTTTGCAGTTACGCAGTGAACGTTTTAAGGCTGATTGACGATACACAAGTAGAGTTTATCGTCTTCAAAATGAGTTGACAATGAATTGACAGTTATGACTTCTTCTATACATTAACAGTTATTTCATAAATAATATTTCTATAAAGATCTCCCGATCTGACTGTCAAAAGCTTAGCTACGATTATATTTGAAATCAATTGCAATCGGTCAACTTGAATTGCGGTTTGATGTTTTTGACAGACTTTGCAAATTTGTTTGGCTTATCAATCATTTGTGTTTGACATTGTGTCAATATAATCATAAGAACGTTTTCGGGTTGCAATCGCCTACTTGTATCTTAATGTCTAATTTAAGAGGGCGTGGCATAAAACCCCAGAAATGCTGACATCACTCATACGCCGCGTACATCTGATGTCTCTCTCTCTTATGCTGGCTTTGTGCGTGTGACATATGCAAATATTTATGCAACGTGCATTTGTGTGTGTGTATGTGGATGTACAATTGTGCATAACATTATGCAAATGTGCTGATTGTGGGAGAAAAACAAATACACTTATACAAACGCAGAGAGAGTGAGGGAAAAAGAGACAAAGAGGCGTCGCCATAAAAGTTAAGTAAATATATAAACAGGCAGCAACGGCTTACGCATGCCTGCCTGTCAGCTTCCTTATTGCTTTTTTGTTGTTGTTGTAACTGCATGTTGATATTGTTATTGATATACACACACACACACAAGCATACACACGCAGGCAATATAAATCAAAATGCTTGTAAGTCGAGTAAACATTGGAAATCAGTTATGTTTGCTGCATTATGTATCAAAGGGTATGAATATGAATATGAGTATGAATATGTCTGTGTATGAATGAATGCGTGGCGGTCTACTTACCTGCCACTTAAGCCCCTCGCCTGTCTGCCCCACTCTTCTATTTTTTTTTTCGATAAATTGCGTGCGAATGATGCATAAATCATACAAAGTGAAATAAACAACAAACACAACAATTTGTATATGAAACTTTTGGCGGGCAATTCGCGTTTGTGAAAAAGTGTAGCACACTTTTTTGTGCCGCCATAATATGTATGTGCAACTGCATGTGAGTGGACGTACGTGTGTGTGTGTGTATGTGATGGACTGACGGCTCACATGTATGTACGAAACATTTAAAGTGTAAAGCAAATTGCATTAAGGTGAATCGTTTGTTGATGAATAAACAGAACTTTATTGGATCGCGCGGAATAAGTTTTTTGTGCCACAGCACAATGTGCGCAAAGAACAGCGAATTGGGCCAGAAATACCTTGTAAAAATGTTTGTTCAATATTCCATCATAAAATATATAAAGAGAACACATTGAGCAGGTTAGATGGGTCAGAGATAGGCTGTAAAATTGTTTGTAAAATATGTATCTGTACAAAACATAACGAAAACACTTCGAAAAGGTAAAGAATATTCACTTCAATCATTTTCTTTACATGGTTATTTTTTTATTACCTTTATTTATGTATTCCAGCACTGCAGGGTATTCTCTCAGCAACTATGCCACGATTGTCAGCCTCGCTAGGCTCTTGTCAGCGTGGTCAGTGCGCATTGATAGGCTGCATGGCATTTTTTCTCAGAGTAATCTTTAAATTGCAGCATTTTTCATATACGTACAAAGTTTTACGAATATTTTTTCATGCAAATACTTGGCATACATGTGTCTGTATACCCCATACAGATTGAAATTGTCTGCATAGATCCGATTACATTTTTCAAATGAGTTGAGATAACGCGAAGCTCTTCTTCACCCTTTCCCTCTCTCTCTTGCTCTCACTATGTCTGTCTCTTTTTACAATTTTCTACCTTTCAATTCCATTTGTTTTTGTTCTGATCAAACGCTCAACCTTCATTGCAATTTTCTTGGAGTGTTATCAACAATCATCGATTCCTTTTTACGCTTCGCATATGCAAAAGCCAATCTGCAGTACATCTCTCTTCTCCCTTTCCCTCTCTCACCCCTTCCGACCTACTCATCACTATCTTACTGCTGCTCAAGTAGTGAGATCTGCGGGCAGTGTCGCCTCGCCACAATGGCAGCCTGCTGCGTCAGGGTGGTTGTCAGAGTGTCAAGTTGCCGGGGTTTTAAGGCGATGTCGCAGCTTCAACTTGAGACAGCAGCCGCAGGATGTCATTCTCTCTGTATCTCTCTTGCAAGTGGCTGGCGGGCGCTGCTGCTGCTGCTGCTGTCCTCACTAATGAAACAAAAACAGACAAGTTAATGTACAGTTGATGTTGCCATTCTAATGGCGAACGACCACTTCGTGCCTCGGCTGCTATCTCCTTCTAGCCGCAACTGTCGGCAGATTTGCATAGAAAGTGGCGCTGGTCGTGCTAATTGAGTGAGTAAGCAGCGCCGGCTAAAGTTTTCGACATTCTAATGCCATTGTCAAGCTGCTGCTGCTTCCATCGTTGCCTCAAACTAGTTAACATTTCCGCAGCGCTTACCTGCCGCTTGCCTTGGCTGTGCTTTGCTCTGCGCTCTCTCTTCAGTCCTCAGTCTATTCTCCGCTTTTGCCGTTCTCGATTCGCCATGAATATGGCTTTTATATAAATAATTCAAGCGCATGCTGATAGCGTTGCTAAGCCTTTTCTGTGCCAGCGCTGGGCCATTCTGGAGCAGCAGCAAATTAACAGAGCGCATTGAATGGGTCGAGCTATACAAAGGACTCAAAGCCCAGGCCCAAATGTCACAGCAGCAGCAGTAACTACAATGGCAATAACAGCAGCAACAACAACAGCAACAACAACAACAACAGCAACAGCAACAACAACTGTCAGAATTGTAGTAGAAACTTGCGGAAGTTGCTCTTTTGAAATGCAAAACTTGGAGCTGCAAAATTTTCGGGCATTAAAATCAACTGTGCATGTTTTTTGGAATTATTCGAGCATAATTTCTCAACTGGCAGCTGCTGTTGCTGTTGCTGCTGCTTGGCGTTGAGTATTGACTTCCTTTAGCACATTTTACTTAATTTGCGCACAAAAGTGTTGCCTACTTTTCTGGGCAGCACGCGCCATTGCAAATTACCAGCAGCAGCACAGCAATAACAACAACAACAACTGTCAGCAAAAGCAAACAAAATAACACAATTTACAGTTAATCTAAATGTTGGTTTTTATTAGCCGGCAGAAGTTTTTGCGGCTGCGACTGCAACTTAACTTGATAAAAGTTAAGCCAGCGCTGGGAGAGTATGGCCAGCGGGGGTGGCGTGGAGTGGAGGGCCGCTGGAGTCCATGATATAGCTACAGCAAAAGTGACTTTATTATAATTTTCAACTTTTGATTTACTGCGCACTTTGAGCGTGTCCCCCCGTCCTCCAACGCCCCCTCTCTTCCACTCTACCTCCTGCTGCTGTTGCTGCTTTCTCTCCCTCTCTCCCTGTATCTGTCTTTCTTTCTTTGCAGCGCATGCACAGTTGATTATGTCCTTGTGTGCGTGTGTGCGGCTCAAGATGCCAGCAAGGCCAACTCCGTCTGCCGGCTCTCGTACCTCCCACTGCCCTCTCGCCCGCACTTTACAGAGCTGTCTTGGCATGGGCCCTAGGCAGCCAACACAGCAGCAACACAAAAGCCAACCACACACACACACACACACACCAAATGATGCTAATTTTTACACACAGCAACACAACTGAGCAACAACAAGAATGGCAGCCAGCACCAAATTGTTGCCACACTGAGATAGCGACGGCAAGAAAATACAATTGCAAAAGTTTCTTACAAAAAGATTTACAAAATTACAATAATAAAAACAACAATAAAATTAAGCATTGTAATATGGTGACAAGAAAGCGACAACAACAACAATGAGTAGAGAAAAACATAATAAAATAACAACAAAAAAACCGTAGAATGTTAACAACAATGGGGAAAATCAAATCAATCTTCAAGCAAGTCGAGTGGGAAATACCCTAGTTAAGTCAGTTGAAATTAAGCGGAAAATTTACAACAGATTTTACTGGATTTGTCGCCAGTTGAGTTTGAGGATTGAAAGTGATTAACGTTGATAAGAAGAAGGGAGATTTTTGGGGAAAATAAAATACAAAAGAAAAGGATTGTAGACGAAAAGGATTGAAGACAGTCAATAAGGATTGTTCTGTACGTTTTTAAAATGTCAGAGAGGAAATAACTTATATGCAGAGTCTTTACAACTATCCTACAGTATTATATATATAACATTCAACACATAAAATTAATAAATAATCATTAATTTATAGCAAATATTTCTAGCAAGCAGCTCTAGATCTGTTTAGTTCTTTCTCCTCCCCTGGTCATTCCTTCAAGTAACCCAACCAGTTGCCTGACTTAGTCAACATGCCCGACACACACTCATAAATATAGCACCTGCGGTCACTGTGAGTGTATTTTAAGAGCTTGTTAAATTGATGCTTGAGCTGGAAAATCCCAAATCGCTTTTAATTTGATTGCCTGACGGTGGCGACGATTTAAAATTCTGTGGTCGATTTGCGCCACGCGGCTTTAAACCAGATTGTAGGTGTTAGTGATTGTGTTTTATGTGTATTTGTGTATGTGTGCTAGTGTGTTGTGTGTGTGTGTGTGGGCTTAAAGCATACCTGGCACGTGTCATAATTGCAAATCAATGAGCTGCAATACAATGGGCGCACTGATTATGACGATGCCATAACGATGATTACGCCAATTGTGTGTGTGTGTGTGTGTGTGTGCCACGCCTAACTGTAAGTGTACGTGCATGTGCGCTCTCTCCTTCTCTGTCTCTCTCTCTCTCTCTGTCACACTGCTTGTGTAGCATTTTAATAAATTACGTGACAAACTGCAGCGCTCTAAGCCTTCCAATGCGGCTCACCCGAGGACGAAGCGCATTGGAAATCATTGGGGGAGCAGCAGGTGGCACTGGCTCTGGCAGCACGCGGGTGCGTGCCCGAATTCCGTTAATGTAGGCTCATTAGTTGGCGCATTAAAGCGGTATTATGAGCAACATTACGAGCTGCCGCAAGGCTGGCAAGAGAGGGACAGAGGAGGCGTGCTGCTGCTGCTGCTGCTGCCGTTGCTGCTGAATTGGTCCGGATACATTTGCATTTGCAGTTGGCAACGTCTTGCGCACATTTGCATACTCGCAATCCTTGCATGCCCCTTTTGCTAGCCCGCTTCCCCATTAACCCACCACCTCTCCCTCTATCCACACTCTCTGGTATCTCGACGCGCGTCTAGTGTAATTTGCAAAATTAAATGACAAAGTTTTGCACACAGTTAACAATATTAAATCGGATTTCAAAGGCGACGTTGCTGCCGCTTCCAGCGTCGCTGTCGACGTTGCCAGCTGCAAATGTAATTACATTTTCTGTTTTGTGTGTTAACAAACCGTATAATTGGCCCGGCGCTTTGTCGCGCCCGCCTGCATTCGTGTTATCCTGTGCTCTGCACGAAACTGGCGCAGCAATTCTCGGATTCAGCTCGTGCCCCACTACGGCAACAACTGCGGCCACAGCCCTGTTCCGCCATTAGCCGTGGCCGATAAGCAACAGCTCCAACAACGGTTACAGCAACAGTTAGTCGCATTAACACACGCACATCCCGTTACATGGTTAATGCGCTCGGACTGTGACTTGCATGCAATTAATGTGAGAGCAGCGCAGCGCTGCTCCTGCTGCTTGTGCAATGGATTGCAATGATTAAATGAGACTTGCAGCATGAATAGCACTCGCATATCAAGTTACTTTCAAAGGGAATTGCACGACTATGGTGGGAGATAGCAGGGGGATGCGAGGCAGATTAAAATAGTGATCAAAAGCACTGAGAGGGGATGGAATTCAATATTTATAAATATCAAAAGTTTTCAAGGATTGTGAATTGTGAGTGCCCTAAGTAATAGAGGAAATAAGATGACAAAAATCCTGTCCGAAATGAAGGCATTTTTATGAAAATCACTTTCGAAACTAACTTAACTAAGCAGACTTATTTTGTCAATCAAAATTAGACTTTATATTGAACATAAGCAATACTATTCAATTCTGATCTATTGTATACAGTTGCTTAGGAATGATTGGGGGATATAAAAACTTGAAAGTGTTAATCTGCCTTTTGAAAACGTATTCTATAGAAGTAGGGATTGTACATAGACAAGATTTCCAAGTATTTACACTCGAGAACATACTTACAGTGACTGGTTAAGGCAAAACATGGAAGTGTAATAGCTGTACAAGTCAAATACTTAATTGAACACCGTACGATATATCAAAAACAAAATAAGAAAGGTATCTATGTTGTATACGACCTGTTCCTCCACTTAAACTATGTGATGCATAAGTTTTCCTATGTGTTTATCATGTGATCGTATTTATGAAACAGTTAACTTATTTTATTCTACCCTTGCAAAGACTATATGCCAAAGGAACAATGAGTGTTTGCGTGTGTTTGGTATTGATATTGATATTCGAAAAGCTCATCTTGTCTGTGTCAAATTATCGACATATTATTATTGGATATTGGGCCATTATATTTAACTTGTATATGACTGATCGGAGGATATAAAAACCTACAAAGTGGTAGCCTTCCGTTCTGGTTTTTATTACCCACCTATTTGTTTATGAATTCTGCTTTCATAGCATAACTTTCTTATAGTTTATTTGCCAAACTGTCTTCAGTATCAACACCCTGCAATTACTTAATGAAGAAGTCCAAGCACAGCTGCAGCACGGGTTCATTTAATATTAAAGCACTCCCGGCCGCAAAGATGCTGGCGACTTTATTAAGTATTTAATTAACTGCATTTAAGACGACAAGCGAGCAAACGGTTGCAGGGTGAATTGCAATTATTTTTAATCAGTATGTTCAATTTGCAACTCGTCCCATGCTGCTTCCTTTTTTCCAGTAGTTTGCTCTACACAACAACTGAAATTATGCTTTGCATTGTGGTTTGACGCGTTTCCAATTACCAAGATTCCCACCCAGTAAATTGCCAGCATATCACGCTGGAGCAGCAGCAGTTGAAAGCATGTGCAAGTCGTGTGTGTGTGTGTGTGCACCTGCATGAAAAGCAGACTGGGAGAGTGGCAAGTGGGGGGGGGCAAGTGGAGAGCAAGCGATGCGCTCGTGTGTAAATATGCAGCTGGCATATTACTTGGGCACAATTGCCGAGTCCCTTTGTCATATTTTCGGCATGCCATCAAGTAAATTTAATGAAATTGTTGCGGCTTTCAGTTGCCAGGGCAACAGAGCAAAGTCTGCGGTTCGGATGAGTCGCCGCTCGTTGTCATCAGCATCGCTGGCATCGTCAGCGCCAGTAAAAATAGATAGAGAGAGAGAGAGAGAGAGAGAAGAGAGTCATCAGAGCGCCATCATCATCTTTGGCACTTGCTTGTTTGCTCAGGCGTTGCCCTACCCACAAACGCACTGCCTCCACCCCCAAACCCCTTCATATTCCCCTTACATCCCACAAAAGACTCAAGCCGCAAAAGTGGGTCAGTTGCACAGGCAATGCGGCATGAAATTTGAGTTGAGCTCGGCATGTTAAACAAATTTCGTGGTCAGTTGTCAGCAACAAAAAGCGAAGGAGCCAAATATTTGTTCAACCGGCTCAATACAGAAAGAGACACAGACAAAGAGAGAGAGAGAGAGATAGAGAGGGAGAGAGACCCGCAGTGCCAGGCACAGCAGCCTCATTTTCATGCTTAGCCTCAACCTCAATCTCAAGCTCGTAAACTCATCCTTATTCGCATTCTCATCCACCGAGAACTGGAACAACGTTTCCCCTTAGCCAAACTATTGTCTGCTTGATCTCATTATCAAAGCGAACTACGCAAAAATGACCACAACACAACATAGAATCGCTAACCACTGACTGCACCCTACCATGCCCTGTCCACTAACCATCTACCCCCTAACCAGTACCCCTTGAACCGTTTCGAAATTGATTTGTTCTCTCTTTCTCCCGGGTCGCAGGTTTTGTTTGAGTTGCACTTGACACATGCTGAAGCCATGCGTAAATCTTTTAAAACAACTTGAAAAGGAAACAGCACATTAATTGATTTTCCACACACTTGAATGAACATTCAAGTTCGCACAAACACACGCAACAGCTCTAGCTAGGCGCGAGTGTGGGCCGTGTGGACTTATAGATACGCTAAAATAAAGTTAGTAGTGGGAAAGCTATCTAAACTAAGGTGGGAAAATTCATTTATATTAATTTAAAAATATTTTAAAACTGTATGAAAACTTGAAGATATGTAAATTAATATCGGAAATTCTTTAACTACTATCTACAAAATACGATTTGAAATGATTTACGTTTTATTTATTATTTTCCAAAAATATTGTAAATGTATTTTTAAGACCAATTAAAACAAAGCGAAACAAGTGTAATAAAATTTTATAATATTGAAAAAGTCTCTACAATATTAAAAATACATAATAATACTTAAAACATTAAATCAATCACAGAAATTTTTAAAATTATTTTGGAAATATTTGTTCAACTACTTTTGTATAAGTAAAAAATAAACAGGTTGTTTGATGAGTTTCTCATGCATTTTCTTTGAACTTTCTGCCAAAACTATCTCTTATAAGCATCCCAACTAAAACACCTTCTTCTTCCCAACAGGGTATCTCAAAAATGAAGCTGATTTGTGGCGGTGTGTGGCATTCTCTTAAGCAGACCAAAAAGCGACAGCCACGAGAGGAGGCAGAGATGGTGGCTGGGGTAAAAAAGCACAGGGGGCCCGGACGACCACGGCCAGTGAAGCGTGGCAGGCGCGTGGCCAACTGACAATGGCAGCAACAAAAGCAAAAGGCAAAAGGCGAAAAAAAGCGATGGGAAAAAAAAGAAAAGAAAAGCGAAGGAAAAACAGAAAAAAGAAAACAACATGAAAATGCTTGCTTTGCATGCCAAGCGGCGCACTGTGCCAATTTTTCAGTTAAAAGGCCTGGAATGAGATAGACTTGGAGAGAGAGGGTGAGAAGAGGAGGAGGGGGGAGAGTGGAGAGGGGTAGAAAAAAGCAGGAAAAATTGCGCAAAAGCAATGTAATAAATGCGTCTGCTTTGTGAGCCAACTGATGAACAGCCGCAGAGCAAAACAGGCAAATGAAAACGGCGGCCGATAGAAGAAGCAGCAGCAGCAACAACGAGCAGCAGCAGCAACAACAAACGCAACTTGAACCTCAACGGAAACAGAGCCCACTTTTGCCTGTGGCCCATAAACGTGCCTGCCCCGCCTCCTTTCCCCTGCCACCTGCCGCACTTGCAACATTTTGTTTAGTCACATCAATGTATTCCGTCACGGTTAACTGCGTGTGTGTAGGTGTGTGCGTTGAGCGCACCTGAATGTCAGCGATTTTTATGTAGCGCACTTTAAGGCGCATAAAAATGGCCATTGGGTGGCTGCGCTCTTTTAGCGTTTTATGTCGCATTTGCGTACGCGCACTCGCGCCCAGCTCGTTTTATTGTAATAAATTTTAAACATTTTGCACTCATACACATTTTATGAGTCTTCAAGATGCCAGAGCAGGCAAGAGCAGGCGAGAGCAGAGCAGCAAATGCAGCTGCTAAGCTAAGCTAAGCAACGGAACTGGGGACAGAGAGAGAGAGAGGGAGATAGGGGAAAGTCAGCAGAAAGGGTAGATGGAACTGAAGATATTTTATTTGGCCATTGAGACACGGGAATGGCAAAGTGCACTGCAATTGGGATTTATGCAAATGGTGATATATATGTGTGTCTCTCTCTCTCCCTCTCTCTCACTCCCTCCCTGCCCTTGCTCCTCGCACTGCTACAAATTTTTGTGCGCTGCAAACTTTCAACATAGATTAAAAAATGTCAGTTGAATTTATGCGGAATTATGCAAGAGTAACAGCAACAAGCAACAACAACAGCAGCGCATCATCTTGCATATGCAAAGTTCGCATTACGCATACGCCGCGTATGGCGTAAAGTTGTCACTGCTGCTTTCAATGCCACACGCTAACAATGTACATCCCCCTCCCCCCCCGGTGCACCTCTTTGCTTTTATTTTGTTTTGTTTTTTTGCCGTGTTAATAATTCTCTCTGCCAAATACACATTTTATGCGGGTACAAATCGTTGCCAGCTGCGCGGTAAATCAACATGCATTTTAATAACTCGAACTGTAACTCGAGCTGAACTGCAGCAGCAGTGGCAGTGCAGTGCCAGCCATTGGCAGGCAGTGGCAACTTCTGTGGCTGCAGTAAAATCAACAAGAAAATGAAGCTTCATTATGGCAGCCAGCAAAATTGTTATGAAAATTGACTTTTTAGCCGCAAGCTAAACTAATTTTGTACGTTCTGCTTGCTGCCTTCCATTGCTGCTGCTGCTGCTGCTGTTCATAAAAGTCAATTGGCAACGGCATTGACTTTGGCTACGCTTTGGCGCCGCATTGGCTATCGATAGAGCATCGTTATCGTTATCATTTGACCGGCCATTTTGCTGCTTATCAAAGCTGATTGCAATGCCCGCCAGCCTCGACTGGTTTCAGCTTCGGTTCTGCCTTCCAACTTGGAATGGAATCTTTCTTTGCATACTTATTGCACTGCGCATTGTGAGGCTTCGTCCTTGTTGTCCTTGTGTATTGTTTTTGAGTTTTGCTGCCTGCTGGGATTCTTGCTCTGTCTTAGTCTCTCTCTCTCTCTCTCTTCCTTTCTCTCTCTCTCGCACTCTTTATGTTATTGCATATAAACTTCATAAATCTTTTGCTCGCTTAAACTTTTGCAATTGAGTTGTGGATACAAATTAACTCAACTTGCTGCTCAAAAGTTTTTGCTAAATAACAATAACAACAACAGCAACAATGTTTTGTCATACAAAGGCAACAGCTGTGGCAGCAACAATAACCTTTACTAATACTATATTCTGAAGTTTCTGAACTTCTGCTCGCAAGTCGCAAGTGGCAACACTTGAAGCTGTCTGTTAATTCGAAGGCTCGCAATTTAGTTGCAATTTTCAATTAGCCAGAGAGATACAGAAAGAGAGAGAGAGAAAGAGAGGAAGAGAGGAAGAATTAGCGAGTGTGGTGGAAAAATAGCAGTAAAACGAATCTAGCTTATATAAGTTGGTCGCTTATTAGTAGCATAACCAGTCGAAACTAAGTGTGGTCATTTTATGCTAAGCTGCTGATGCTTCTTCAAGAAGGGATCTTTAACTTTCACTTCTACTTCTAGATTAAACATAGATTATCAGTCTGTACTCTTATATTTAGATATAAGAACGAGAACGAAGGCTAGCTTCTTTTTTTCCCTTACCAAGTCTAATTATTATTTCAATAAATAAATATAAATAATTGTACAATACATTGCAATATATCATATTATTAATCTCCCCTTTAACTGCTTTCCAGTTTCCCTAAAAAATTGCTAAAAGGATTTCATCTGCAAATGAAGTTCTAAACTTAATTAAAATACTATTTACCCTGTGAACTCATCTCTTTAGCTCGACTCGAATCGACAATAAAATGCACTCAATTTAAATATAGGATCGTCATTGCCGACGGCAAACTTTTAGGCTCTCTCGATACGAAGGGAAAGGACACGCTCTGCCTGCCGGCGGGCAACCATTTCGAAATTGGCTTTCACTTGCCGCCATTTTTGCCTTTGTTTGACTTTTCATTCCTGTTTTATTTCTGAGTTTTTTTCACGTTGTCTTTGCACAAATATTTTTCATTATATTTTTAGCATTCTTTTTTATTTTATTCAACTTGCCTTTTGTGGTTGTGCAGAAAGTTGCCTTCCGGAAATGGCCAGCGTATGCTGCAGGACAGTGGAGAGAGCGAGGGAGAGAGAGAGAGGGCGATAGGGCAGCGTGGGCGTCCTATGACGAGCCGTGCGGCGAGTGACTCGATTTCCACTTGAGTAAACATTACCGTGCCGGACGCCCCATTGAAATTCAAGCGTGCAATTCATTTCCACTTAATTTTCAACGCTGCTCTCGCTTTCCCTGTGTGTGTTTTCCCCATTGCTTTTCCACTACGACGTTTCGTTTTTCTCTCACAAGTTTTGTGCACTGATTTTTGTGATTTTTTTTGTCATTTCCTTTCTGGACATTATACTGTGTTCACTTGCGGGCTGGTAGAAAGGGGTAGGACAGACTGGACAGTTGTGCTGGAAAGATGATAGATAAATTTGTCTGTAGATGAAGATACAGTGTTCTATTATTATATATATCGTACAGCACTCCAACTCGACAGTGAATGTTGAAGTATTTTTAGCGTATTTTCCCGTCGATCCCTCCCTGCTTTGGCATCTTTCACTGGCCTTATTTCTATATATTTTTTGTGCATTTCTTTCTCGTTTTTTTGTGGCAAAGTTTTGAGCGAAATGTGTCGCAAATTAGTCACAAGTGTCTCAATTTGAAATTGCGACGCGTCGCCAAGTCGATTTAAGTCAAATTTATGAAAATGATGAGGCAAAAACAAAGCTTGCTCGTTGCGGTTACCCTGGACACTCATACTCCGATTTGGGGCCGTGTAATTTGTGGCACTTTGAGTGGCTAAATTGAAAGCAATTAAGTCTGGCACGTGGCACGTGGGGGCAGTGAGGCAGTGAGGCAGTGTTGAAGTTGCGCTCAAGCGATTTGATTAGCTTGCCGCTCGTCTTATTGAAATTGATGGAGCGAGCAGAGGAGGCAGGGAATGTTTGTTAGTTTACGCAGACGGGGGGGGCGGTGGCCGGTCAAGTGTTTTCCTCATTTGCGGGCCGGCAGGCGGGAATTGCCTGCGAATATAACATTAATTTTGATTGGGCGACAGTGAAATTTATTGATTTGTATTCAACAAATTGTATCTGCAGCCGTAGCAGCTTACTCCCTCTGGCCCTACCCACTGTGCTCTCATAATTATTACAGTACATTGGCCCCTTTTAGTCTGTCACTCGTTTCGGCTTTTCAGTTCTGCCTTTAATTTGTTTTGTTTTCTTGCCTATTTAGCGTTGATTTCATTTCAGTTCAGCCCGTTCGTGTGTCTGTCAGTCTGTCCCTTTTCTGCCTAATTGTGAGGCGGCAAAAACTTAATTACATTGCGGCATTTGCCACCTCAGGTAATGAAGAGACCTGCCGCACTTTGTCACCTACAACCTCACACCTCTCTCTGTCTTCTCACTTTGTCTCTCTTTCTCCTGTCTCTGCTCGGTCCTGCCCTGGTGAGTGGGTGAGTATTTTGTTGTAAATTGATTAACTGACTGACAAAGTGAGTGCGACTGAAACTGACTCGCAGACCCCATTGGCGTTTTGCTGTTTGTTTTAATTAAATTTCTATTTTCCATTAACCATATAATTATCTCATTTCATTATGCTTCGAATGATATAACACTAATTGAATGTGTGTGTGGCAGCAGCAACAGCCACAGAAGCAGCGCTATGTAAACATTTTCCCTAAAGCTCTTCACTCTTAAATACCATTTCCGAGTCTGATGGATGCCAGAGCTGAACATGTTCAATTTATGATAAGTTTCAATGGTTGGTAGCAGAGGTACACAGACTCTTGAGAGGTTTTATTTTATTGTTATCTTGGTTTCTATGTTGATAAATATGAAGAAAATTCAAATATGCATATATACTGTAGTAAGCACTAACTTATTCCGAATACTTCAATTATGTAGACTAAATTTGGAATCAAAGGCTTTAATTTTAGCTCAACTTCCATAACTTTTGACTCAGTAAAAAAATCATAGAATTTCTACACAAAGTGTGGAAGCTAAAGGATTTAAATACTTTTTCTAACCCATTTATGGGTTAATACAAAATTATTCTTATCATGGACAATTACTGGTAAACGTTGTGGTGGCGTTTGGCTCTTTTTTAAGACATTTTATACTAAACAGGAAAAGATAAAACACATTGCTTATTATTTTTTAAAGCAAGAGGTTTGAAGGTCCCTTAATATATTAAATATATTAATATATTAATATTGCATAAATCCAGACAACTTTAGTGAAGAAATCGCCTACAAAAGTGTCACTGATTTAATTTTGAGGAAATTGTTGGCTTATAACAACCTTAGCCCGTCAAACCCTAACCTATCCGTGTGCCCTCTTCGACTTTATTGTTAATCGAGCAGTTGCAACTTCAAACACGAAACGTAAACTGAGCTGCGAATAAAAGTGTGGGCAAACTTCAATATCACTTGAGTTAACTGTTTACAAACTGCCAGACAATGTCGTTTGGCATTAAGAGCGTCTGGCTTATGCTCCAAAGCATATTTGTTGTTGCCACAACTGTGCCACAACATTGCAAGGGGACAAGGAGAAGCAAGGAAAGAGGGGGAGTGTGCCAGGTTGACCTGTGTTAAAGTTAGTTTATTACTTAATTTTTACTAGCTGCCAATTTCAGGCGACAATTTGTGCTTCAACAGGGCGCAAAACTCGGACGCCAATGAACTCCGGAACTCCGTTTCCGATCTGCGCTCCGGCTGCGGTTTCAACTTCGACTAGGAGGAGGAGGAGGAAAAGGCAGAGCAGAAGAAGTCTCTGTGGCAGCGTCTGCGGATCATCCTACTTATGCGGGCTGCGTGTGTGTGTGTGTGTGGACTGCACTTGTTACGCACCCGCAGCGGGCAGTGAGTACATTTACGGGTTACATTATAGCCAAACGTTGCCCTAATCCTGGCACAACCCCCCTGCGCTCCACTCCCCTCCTCCTGTTCTGCTGCTCCCCCGCATGTATTGTCCAGCTTTTATGGCACGTTGTAAACACTGCGCATAAACTTTGCACTAAAGTGTTGTCGTATAAATTGTATTATGGCAGCTCCCAGGCCGGCCATTTTATGTGCGACAGAGACAAAGACAGAGAGAGAGAGACGAAATGAGTGTGGGATTGTGTGAAAAGTAACAAACAGCAGCAGCAGACAAAGCGGACAAAAACGCAAACGCAAAAGTAAAAGTACAAGTTGTGTTTTACTTTTTGCCAAGTTGCTTTCGGCCAAGATATTTATCATTTTGGTTAGCGTTGCTTTTAATTACAATTGTTGCGGCAAGCTTCACGTTTTTTTCCCCTACTTTGCTCGTTGTCTCGTTTGTTGGCTCGCTTGGCCCTTAAACAAAGTCCAGCAGACGAGCGGCAGCAGAGGCAGCTTGATGTCCTGTTGATCCGTGTGCCTGGCCTGGTCGTAAATTGCATTTTCACGCCCTACTGCAACGCAGACGAAAACGAAAACGCACGCATCGCATGGCATCGCATTCAACATTCAGAGTCTCTGGCAAACGGTTCGTCAACATCATCATCAGCAGCAGCAGTAGCAGCAGCAGCAACAGCATCTTCATTATCATTGCCATCATCATCATGATGATGAGCTTTATCATTGGCACTGACTGGTCCCTTTTTTTTGTGGGTTCCCTTTCATGGCGGAAACTTTTGGAGTCTGCCTCTCTTTCTCTCTCTCTCTCTGCCTCTGTCTCTGTCTGCTGGGCAGTGAATTGCCCTGATTCGTTTTCATTTCATGACCATTATTTCGACTATACCATGCAGCCACACACAGAGGATACGCGGAACCCGGAGAATTCGAAGCATGCACAGACGCTGCTGTTGCTAAACTCATTTGCATGATTTTCGGCTGCATATCCTTCTCTCTCTCACTCACTCTCTCTGTCTCTCCTCTTCTCACTTTGCAGTTTCATTAGACAAGCCTGGGAAAAAAAAACAAACAGCCGATGAGTTTTGCCAGGCCAAGTTCGTTTATTGGTTAAGCCTTTGTGATTTATCGCGTAGTTGAATACGGAAAATGGAGCAAGGAAAATTTGTGTGGAAAGTTAGGTTAAATTTTGAGTAAGCTCTGCATGGATAAAGTATTCTATTAAACTGAAAAGGTAATTATATTTAATTCAATTAATTTCTTTTTCTTTCTTTTCTCACAGTCAAAATTCTACTTTTAATTTAAAATTATTAATTATAACTATTAATTGTTTTTTTTTATACTTTTAAACAGTCGACTGACCTTAGTCCGACTATAAACTAATTAAATAAATAAAAATCAATATATGAGTGCATAGATTATTTACTTTGTCTCTTTGATCTACCTTCTCCATTGCTTTGCCATTTTCCATTTTTTCCTACACTTATTTTCAATAATTTAATTGACCGGATTGCGCGCGGCTCTTGTGCGACTTTCTATTGCGACTTCCGCTGGCCTCGGGACCATAAATCATAGTTAACTTTGCCATTCTTCCCTCTATGTCTGTGTGTGTGCTTGTGCGTGTGTTTTCCTTTTTTGAGCCCACGGCTGCTGTCGCTTGGCTGTCAGTTTTGAAGGCCAACACGCGCGTATCGACCACAATGTTGGCCACAGCGTCGAACTCCCACACGGCCACAGAGGCAGGAAGCAGCAGCAGCAAAGCATGCAGTGGCGGCGGGGAGGAAGGGAGGTAATGCTCCTGTAGATAGGGCATTTATATTGCAGCGATGACTACAAATTGGTCGCATTTCCTTTGCGAGAGACCTCGAACTGAAGTTGCCCAGCCTGACGCTGAGAATGACTCAGCCGCGGGCTGCCATAATTTTTCCCTAGAAATAAAAATTTCGTTGCACTTTTTGTGCTCTCTCACTTTACTTTCTGCCTTTTTTTTTGTCTGTGTTTTGTCTTCATTCGTTGCAATTTGAGTTTTAGTTTTTGTGTTTGCTGCATTTGACATTTCGTGACTTTTGCTGGCGAGCGCGCGCGTAATTTATGTGAGTTTTGCTTACTTCAGTTCTGCGAGAGTACACCGCGCAAAAAGAGGAGGCAACTTTAACAACGAGTGACGCTGAAAAAACAACAACAACAACAGGCCACACAGACTGACTGACAATAACAACAACAAATGGTCGCAACTTGCCGCATAAGTAAGTTAGTTGCCGTCGCAGTTGGCCCACATAAGTGGGTAAGTACTCGTAAGTAAGTAAGTAGTTTGTTCGGATCCGGTTGCTTTGTGCGACTATTCCGCCAGCTGTCTATCTCTGTCTCTCGTCTCTCTCTCAATCTCCTTCTCTCTCGTTTTGTTTATTCGTTTTGTCTGTTTGTTGTCAACTTTGTTCTGTGTGTGTGTCCTCAGACAAGTTTCTTGTTATTCATATTCATTAGCGCTCCATTGTGTGTGCCCTGAAACTGCAGTAGGACCTCAGATTATGCCTACAATTAAGGGCAGCAAAAAAAACCTTGCATGTGTCTCTAGTTTCAGAAACTATGTTGATAAACTAGACATGAAAGTTGACAATTAAAACGACTTAAGAGAAGAGGAGGTACTGAAAGTGTGGTAAGGTTCTTCATCTCAGCTTCCTTTGGTATAGTTTTCTTTAAGTTGTAACTTAGAAAATATTATTCCACTTAAATAGAAAGCATATAATTTAGGTATACCTATAGAAAGGTTTGCCATATCAAATAATTTCCACTCTGTTTCCAAATTCAACAAAATATTCAAATGCATCGCAGCAATCTCTGACATTTCCATCAATCCAAACTCAACGGAGCTCGCAGCTCTCTAGAAATCTTCATTCTTACAATCCAACACCTTCTAACAACATCTAAATTTCATTTGTTCTCTCAAGTTGTGTTGGGTTTACGGTAAATATAAATTCTGTAAACATTTCAAAAAAAAATAAATTCAAATTGTGAAAAAGAATTTTATTTCATTGGTCAAAATTTAATTGCAAATAATTTTTTTTTTTTTTTTTTTTTTTTTTTTTTTTTTTTTTTTTTTTTTTTTTTTTTTTTTTTTTTTTTTTTTTTTTTTCTTTAGCATTTCTAAAGGAACAATCATGTGCTGTGGTGGTGGTTGCTGTGGTGGTGGTTGCTGTGGCGGTGGCTGCTTTGGACCTAACGTCTGTGGACCCTGCTACGCTACGGGACCATGCTTCGGCTGTTGCGGTTGCTCCTGTTGCGGACCCTGTGGAGGTTGCTGTGCTAGTTGTGGGCCTTCCTGCTAACCCTCAATCCTGATATGTTCCTAAGGAGATAGTCGTGAACCCTTGAGAGTACAAAACACAATGTCTATTTCGATTTGTAACACACCAAATCGAAACAATTCCGTTAAAATTTATATGTAAGAACGAACACTAGTGGCGACTTCATTGTGAACTTGTGAAGAATGGTGATGGGGTTGTATTAAATTATATTCAAATTTTGCCCTCAATTCTATAGTTTTAATCATAATTGTGTGTAGCTTTTTTCATGCGTCACTTTCTTAGTGGTGGCTTCTAACTCGATTGCAGCTGGTCTGTCATCGATTGGCGGAACTTGTATGGATGAAGTATTGTTAAATTTTATTATCTTATTCCTTCAGCTTCTTATTGTTTGGCTTCGTAATTCCAGATAACTGGAACGATAAACTCTTCCAAGAGTCACATGCATAGTTCGTCTACTTTGTTTTGTTTTTGATTCAGCCACGCACAGTGGCAAACAACAGCGATAAAGCCGAAATCCTCAACTCTGGCTTTAAGTCGTATGTGCATCAGGCTGTCATGAAGGGATAACAGTGGCCCGGCCACAAAGCGCGAGTGCTGCCAACTCTATTTAACTGTTTGCCAAGCTGTCAAGCGCTAGCTAACTGCCACATACCCTTACACACACACACGCATAAGAACTCCCACACACACACACTGGCAATTTCGGGACATGTGCGGGATATACTCGTAGTCCTTGTGATATTTCGGTCTGTTTGGGTTGTTCGGGTTGCTGTTCCTCGTCCCGGTCTCGGTCCCGGTCCCGCGGTCCCGGCAGTACAGTGAAAAAGCCAAAAAGGAAACGCGCTACATTTGCGCTCAACTTGTTTGCCTTTTGCTGGGCTGTGCTGGGCTGGTGAGCTTCAACGTTTAACGCTTCGATTGCATTCGCCGAGCCAAAGCCGAGGCGAGTGGCATTGCAACGCGTCGCGTGGCACCTGAGAGCAAGTGAGCTCAGCTTGCCCACACACACACACACACACACACGTCCATACAGTGGCAGACACTGCTGTGGAAATGCACAACCACACAGTGACTTATATCTACACACACACACACGCTCACACACACTGTGGCACTCACACATTTTAATCTAGCTGCAGAAAAATGTATTCCAACACCCACAGCATCAAGTATACGCGCTGTGGTACCGAAATTAAATTTTAAATATTTATAAAGCTGGGGCCAATAAAAGGAATTTGCAATTGGCCTGATTGGCTTTTAATCGCAGCAGACAGTTTTTTAATAAATATGCATCACGCTGCCAACGAGCTGCCGACCAGACTTAACAGCACAGAGAGAGAAGCAGGCAGAGCAGAAAGAGAGAGAGAGAGGGAGAGAGGGAGAGGTGTATGGCAGCCCGTTTTGATTGCAATGAAATTGCAACTGGCAACTGGCAGCTGGTAAACTGGACACGCCTTCTTAAAGCCTGCACAGCTAATATCAATAACATGCAACGGAAAGGAAGGTGGGGGAGCGAGGCAGGAGGTGCAAGTGGAAGGAGCTACTGCGCTGCATCTTACGGATACAGATACGGCTACTTGCAACGGATGCTGCATTGTGTTGCGTAAAAATTGCGGAAAAGCCAAAATCAAGTGAAATTTATGATTGCCATAAAATTGCGTGGATATGTGGCAAGTGCGCCCCGCAACGGAAGTTGCCACAAGCAGAGAGAGAGAGAGAGAGACAAAGAGTGCGAGAGGAGAAGAGCTGCTTGAGTGCTGTTACTTATGCGCATAGAACGCAGCACGTTGCAGCAGCAGCAGCAATGTTGCAGCACACATGAAATGCAATCGGGCAACTGCAATTTCGTAAATCGAACAAAACTGTTAGCCGGCAGCAGCAGTAGCAGCGGCAGCAGCGGCAGCGGCAGCATTGGCGGCCTTTCGGCCTGCTGCATAAAGCAAGCAATCAAAGTTGTCCGACTGACAGTGCGTGCGGCAGCGATCTGTTTAGGCAGCAACGACATCATCATCATCATCATCATCATCAGTATCTTGTTGCTTGTCGCATTGCCTCAGTTGATAAGCAGATAAGGAGAGTATGAGAGAGAGAGAGAGAGAGAGAGCTTGGTAATATGCATGCCTGAGCACCGGTTCTGGCCTTTTTCCGTGCCACTCGACTGCAGCTTGACTTGGCTTGTTTATTTGCTGGCAAAATTGTGAAATAATGTGCTGCAATCAATTCGCAATACATGCAAGTTGCTTCCTTCCATCTCCCTCTCTCTCTCTTCTTGTGCAGCGCAAAAATATGTGCACTCAAGTGTTTTGAAGCGGCAGCTGCCACGCAGCAGCAACAGCAACAACAAACACACACTACGCAACTCCAACATGTCGTGATGAATATGTTTACATCAATAACAAAAACTCGGGTCAATAATGAAGCCTTGCTGAGGCAACTTTGCAGCCAGTGTTTGGCCACGCCCCCGCCTTGCACCGTGCACCGTGCAACAGCTGCCGATGATGAACACGTCAAAATGAGTTTACTTTGTGGCTTGATAGCTGCGATTGCTGCCATCGACTTGCTGCTGCTGCTGTTGCAGCGGCATGCCAGATATTAAGTGCTTGACATACTCACACACACACACACACACATATACATGCAGTCAGTACTTGCTGCACTGACACACGACAACAAGGATTAGTTGCCGACTGAGAGTGCTCGCAATGGAAAAGAGATGCCAATAAGAGCTCTTCTGTGGCATGCAACTTGTGTGTGCTACAAATCTGATTTGGGTTTGCTTTTTCGATCTACTACAGAGGCAGCCTTCTCTCTCTCTCGCTCTATCATTGCATTGTGTAATTGTTTTCTGTAATTATGAGAGCTGCATTAAATTTTAATTGACAATCACTTTCTACTTAATTGAAAGCTTCAAGTGTGATTAAATCATTATTTTCTTATTTAATATGCAACAAAGGTACATTTTTTATTTAATAGACAGATTTCTAATGCATTTAATTCTTTTAATCTACTTTAGTATATACGATTGTAAAAAGAAGTAAACCCAGGAGGAATTGAAGGTAGCGGCATGCCGAATGGGGGTGTGCCTAGAACTCATCTACAGGAGTCGGCAAAGAAATAGTAACTACATATATTAATTGTCAAATTTCGTACATGCATATTGACATTTCGTTGACATTTATTCCACAGATAACTTTATCATCTTCGGTTAACAAAGTAACCTTTGCCTTAATAGTTATTTTAATCTTAGTAGCACCATCCGTATGGTCTGCAGCTATGACTTGAGAATAATCAGTTAAGTCAAGAACAACACAACAGCAAAGTGCTTTCAAAATTTTGTCTCACAGAAAATTTAAATAAATTATTTAAATAACAAATAAAAAATTTACATATAAATATTTATTGTATTTATATAGTGCAAAGAAAGGAAAATGGATGCTACGGTCAAGGGGATATTGAAGGGGTCCACTGGCAGCACTGGGGTGCGAACCAGTATACAACGGAACAGCTTGCAGAGAGCCAAGTTCGATGAGCTAAACGTGCTGGCCACATTCCATCCGGCAGACAAGGATTACGGTCACCAAATCATCGATGAGCCAAAGACACCGTTTGTCTTCGAAGATAAGATTATAACACATGATATCGATCCGGAAGCATTAATGGAGAAATTGCGTCTGGCCGCACAGTCTGAAACGCCGGCATTCGGTATGGAAGACGATTCCGATGACTCGTCCGATGATGAGGATTATCCGGAGTCCATTGATGAGAAGGTGCATCGTATTGATTTCGAACGTCGTCGCAAATTGCACTACAAAGAGTTCATGTCGGTGCCCCTGGCCAGGCGTCTAATTGCCGAAGAGTTTGGCGACAAAAGCTCTGAGCAGAGCGTAAGCTTAGAGTCAACCAATAGTTGCGTTCCCGAAACATGTCCCTCTGCACAAATGAGTGAATTTTCTGAAGCAGAATCGGTTCAAAATACTGCAATTACGATCAGTCAGGATCATCTAGACTACACACCGCCGCACGTGGACGTGGAGCCCGGCTTTGAGCCTGGACATCATTGCTATCAAAAGCTAATGGCGGATCTATATGGACCAGACTATAAGCCACTATCCGAATTGAAACAGTCGGTTGATGCAACTATTCAGCCGACTCCGCCCCTGAGGTCGTCAATTGTACGCAACTCGGGGATCGTCGAGTGCGCAGAGCCCAAACCAGCACCGACAGAATTAAAGAAACCATCCATTAACCCTTTAAGAACAGATTGTAAGAATTGACAAAATTGATACAAATATTTTGCACAGTTAAATTTAAACTTTCTTCACAGGAACATGGACTGGACCGGAACGGTTGAAGACTCTGGCTTGGGTATCCATTTGCATTCTGCATCCTGTCTGCATATTCAATTACAACAACCACACTCTGCCTCGTCCTGGCCAAATTCAAATCATTTGCATTACTTGTACCAACTTAACTGTCGTTTTGTCGCTTAACTTTATTTAATAACTAATTTCGACAGTTTGTTTTGTGCATTGCATCGTAATTGAAAACTTAACCAAAAACTTCCTTGTGCAAAATAAATTAATTTTGATTTATTGAATGTGGTCGACCTTTTCTCTCTCTCTTTCCCCTCTCCTTTCCCCGTCTCTCTTTATATATTTCCAACAAATGATGCCATTTAAATACAATTTTCCAAATGGCAATCTACTCGTAGCATTTAGCATAATTGCGCACAATGTTTAATTTAGCAATAAAATAGAGGCTGGTTAAATTATTAGCTCAGGGTAAAAGGTTAAAGGTTAAATGAGAGATAAGGCAACACTTGCAGGTGTCGTCTGCATTAATTGGCGTAATTATAAAGTGTTATACGCTTGAAGAAAGCTTAAAGATGAAAATTGTACTTAAAGTGAGCAAACAAACAATACGTTGGCATCCCTTTGCATCCTCTCCACTCATTGAGGCACGTGGCACGTAGCCTTTTGCCACATGTGTTAAATGACATTAAAGCTGGCCCAATTTATGGCCTGGCCCGGAGCCAAAGCCGCCACAGACATTGCATGGAGCCAACTTAAACAGATCCTTGTGCCAAGTCCTGCTCCAGTTGCATCTTCGGGCTGGACAATTGCCGTGTACATTTCATTAAGTGCATAAGCCGTCGCCTGTCAACGCGCCGGCTGCGTGTGCCGCCTTTTAAGCTGGAAAATTATTTTTAACGCTATTTACAGGCGCAAATGAAAATGCGCCAACGTAAATAAAGCAATACAGCAAAGCAGGGCGAGGACAATAACAACGTTCGTCACGAATTGGCTCGGCTAACAAACTTAACTGTCCGCAATAAACGGAAAACAAAAGCAACAGCTACTTTAGCAGGGAAATGTTAAGAAGCCAAAGGGATGCGGAGTGGGAGGGAGGAGCAACGAGCACAAGTGCAGCCAAATATTTGCCAAAGCATTTTTGCTATTTACGACGGCATCTCGTGCGGCATGTGGCAAACGCGGCCCCGGCTTGCGGGCAAGGATGCGCGCCAAGGGATGCACGCCAAGCTGCAAAGGTGCAGCTCGTTTTGGTCGCTTCCCTTCTTGTCTTCCTCCTCGCATCGAACTTCATGGCTTGGCGCGTGTGGAGCCAGCGACAAATACTGCTTGAATGCTGCATCAATTTTCATTTTGATAAATTATAAAATGGCCAACGTGGCCAAGCTGCACGTTAATGGATTGCCTCGTTGCAGCTTAACCCAAGGAGGCCTGCATGGATATGGATGTGGAACTTTATAGTTGAATATCATTTAACTCAATGACAGTTGAGTGCGAGAGCATTGAAAAGGGAGAGGGAGGTAGATAAAAATAAAGACAGGGAGGAAAAGAGAGAAGCAGGTCAAGACTTGTGTCTGCTTATCCCCAGTTGGTTGATGATTTTATATTGTTAGAACATTTTTAACTATATTTCCTGAGTTTTAAAATTAAACTGACACAACAAACATTTACAAATTAGAAAACTTACTTATATTGAATTATAATTTATTTACTGGTATATTTGCCTAATGATACTCTTTATTCATCGTCAACTTGAAGTTTCCCTTCATCATCTACAGGCTACACTTGCCTGCTCAAATTTAACACTTAAACTGAGAGAGAGTTCTGAAAAGATAGAAGCAGATAGAGTAAGGGAGAAATAGAGTGGCAGAAAGAGAGAGGGAAAGAGAGGAATACTTAAGTTAGCTAATAGGCAGTTGATATGCAAGTTTTATTGATCATTTTGAACTATTACCAAATTTTTAAAAATGTTTTGAGTTTCAAAATTTAATAATAAATAATATAAATAATTTAAAATGTATAAACATATTTAAAATGCAGTACAGTTCCTGAAAAACTAATAATCATATATTATTTACGAGCACATTGCCAAGGAATATATTTCTACTATATAACTTATTCACAGCTCAACTTGAAGTTGCACATAGATCATCTTCAGGCAACACTTGCTTGTTCAAATTTTCCACTCGAACTGCCTTAACTACAATATTATACAGAGCAGCCGACATATTGCTTTGAGCGTTATATTCAATGGGTTAATTTGAATGCATCAATGAGGCGAATAGTTTAACTGAAGTTAGCAAGCCAAAGGGAGATGGCAAATGTGTGTGTGTCTGTGTGCCAGAGGGAGAGCTCTGTAGCTTGAGCTGGCTTGCTCAGTTGACTGTAGCTTAAGCCTTATTACAAGCTGCAGACTCAACGCTGGTCATTCAACCTCACACTCTGCCCCTCCTCCCTTTCGCTGACACTTGCAGCGCATTCACTTGCTCCGAGTGCTTTGCCGCAGCGCATTGGGGAGCAGCTTAGTGGAAGCTGAGCATCATGTAAATTGCAGGACAAATGACATTGTCTAATTGATTGCCGTTACGCTCAGTGCACCCTACTTAGTACTCGCTACCTGCTACTAACTGACTCACTACGCAGCACTCACTACTCACTATTCACTGCTCACTACTCACTTCTCTGTGCCGTGCACAAATGAAGCTAATAAAGATTTATGTAGCTCGTGACTTTGTTGATTTTTTGAAGTGCGGCAACTAATGCACCTGGTCAAACAAACCAAGTCGCGTCTTAGGGTTGGTCAGGCACTGTCGGGGGTGTGACGCAGGGTTATGAGCGTGCACAGAGGTCAGGGTCACGCGGGTCACCCCTTTGTGCTTAGTTTTTTCACTCGACTATCGCCTAAGTAAATATGCCCAGTTGGTATAGTTATCCTGCGTGTCTCTCAGTACATGAGCGTGTGTGTGTCTACATTAATGTCTGTGTGTACATGACTGTGTGTGTGTGTTTATTTGTAATCAATTATCGGATAACGCAATCTATTCGAAGGACAGCTGCCAACGTTTCTGTTGTGACAAGTTCGCTGTGTGCCTGTCGCAGCTGCCTATGGAGTGCATAAATTTAGAGTTATTCATGAAAAAAGCAATTATTAGAAAAAAAACTAAAAATAATTATGACATAACACGCAAAAAAGCTGCATAAATTATGCGAAAATCGTGCGCAATTTTTTTTGTTTCGCCTACCAACTCAATAAACAACTGGAATAAATAGTCTAATCATGGAAATGTTGCTGGAAATGCAAATAATATTTTTTACTTAGCTGCTGCGCTCGTGTTTCATTAGCTAGAAATGAGAAATTTATGAACCTAAACTAGCTATAATTTCCATAACTATTAATCGATTTTACCTATGTGCAAAACTGTGAGAATATTATGAAGTTCGATAAGGATAATAAACAAAGCGTTAATCGTTTAATCTGCATTGTGCTAGTTTCAAGTCTCTTTCCTAGAATGGTTTATTATTATTAAGCTGACAATTTATTAAACAAAATTCGGAAAATAAACACTTAAAAGAAATTAAATTTAAAAATATGCAAATTACATTTTGTAAATCTTTATACTCATTTTTATTATAGAAATATTACTTATGACAGCAATTCTAGAGTCACAAGCCCCTCGCTAAGTAGTTGGATTATCGCCAGACGAAATCCTTCTAATGCACAAAACTTTCAGCAAGGATTAAGGAAACTAAGCAAGAGATTCACTGGGTGTGTCTCAGTTTCGTTTCGATGGCTTGGAAATCTGCAGAGATCCCACCAGAGTTCTTATGTATGCTTATAAGGCCAACGAGAAGGCTGAGCGTAAATTATTTCCGCAGAATGCAGTCACGAATTATAACAAATAAAAAGAAAGTTTACTCTAACTAAAGTTAGTTGAGGCAGTCGGGGCTCAGAAAAACTGCGGCTGGCTGCATCTTTATGCGCATATGTAAACACTTCCTGCCAACACAGTTGGACCCATCCAAGGACGACAGGCAGGCAAATGCGCTCCGGCTAAGAAGTGTGAAAAAATCCATGGCTAAACTTGCCACTGTTTTCTCTCTCCGTCTCTCACACACATGGCAAAGTTTTCGCCACAAACTTGGATGGCAAAAGTAACTGCATTCGTAGACCACAAAAGCGTAGATAATTCTACAAACTAAGGGCGGCAACTTTCACTTGGGGATGGACTGAAAATTAAATAACAAAAGCGCAGTAAACAACGCTGAATATTTGAGATTTCATTTTTGGTGCTAACTTTTTCCCAAAGTCCTTTTGACATTGAGAACGAACCAGCTAACATAGTGTGTGTGTGTGTACATCTGTGTGTGCCTGCATGTGTTCTTTCTGGCTTACTATGTTTTTTGGCTCGACATCGAAGCTGCAAAGCCAAACAGAGCTTTGTATTGGCAGTTGATTTTCTGTTGGTTTTGTTTTGATTATGTGAATATTTCATAAAATAATAAAAGCCCCTAAAAAAGATCATCGATAGCCCATGAATATGCTGAAAATGCTACAAGGCAAAAATGTATTTCCCAGACAAATATTTTTATTTTAAACAATTCGCACGTTATTCTCTGCCGAATTTTATTTTACAACGTTATACACTTTGCAAATGGGGTTAATTAAATACGATATATCAAAATCAAACTGATAAACATTTCTAATAATTTTAAGCATCTGCAGATAAGAGAACTGTGCATTTGAGCATGCAATTTATTGTCAGGCCTCTATTTGGCGTGCAATATGAATTATAAATAAGCAACTATTTGCGCGAACCATAAATATTTTCATTGGTTGTATGGCAAACAAATTTTAATTTTCACCTGACTATGATTTCATCATAAATCAGTTGGTGTTTGGAAATTAATGTATAACACAAATATTTTCAACATTTTTTGCTGCTCTGCAAACAGTTTCATATACCCTACGACTATTGAATTGTTAAAGGAGGGTATACTATAGTTTTGCAAATGTATGAAAAACTTAGAAGGAGGCATGGCAAATACTACAAAGCATATTTATTCTTGGTCAAGATCACTAGTCGAGTCGATTGGGTTATGTCGTCGGTCCGTCCGTCTTTCTGTCTGTATGTCCATTTGTCTGTCTGTCGTTTGTCTTTCGTTTGTCTGTTTATCTGTCTAGCTATCTGTCTATCTGTCTGTCTATCTGCCTGTGTTCTTTCTGTCTGTCTGTCTGTCTGTCTGTCATCGTCTGACTGTCTGTTTGCCAGTCTGACTGTCTGTCTGCTTGTTCGTCCGTCGGTCGGTTCATCTTTTTGTACAAACGTCGAGATAAAAAGATAGACACCACATTGCCTGGAAGGAATTAGTTGAAGGGTATCCCACAGTCGAACATGCCCGAGTGTAGCGTTCGTCTGGTTTGAAATGCAAATTGTTATACAAATATGCGAGGCAACTAAACTGTGTATTAATGAAATATTAAAATATTCTCAACTGTTTACATACCATACAATTGAAAGGTCTAACCTATATAAATATATTTGAATGCATTTTCAATCGATTATATTGTGCATAAGTCCCCCCCAATCATCTCAAAGTGGGCACTTTCTCTTTTAACTGTCACTGGAATGGATCAGAATATGCAGAATTTTATTGTCAGAGGGAAGGGAAGAACCGAAAATATCTAAAGCTTTAGCTGAGGCGGCCACAAAATGGCCGCCTGGCCACACACGCATCAGCCTGCGAATGTGACTGCGCTGTCCGACGGCGACTTAACAGCACTCTGCAGTTTGCCGTGTGAGATATGTAGAGGAAGAAGGGAGGAGAGAAGGATAGAGAGTGTATGTGGCAGAGTTTGTGTGTGTGTGTCGTTTAGATTTAGTGCCGCTTGTTACGTTTTGATGCCACGCCATTTATAAGCGACGAACAGTGGCCGCTACTGCCCGCAGGCGTGGCGTAGGGTGGGGGAAACTGCAATTGCACCCCTCGCTGGACACTGTCCATAACGCGACAACAAATGCAAACTGACATTTTTGCATGGCGCAACTTTGAACCTTAACATGACAGACCGCAGCAGCAACAGCGACAGAGGCGGCAGCAGCAGCGCGTTTCGTGTGGACCACCATGAATAATGTGCAACTTTAAGTGTTGCCACTTAAAGCAGCGTTGTGTGCGCATTGCGCATACGTCACGTATGTCGCTGACTACGAATCGCAATTGGAAGGAAGACTGAGACACACACACACACACACTGGCACACATACTGGCACACATACTGGCACACATACTGGCACACAAATTGCCATACCAGTCAAGTAATTTACGCACAATAATGCGCTTCGTTGAACTCGGCCAGGGCAGATGATTGATGTATGGACGTGTTAATTAGGTCTACTCTCTCTCTGACAAAAGAAACTAACAGAGCCAAAGTCGAAAAGTGGCAAGCGGGGCAGGCAAAAAAAAAAGAATGAAAGAAAAGAAAAAACAACAACGAAAATATACCAATAAAAATGCAAGAAAAAAAGTCGAAACGAATTGATTGATTTCTCACAAGCCACAAGCACATTAATCAGCAATGCGCTTGTTTGATTGCCGCTTCAACTTGCCAGCCAGTCGGCAAAATTAGGCAAAAGTAGACACACACACACACACACACATATATACACACCAACACACACGCATGAAGTGTGTGAGAAAGTTTGGCAGGCTTTGATTACCGCTAACTGTCAAGTGTGACCAGTTGTTGGACATGCACTTTTGCATAGGCCGACAAATTCAATTTATTTCAAGTTTGACTGCTACAAAAAAAATACTGTCGAAAAAATACTGCAAGTACTGTTCACTAAATCAAAAACAGATTTTGGCAACAAATTCGTTATGCACGTGACATGTCCAAAAAGCAGGCAACACACAGCCAGTGCTGTACTCTATTTTGTGTGTGTGTGTGTACATGGACACCTAAAAGAAATTTGAATAAGTGAATTTAAAAAGCGCTGGCGGCAGGCGGGCAACGACAGCAACAACAACAACAACAGCAGCAACAACAACATAATCAACGGGAAAAAAAGGCAGAAGATGAGAAGAGCCAACGAAAATAGCAGCTCATGCTAAAGCCAAGGACACTTTCCATGAAATGCAATTTCGCACTTGTAAACTTTTATGGCTGCATGTGCTAGCCAGTGTTGCGCAGTTTGGCCGTTTTCAAGCTGGTAATTAAGAGAAGGAGGAGAGAGAATGCCAGAAAAATGACTGCGAAGAATGTTTTTCATCCATTTTCAGATGTACGCATTGAAATATACTATGAATAAACTCAATAAGATGAGTTGGTATTTTTTAAATACTGCACAATATACTACATTTAACAAGGGATAGTTGCACATCCTAATTGGAAATTTTTAAAGTAACCTTTAGGTATTATTTAAAAAAAACTAACTGATTTATTTGATTGGTATTTTTTAAATACTGCACTATATACTAAATTAAAAGAGGCGCAATTGTGAAATTCATTTGTAGTTTTCTAATTTTTGATAAAGGTATTTAAAAAAAATATACCAAATTTATTAGTTTGGTATTTCTTTTCAATACTGAAAATTATATCAAACATAACCTAACAAAATTATGCATCTCCTTCTACTTAACAACACCATTTGCATGCTGTGTTGCATATTTCTACAGTTTGTTTTGGTATTTTAGAAATACTTAATACAACATAAAGAGTTGTAAACCTTACTGCGTTTCGCAAAACTAACTTTGTTAGTATTGTATAAGCTTTAAAGCTCTTCAATACATGTTTAATACTACTAAACTACTAAACTTGGCCGCACTAGTTCGGCAACTCTCTTCATTTTACAACACTGATTGTGATAGTGTTGCGGACAAATGCAACTACCCTAGCCTGGCTGGAGAGTGGTAATGGCAGGAAAGAGGGATAGGGGAAGGGGAGAGGCTAGGCAGCTACAATATGCGCACAGTTGGGTGGGCAGCGGTCTCCACAGAACTTTGCTTTGCTTCACTGCACACACAGCAAATACTTGTACATAGTACACAGTGCAGTGTACACACTGAGTACGGTACTTTATGCCTGCGTGTGTTGGTGCTTTGGTGTGCGTGTGTGTGTGTGTGTGGGCAGCACTTACCACTTACCCCGCCTAGCCCGAATTTTGATCAGCAACATGCAAATCTGCTCGGCGTTTGACTGTTGATGGCACATTTGCTACAGCTGCTTGCCAATTTTCCTGGCCCCCCCATTTTCATTTTTTTTTCTTCGCTTTTTATATGTATATTTCCACTGTTCATGTGTGCGTGTGTGTGGGTGTGTCTGTGTGCGTGTGTAACTTGTTTATTTGCATGTCGTTTGCTTTCATTTGCTTGGCTAGGCTCGAAAAGGCAGTCGGCAAGATGAGTATGAGGCGCAGGCGGAGGCTTCTTTTATTTGCACACTTTGGCTAATAGATTTTTTGGTTTGCACTTTGCGGTTGCACACGGCGTATGCTTAATATTTGAGCAGACCGCCTCGCAAATTATGTTTTATATGTTTTTCTTCAGGCTTTACTTTTGGTTCTCCTTTTTTTCCAGCCTTTGCTTTGCTCTCCGCCTCATTTGCCTTGCATTGGCGCTGTTCTGCTCGGCGACTTAATTGAAAATTCAATTAGACCTGTGCAAATATTTTGGGCCAAAAGGAGCAGCGCACAAATTGAGTTACAGCTGTTAATCTAAATAAAAATTGCAGCCCCAAACAGCAGCACCAGCAGCAGTTGTTGTTGTTGCTGTTGTTGTTGTTGTTGGCAATGTTGCAGGGTTGCCTGGCACAGCCTCGGCCTCAGCCTCTGCTGGTGTTGCATTTTAATTACAACTTAAATATCTCAGTGCGGTCGGCAGTAGCAAATTACAACTTCAGTGAACCGCAAAATGAAAGTTGTTTATTTTAGTTTTTCGCTGGAATTTTTTTCCCACTCTGGCCCAGCTCTGCCATGGCCTCAGTGTGTCGGTCTGGGGCTGCTTTCGCAAACTAAATCAATTTTGATGAAGCCCCCAAGTTAATTGCATGCAGGCCCCCACCCCGTACTTGGAGTTTTCCCTAGCTTTGCCCAGTTTATTAAATAATATTCCACTTTCATTGACCCTCAACATTCTCGCCAGACATTGTTACGATGCAGCCACGCCCCCGCCCCTCACTTTATGCTTCCCTTTTTAGGTTTCGCTTTTGTTCCGCAGTTGCTGCTGTTGCTGTTGCACGTGACTTGATTGTCAGTTGCAATTTAAGAATTTGATAGTTTGACAATACAGTTTGGCGTTGCGTTCGACTAACATTTTCGCCCCCCCATGAACAAATCGAACTCTATAGAGAAAGGAAACCCAAAAGAATTCACTGCACATTCGTGCTGCAACATGCCTTGCGTGCTGCTAAAACATTAAAATGCGGCATAAATAATCGTGTATTTCCGGGCGAGTCAATGGCGGAATTTCAAATAGCAACAACGATGCCAGCGAAAACATTAAGCACTAAAAACCAATAGAACCAATAGAGAAGACTGCGAAATATTTTATTAAATTAGAGCGCAATACTCTATTAAAATGTTGAATTTGATTGGAGTTCTGCTTGGGAAATATGCATTGGGGAAATTGGTGGGGAGTTTTAGTGGAATTATGTGTCTGACTTTGTCTGTTTAACTTGAAATTGTGTGAGTTGTCAGATATATAATTTAAAAGACAAGTGCAATCGAATTCAATTGCTTGTAACGTATAGATATATATTTGTAAAGTGATTCAATGATGACCTTAAGAAATGTCAATTAAATTGGAGATATATGTATATAGTAAGTGATAGTTTCAATTAAAAATATATATATATAATATATGTCCATTTTAATTTGGTTCTTTATCATTGTTAGTTTTCCTGTTCTATTCCTGTATATACAGTAAATTTTAAATTTTGTATGTGGTACTACAACTTCTTATGCTAGGGAGTTCGATATTTGTTTTATAGCATGATTTGAAATAAGAAACTTAAAGAATCACTGAAGTTCTTCAAAGAAACTTAGAAGTTTTTCAAATAAACTGCGAAGGTTTTGCAAGAAACTCAGAAGTAAAATGTAATTAATTATGCTTCATTCAAATAACTCTATGTTCCTTAAGCAAACCAGTTAAAAATCGCTTTCAAAATCCACAATGTTAATTTTATAACAACCATATCAATTTGCAAACAAGTTCTACAGTACTTCCCCCTCTCTAATCTCAATTGCTTGCTCAACTGCCCTCGTAGTAGATTAATACTAAGCATGATGGGTTGGGTTTAAAGTTTTTAAGCTACTTTACGCATCAATTCCACATCTATATTTGTACATAACGAAGAAGTGCATGTTGTATATGCAATCGCAGCATTGTGCAAAGGGCTGCCCGCGTCCGTATGGCGATTGCAGGCAATGCGATGTGGCAAAACATTTTCCGCTTTTTAATACGCTTTCCAATTTTATTTTTCAATTCTTATTTTTACATTTATTTTTGCAGCTCGAGTTTAACTCATTCATGTGCGAAACTCACCACTGAATGCTAGTCGAAGCTGAACCAGTCAGGACAGCAACAGCAACAACAGCAACAGGAACGAGAAAACGAGACCAGCAACTGGGGATAACAACAAGAGCAACAACCACAGTTCATTTAAGCGTGTAAAAACATAAATCAAAAAGCATGGCCTAATAGCAGCCAGTCTGGCTGGCCACACACACACACATCTCTCTCTCTCTCTCTCTCTTCTCTACTGCGCTCTCTTTTCACACAGACGAAAGGCATATAGAGAGCACATGAAGTGTATATAAATTGCCTACTTGCATTTTAATTAAACTGACTAAAAACCAAGCCAATGTCAAACGTTCCCACCCCCTTACACACACACAAACAGACACACACAGGCCTCCCCCTTCCCCTTTACCACTCTCTGTTTGTCCTGTCGAAGTCCTGCTAACCGGCTGCGGCTACTGGCCGCTGGCTATAATAACACACAATGGCAGCCAAGTGGAAATTTGCTTTAAATTGACCAACTGACCGCAGCAACCTTTAAACAAATTAGAAAAACTTGTGTTCCATTGTTGTGGTTGCTCTCATTGTTGTTGGTCCCTCTTGTTGTTGCATTTGCTAGTGTTGTTGTTGGGGTCACAGTTGAACATTGGCTTTCTATTGGGCCTGTGATTAGCGACGGCCGCAACGAGTTCTTGGCCGCAGCTGCCTCGTCGTCGTCTTTGATGTGCATAATTTTTTGCTTAATGCTTTTACTGCTATTTGCTGTTGTAGTTGTTGTAGCTATTATTGTTGTAGTTGCTGCTTGCTTTGCAACGCCTTCATTAAATTTACATTTTCAGCTTAAAAGTCGCAGCGGAAAAACGCAGAGCAAAGCGTGCTGAGTGTCAGCCAGGGGGGGTTGACCAGTTGACAACATATGGCACCTCAGTCTGTCAGCAGGCGAGAGAGGGCAAGAGCAAGTAAAAGGCAGAGGGGGGGGGGGCAACTGTCAGGGCGCGTGACCAGGTAATGGACTGTAATTATGCTAAATAAGCCATGAGGAAATGTCTAGATGTGTGTGTCACGCCATGTACAGTAGAAACAGGCAGAACGGCTAAATAGCCAGCTTGATGGAGGGAGAAGGTGTGCTATGCTGCTGGCTAGAGTTGGGTAGAGGAGCTAAAGGGAGGTTACGGTAGTTAGTCAGGTCTTTAGGCACGTTGCAGATATACAATGTATGGCATGCACACACAGCGGGCAGCATCGAAAAAAAAGGCAGAAATGCTAGCATATTTTTTGCCGTTGCTGCAAGCGCTTTATTTCATTCTTGATTACACTGGTAGAAAGTGTAAATCTATTCCTATGTATACAGGGCAAATCATGTTAAAGACCCCACTTTTAAAGAACATAGAGTAAACTAGATATTTTCAAATTAATTTCAAATTAATGTCTGAGGTACTTTGGCTATTTGAGTAGTGCTTTTAATATTAAAGTTAATTGAAGAAAGCTGAATCATCTAGTCATGGAGTTCAAATTCAACACAATTTATTTTTAAAGACAATTGTCTTATCTTATGTTGCAATATTTAATGTATCTTCACTCTTTATTACTTCCTGGATTCCCACAGAATTTCTTCCTGCTCCAGTTACCAATGATTTACCTTATTCCCAACTGTCTAATTCACTTATAAATCATCCCAGTTGTCTAATCCATCCCTTTCAATGACTGTCATGATGAATATTTCTTCCAACCTCAACTTGTAGGTTACAATACTTCAGATCTATCTGCATTTGCACTCTCGCTATCGTTCACAAAATGATTGACTAGAGTGCCATCTGCATCTTCTATAATAATGTATATATAGAACGTATTCTACACTCCACCACAGTATCTATAAATGCCAACCAATTTACAGTTTTACGCCGCAGCAACTTTATAAATAATTCGCGAGCCTTTTGCTTGCTCATCCATCTGTCCCTTTTGTCTATCGCTATCTCGGCTCACTCCTCCTCTGCTCCCTCCCACTGTTTCGTTCTTTCTTTCTTCTCGCAGGAGCCACCCACGCACAGGCCTTACATTTATGATTAATGAGCCTTAACTTTTGCACTTTTGCATGGCAATTTATGCGGCACGCAGCAACTCGGCAAAGAAGCGATGAGAAGAGAGGGGGCGAAGGGTCATAGGGTTGCCTATCTGTCTGCCTGTGCCAAGTCTTCTGGCCATATCTTTGTCACTGCGTGTGTAAGTTAAGACAGGCAACAATTGTAAATGTTTGTTGTGCAATTAAAAGCCGAGCAAATGTTGCCATTTCGCGCTGGCTTTTTGTCATTTTTACATAATTTCATTTGCTTTGCCCGCCCACCCGAAACGAGCCACCAAACGAGAAGCAGAAAGAGAGAGAAGTGGGAAAAAACAGGCAGAGAGAGAGAGGGGTAGGCTGTCGTGGCAGGCTGCCACAAATTGTCAATAAACATATCAATATGCAGCACGAAATTGGTTTAATGTCAATCAACAGACGAGCAGACGGACAGACAGACAGACAAAGAGAGACAGGCAGATGCCACCGTAACCCGTTCCAGCGTGTTGCGGATCAGAACGGCTTATCGAGCCCACAGTCATCCATCATTGAGAGCAAAAAAAAAAATACGCTGCGAAAAAAATGAATAATTATAAAAACTGTAAAATATTTACAAAAGTTTATTATACACGTACAGGGTGGAGAGCAGGGAGAAGTATGTGAGAGTTGTGAGTGTGGTATGATTAAATTGTGTAATAACATACCCTGCAAATAAACACTGTGTCAAATTCAATTTTTTCTGTGGCAGTAAACATGTAAGTGTTGGAGCAGGAGCAGAGTAGGAAGAGGAAGCGAGAGAAATTGTAAGTGCAATTAAGCTTAAATGACTAGGAGTTGTGGTAACAGTATAAAGAGTAAAAGGTGTTTCATGATGGTGAAAATAAGTAGTAGAGTAGTAGTGAAAGTAGATTGAACTAGGTCTATGAATAGTTGTAAGACATAGGTCAAAGACCTTTCGACCTAGTTCGTTGTGTTATGTACAACAAACATCCAAAGTATCCCCTTATCATGTCTTTCTTTTCAGAATTATGAATTATCACCCACTTTTATTCCGTAATACAAATATACAACACATATACTTAGTACTTAAAAGGTTTTTGAATTCGACATTGGTTCGTACTATTTTATTCCCTGTGTTTGTGATGATGATTCATATTTTGCGAATCTCTGGACTGTCATATCAATAACCGGAAGTAATTTTGACATATACGTGTATTTGCGCGCGGGGTCAATAAATGCGAACTATTAAAATGGGCAACTCGACTTCTAAAAGGCGCTTCGTATAATAAATTATAAGATTATTCAATGGAAATTCAACGACCGATGTGAAATAAATATGAAATTAATTGTGTTTTTTTTGTGGTATTTCTGCAACTGTTACCGGATGGAAAACTATGCATAATAAAGTTCTCCAGTAAAAAGTGAAACGGTTGTTATTTTTTTTCTCAGAAAGAGAAGAATGCAATGCAATCTTTCCTCTGCATCGAGTATCAGCTCTGCGTCGCTCAATTTAGCACCAACCCGATCCAAAGCAGTCCATTAATATTCGAGGTCTCTTGCCGCCTTGCAATCTTCCTATTGTTGGAAATTCTTAATATAACTGTACTCGTTGAGAATCATGTAGCATAGAATCTTTGATAAACTGATTATAAACAATAGATTTTCAAAGTGCCTTTACCAAAACTCATCTGGTACCCTTCGTCATATGCATGGTCTGCAATATATAGAGCATTACTTGGACTCTGACCAAGAAAAGTGTTTTTCCAATTGGCCACTCCGTCTGGTCTGTGAGACTCGCCCTTCCCTTACTGCGTCCTCGGGGCAACAGCAGCAGCACGTAAGACTGTCGCGTGAATCACGCTAACGTGCTAATTTCCCGATCTAATTCACGCCATCTAGACGGGGTAGCCACGCCCCCCCCTGCGGACAATATGACAAGAATAACCACAACAGCAGCGGCCGCCTTGCATGATTTGCAAATTTGATGCGATTTGTATTTTATTTCTTTGCTCCGCTTTTTTTCTGTTTTTCTGATTTTTACTTTATGTACTTTTTTCCTTTCTGTTCTATTTCATTCTTCTTTTTTTTTGGTCTTGCGGACCCGCGTCTAATTAGCCCTCCGTTAATGGGGCGACCGTCGCGCAGACTCAGCTGCAAGTCACGAAATGGCTATTTAGCGCGTTATGGCTGGGTCTGAGTTGGCATTTTGCGCTGCTTTTTGCCTTTCTCATAATTTCAGCTAAATGTTAGATTTGCATGAAATGCGATACGAAAGTAATGGCAATACAGCAAGAGGAGTGTGGAGTGAGGGTAGACTGTGCAAACAAAAAAGCGCAAAGAGTTTACTGAGTAAGTCCACGAAGTATGTGAGGGGATAAGGGGACAGTGAGACAGTCAGCATGAAGTTGGACTGCATTGAAATTACATTTTTATTAATTAATGCACTTAATGCACTTTTAATTCGAGCCAAATGTGAAATAATTCATGCGCTTATCAGCACTGATAATGATTAATTTCTGCCAGCCTTTGTCGCTGCATCCACACGGCGCCTGGCAAACTCATCGCGCCAATCGCAGCCTTCAATTATTTTAAATTATGCGCCATCGCAATTTTACTGTAATTGCAAATAAGTCACATACTATATGTACACACATATAAAAGAATATACAAATTATGAAAAGAATACAAGTAGTGTGGCGAGTGCTGCATCTACTGATACTCTGTAATGTTTACCTATGAATTTGCTCTTCATACTTTGGCTTTTATTTACATTATTTCAATTGCAAGTTACTTTAATAATTATTTTAAAATTGTTTCTAATGTCGTCTGATTTTGGAAATGTGGAAATGTGTTACAAAAGAAAACAAATGTTTAATAAATTATATCATAACTTCTAAAAAATGTTTTGGTGAAGTGTTAAGGATGAAAAAATTTAACCGCTTGTTAAATGTGATTATAAACAGATACAAATGTACAACTCGTTAGTGTAATTTTTAACAAATGATAAACAAGGTGCTGGACTTTACCACACTCCACCATATCATACCCCTTCCATCTGCCACTTTACAGGATATAAACGGCATACAAATTCGAGCCCAAATACAAAACTGTGTAAAATGTTACATGAAAAATTGTTGGCGCTTATTTATGAAAGTGACAAATGAAAGGCTTCGCATATGCAAATATGATTTTGTAATTGCCATCGCATTGCATATTTAAAATGCAGGTCATCCAATCCAATTCCTTTTCGATCCCCTTGTGCTCGGGGCCAGCAAATTATTGATTGATACCAGCAACTGGACGAGGGTCTTAGCAAAGAAGTAACAGTTATTTGTTATTAAAATATTGCTAACATTAATTAATATGTGCGTAAAAATAGTTGAAACATTTTGGAAAAAAAGAGTTATTATAATAACTGATTATTAATTTATTTTGAAATTGATAGTTTAGCGTTTTTAATTAGCGTAGTTAATCGCTTGCATTATTCTATAATTGTAAAATAACTAACAATTCATTTGCATATTGAGGCTCATTAAAATAAACTAATAATTAAAATATGCTGGAATAGAATTTATGAAGCGAAAATCTCAATTAATTTAATGCACTGGCAGAAAAGTGTGAAAAATTGCTGAGTTAATTAAAACTGACTAAAATTAAGAAATCGAAGTCCTGCTAGAGGTAACATTTATGTCCAATAAGTTCAAATGTTTTTTAGTATTGAAGACGGTTGCCGAAAATATTATCAATATGCAATAAGAACACATATTGACACCAAGTTTCTAAAAGAATCTGAACCCAATTAAAGGCTCATGAGTGCTTGGCAAAAAACGTGCTTGAAAATATATTTGAAAACGTATTTAATTATGACTTATTGGCGCATTTCTTCTCTCTCTCGCTTTTTTATTCTCTTCTCTTATATATTTATTAACTATACAGAGCAGCGAAATTGAGAACTTAACTTAATTTAGAACTGATGTTTCGAGTTGGAAAAATTGTTCAGTCTCATTTTACGGCTGACAGGAGGAGAGCATAATATCGAATGCCAATGCGAGAGTGGAAAATTTCTGGAAAGTGCTTAATGCCCTTAAAACAGACACAGAGACTAGGAGTAGAGTGAGGGCAGCATTAGATAGAGATAGAGATAGAGTTAGGGACTGAGCTGGGTAGACAACAAATACGCACTGGACAGTGACTGGACAGCACTCGAAAGCTTTGCACTGAGTGCAATTAATTAAGCAAAGCTGAAAGTCATGCACACCAACTTCCTCTTTCTCTTTCTTTCTCTCTCCTCACCCCCTAGATACACACACATACACTGACCAATTTAATTGCTTACAACTTGGAAACATGGCAGCAACAACAAGCGGCAACAATTGTAATAAAGCGTCAAGAGCAAAGCAAGAAAAATTGCAACAAATGTTGAAGCTAACCATAAAGTGTGATTAATTCAATATTTCTTATGCTGCACGTAGACAAGAGCTGAAATTCACTTAGAGAGGGCAGAACGAGAGGTCTGGAGGTGGACTCTAGGGGACCTTTGAGCAGGCAAGGCGGAGAGAGTTGAAGAGCTCGACCCACTCGTAGTTGGCAAATTTTTCGCCAGCAAACTCTTCCATTCAATTGCTAACAAAAGACTCGGCTACGCCTTGCACCGCCCCTAACCCCGCCTTGTCACCCCACCCACTGCACACTTCACACTCTCCAGCTGGATCCCCTGGACTATTGGTCGAGCACGGTAGCTGGCGGCAATAAATTTAAATAAATATACGATTACGCGTGCGTATTAAGTTGCCCCAGCCAAGCGCGCACAGCACTGTGCCCCACCAGCAACAGCAACAACAGTGCCACATAGAACAATGACTGGTGGCAACTCTCCGACAGCGGCTGCTGCTGCTGCTCCGGTTGCCGCTGCTCGTGTCTCGTTATCTGCTGACTTCTAATTCAGCCACAATAAATCAATGCAACGTGCTGCAACGGCAGCGGCAACATTTTGTGGCGCAAATGTGTAAGTGAACTTGATGAGAGTGTGCAAGCTAGACAGCGTGAGAGGGGGATGGGGCGAGGTTAAGGGCCATGTCTGGCCGCATGACAAACACAAATTTTCTCGCCCGCTTGCCTAATCGAAATTTGTTGGCTATTTGTGCTCATTTCTTTAATTTTTTTTTTCGTCCGGCATTTATTTATGTATTTTTTTTGCGTTTACGCATTTCTTTTGTTGTTGTTGGTTTTTCGTGTTTTATTTTATTCGCTTTTAATTGGCCATAATACAAATTTATCGAGCAAACTTGTTAATGGCTCGTTAATGTTTTAAGTTTTGCTCTGATTTTCCACATTTTCAAATCATTAAAACCTTGAGAGGGAATCAGATTAGGGTAAATCGTTTAGATTCTGATAACAGAATGAAGATTTCAATTATTAATGAACATTTCATTAATATTAGAAGTCCATCAAGCGATTTTAATTAATTTGAAATGCCAACAACAATAAGTTCAATCACATAATTAGTTTGCAGATTAATATTTGTTATGTTTGCACTCATTTTGTATTCACATCTCTTTTTTATTGTCTGTTATTACAGACAAAACAAACATGACATAAAATAAATCGCATAATATAATCAATCCATTGTCGTAATGCGATAGCTGCGTATAGATAACCCTCTGCTATTAATATGTTAACTCGAGTCGCGGGTGTTATGAATATAAATCACAATTTTTAACAGAATGTATCACATTTACGTGTATATATCGTATATTGTTTATATTGTGATTAATTTGTTGACTTTTTACACGCTTCAATTGTTCAGCATTTCCATTGGCTAATTTACAGGAATTTGCATCCATCTCTTTTTTTATAGCGTTCCAGCATAACCAATTGATTTCATAATAAGCCAATTGATGTAACCAAGATTTGCATTTTTATGAATGGTTTGTTAACCTAATCAAAGTTGTTGGTTTTTTTTTAGATTATTATTTGACATCTTAATCGGAAGACAATCATTCAAATCCATTTTTATGATATGACAGTGGAAATTATGAATTGGCTAATATAAGTACACAAAACTCAACTCATTTAGTTGATGTATACATTGCAATGATTAAATATATACAAAAATTCCCAGCAGAATACTATACACTCAATTGTATCAATCTAAGTTCATAATATAAATAAAAGTTTCTGGAAAATATATTTCTTTGAAATATTCTATTAGAAATATGTTTTATAGTATCTGCACCTACTTCCGTCTGAAACTTGTTCTTGTCTTATGTTATTTCCTTAGTTCGTGACACTGTGAACCTTCAAAACAACTTATGTTATCAACATCATGTATAAGTAGCTTTGCTATGTATTTTCGCATAGAAACTGTCGTTGCCTTATATGATCACATTCTTTACTTTTTAATGAACTGAGAATCGCTTATCAATAACTAGAAAATGTTTTGGCATGTATTGTATATTTTCGAATACCCTTTACATTAAATATCTACGTTGCGACTGCATCTTTCAACGATTACTAAACAATTATAGTAACATATTGTAGTATACTGTTTTCATAAAATTCAAATATAAGATCTGTAAGTTTGCTTACGTTACATTTTATAAGTATAAAATTGATTTTGTAAACCATTAATAAATTCTAATCAATGTATTATTATTTTTTATTAAGCAAATTGACTTATAATCGCGCTAAGCATCAGAGATTATTCAGTCAAAATTCACTGTTCAGCGTGAAAAAAAAATAAAGTTAATTATATCACTTGAGGTACTTCTCCAAGTGTGAACAGCGATCTGTTTGAGGTGCAGAACAAGGAATCACGAAATTGGCCATTGCAGGAGAGAATGTAATGCAGTCGAAGGGCCTTTGAATCGTTGTGGTAGGACTAACTTGTTTTGTTGACCACAAAATACATCGACAATTGCTTCGTCTGTGGATTTAAAATTCCCTATACACCGCGGAAATACCCTATTGTACCCTAGCGATCGCATTTTACATTGAAATGAAGTCCGATCAGATTATTATAGCTGGTTGGAAAATCTTCAGTATGCTAATCAAAGCTTCCATGAATTATGTGCGGGTTCAGTGATGAACTCTCGGTATGTGTTGACGACCGCTTACTGCGTTACCCAAATACCTAATAGCAAAACTGGAGGATTGTAAGTTAAGTCTTATGCTAACTAATTCTTTAACTACTAAATAGAATTGTTTTATTCCCAGAACTGGCGTGCGACTTGGAGCCTTTGATGAAAATATGCATGTATGCGATTATGCCACTGAAAGCTGTAAGGTTTATCAGGAGTTTGGCATTGAGAATATAACAGTGCACAGTGGTTACAGTCGAACCCATAACAACGTTGTAAATGATATTGCGCTAATTCGTGTTGACAGGCCAATACATATTCGTGGCTGGTTAAGACCCATTTGCCTTCCCTTTGGGAACAATCATATAATAGAAGCGCATGAATATCACCTTTTAAATGAGACCGGATGGGGTACTAGTGTTGATGACAATATAGAGAGACGTGAAAAGGCGGCTAGTGTATTTAATACATCTTTCTGTAAGCGATTCTTTTCTATGCATGACTCTCAGATCTGTGCCGTACAGTCAGGCGAAAACCCGGTCAAGATTTGCAGTGGTAGCCCCATAATGCAAGAGTTCGATCGCAATGAAATGGTCCTCATAGGGTTGTCTACTGATATTTTAGGATTCTAAGAATGCTACCTTTACAAATATTTACACACGAGTTAGTAGTTATGGTGACTGGTTGAATGAGCAAATGAAAATGTAATATGTGTATAATTAAAATATTCAGCTATATCGATAATAAATAAATAAACATACAGTTTGAATTGTTCTTTATTCTCTCTCTTTTCAGAACAATACATTTGTATTTGACTCAAAAAGAAATAGTTAATTGATTCACATGCAAGAATTTACATTGCATAGAAATAAAAGAATGGGACAACAGTAAATGTTGTCGTTAATTTATATTAAATAGATTGGTAAATGAGATCAGTCAGATTGTGAATTTAAAGAGTAAAATACAAATGCTCAGAATTTGTTTATTCATAGAGTGATAATATTGCAAAATATCAGGTTTATATGGCAAAAGAAACGTGAAATCACATACTTATAACTCGAGAATGTCTGAAACAAAGCACACTTAATGTTTAATGGCCGATATTAATACTGATAAGGAATTAATATATCTCAAAAACTGTTGATGATTACGCCAATTTAAAATCGAAAAAAGAGTCGATGTAATTTGTATAAAGTTTCTTCATTTTGTGAAATATTTTTAGAACTATATACTAATAAATGAATTTTATGTTTTGAGCCAAGGCAATAACAATAGGGCCCCGGAAAAGGTTGGCATAAGGGCCTCCTAAAGCCGTCGCTACGAGACTGATCTGAACCGAGGTTAATGAGAGGAGGCGTTAGGTTAGGTTCAATGCTATTTAAGTAGAATTGACAGGAAATTTGCAAAATATTGATAAGGATTGCCGCATTTGCGAAAAAACCCAAGGAAATACCATCTTTGTATTGTATGGGTATTGAAGATTCATTCACAAATTATTAAGGTGGGGTATACCCATAATAAATTTGATTATTCCCAAGGGAAGCTATGGAACGAGAATCTGGAAGTATAAAAGACCTTAAGCCTCATAGAGTTATTGATTAACAATTCAAAGATCCGCGCGAAATCAATATGAATTTAATTGTAGTATTTATTGTAATTTTGCAAGTATGGACAGCGCTTTGTTTAAGATGCAAAACAAGCGACGGAGAAAATGGAATTTGCAGGCGGGATTGTAAAACAGTCAATGTACCTAGACCTATTGCTAGATGTGCTGGGACTTCTTTCTGTTGTTGTATATCAAGTGCTTCAACATTTACTTCGGGAGGGGAGTCAAATACCCAGTATAGAAGTCAAAGCACAAATATAAGCTGTAGCGGTTCAATAATCAACTCTCGGTACGTGCTTACGGCTGCTGAATGTGTCACTGGAAAATCGATTAAAGATGCTGGAGAATTGTAAGTTAAATCTGATTAAGTTAGGTGCATTACATAATCCAATTATTCCATTTACAGAACTGGCGTGCGACTAGGAGATTATGGTAAGCACGGGGATATTTGCGATTATGGCACTGACAGCTGTACGCATTATCTGCAGTTTGGGATTGAAGATATAATAGTGCACAGGGAATACAATCGAACTGCAGATCATGTAGTCAATAATATTGCGCTAATTCGCTAGGATAGGCCAATACAATTGGGAAACAGAATAAAGCCCTTTTGTCTTCCCTTTGCCAACAATCAAATACCAGAAGAGCCTGTGAATAGCACTATGACTGTAATAGGTTGGGGTAAAACCTTGGCAAATAATGAATTTGTAGCAAAAAGTGAAAAGTCCGTTATCCGCGGGGAGATAGCAAATTGTAAAGCAATCTCTTCTGTGGATAATACAAATATCTGCGTTGTCGAAGTCGACTCAAACCCATTCAAGGGCGGCCTTTTGATGCAGCAGTTCGCCCAAAGACGTTGGGTACTCAACGGAATCGCTTCCTCTAGTATTGATAATAGTGGAATAAAAGATAATTCTGATGTTCACATAGAAAATCTTAGGGTTTACACTCGAGTGCGAAGTTACGCTAATTGGTTGGACGAGAAAATGTATATGTAATTATTATTATTAATGAACAAATCGAATAAAACAATTGACGAAGGTACAACTGTTTCTGTTTGCCTACTGAATATAGTTCTGCAATAAATTTCCTTTTTATTTATTCTAAGCATCTTTAATGAGATATTAATCGATGCTGAATTATTTTAATATTGAAATTAATATATCCCAAAACAGTGAACCCGTTAAAGTTATTAAACACTTAAACAATAATTGTAATGTAATTATATTATCATATTAATTCATTTTTGTTTATTTAATGAATTTATTTGTTCCATTACTTTTAAATGTCACCTTTTTCATGTTTGTTAATTTTCTGTAGTTGAACTTTCCTTCTCTTTTCGCACACAGATCAGTGCGTACTCCCTGGTGACATACTACCCCAAAGATTGAACAAACAGCACGATCTACTTATACAACATCTGCGGAACACGAAAAAACAGAGAAGGATGCACACAAAAAAGTGAGTGTATAAAAAGCGCAATTTAACTTAGTTAGTCGAAGGTTGACAGCAGCTACAAAAGGTGTTTCTGGGCGACTCACCTGGCAGCGGCAGCTGCCGTTGAAATTAAATCCTCCAATCAATTTAAACGCGCTTAAAAAAAACACATTCACATTGCAACCGGTTGTCATGCAAAGCAGCTTGCCACAAAGACTAGTGAGAAGGAGGGAAGAGAGAGAGGGAGAGGAAGACAGAGAGAGGGGCGAGCAAGATAGAGGTGCCTTCGTCTACCTGCCTCAGCATTGTCGGCGTCTTTTGGACGAAGGCGTTCGTGTTTAAATGCGTCGACAACAACAATAAAAGCAATCAAGTATAACAAAAGCAACAAAAACAGCAACAGTTGCAGATACCATAAGGAAGAACCCGATGCGGTTCCAGACGCAGCAGCAGACAGAGCTGCAGACTCGGACTCAGCCACAGACAGAGACACAGACTCCGAGCTCATTCCGATCAATTCGTTTGCACCTGATGACGACGCGTGCCAAACAAAGACAACAAATACAGCAGGAAGAGAAGAATGGCAGGGGAGGAGGGGAAATTACAGCTACCCTTAGTTGGCTACTTCCTCAAAACAGAAGTCAGTAAAAAAGTAAAGTACTCACATTCGTTGCATTTCATTGTTATGAATCATTATGAGTATTTATGGGCTACTCATAACTGACATTTGCAGCTTTTTTGCGTGCTCGAATTAATTAAGTCGGTTCTTTATTTCTCTCTCTCTCACTTTGTGTTTTTTGCCCCATTCCTGTCGGCACGTCATATGTCGACTGACCTCTTCCCCTTGAGCTGCCTCCTCCCTGCTGCCCACATGACTTTCCTTACTTTTTTGTTTTTCCTTTTTTTTAATGGCATCGCTTTTTAAACGCGAGAGTTCACTTTCGCTTTAGGGATCGGTCTATGCCCTCAACCTCCTGCCACTCGCCTCCTCCCTCCTCCTTCTCTGTCTCAAATGCGAATTGCATGTCGACGCGTGACCCCAGCAAAAACAACAACCCGCACAAAGCATAAATAAACGAGGTGCAGTTTCTCTCTTCCTTTCCCTTTCCCTTTCCCGTTCTGCTTCTGCTTCTATTCCTGACCATAAACTTCAATTTTGAATGCATGTTTTGAGTATTTATTTGAATTCCTTGTTATAGTTTATGCCCAGCGTGTTTTTCGTTTGTTGAACCCACACTCGCATGAGGGAAATACCCCGTAAGTGACTCTGCTGAGTCATTGCCTGGATCAAGCTCCTGCCTGGTTGTTGTTCTTGTTGTCGCGTGTCCATGTGCGGGTGTTCCGTTTGTGTGTGGGCTGTGGGCGTGTCTGCGGTCAAGCCACACGTGGCCACATATGTGTCCTTGAGGTAAAAGCAAAAGTGTCGGGCTTATAGAGGGAGTCGCAGTTAAAGTTTCCATAATGCAATTCACAATGATTATGAGTAGAAATAGGTGTGTTTCTTGCCATGATGACTCTTCAGAATGCTTTGAATAGAAGGGAACATATCAATTGTGATCAAAAATAAACATTTCATTTGATTTGCCGATGTGGAACTAAAGTTTCAACATTATAAATGATTGCTGCTTCAAGCCAAGCCTGCGCTCCCTTGTTTTCTTGCTCCCTTGAGGGCATAAGAAACGTTTTTATTATGTTTAGCTCAATGTTTGTAGACATTTAAGAGACTGTTTAATTGATATAAAGATTGTATAGTGAATGAAAATCATTTACCATTTCTCTTCCATTTTTCACTGATAATAAATGTATTTGCATTACTTCAGTTTGAACATTATAAGCCTTTTCTCTCTCTTATACTCTTGCTCTCTTCAGAGCGTAAGAGTCTTACTATTATGCTTTGCTGCATATTCGTAAACGTTTAAAGAGCTATTTAGTTTATTGAAGTGCATAAAAACTATAAAGAGAAGAAGTGCGCATTCTCTCATTAAAATACTGATGATAAATCTATTTCATTCATCTTCACTTTCTTTCATATCTTATGTTACTTTCAAAGGATTATATCTCTATTAACTGTATGTGTATATATTTTTCTCAACGTATGATACATTTAATGCCATTTTAAACACCCCAAAAATCTCTGCTCAAACTCAAGACTAAACTCGATTAGCCATGCGAATTTGCCTGGCAATTTGCCTGTTGTTCAATTTGCTTATTTGCCCGGCACTTAGCCACATTAAATGCCATAAGAGCCGTAATCAACGATAATAAAATAATCCGCCATAATCCAATAGAACTCAAAGCACAAAATGCTTTAACAACATCAAAAATAGCTCGACAAGAATGAGAAATTCGTATGACACTTGAAACAAATATGACTGTAAGGCAACCACTTCAGTTAGATTAACATGTGTGTGTATGAGTGTGTGTGTGTATGAGTGTCTGTGTGTATGTGTGTGAGTGTGTGTGTTTGTAAGAGTGTACTTAGTTTTGCATAAGCCTTTTAATCAACTTTATTAATATTAATAAGCCCGTCCAGGCAGAGCAGGACGACAAAAACACACAATGTCAAATGGGAGGCCACAATTATACAATTACGACTCGACCCGGGGCCAAATACCCCCTTGAGCGGGACAAAACATGGTAGAGGGGGGTGGCGGGAGGTGGACGACACTTAATGGTAATTCAGTTAAATAGTCATTAGTCAACATTACTTTTTGTTTTTGTCCGCTGCGCAAAAACCCTTTCGAGTCGCTCCCCAGGGAATCGTGAACTCACTCTACCTACCTGAGCCTAAAAACCGCCACAGGAACCCGCCAAAATAAAACAAAAACAATTATATTTTTATTTATAGCTATTTTTTGAATTGGCGTAGGCAGAAGTGGCTAGTACAGGAGGTAGGCAGGGAGGCTGTGGCATTTTGAGGAGGCATTTCAATTGAAATTCAAGTGCGTACTTCATTTCCACTTAATTTCTGACGCTGCGACGCGTGCCGCAACAACAACAACAACCACCTTCCAGCTCTCTCACTCTCTCTCTGCCCCTGTCCCCTTACCTCCTCATCTTCCGTCTCCTTTTGCGTTGCCAGAACAAAATCTCTGGCTGTATTTATTAGGGCCACCAAATCAGGATAAAATATATTTAGCATTCGCATTAATTATTTGCGCACGACCAGATTTCGTTGCTATAGGATACAACGTCTTCCCAGGGAAGGCGACTTAATGAGATGCCAAGTCAACAAGTTGCCGAATACGGTAAACAAGAGTTATCTCTCAGATTGATAAGAGTGAATTGAGCTGAGTGGAAGTAAATGGCAGTAAAGGGGTTTGTCCATTAAAAGGTTTCTAATGCTTATCTATTTCGAGGTATTTAGCAATTGAATATTAAAACTGTTTGTAATTCTTGAGGTTAGCTACGTTGTTTGAGGTTATGTACATTAATTTGAATAATGAAAATTGTGACAATCTTTGAAATTTAAATGATTTCATAAACATTAGCAAAGGGGAAGATAAAGTATTTCTCTTTTCAGTATTTTCGAGGTATTTAGAGATTGAAGAGTAAAACTTTTTACATTTTTTTGAGGTTATGTACATTCTTTGAGGTTATGTAGGGCAATTTGAATAATGAAACTTGTGACAATCTTTGAAATTGAAATGATTTGATAAACATTAGCAAAGGGGAACATAAACTATTTCACTTTTTAGTATTTTTGAGGTATATAGAGATTGAAGAGTAAAACTTTTTACATTTTTTGAGGTTAGGTACGTTAATAAAGATAATTTATTTTATTTTATAGGGAAAACATTTGCAACGGAGAATACAAGATACAAGATATTTCTCTTAAAGTATTTTCGAGGTATTTAGAGATTGAAGAGTAAAACTGTTTGTAATTTTTAAAGGATTATGTACGTTGTTTGAGGTTATGTAGGGTAATAAAAATACAGAAACTCATGACAAACTTTTCTAATTAAGTGATTTGATAAGGAAAGGGGAATATAAGGTATTTCTCTATTCAGCATTACAAGCTGACAATGTATATTGCAGAGGTTTTAAACATTTTTTTTAAGGTTTGTGGTTTAAGTAATGTGCTGTTGGATTTAAAATTGTGAATACTACCTATATATAAAATATATATCTACTTACGAATATTTTCCTTTGGCATTCTCAATTCATTCTTAAGATATTTAAAAGTGTTGATAGTTTATCTTTATATTTATTTAATACATAGTCCAAGTCCTATTACCATTTGTTGCCCACATCTATCAAATATCTCATACTCTACATATGTTTTACATTTATCGTTTCCCTTGGCATTTGCAGGCTTATCCTTTAGGTATCTTGTCTTGTTCGCAGCTATCGCTGCTTGTTATATTTATTGCCCGAAAGACCTTGAGGCCTAATTGTTTTAATAGGCCCTGAACGCGACGTGCGTGGACTCTCAATTGGCAAAAAAAAAGGATGCCAGAATGTGACTGAGTAAAAGGTAGAGTAGAGAGAGGACGGCGATGTTTTTGTTGATGGTGACAAAGCCATTTGTTTTGTTCGACTTGGCCAAGGATCGCGCTTATCACTCAAAGTGGCAAACCGCAAAATAAAAATTAAAACACGTTTGTTCCTTCCTCCCTTTCCCTTGCCCTTTTCCCTGTCTCGCTGTCTCATCCTCTGCTGCTCTTCAAATGGTTTCTACATATGTCAAGCTGTCAATGTTTATCTATGGGAAGGTACCTTTGCTTTGGGTGCGGGGGTTTGTGTGTGTGTGTGTGGCTGCTTAGCACTGCAACCTATGCCGAATACGCGCCTGAGGATTACGGTTCCTGTTGATTTATGGAACACACACAAATACCAATACCAATGTGTTTCGAATGTGATTGAAAACTGATAAGCATGGCCAGCAATGCTGCCAGGACTCGGCGCAGGACTCACCTCTCTACTAACTTTGGGCCGCCTGTTTGTTTAGGCTGTTGGCACATGCCCTGCGGCATCAGGGGAAGCAGGGGCAGGGACAGGGGGGGTAGGGCTGTGCCATAGAGGACCCCTGCTGGTCGTTATTAGTGTAACTGTCAGCTGGCGAAACTGTTGAGTGCACGTCTGTCAAATGCGGTTGAGGTTGCTCTGCTCTGGGATCCTGGCTGGGGCGGGAGGTGAGTGAAGCCAAGGGGGTAGAAAGTGGGTAGAAGGGGGAAGGGTAGACAGGAGGAGAAGGTAAGGGGATAGAGGGAGGACAAGGGTCAGCCGTCGCTGTTGGGCACTGTACTTCCAAAATATAAACAGCTGCAGCAATTGATGGCTTAATTTGCCACTAATTTGCGCTTATCGGTCGAGCATCGCTGTAATCGCCTGCCCCAGCTCCCCTTACCTACCTTCCCCTCTATCCAGCCCTCACTGCACCCCCTCTTGCGCTTTGTTTGCATTGCAGCCTGTCATCAGCTTTTGCCTTTTGTGGCCCAATTGCTTTGAGGACCTTAAATTACCAGCATACTCACACACAGTTGCAAATCACACACACATACTTACACTCACCATCACACTCATATTCATACTCATACTCATCTGTGTACTCATATTCATGCTCGCATTCATTTGTGTATTGCCTCACGTTGTTCTCGTTCCCCCCGAAGTATCTGAAGCCTGTCAAGGCGTGCAAATTGCGTTTGTAACGCTGCTTTATGGGAAACTGCAACGCTATAGCTGAGAGAGAGAGAGAGAGAGAGATAGGGGGAGAGGGAGAGGCAGAAAGAGAAGTTTGTAGACCTCCGGAGAGCGCATATCGTTCAGGCATAATACAAATATAACTCTGCAGGCCGACAAAGCAAAGTCGGGAGACTTCCCCGAAGCTTATCATAGCATAAAAAAAGAAGCTTTAACTCTAAAATTATTGGAAGCAGAACCTAAAAATATTGCTTATCACTGGGAAATTAAAAAAAGGGAAAACATTTAAACATTTATAATTGAAAAAAACAGTCTAAAAGTTGTGGAAGAAGCTATGGGAATTTTCTAAAAACATTTTAACATTTTTTTATAGCACAAAAATGTTGTTTATCAATAGAAACTAAGGAATTTTAATTTCAGGAACTGCTCTGAGAGAGTAGGACAGAGATATTCTTCTGAGCATAAAACTGACTGAGCATAATATTATCACTGTACATTGCACAGATCTAAACATATTACTTGCTTAATCTGTAACTATAGAATGAAGTTATAATACTTTTAATATGAAACAGTTCAATTTTAATAAATCATATAAGATTTCTTGAATAAAACATCAACTTTTCTTAGAATCCGCAGAATCATGGTTATATATATGATAATAAATGGGTTTATATATTTATCTATCTATATTTGTCATCTATCTATCTGTTTGTCTATCTATTGTTTATCTTTCTATCTATCTATCTATTTATCTATCTATCTGATATTATCTGTCTATCTATTTGTCTATCTATTGCCTATCTATCTAACTGTATCGTCTATCTATCTATCTATCTATCTATCTATCTATCTATCCCTATCCATCTATCCAGCTATTCTTTTATCTTCTTTGCATTCATACTTCTATCCATCTACCCATCTATTTGTTTATTTAATGTTTATTTATCCAAATTATTTCATATCAAACTTATAGCCAGATGTACACAGCATATATTGATAGATAGATTGACAGCCTTCTCTCTTCCAAACTTTCTGTTATAAGAGCTTTTATTTCACCTCCATAAAACCCTCTTTGCTTCCTCTCTCCTAACTTAATTAATTAGTATTTCCCACTAATTAATGTTATTATATTTTAAAGCCATCTCTCTCTTCTTTCTCTATCTCTTCTACAAACTGTCGCCAGCTGCTGCCAAAAACTGCCCAGCGTGCTGATGCGCCATTGATGAAGCATTGCCCATTCACAGCAAAACAACAACAGAGCGATAGGAAGAGGGGCAGCAGCAGGGAACAGGGGAAGAGCTGCTGACATTAGACCATCCGCTGGACCCTTGGCCAGCCCATCCTTTTTGGCCAGCATAAACAGCGTAGTGAGGCCCATAGAATGCGCTCGAGCTCATAATAAAGCAATAAAAAACGAGCCTGGTAAATGCCGGTAAAGAGCTGCAAATGCTACCTGAACTGAGAGAGAGAAAGAGAGAGAGGGATAGAGAAGGAGGGAAAAAGGACAGAGAGAGAGAGAGAGGAACTTGCTTTGTGTGTGTGCTCATGTTTTTTGTTCGGTTTTTTTAGTGCATTGGCCAAGTCTAATTTATCATCAAACAGCAGACACAAAGGACACAGGCGGGGCGAGAGAGAAAGAGAGAGAGCAAGAGGAGGAAAGAGGACAGAGAGCGAGAGAGGAAAAGAGAGAGGGAGACAGTGAGCGTGTCCGGGGCACAGCTGGCTTCCTGACTGCGACCTGCGACCAGGTAGCGTTAATAGTTTATGACTAAATTGAAACAGGTTGTCGGCTGGCAGGAAGTGTGTGCCACACACACACACCAACAAACACACACACTTACACTGAGCGCCTCTTCAAATGAAAGAGCAAAACAGAATCTCCTGCACTGTCTTCACTGTCAATTTGTCAATCAATATGGAAAGTATCTCGCGCTCTTCTCGCGTATCTTTTACACACTCGAGATGCAGCTGAAAAGAGATCAAAGGCGAAGGCGTGCCACGCCCAACTCCAGCACGCTGCACACTCGAGAGCGTCGCAGGCTTATCGCACTCAGCTCAAGTAATTGTAATATTATCCCTAATAAGCAAAAGATTGATAGCATTCCAAGGAAAGGAACAGGGTCGAAATTATTGAAATGCCTCGAGAAGGAGAAGGAGGTGGAGGGTCGCACTCTGGCACTGGCGGTGTCCTTTTAGGAATCTCAGTCACACACACTCGACACTAGAGTCAGAAAGGACACACACACGGGCACTCATAGTGCCTCCCTCTCACTCACTCACTCACTCTCTGTGTTCCTCTCTCTCTCTCCCTTTCGCTGTCTTATCGTTGGCTCTTCTCATCATCACTTGAGTAAACAATGTCATTAAATCATCAATCAAGCTGCGACTCTAAGTCGGAGACGGACTCTGCTGGCGACTTTTTCTTGTCCTGCATTCCCTCCCCCTTCCTTTTTCCTTTGGCCTGCTCTTATTCCTACTCCTTCCCCTGCTCCCTCCTTCTGGCATTCTCGTTGTCCCAGCGCATTGTCTTGGGCTATTTGTTTGCCCAGCCTAACTGCTAAAGTAAACACCATGCCACGCCTCCCCTCTCCTTCACATATTCCATCTTCCCTGCCCGACCTGAGATTGGCTTGTGCCTGCCTGCCGTCTTCTCTTCCCCCTCTTCCCTCTCTCATCCTCCTGCCTGTTAATACAATTAAGTGTTATATTTGTTGTCTTTGGTTTTTATGCGACGAGCAAATTGTTTTATGGGCGTGTGCCGCCTTTCACAACAAAACCAGCGGCAGAGAGGGAGGGGAGGGGTGTCTGGGGCACTACGACAGGTAGTCGGAACTACTGTGCAGGGAATATCAGTGCGGGGAATATAATAAAGGGAAACCCATAACCCTAAATGATCTGATTGATGATCTGTGCTGGACATGCTGTGCCTATTAGCGTCTGTGGAAGGATTAAGGAGTTTTTGAGGTTAAGAAGAGTATTGAAGAGTTGGAAAAATTGAGAGAGAGAAAAGAGAAGTCATAGTGAACACACATAGAACTCACAGAGAAGTCGCGGAGAACTTACAAAGAACTTATAGAGAACTCATGAGATATTGCATAATATTATAATTAAATGCCTTAACAAAAATCTTTTAGAGAAAAGTCTTCTACAAATTTATAACAATTAATTATTAGCATATTTTTTTTAATATTATAAAAATTTAAACTTTATAATAATTTACAATAAGAAGATGCAAGAGAACTCTTCGCAACTAAAAAACTACATCATTTTAATGATATTCAACATCTTAACACATTTCTAACGCAGATGTATTATAAATATGTAATATAATAATGTATAACAGAAAATTGTAAGTATAAAATTGTATATTGTTATGATTAAAGTCCACTATAATGACGATGATATAATGTTCTACCTTTCTACATACATATCTATATCAATCTAAACACTTATTCTTCTTGGATTGGATTGCATACAATATATATTCTTTCTATTGATTTATATACATATCTTTCCAATTAATTCTCTCTGAACACTTTAATAATTTTCTATATTTTCCAACACTAATTAAACCGACAACTTGAAGCCTTTCAATCTCTACTACCTTTTCCTCTTCAAATACGTCTTGAAGATTCTTCCACATAATTTATTTAAATTACCCTTTCCTCTACCCCCTCTCCCTTTCCCACACTCCCTCACAAGATCCTTACCCCTATTCGCATTTCCCTTTTAAATAATTGCATCTTGACATATTCACATTAGCTCAATGTGTGTGTGTGTGTGAGTGCAACAAGCTGCTGCTGCTGCGCCGCTGCTCCAGTTCTGCTGCTGCTGCAGTTGCAGTTGTGGCTGCCGAAATTAATTACAGCGCGACCTACCCAAAAGAAGTTAGTGTTGTTGTTGCGCCTTCCTTCCCCTCATCGAACCAAGTGTGAGTTGCGTGCGCTAACAGTTTGCATTGCTGTTACAACACTGTTAAACAGCGAACAACAGCGTATACGATTGTAGTACATACCCGTTAACAACAGATGGAGCCACCACCGTCGTCTTGCACACACTTCGTGCAGATACACTTCGGCTATGCTGGCCCATCGTTGTTGTTGTACGCAGCATAAACGGTCGCTGCAACTGACGTTCGGTTCGCTTCGTCGTCCACGCGCCTTCGTGCCTGGCACCGAACGACGACGACGACGACTCGTGCTCGTGTGGTTCGTGTATGCGCTGCCTGGCTCCGCTTATACTTGTATGATTCAGTTCCATTCAGTCTTTTACGACGCGCGCATTGTAACGGACGCTCAGTCGCGGACGCTGTTGAGAGCAGAGCAGAGCAGTAGCAGAGCAGAGACGTTGTCTTCCTCTATTATCAGTTGGTATCAGTTCAGCAGTTCGCAGTCGCTGTAAAGGCAAAGCCGACTTCAATTTACAGTTAGCAGTTCGGCTCGTTTCGTTCAACGTAATGTGCTGTGCATGCACGCGCGTGTCTCTGTGCATGTTTGTGCGTGTGTGTGACCGTTTGTGACGGTTTAATTTGAATTCCGAAGTTCGATATCAATCAAAGATGCTGCCGAAGATCGGAAAAACGCATTAAGAAGAAGCAGAAGAAGAAGCAGAAGAAGAGTGAAAGAAGTGATAAATGAACTGGGATTAAAATAAAGACGAGACAAAATCAAAATCATTGGGTGTCTCCCCCACCACACCATCTCTCTCTATCTCTCTCTCTTTTTGTCACTCTAGTGTGTCACTGTGTTGTGCTGCGCTGTGCATAAGTGTGTGTGCGCGAGTGTGTATGTGTGTGTGCCTAACAATTAATTAGCATTTAAATCGCGCATTTATCTGCTCGCTCCTAATCAAAAGCCCAACAAACAAAACAAAAGAAAGGAGACAATTAGAAACAGAAGCAGAAACAGTAGAAGCAGAAGAAGGAGCAGGAGAAGGTGTACGGTACTTCCAGGTAAGTTTGTCCAGTTTCAGCAAATTAACATAAATCTGTTTAAATACCAAATAAAATACCAGCAAGTCATGTGGCTGCAAAAAACCCAAAACTGGTTAAAACATTTCGTACATTCTTCTTTACAAGAATCCCCAAAAAAAAACAGAGAGAGAGAAGGATAGAAAAAATAAAACCAACGCCATTCAAAAATAAACAAATATTTGCATTAAAATAAACACGGGTAAACGCCCCCGCCACGCCCCTCCCTCTCCCTTGTATAACAGTATACCCCCAATGCGAGTGTTGTCCCTTTTGTTTTTCTATTTCTTTTTTCTTGTTCTTGCTCCTCTTCTTGTTGTTATTGTTGTTTGTTGTTGTTGTCTTCGGTCATTTGTCTTTTTGGGTCAGCAAATGCGTCCAATTTTTCCGCGCGAGATTTTCCAACATTTGTATATTTGTTTTCCGCTGCTGTGCGTGGGCTTTTCACAAGTTTTTCCTCGTTTTTTCTTTCGAATATTTACACACATTTTTGCGCTGCGCCCAGCGAAATATTCTAGCTAAGATTTTAAACCCTTTTCCAACCCTTCTCGGTTTCTTTTCCTTCTCTACAAACTTTGGATCAAAAGACCAAGCTACAAGAGATAGAAAGAAAGAGGAAGAGAGAGAGAAATATATAAATAATAACAGCGGAACAAAGTGAAAAACAATGGAAGAAAGTTTGATCTGATTTGATAAGCAATTTGCATGTGAATTGGTAGACTAGGGAAAAATGTCTCCATTAGGTAAGCTTTGCCCAGACAAGAGATCACAATCGTATCGAGCCTAAAAAGGTGTTGAAAACATCATAGATTGACAAAACTTGACCAAATTAAATTCTTGTTAACGAGCTCAAAGTTGTTTTCCAAAGTGTTTTTCATTTCAAATCATTTCGAAATTGATTTTGAAAGCGTTTCTTGAAAATTCACATCGTATATGGAATAATTATTATATCTGATTTTTAAAGACCACAAAAAGTTACTAAATATATTTCTGTGCATTTGAAATTGGCAGAAAGTCGAACTGACATATAAACAATCAGAACTAGATTAAAATCTCAATATAACACAGACTTGTCTAAAAAGGAGAATTGTCAATTTAGAAAACAAACAATTTAAAGAAAAGAAATGCAGCCAATTATTGAAATATTTACAGAAAAAATTAGATATTTAAACAGAAAAGAAATGTATATAGAATAAATCTGTAGAAACATAACATTTGCTGATCTTTCTGCCAGTCAAGACTTGAACTGAGACTCGGAAACAAGTTGTATATAAATTAAATTGTAGTTGACAGTTGAGACGTCTGATTTGGGGTTATGCAATCGCACTCTACGGCATTCAATTCGCTTATGTAGGTTAAAAGATCCCGCCTTGCCATATCTTATCTACGTACTATACCTATATACTTACTTTTATATACATATTCATTTGCTATATATTTTTTGACATGCCTAGAAATATATTAAATGTTTTTATAACTTTTCAACACCTTATCACACTCAACACAAAGTATTCAAGTCTATTGATCTGTTAGTCCACACAAATCCCTCAATGAACTCAAGATCGTCTTCATCACTTACATTTATGCTACATAGAGTTCCCCTTTCAACTCTGGGTAACTTGATAATCCCTTCAACATGTTGAAGTTCCATTTGAAAAGTAAACTTAATCCCATATTTGCTGCCGTTGAGCTTGACCTTCTCATTCCACAGAATGTTAATGCAGCTAAGCTCTTGAACGCATGTAGTAGAAGCTATAAAGTGACTCTCCCCCCCCCTCTTCCAGTTCCACCTCTTCCCCTTCCCGTACAGTCTATAAAAGTGCGATCTTAATTGCTGGCAGGCAGTCAAAGATCTCAATCACTCTGGACCAAATTGATCTCAAATTGTCAACGATTCTCAGGCGCCAAACAGGCCAAGCTGCACGATCTCCATTCGTGCTACTTCCAGCTACATTCTGCAATCTTCTTGGCGTTCTTCTGTGCCTGCTTTTGCCCCGTTCTGCCATAAATCGTGTGGCGCAAAAAGGAAAATAGCGCATTTCCAAAATATTTTCATTAAAATCGAGAGTGAACAAATATAAATTGTGCGAGGGCTGAAACAACACAGGGCCAGACAGCGAAACAGACAGACATACAGGCAGACAGGCAGACAGAGAGAGAGGGAGAGGGAGTGTGAGGGAGAGGGGCATAGAGAGGCAGGCAAAAGGCAGCATAAACATTCATCAATCTGTCAGTGGGGCCTGTCAGCTGTTTTAAGCACCCACAAAGTGCTGTTGAGGCAACAACACAACAACAGCAACAACGACAACGCCACAGAGAGCATTTCAATAAAAATCGAGAACGGAGAAAACCCCAAAAAAACACACACACAAAGACAGACACTCGACAGCATTGTGAATGTAAATGTGAAATTGAAATTGTGCGTTCTCAATGCATTCCTTGGCCACGCGCGTCTAGGTGCGAGTTAGCGCCATAAAAAAGAGACCAAGAAGAAGCAGAAGCACAAACAGCAGAAGATAAACTTCTTCCCTGCTGCTCTTTGTGCTCTCATCTGTCGTCCACGCGCAAAACGTGCGCCAATCAATTGGCTTCAAAAGCAGAAAAGCAAAACACAAAATGCCGTGTGAAAATGTTCGTCTCCCACGGCAAAAGAGACAAATTAAAGTAAAACAAAGAGAAGCAGGCAGAAGGGGGAGAAGGCAGGAGGGGGTGGAGGAGAGGAGGGTTGTCTTTAAAATTAGTGAGACAGCGGCAATTTGTCTTTGGCAATCGTTCAATGCAGCGCAAAGATACAAATGTATCTAGCAGATACATTTGGATGATCTTCACTTTTGACTATTAATCGCGCGTGTTGATTGATTTTTATTTTCCAATCCAATTGCGGTTTTCCCGCGCTCAGTTGTTAATGAAATTGGTAGATAGGGGAGAGAAGTAGAGGAGTAGCTGGGGTGGAGGGGAAAGTGGAAGTGGAAGCGTTGAGGAAAATGTCCTAAAACTGCTAAATCAATCGACACTTGAACTGCATTTCGTATGGTTTGCTGTGTGGGTAAGTTGTGTTTATTAATTGTAGCCACACAAATATAAACACACACACACACAGACATACACATACTCCCACACACACTCCCTCATCCACACACACACACGCTTTAAGTGTGTCCCCTAATTCCACACACACCCTCGTCATCTAAGTAGTCTGACTTATTGCGGTGTGTGAAATGCCAAGCTGCCTTCCCTCTCTCTCTCTCTCTCTCTCTCTGCTCACTCCACTTCTTTATCTGCCTCTCTCTCTCTCTCTCTTGCTCTCTCTGCCTCTTGCTCTTTTACTATCTCTTTGCTTTCTCCTGGCAACTTTTCTCAACACTCGGGTAAATAGATTTCAGTGTCGCTGTGCACTTAGACGCAGCTCTTTTTGTTGTTGTACTTTGCCATACAAATTGATTGATTTTATTTGCACTCTCCCCCCTCACACACAGCCCCATCTCTTTCACCCCCCCTCCTCCGCTTAGCCCCAATAAATTGCTGTGCGTGTCTGTGGCTTTTAGGCGGTAACTGTCAAGTGCGAAGAGGCAGCGGGAACGAGGGGGGGGCGGAGATCGGCCCTGCACCAGTTGAGCACTGACATTTTGCGGTTAACTCATTTACACAGCGAAGCAACGACAGCAACGGCGACGTCGACAGCGACAGCAACGGCAACGGCAACGGCGTTGTCATCGTCTTTACCCTTTTGCACTGCTGACGTTGCCCTGATGGACGTGGCGGTTATGATGCAATGGCACCAGCTGACAGCGGCATCTCAATAATTGATTCATTTTACAGAAAGGCTGCTTGTGATAGCCCAGTTTAAACAGACAGTGCTGAGACTGGCCTATGGCATTACCTTTTACTCAAAGCTTTAATGAGCTTTGACAACAATAATCGATGATGTGTAAACATACATTTTGTTAATTTGCAATTCCCTGCGCTCAACTCATGTACCACTTGCAACTCGTCTCATTATTTAATGAGCTTGCACAGGTTATTTTACCTTTACTTAATTCTGTAATGTTGTTTTTGCTTTCGCTATGAATTGCTTTTAATTTTGTATACAGCTTCAATGAGCTTGCAAACCTCTCTTGTTGTTAGTTAGATATCTATCTGCTTTCATTTACTTTCACTTTTAGCTCTAGTTAAATCTCTATCTGCTTCCATTTGCTTCTTCTTTGAGCTCTTGTTATTATTTTAAACAGCTTTCATGAGCTTTCAAACCTTTCTTGTTGCTAACTTAAACACAGTCTGGTTCCACTTACTTCCATTAACCTGTTTATTTCAGCTTTCAAAGCTTTCTTGTTCCTAGTTTCAACTCAATTTGCAATTATTTAAAACAGCTTTAATGTGCTTTGAAACCTTTATATTTCCGACATGTCATGTCCAGCTTTGGCCTATATACTAAACAGCTTTAATAAACTTTCAAAGCTCTCATAGTCCTATCTCTCGCTTTATTTGCATCTCTTTGCTTCCACTTAGAGCTCTTGTCATTATATTAAGCAGCTTTCAAAGCTCCCGCATGTGCAGTTAAGGTCTAAGCAACATGAAACTCTCTTTCTCTCTCTCTCTCTCTTTTCTCTACCTTCCTCCACATTCAGCTCGTCTCATTTGCTATCTCCACTCTTATCCTAACCTTTTCAACCCACATTTTTAATTTGTTGTCCGATATCTAGAGTGTATCGTCTATTCTCGTACATCTAGTTATGAAAGCTCTGCATTATTCATTGCTGAATTTGTGCGCTCAAATTGTTTTCACTTTTATTTTATTTCCTATCAATTTGTGGCCAACATGAAACCAGAAAATCGTAACTGCATTATTGATGGCCCTGCATCGACGATATTTTCATATTAATAGTGCACCCTAGAACTGACCTCACACTCACTACATCCCCCTCCCTCCTGCTCATCCCTCTCCTCTACCCCTCTCTCTCTCATTCTCTCTCTCTCTCTTACTGTTTGGCCCTCCTGAGAGTTGAGTATTGTCATGCATAACTGATGCTTCTCGTTGCTGTTCTGTGGCATGAGAAAAATCTCAACAAATTTATGGCATATTCCCAATTGTCCGCACTCGGCTAGAGCCAGCTCTTGTTTCCCTATACTTCTCTTCCTCCTCCCCCTTCTCTCTGTCTCCCCTCCCTCCCCCTCTCTCTCTCTGGCAATTGATTAAAAATACTCGCATGCTGAAAATCATAAAATGAAAGACAAATATCGTGCAGGCAATTAAGTTGAACTTGCCCTATGCACACTCAAACACACACACACATGCACGCACTGCCACCCACAAAGCTAAAAAATCTGGTATGAGTGTATTGAAAATGTATGCATCAACTAGCATTGAATGAAAATTCATTTGTTAGATGAGTTTTTAGGGCCAAAGAAATTTTCACAAAATAATTTTACATATTTTTAGCATGCACAAAATTTCTCCAGAGACAGAGGAGAGAGGGAACTTAATTAGGCAGATATGGGAAGTACAGTTACATATATGGTGGAGATGTATGCATTTATAGCAAAGCTCACCATAATTGCTCATCAGCTTCGTTTACAAGTTTGGAGCATCTACAATAATTTAACTTATTTTACATCTACGATGCTTCAACGAGAGAAAACTTTATTGCCCATGATATATATGTTCAATATAGTACAAGTAGTTCTCTATAATTTTCTAATGCCGATCTGATCTATTTGATTCCCCACACACACCAAAGATTAATCTAATTGATGTCTCATTGAATCGCTGAGCATAAAATAAAACTTAATTTATTTTGTTTGGTTGCCTCGAGTAATGCGACTAATCAGCGGTGGCTTAGTTAAATATGGTAAACAAGTCGATTTATTTGTAAATGCAATTAAAATGCACCGCAGTTTTCATACAGAGAGAGGCAGAAGAGAGCGAGAGAGAGATAGGTTTAGTGAGAAACGTAGAGAGAGAATTTGCTATAAACAACAGCTGAAAAACGGGGACAAAATGATGAAAAACCAATGGGAAAAAGTGCATATAACATTTCCATTGATTGACAGTCAAATTAACGGCAATCAAATGGAGGTCTCCCCCTCCCTACATCTCCCCTCCAATTGCCCCGCTTGCATGGCAAATAATTTATAGAATTATACGAAACGATATGGCGCACAGCTGAAAAGCCATATCAATCAAATAAATTATGGAATGTTAAAGAGGGGAAGCAGAAGAAGTGAAGAGAAGAGAGGTAGAAGAGATGAGTAGAGGGAGAGGGGAAGGGGTAGGCAATCCACTAGATACAAATGCGAATCAATATGGGCAAACAATCAGTCAGATAGGCAGGCAGGCAGGCTGGCAGGCTGGCCGCGGGGCAGGCAGGAGGGCAGTGGGCCTGTCAGTCAGTACGTGAGACAGCCTCAAGTGCATAAACAAGTTAAAAAGGGAAGGGGGGAGTGAGAGGGAGCTGGGGAAGTATGGAGCTGGTAGACTGGCACTGCCTCACTTGATTTGTTGACGTTTCGGAGTTTCCAAACGGCGCCTAACGCCAACTGCAACCTAATTTCGAATCCAGCAAGTGGCGCTAGATCAAGCATGGCAATCATATGCTGTAAGTACTCACTCACACTCAAGCACACACACACACACCACACTGCAAACACTGGGACACACTGCGAAGCGTGCACTGTGTTTACATAGGCATCATCACTCATACGTCACGTTGGCCCGGGCAACATTTCAATTTTGGAATAAAATACGATGCCATGCGAGGCGAGGCAGACGTGGCCCAACGATAAACTCAATCGCATTGACGTTTGCATAAATATTCAACAGCATTTTCAGCTACCCCCCTTATTCCCCATTATTCTGTCTCTCTCTCCCTCTTTTTTGGTTTATAAATTTTTTAATTTCCCTCGCTGCTGTCGATTTTTTATGGCACTCACTGTGTGTTTTGTTTCCGCTGTGCATTTAGCACAAAATAAACAAATTACAGCGCATAAAAATCGAGGCCCAGTTCAACGAGTTTTCACTCTGTACATTTTTGTTGTTTACACCATTTGCGCCTCTTGTTACTTTATTAGCTGAGATCTTTTATGCACGCGTGCTTCTCTACTTTATATCGTCCGGCCAGAGCATTCTTGTTTATGCCTGCAAGTTTCGCAACCGATTTGGCAACCCTCGTTGTTTGAAAGTTTAAGCAATTGAGTTGATTCTTCTTGTATATTTACTTGGAAATACTTTTTAGATTTTATTCACTACAGATTGTATGTATACAGTATTAACTTTATTATTATTTTGATTTGCTTTACTATCCATTCCAATTCATTCTCTTACATCTTCCGTTTTTCTGGATACATTTTGCGCTCATGCTTTTTCTAAACACAATTTGATCATCAGGGCCAAGTTCTTCTTCAGTTTTCGTGCACTCTTCTTCAATTATCTGAGCAACATCCTTACTGAATGATTCTTCACACATCGATTCCCCATTGATCTCTCCGTGCGAGCTTAGACAGTCGACAAATCTGTCATCTTTTACTTTAAATAGCTTTCGAACCTGATATCGGCAACAAGCTTGGTCACTTTCAACAGCAATATCGTAGCAATTGGGGAAATTCCACATCCATATTGGAAGTACTAGCTGCGAGACTAAGCACAGTAGAACAAGAAATGTTTTCATCGCGACAATCAAATAATTACTGCAAGAATTTGATGTTGATATAGAATGATATAGGGGCTATTTAGCTACATATACGAGTATTATGAGTTTAAAGTAAACTCATTGAGTATGAGTGATTGTGGTTCTGTTCTTATCGCTATTTTATATACATGTGCGCATTTATGTGCAACAGAGTGTAAAATTGTCAAAGATAATTATGACGTGTATTTTATAAATTATAAAAAATACTCAATATTTCTAGAGTATTTTGTCCATTTCGTGAACATATTTATGTGAAACTGAGTGCATGTTGGTCAAAGATAAATTATGATTATAGTCTCATAATGACATGTCTAGATAAGGGATCAATGAGTGCAACAGTTCAACCTACGCACTGTGGTCAATCTTATGGTGAGGAGTTCAACTTATAACGAAAAGTATTTATATTAACTTGCTGCTTACAAATCTGACCACAATACGTTGGATTTCTATACACTCATTGATCAACGATAAGTATGTTGGTTATTTCTAATTCAAGATATTGAATAGCCAAGCTCAACATATCTATTGTAGATGTTTCTGCTCGAACTAATATATCACACAACACAAAACAATGCCATTCGTATTGTTTATTTAAATAATGTAACTAAGCTTAATTAAATTGATTAGTACAATAACTCATTCCAGTTGATTTTCGTGTAAAGATTTCAATGTTGACTTGTTTAATATCTTATTTCCTATTTGGGAAACAGTTTTTTGCATTTATTTGTTTTGGGATCTATGGTGCAACACGAGGATATGGAAGTACAGCCAACATTACACTGTGCCATGGCATATTTAATGAGTGGCTGCATTGAAATGGATTCTTCTTCACAACTATCACAACTGTCACGTTTGTCAATAAGTTTTCGTACTATGCAGCATAGTTTAGTTCTTTCATCTCGTAGTTGTAACTCCTGGTTAATTTCAGACAAGATGCAAATGTTTTGTTCCACAGAAGGCACCAGGTTCCTGGCTGCACACTGTGCGATCAGCAGGAGCAGCAGAAAAAAGACCCCCAGTCCCTTGCATCCTTGCATCTTGAGAATTGATTTAATACTAAACGTTGCAACAAGAGTTACACTTATTAATATGAGAATGTGACGCAACTGAGAAATTGCTAAATATAGTTTTCTTTTATATCGCTTGCGTCAAGAGAACCACACTGTTGGTTTGCTATATATATATATATATAATAATTATAAAACCAGACAAGAAATAACTTGCAGCTTATTGTCAGCTTAAGTTTCCAATAAGCAAAGGAACCTAAAGAAAATCAAATTCAATTATGTACTTCAGACCGAAAGCCACAAGTTGTAATGTGAGCCAGCATCCGAAGCTGCAGAAACTTTCGCACACACACACACACAACACACACATACTATATGATACAGTAGATTTTCTCGAGGGCACGGACAAAGAAATGATAGAAAGAAATTCGACTGCCTTGAGGGCTGTATAGTCGTGGTATAGAAACAATCACTCGATGAGCGATGTAATTGATAACTTTACAGTTTCCTATTTGGAATTTTAGGGTGCTGCCATAGTAACGCATTGTCATGGTGGGTGGGGGTAAAGGGAAGAGAAGAGGGGGAGGCACACTAAAAATCCAATGAAGCGTATTGTAAAAGTATCTCGACATTTTTATTAACACCCCTCGACAAAAGGTTGACAAAGCACCTGACGTTGGTCACTTCTAGGGCTGCACTTGGGTCAAAGTGGGGTAGGTGGGAGTGGCAGGGCGAGGGAGAGGGGACGGTGGTGTGTATAGGTTGGCCTGTTGTCACTTGGGTAATTTAAAGGAGAAGAAAAGTAGAGCAGACATATAAATGTAGAGAACAAATTTGGAGAAGTTCCGGCGCGGGGGAACAAGGACAAAACAAGAAGTTATTTAAAAAAAACACTTTGGTATATGATGTGCAACTTGAGTATCGTTTTGGGGACAGCGAATGACTTTTGTTTGCGACTCAATCTTAAACTTGGTCTCTCTCTCCCTCTCTAACTGTGCCTCCTTCTGCAATACTCTCTTCTTCTCCCACTTCTTTAGCTACTACTCCATCTCCTTCTGCTTTATTCTAATTACAGTTGGGTCCCATAAAAATAGCTGGCACCTAGGTGCCTATCTGTTCATTCGATTACATTTTTCCGCCACTTAACGGCCGAATTATGCAAATTAGCCGAGACACGCGAACAGCGCAAGGCAAAAACCTCTACCCCTCCCCTCCCCTCACACTACATCCTTCCCCTCACCAGAGCTTACTTGTTTTGTGCCTGCTTTGAAATAAGTTGGCAAAACGTAGACTCCGTGTGTGTGTGTGTGTGTGTGCACCTGTCGACCCAGAAGGAAAACCAAGGAAACCCACACAGAGCAACAGTAAAACACCCTCGCCTATAGGTGTAACCATGGCATTTGCCAGGGGTTGCATAGCTGTATCTGTAGTTGTATCTATTGTATGTATCTGTAACTGTATCTATGTATCTGTCAGCTACAGCTATGGCAGACAGTCGGAGAGACAGTTACACATGTATTTTTGCAAGTCATTGGGGCATTTAAGGCTAGTTAGGGTTGGGTATGGGGGAGAGGTGGAGGCAACAGGACAAATATTGCATGCAACCGTTTTTTGACAATCATTTCCACGTAGTATTTGCACTCCCTCAATGTCTTCTCCAACCCCCCCTCTCACTATGTGTGCTCTGTGTGAAAAGCGCTTTCCATTTGGCCGGTTTCCAAGCAATTGTCAATCAAAAGGCAAAGCTTAACATGGCATGGAAGATGCCAGAGACAAGGAAAAACTAGCAAAACTGAATCAAATCGAAGAGCTTGAAACTCTCGGCTAATAAGCGCCTTAGCAAGTCGGGCAGCTCGAATCAAGTCAATGCCCCAGTATAGCTATAGCTATAGCATAAGCTCAATTACCTATTCTTTCAAATTCAAAAATTGATGCTCATCTTCCGGCCTCCGTCTCCATTCAAGCCTTCAATTGCCCATCAATTAGAGGCATAAGGGCAATGTATCTAATTTAGACAAACAGCCCAGTGGCCAAAGACCTAAGCAGTTAGGGTATACCCCTCCCTCCCCTCAATCCAAAGTGGAACGGAAATTATTCATGGCTTCCATGGAAACCAAAAGAGAGGGATAGAACAAAGTGGTGGAAGCAAGACAAGAAGATAAATGACCAACAATTAGTCACACCTACGATGACAATCATCGAATGATTTTCGAATGAAATGAAATGCCCAGAGGAATCAGAGGAAGGGAGAGGGCAGGAGGCAGATCAATGCCTGCCAGAGCTGGGGTTCGGAACTCTGATTCCCAGTTCGATTCCGATTCGATTTGTGATTCGGACAATGGCCAAACTAATGAAAATTCTTCTTTATTTTTGGCTTCTACGGTTCGGTGTGTGTGTGTGGTGTGGGTGTGGCAGAGGGCAGGTAAATAGGGGAGTAGGTGGGTAGGCACCCCCTTCCCCTTTATGCTGCTGTTTGCAGCGCTTAATTGCAGAATGGGTTGGGTTTGGTTTGGTTGGAACTGCCTGCGGTGTTAATGGCAATGCCAGCTTGACACATGTGCCGCATGACGTCGTGTAGCACGTGTGTATGTTTGTGAGTTCCGTTTTGATTAGCGGCATGCCATGTCAAACAACAATTTGTAAGAGCGAATGACATTTGTATGATGACATCGACAGTGCGGCGACACAGACGGCGGCACAGGTGGCGCTTCCGCTCAACACTTGTTACGAGGAATTGAGGTGAGGGCTAACACAAGCAGGGGGGGGCCACGTAATGTCTCTATTATGGCGTGCTAAACAAGCGACAAATTGCCAGTGTCTAGACGGGGCAGGCAGGGGGAAGGGAAGGGCGCAGGTGCCCAATAGAAACAATTACTTATGATGCTAATACGCGCATCAGTCAATCTTTGGCACAAGTTTGTTTACCTCTCTTACTCACTCTTGCTCTCTTTATCATACAGAATGTCTCTCTTTCATCTCCCCACTCACTCACACTCTTTCTCACTCTTTCTCTCTTTGCAGACTTTTATTAGATTGCAGCGATTCAACTCACACAGCCAGCAAAATGTTTGCCTGCTTCCAATTGGTGTCCCTCGTCCTCTTTCATTGGCACATTGAAAGGTAAGTGAGTGTATCCATAAATAAATATCTATATATGACTGATGTATTGATGTGTACATGTATTTGTGGCGTGTTGGTGCCACTGTGCCGCCGGCTGCTGCTCAATTATGCAGCTCGCCTCGGTCAGCTTCATTTGTCAGCGGCGCCGACGACGACGACGACGAACGACGTCATTCAATATGAAATTTCACACTTTGGTTGACATTTCAAATGGCGAATGGCCAAAATGGCAAAGTAGGCAGAAGAGCAGGGAGGCGGGAGAGGGGGAGGGGGATAGGGAGAGGCGTGCCACAGGGCTGACCCCGGCCACACAGCACGGCGCCATTGACGCCGCATGCCTCATAAATTAATTTACACTGGAAACTTCGCGGCGCTGTGCGGCCAAAAAACAACAACAACAATTGCAGCAGTCACAGCAACAACAGCAGCAACAGCAACAACAGCAATTACCCATTCAACAACAAACAACATCAGCAGCAGCAGCAGCATTGGCAGCTGCACAGCCACAACAATAATGCTTAAAAGCTTAAAATCAAATGCAACTGAATCTGTCGCCACCCATGGTGCATGTTGCACGCCCAGCAGGGGCGGCTATCTGTATCAGGGGGGCATTGCCAGGGGGGCAGGGTGAAGCGTATCGGGAATCGCATTGCAAAAATTCGAGTCGCGTTGGGCCAAGTGCAGTTCGTTATGCCCGCATTAAAGATTGAACTGCAGGCAGTGCAAAGGGGTGGGGGGGGGCCCGGGGCACTGCTGCACAGTGGGGCCAGAGCATTGGGCAAGGGCATTCAAATGTAATACTATACATATAAATAGCTTAATTTGATATAGCCTATGAGTGCTTAACTACTGTTAATTGCACATGCCACTGCGCACTTAATTTTTGCAATTAAATTTTGCAATGAAATATTGAAAAATATTAAATGAATCGAGAAGAGTGAGATAAATATATTTATGAACATTTTAATAATTATTTTAAATTGAAAAAACGATATAAGATAATTTGGTAAAGTTATTTGCCTATTTATATTATTATCATGTTATTTATTTTATTATTATAATTTACTTGCCTATTTCTATTGAATTGTATTTATTATATGTTGCCATAGAAGTAATTTGCATTTATTATTGTGTTATTTTGCTTGAAAGTTCTGGGTGATATACTGTAATAATTATATTTTATATATTTCTATTGAATTGTATGAAGTAATTTGCATTAATTATTCTGATATTTTTCTTGATATTGCTAAGAAAGTTCTGGCTGATTTACTGTAATAATTATATAAATACAGTTTCTTTAATTTATAACAAAATATATACAAATAATGCAAAGAGATTACATATTTTAGTTTAGTTTTAAATTATTTAGTGTTTTGCAAAAGACATAATCACTTCTTCCTTAAATTTGCTGTAATCTGCAATGGAAGGCCTTTATACATTTTCAATTAAATTTAGTTTTTAATTTTATACTAAACAAAAGTGTTTTTTTGTTTGTTTTTAAATTTATCGATTTATTATAAAAATGAAAATTGTTGCCATGCAAAGGATTCATATTCTTAATATATATTATTGAAAATATCTTTCTGAAACAAAGTATAAGAATATCTTAAATTACTATTTTACTTACATAGAAAATCTTAAATTTTTTTTTATAATATTCCAATAGTTTACTAACATGTTATATCTATAATTTCTTTATAATATTCCAAACAATACAGGCCCTGCGTAAATATTAATTTCAACCCACGTCTCTCTCTGTTTTTCTCCTGTTTGCCTCTTTCCCTAGCGTCGCTAGTCTCTCTTTCTTTGTTTCTTTTTAGCTCTCTTTCTCTCTATTCCTCTCCCTCTCTCTCTTTATTTTCCTTATGTGCTCTCTAATGAACTCCCTGCTTTCAAAACTGTCACTTATTGCAGGCAAACTTGCCAAACTATGCTTGCCACAAGCATGCTGCACTTGCCTCACTGCTGCCTCTGCTGCTGCTACTGTTGCACGCTGGCAAGCTGAGTAAATGAGGGAAATGTTGATTTTCCGTCGAGTATCTGCTGCTGCCATCCTAAGTATCTCAAATGCAGCGTGGTCGATCCTATGTCGGGGGGCGCATCTCGACCGCTTAGCTGCAAGTTGGGCGCGAGTTTTGACGCAGTGGCGATTGTGGCAAGACAACAAACACGTCGGCCAGTTGGGGGCAACATTAGCAACAACAACAACATCTCCATCTCATGTGCAAACTGGACATGGGGAGGGGTAGGGGGTGTGGGGCAGTGGCAACGCGTGTCTGTTTAATTGAAATTGACGCTTACTGCGTTTGGTTTCTTCGCGCCAGAATTTGTTTATGAACAATTTAACAGAAAGAGAGAGAAAGGAGAGGGAATGAAAGAGGGAGAGGAATAGAAAGAGAGAGATAGAGAGTGTCAGAGAATGAAATTGCTGCGGCTGCAGCGGCACTTTGTCGCCTGTCGTAATAATTCTGCTGCAATTGAAATAAATTAAATTGCATGCGGAGCCATTTTCAGACGACGATGCCGTCGCCAGTTTTATGGCGGATTCCTGTCTGTCTGTGTGTGTGTGTGTACCCCGAAAAAACCCAAAGCTATGCTTTACCAACTTTCCAATCCGCGATCCCCACCACGCTCTCCCCTCTCTCTGTCTCTTCCATCTCTCTCTGTCTGCCACATGCGGATGCATAACCGCAAAACTGCGCTGCACTCAACATAGTCGTGCGCCAGTCATCATCCTGATGTGCACATGTCACTGCGGCATTTGTTTAATTAACAAAACCCCCTACCCCCTCTCCCTTCCCCTGCCTGCACCACCACCCTGTTCTGCGCACTTGGGTGTGTGAATTGTGGGTACTAAGTGGTAGGGGTGGTGGTGGCACTGACGTTGCAGCTTTGCGCCTGGCCGTGTCAGTCATCGTTTGTCTTTGTAATTTGTGCGTTGATGAGTTATACTTTTGTTGTTTGAATGTGTGTGTTTGGATGCCCCGGGGCTGATTAATGGGCTGTGGATCATATGCTGTGCATGCGGGTCCGTTAGTTACAACAAGAAGCGAAGTAGAGGACGAGAATAGCGAGTGTGAGCTGAAGAATGTTGTGTTGAAATTTTAAATGTTGCATGGTGAAGTGGAAGGTGTATGGATTGCATGTGGAACTTGTGGATGCTGAGCTAAAGTGCTGAAATTTGCAAATAAGGCAAAAATAACTTTATGACTGTCCCAATGTAAAGTGGAAGCTAATTCACTTGTGGATGCTGAGCTATAAAGCTGAAGAGACTTTCCTTTGAATCTGAGCATATTGAAGACTACTTAGCTGTAGTTTCATACTTAAATCCTTGTGTATGTTATGTGGATGCTATGTATAACTTGTGGAACGTAACTAGCAAATTGCTAGTCCTAAATTCAAACGACAAAAATAACTTGTGCCCATTGCGGGACTTGTTGCCTCCCACACAAGCTATGCAAATGTTTGCCATGCATAATTTCATATTCAAAATAAATATGTAAAATATGATTTGCCGCCTACAAGTTGCTTCCAAAGTCGAGGCAGCCAAGCGTTAAGATTCGCCACAAAGTCGCCACAAAACTTTCCCAATAAAATACTCAACAATTTTGAATCAACAGAGAAAAGTAAATGAAATAAAAACCGAAATACGAAGTAAAAAAACATGAGATGAGATAAGGGGAGGAGGAGGTGGAAAGAAAACCGTTTGAACTGTGAAAAACTGTTGCTGACATTTTTCAGGAATGAAAGCAAGACCAACAACAACAACAGGAACAACAACAAGTGGAACAACAACAACAACAAACATTAATCATTTAATTTGATAAGCAATAAACGAAGTTCTGATAATCTTTTTACGTGCAGAGAGAGAGAGAAAAGAGAGAAGTCGAAATATTCTGAAAACCGCAAAGTAAAACTGAGTTAGGAAAAGGCGGAAGGCATGGAGAGGGAGGGACTTTATTGGCATTGGTTTTGGCTATGGCTTTGGCTTGCTTTTGGCTATGGTTTTGGCATTGGCTTTGGCGTGCCGATGACGCATTGCATGCAATTTCAATTGATTATGCGACGCTTGAAAGGGTTTCACAGCAGGACAACAGCATAAAAGACTCAGAGAGAGGGGAATGGGAAAGGAAAGGGGAAAGAGAAGAGGAGAGAAAGTGTGCAAAAAGATGAAAGACAGCTCTAAGGAAAAACTACTTTAGCTTTCACTTGCAGCCAAGGGCGCGACCAGCAGTGGAAGGAGTTAGAAAAGCAGTAGGGAGAGGGTGCAGGGAGAGGCAGCCTTGGGTCCACGAGAGTTGGCCAAACTTGTCGCATGAAAATGCAATTCAATTGATTTATGTGCTCAATGCAATTACCCCGAAAAGCAAAGAGGGAAAGGGGTTAGGGGGGGTGGCCAAGTGGTTTGCCAGGGGCTGCGTGCTTGCTGCCAATAAAAATCAAGCAGGGTTGCATTTGACAGCCGCATAAATTGCTGTGCGCGTCCCCCACACAGTCACCTTGTCAGTAGGTGTGAAAATGGCTGCCAAGCCAAAAAAGAGGGAATAGGGGGCAGAGAAGGAGAGAGAGTGAGAGAGGGAGAAAACTGCCGTGGAGACGTTGCCGGAGATGAAGGTGCGAAATGGGGAAATGGAGCTCAAGCAGATAAAAGAGGTGTGCGAAGTTGCGTGTGTGTGTGTGCGGGTGTGTGGCAAATGGAAAGAGTGTAGGTGGTGGCTGCATAAGCCAACAAAGGTCAAAAGGGGGGCGTCTTTCAACGGGGGCGTCACTGCGGCCAATTAAATTTATTGCCCGCTCTGGGTGCCTGCAAAATTGTTTTTAATTGTCCCGGCAATTAAAAACACGCCCAGCAGCTTCGTCTTTGCCTCGGCCGGAGACAACAGCAACAACAACAACAACAACAACAAGAAAAGGAAGGAACAAGAACAACTGGAATAACAACGACAACAAACAGAACAACAAAATTAAAGTGTGCAAAAGTTTTTCGGCAGGGGGAGAAGGTGAAGTTAAAGCAAATTTATTGAGAAAGGGGTAGCGACAGAGGAGAGAGAAAGAAAGCAAGAGAGAGAAAGTTATTGAGGTTGATTAGAAACGAAGTATTAAATGATATAATTCTGAGAATCGAATAGAAGAGCAAGCGCAGAAATTGAATAATTATTCGATAGTCTCGATACTATCGCAGGCAAATTTATACGTATATGAAAAGATTATCGATACATTGAGTATAAATGAGCGGTTGGAGTATGACGAGACCTATTGGCAGGAAGAATTATTATGAGATGAGCAAGAAAAGAAATTGAATGGATTCGTCATTCGATAGTCTTGATAATATCGCAAAAAATGCTACAAAATTACAAATCTTTATTTATATATGGAGTGTACAAAAAAAAGAGCGTATAAAGTGTGTTTAAACTAAGGCAATTTGTAATGTTTAAATCAATTCAAATTTACAAAATTACAAATTAACAAATAGAAATCTTTATTGGTAATGAAAGAAATTTAATCATGAAGAGATTATATCGATAGTACGAATATCGTAGACCAAGCAACCCACTCATAATCATATTATAAAAAAGACCTATTTAAATTCAAATTATACAAAATATACCCGTAAAATACCAAAAATAATCCCTTTTCAATTGGAATTTTTCTCGGCAAAAATCCGTCTTCAAATACTTTCCCCCTCCAACCAATTTTACAGGCTTCTCTCTCTCTCTCTGTCTCTCTCTCTGTCAGCTTCATATCGCGCAAGCTACTCAAAATTGCAAAATGTTTTAGCCTAATCGCACTAACCGATTTGTAGGTAGGCACCTGTTTTCAGCAGCGCCATCTGTCGCCCACGGGCTTAAGCCAATAAAAGTCTTTCAGGACCTTTTGTTCTGTTTGTCCGGGACGCACAGCGTGGGCAGCTCATCGTTGGTCATGCAAAAACAGCGCAGCGTTTTTATAGACTCTCGACCAATGTTGGCGTTTCTCATAACCGGAGGGGACTAACTGAGGAAAGGGGACAGGAAGGGTTTCTCCCCCTTGCAGCAGGGCAGCTTCGTCTGTTTATTTCCTTGAGTTTTCTTCACTTTTCTCATTCTCATTCCTCTTTTTTTGCCTTGCTCTGCTGCAAAATCGACATAATGCAATCTTAGCTTGGGAATTTTTTCATCATTTCCTTTTGGCCGTTTACCGGCAGGACTATAGCTAGGCAGCGCCTGCCTGCCTGATGCTGTTCATTTTCCTAGCGACGCCATTTTGTTGCACTTTGTGTAAATATTTTCGCTTGATGCGTTTCGCAAATTAAGTTGCAGGCGGATTGCGGCCTGGGATTTGCTTGCTATCGTGCCTGACATAGCAGCAACCCAAGACATAAATCACATTGTAGGGGAGCTACATGAGGAGGGGGGGGGCACAGCACGCCGTGCGACGCTACGTGTTGCATTTGCACATAACTTTTCCCAGGCAACACACAAAAAAAAGAAAGCAAACAAATTTCTGCAGCATTTATTTTGATGCACATTCCAACCTCTACCCCCCATTTCCACTCCCCCCCCCCCCACGTGCCACAATATTATTTCGTTTTGCAGTTGTCGGCCGGAAATTTCAGTTATACAATTCGTACAGTTTGACAGCAATTGATTAGCATTTAAATTGCTTGCAATGAGGCATAAAAATGAAGCCATAACGCAAGATCGAAAGCGAAGGCAGCAGCAACGGCGAAAACACACATGTGGCCACATCTGACAAAACAGATGTTAGCGGGGGGTGGTGGGAGGTGCAAGGGGGGAAGGTAATGTTGCTGCCGTGTCACAATTGCAGACCAGAGCTGGCAGCAGCAACAGCAACAGCGGCAACGGCAGCAATGAATTGCAAATAACGCATTGACCGCACTGCACCTTTGGTGCCACCTTTTGCGGACAAGTAAGGCAAAGCCTAACCCATATACACACATACAAATACACACACACACACACACACGCACTCTCTCTCTCTCTCTCTCTCTCTCTCACACACACTCACAGCTGCATACGCGCGATATCTGTCGGTCTATATGCGCATGCTGCTGCTGCTGTTGCAGTCGTCGGCGGCGGCGTAGCAACATAAATGCCAGCGGCAACATGCAATGCGTTTGCCGCCAAAAACAGCAAACCAAACAAAAGCAACAAAACAACAACAACAGCAGCAACAACAACAACAATAACAACAAGACGCAGAGAGCACTGAGAAAAAAATAAAACACAAAAACTGCACAACACGAGCGTAAAATTTTTCATGAATTTGTAATTTATGTGCTAAAATGTTATCGTTGTTATCGTTCCTTTTGTGTGCAGCCAGCAACAACAACAACAGCAACAACAACAGCAATTGTTGTTGAGCACTTTGGCTGCCATTAAGAGGGACAGCAAAGGGAGTGGGGAGGAGAGAGAGAGAGAGCGAGAAGGGCGTGGGGTAGGCCAGCTAAGGTTGCAACTGCAGAGAGCCAGCTCATGTTGCTGCTGCTCTTGTTGCTGTTGCTGCTGTTCCTACTCTTGTTGTTGTTGTTGTTGTTCCTGTTGTTGCTGGGGCACTGCTTGAAGGCCCGATGGTCGGAAATTCATATGAATAATAGTTTTATGAGAAGCTTATTCCATAGAAATGAATGCAACTCGCACATAAATTACAAAGTCTAGAAAAAATACAACTGTGTGTGTGTGTGTGAGTCTATTTTCATTGGATTTATATTGCTATACATAAATAATTGCTAAAACAATAAAAGCAACAAGCAAGAAGAGATTAGTTCCAGACTTTGCAGACGGTTAATAATCCTCGTATTTTTGCCTTCCTTTCCGTGCGGTAAATCAAGAATAAAACGCAGGAAAGACTGATAAAATATACCTCAGTTGCCGATGATATGGATTTATAAGCTGCAGATATCTTTGGGTTGTAGAAAAAAGATTTTGTATATTTAAAAAATTTATAAAAATAATTAAAGCAATAAAAGAAAAGTTCTTATGTTGGTAAAGTTTTCTTTTACTTTTCTATACTTCTCTTCAAAGTATTCCCTTTCTATCTTAAATATTCAAGTTCAGCATACATAGCTAGTATTTCTTATTTCTTAAGCTGATGACGTCATCAGTGGGCTATATAAGAATGCTACATTGAAATCGAGGAGCAACAGAAACGATTCAATTGCAGCTGTTGTTGCTCACGCTTAATATGACAGCCTCAACAATTCAATTTGCCCCCGAAGTTTGAGTGCTTGTTGCTGCTGTTGTTGTAGCTGTTGCTGTAGCTGTTGCTGCTGTTGCTGTTGTTGCTGTGGTCATTTGCAAACCAAGCGACAAGCATTGCCAGCAGATCCACCTCAGCAGCTGCAGCTGCTCGACGACACTCGACTGACTTGACCGCCAAGCCGCCAACTTGGTTGGCCGCAACATTCAATTAAATGCGCCAACAAAAAGCTCAGAACTGAGGCAGGCAGAGACAGTATTTGTTTGATTATTTTTTTATTTATTGGAAGAGAGACAAAGAGAAATTAAAGAGTATTTAATAAAAGCGGAGTCGAAGAGATAGATGGTGGAGTAATGAGGAGAGAGATACAGAGGGGAAGGCGATTGATGCGGGCATCTGTCAGCTGTACGTGGTGTGGGTCAGGCAATCAGTTCGACGAGTCCAAGTCGATGTTCAGACGATACTCAGACGTCACAAAGGTCACCGCAGCAAAGACCGCTTATGTGGTTCGTCTTTTCTCCCCTCCTTCTCCCTCTTCTTCTACTGCTTCTTATACTTTTCGATTCCGTTTTCAACATACTACATGCATATGTCGCCGCCTGCTAAATAAGCCGATGAGCGCCGCATAAAACTTGATAATGAAATTGAAAAACAAACGATAAACTACACGCAAAAAAATTCCAAAAAAAACCTTTTAATGAAAAGGCAAATAGCGAAGAACTGATGCACTACATTACGAAAGGAAAATAAAGTATTTATTCAATATTGAAATTTACAAAGCAGAAAGAATAATACTTTAAATTTAAAGAGAGTATAAAGAAGAGTATATAAAGAGTTTATTAATCAAAAGTGTTCAGACTTTCTTTATTTTAAAAGTTTTTAAGTACTTTATAACATAAATTACCCTTTTATTTATAGACCACCTGCTCTAATAATACATAATACAATCAGAATACAACTACAATTTCACATTTTATAGAAGAAACACTTCTATGCCTGATTGATGCTACTGATAATAATCAGAATAATCATCAAACCATTGAAAACCTGAAACAATTTCATTTTACTTTTACTCCCACTATGCTTGTCTTCAAGCAAATAGTTCTTAAATCTTTAATCTCTATTGTAAAACTCTATTGTTCTACCAATTCAATCAGCATTAGTCATGCTCTTTGGACTGACTGACAACTGCCTTGACCCATTTGAAATACTCTCTCAGCAAGAGTATCTCGAAGTAGACGCTCGACGCTCCATTTGCGTACTGTTCGTTACTGTTGTTGCCTTTTGTTGTTCTTGTTGTTTGTTATATGTGCGTTATTTGTTGCTGCTGCCTGCATGCATGCATATATCCATATCCATATCCATATCCATTAAGCTGCCGGCAGCTATTCATGTGTGTTCACGCTCATGTCCAGACAGCGTCGTCGACGACGGGGGCCGTTTAGCTTAATGCAACACGAGTGGAAGTTGGCAGTGGATGTGGAAGTTGCAGTTGACTGAATATGAATGTGAATGTGAAGTTGAAATCGACAGCGTCCAGTCGGCTTCGCTTGCTCCAGTTCACTCTGGGTCTCTCTCCCTCTCCCACCTCTCTCCTTGTTCCTCTTCTTCTTGCACTTCCAAGCACGACGACATAATAAAACTCGCTTTATGCTCCGTCGTTGAGTCTTTTGTTTTGTTCCGCTCTCTATCTCCCTCTCTCTCTTTTTGTGTCGCCTCTTTGTGCCGGCAATCGTAAAACATTTTTATAATGCGCCGATGTCGCTGTTGTATTGCCCCGAACATTGTATATAGTCCAAGAGTATCTGTAGCAAGATGCAAAGCGATGCATCTCTCTCACCACCGTAGGTGGCTCAATTCACAGCGAGAGTCGCCATCAAATATTGAGCGAGTTTAAGTGACATTTTACATGCGCATTTTCACCTGGCAACCCACCTGACTATCTACCTACCTACCTACCTATGAGTCAGCAATGCTTTTAGCTTAGTTTTACTCGATCGTAAAACGTTGCCAGTGAGAAGAGTATTACAATTTTTATGTGCTCCCATTTGGGTTATAAGACGGCATCGATTCACTCAGGCATTTCTTGATGAGAAACTGTTCCACTCGTTTGACTAATTTTATGACCCGTCGTCACTTGGCACCTACTAGACTCCCCTTCTTTCCCATTCCCTTTTCCCCTTTGCCTCTTCGCTTGTTTAGTTACAGTTCTTAATGTTTATCTTTGCTTTGATCTTAAGTCTATCTCTGTGTGGGGGGTGTGCACTAATTACCCCCGTCCGGCTGCCTATTGTACAATTTGTTCCGGTTACCCGAATAAATACCAAGTATATACTGTATTTGGTATATACTGCTCTTCATCATAATGTTCTTTGCGGCCTGTCGAAAGGCGCTTTCAACACTCTTCCACAGCGGAAGCCGAAAGAGCTTTGTTCTCTCTCTCGTTTTCGTTGTGTTTAAAAGTTCTTTCAGGTGTTGCCTGGCGCCGCCTCTGGCAGGTGATAGAAATCGCAATCTGCTGCTAATGTTGCTGCTGCTGCTGCAAGTTCCAAGTCTCGTTGACTGTGACGCGTGTTGACAATGCAGGCTCTGCATACTTTGAGGCGGTGCCTTGTTGCAAAGGTAAATATGTATTTAGATAAGTGTCACTTATCGCTGCCGAAAGTGTTGCAGTTGCAGTCTCTTCTCTTCTCTCTACCTCTCTCCCTCCCTCTCACTCTCTTTCTCTCCTTCTTTGTGCACTTCAACTGCCTGCCGCACACGCAATTAATTCTTTTAATTGAAATTGCTGTCGCTACCCGCCTAATTGGTAGTTACTCTTCACTCTGGCCTGCTTCGCCAAATGGAGTCAGAGCCAGTCCTGATCCCGGCCGGGACCGTGCCCGGGCGTATCAGTTGCACGCCCAAGTGGCAAGTGGCAAGTGGCGTCCAAATGAATGCAACGGGCAGAAACTCGAACAATGAAAACGGAATAAGAAATGTATGAATGAATTTCCAAAGCATTTGCACACTGTTTCTCACTGTTTCTCACTGTGGGCACAGTGGGCACTGTTCCATTCTTAGCGATCTCAGATATCTTTGCATGCTATAAAAACTAAATTTTAGTTTATGATATTGTTCAATGCCATAAACGTATTTAACGCTAAATACACGATCTTTCTGGTGTAAAAGTATTTACGGTATTTATGGTATTTTCCAATAGGTTTACGACCTTTTTATGGCATTTTATAAAGTTTTATTCACTTGATTGGGTAATAATGTATTGTGTGATTTAGTTTATGCAGAGTTAAGATCAGTTCGGGTAATATAATATAAGTAGGTTGTAAAGTGATTTAGTTTATGGAGTGTCAAGATCATAAATCTTTATAAAATAAAATTGTTTAAAAGTAAAAGATTAAATGAGAATTAAATGTGAATCAATATATAGTTTTGGGGATGTATAAAAGTGACTTAAAATTATACTAGCTATTTAGTATTTATTTTTACATCAATTATAATTTAAAACTCTTGTTTATTTTAATATTTTCAATTCAGGAAATACACATTTATAATATTTTGTTTTATTTAACTTTTCTTTGCTTATCAAACATTTCTTAAATTTAATAATTGGCAGTGAATCTTCCCTATGTTTATATTTTCCTTAGTATATATTATATAATATAACCAACAATTTTTCATGCAAAAGAATTTCATTAAATTCTCTCGCACTCTTGCGCCACTGTGCAGCCGGGTGGCAAATGAATGAATACATGAACTCCACAGCAATTGGGCAGCACCCGAGGAGTATAGTTAAGAAAGAGAAGCAATGAAAGAAAAGGGGGAGAATGGGGAATGAGAGAGGGGGAGAGCAAGAGATGCAGTAACTGGAAAATTGCGCGACAATTAAAGATTTTGCGCAGCGAAGTCGTCGCCATCGTCGGTGCTCGTCGGCCCAAATGTAAGTCAAGTGAGGCATGAAGTGCGCGCCTGAAAGTTCTCCACTGCGTGGCAGCATCCGCTCACCCCACTGCATCCTCTGCTCCCCCCTTTGCCCCAGCTCCCTGCCCCTGTCAGCTGCTGTGTCAACTTGTTGCGGGGCTGCGCGAAGCGAATGTGACAACTTGGCTGACAAAATGCTAACAAGATGATGTCTCTGTGACGGCGACTCTGACGACTCTGGACATGGTTGTGGACCCTCTGGGGGTGGGTGGGCACACTGTTTGCAATTTGCAGCAGCAACAAGCAACGGTGGCAACAAATGACCAAATGTCTGGCGAGTGTCACAGTGTGCACAGTGTGTGGAGACCACCCAGACGTGTGTTGTTGCTCTCGCAGCTTCCGCTGGCAAAAGGATTTTGTGCGAGGCTAGAAAATTTCTTTCTACAGGCAATTTTTAGTTATTTGCATCAAACGCTTTCTGCGTTTGCCTGCTGTGTGCTCAAATTTATGACCAATGTTTTTTTCTCTCTTTTTGTTGTTGTTGCTGCGTTGCTGCTGGTGGCAACGTCGCGTATGCGCAATTTTCCACTTGGGCCGTAAATCATGCGGCCAATGCTTGACTTTTGTTTTCGGCCTGCCTGGCTCTGCCTGCCAGCGGCGAGCCTGTCTCTTCTATATGTGTGGGTGTCAACGCCCACTTTACTTACGTTGTGTGTGTGGTGGGCGTGTCGCATTGCGCGCGTGTGTGTGTGTGGTGCGTGCGTGTTAATCTTCATTGCAGTCGAGCCGCGCTGCTGTCTCCAGTTGCCGCTGCCACTGACAGGCGTAGCGGCATTTAGTTTTAATTTATGGCACATTTTGCTGGCGGTTTTTTTCTCGCCTTTTGTCGGTTTTCTTCGCGTATTTGACTTCATATTTATTTTGCACGCTGCCCAAGGGCCGCATGTCAGTGTCTCTGTCTCTCTCTCTTTCTATCCGTCTCTCTGTCTCAAGTGGCGGTAACTGCACAACTCATTTGGCATTTGCCATTTGGCATTCCCTTTGCTGTCACGCTCGCCCTACTCCCCTTGCCTGCTTATCAACGTGTCACTTTAGTCCGCCCATTGATGCTCTGCTGTCCTTAAGTTCGGCCATTAGCAGCGAGCTTCCCTCGCTCAACCGCAACTCATGCCTCATCCCCCCTATAGCTCAGACTGATTCTCGTGTTGGATCCATCCTCGTCCACATCCACGACAACGTCGTCGCACGTCGCCAACATTGTGATAATTGCGCCTAATAACTTTTGATGGCTGTAATTAATTCCCATAAGCGCTGCCACCACGCTTGATGCATGTGTGTGTGTAGTCCAGCAACAGTCATGGTTGTAGCAACTACAACAACAACTACAACAACTTCTTGGGCATTTCAAACAGTTTGTCAGCCATGAAATTGACACGTCTTTGGTATTAAGTGGCACATTGAATTGTGCAAATTAATACAACAGTTGTAGTTGTAGTTGCTGGTGTTGCTGTTGCTGCTGTGCTCTTGCTGCTGTGTTGTTGCTGTGCTGTTGCTCGTCTTGAGTAAGCTATGCCAGCACTTGTGTGACCCACTGTAGTTGCCCAGTTAGCCTTAAATTTGAACTTGAATGCAAAACAAAGGGAAAACTTGCCAAGTTCCAACTAAATGTCATACTTGAGGCTGTCGCAACTTGGCTTAACTTTTGCCAGAAGTCAACTGAAATTTATGTCGTGTCTCTGCTTTGATAGAGAATTCCATAGACTCACACCTTGACAGGGATGTGGAGCTTAAATTGACCAGAAACTGAATTATTTGCGGCTATTTTTGGAATGAAGAAAAAACAAAAGAAAACTGAATTTTGATTGAAATAGAAAAGCTCTTTTTGAACTTTTATAAGCACGATACAATTTATGGATTCTTGAGGAAATTTAAACTAAGTTATATATAAGTTATAAAGAATTATTCTATATTCAATCAATCTGTTAATATTCCTGTAAACAAACTAGATAAATTTATCCTCATTTTCTATCTATCTATTGGCCTCAATTTAATTCGATTTTGTTTTATTTTATTTATTGCTATAATAATTATAATTTAAATTTTTCTATCACCAAAATATATATAAAATAATTTTAATTTAGTCATAATCAAAATATAAATTTATTAGAATTTTATAATTCGCTTTTTGGGGCACGAAAATTTCAAATTAGTCGCAATTCAATTGCGGCACACAAAACGCAATCAAAAATAGCCAATTGGGCGTACTTGATGTGTTCTGGGTTACCCTAATGAGATTTATTCAGCGAAAGGCCTGATAAACTGGCCAGGGGAGAATGCCTAAAGTGTGTCCTGTTTAAACAAATCCCCATATCTAAGCCAGCATGGCATCATCAGCTCATTTCCCATATCTTCTCTCTCTCCTCTTCCTCACTGGACCTGCCGCAATTTTCCAATAATTTGTCCGTGCATTGGCCCCAAAATATCTTTGAAACTTTCGCAGCTTTGTAATTAACACTTGCTGCAATTGAAATCTCGACTCGGGTGAAATTGCTCCCTCCCTCTGCCCCTTCCCCCCTTCAATCGCATTAACAACAAACAAACACGGCGCAAAAACAATAACCTCGCCTCATGGCGAGTGCTAAAACAATTAGAAACAGCCGCGCTGCGTTGCCTGCTGCACGGCGTAGCTGTCATTAACGAGCCCCCTCCCCTTCTCCAAAACTATCACTACTCACTTGCCCCACCCCTCTTGCCATGCCACTTGGCATTGCTCTGCTCTTGCCACATAATTTGTAATTTTAGTGCAATTTTCGTGGCACTTTTCGAAAGTTCACAAATTTTTGCCATAAACGCAGACAGCCTGAGCAGAGGAGAGAGCGGGGGCGTGGCATATTGGAAACATTTGCTACTTGCAGTAGATTTTTGAAAAATAAAACTTTTGGCGTGTAGGGGGGAAGGGGATGAGGGGCCATGCTCGAAGCTGTTAAGAGCAACAAAAGCAGCGGCGACAAAACTGCCGCGACGTGTTGATTGAAGCAATTAGCAGTTGTTGGGGTGTGTATGAGGTGTGCCTGTGTGTGTGTGTGGAGTGTGTGTGTGTGAGTAGAATGTATTGGTATGTGCTGTGTGCGAGGGTTGCAATGTGCAGCTGCTGCCGACCACGGGCCAAATGTTTGTCTAATTACTTTGCACAGCTTTCAGCGGGTCGGGCATGTGTCTTCATTTTGTCACACTGCAAAAACAACAACAACAACAGCAACTGGAGGAGTAGAAGCTGGAGAGAGAACGACAGCAGCATCGCTCACTGTTTGTTTGTACTTGTCAAACTGCAGCAGGCAGCAACAGCAGGCAGCAACATCCCGACAGGGCACGCCAGCAACATGGCGCGACACGCCAGCAACATCGACAGCAGCGTCGCCGTCTTCAGTCAACAAGGAGGCAACAGCAGCCAGCAGAGCAAAAAAACCGTTGCGGAAATTAATGTGGCAAACTTGTGCAACTGCTGCCACGCCCACAGCCCACAGACCCTGCTCAATTCTGCCTCCCTCTCTCTGCATACCAGCGATCGCTCTCGTCTAGTTTCACGTCCGTTTTGCTTTTGACAGTTCTCAGCTCCATCTTCCTCGGTCTCCTTCTCCTGTCTCCCTTTCTCTGTCGAGCTCCTTCTCCCTTTGCTCCTTTTTTCCTTCACTTTCTCTTCGTCTTTCCCCTTCTCTCTCTCACACTCAGTTTCGCCTTGACTCCTGCACGCCTTGTTGCATATTGCGGTCTACGCTATAAACTTGCGTTTTATAGCATGTGCCAGAGCACAGAGCACATACTATACACATACTATAAATAGGTTTACGGCCTGCCCTGCCAAATGTTTAATTATTGCAATGCGACTAGCGTATGTGATGGGCGTCTGGGCACGTGGGCGTGGCGTTGGTGGCCCTGCGTCCATAATTGTCAATGTGCGCACAGGCTGCGCTTCTGCGAAGCTGACAAATTGATTGATGATCTGCTATAAAATGTCTCGTTTGTTGTAAATGTAACGCATCATAAATTCGCAAAATTATGGCAAACGAGGCCAGAAACTGGAGCACAGCACGGTCCATTCGCGCCCCCCCTCTCCTCTCTTCTCTTCCTTCCCTTTCTCTGTCTGACAAGAGAATGGAGACTGGAGTTGAAGACGGCGACTCAGACGCTGTCTGAGATTGGGGGGCAAAGTGTGTGGTTATAATTAAAAACATATGTGCTGGAACCTAAGGGGGGAGAAGGCGAGAGGAGGGGCTGTTGGTGAAGGGGAATGCCAACGAGCCCTGCAAACAATGCCAGCTGAGTCAGCACAGAATCAGGCAAGGCAGGCGTCTGTTGGATAAGCCGAGCATGGGTTAATTAGACGGGCGTCGAAGGGTTAAGCCTGCTGGGAGGGTGACTGAGATCTCACTCTTCAGCTGGGACCTTATCACATACACTCTCTCTCTCTCTTCCCCATCATTCATTCGAGTGCAGAAAACTTTTAACTTTTCACAGTGCTGAGTGCAATGCCATGGCCAAGGTCGATAGGGGGAGAAGACTTTGGGCTACAGAAAATAATAATGAAAATTATAAATAATAATTTTAAATAAATCTCAAGATATTTCTACAATATATAAAACATTTTTTTAAATTTATGAAATAAATAAAAACTTAATAGAAACTAAAAGAATAAAGCCAGCTTATAAATCGATAAAATTCAGAATTAAGGAATGAAATTTAAATAGACCTAAAAAAGAAATATATAAAATAATTTCAAATACAACTTAAGATTTTTCTGTAATAATGTGCTAAAAACTTTTTACATTTTTTAATGATATATATTTACACGTTATTAATACAATTTTAAAGATTTCTGTAAAATTAAATCACTGTTGAAGAATTGTTTAAATATTTTTAAACTTTTTGAAAGTAAGCAGTAAAGACAATTCAAAACTCAATTAAATTCAGCAACGATAGGGGGAAAAATTAAAACACTTTAAGAATCATATACGTAATGAAAATATGTGCAATTTATTTAAATTAAATCTCACGAACTTTCTATAACATTATATCTATAAGATTTTAAGATAACATTATATGATTTTGAACATGTATAAACTTTACAGACATATATATAAAGTAAAGCCCTCGCAAAACTCTCTTAAATTCGACATCAATTTGTCTTCATTATGTCAACATTGTATGGCCCCGCATGTGGCTGATTATTATATAGGAAATATATCGTAAAATCAATATGCTAAAAATCATATACATTCTTCCGGGCGCCTTATCAATGCGTCGCTTTCTTCTGCTTGACATAAAACAAGCATCCATTGACAAGTCATGCAGGCAGGAGGCAGAAAACAGAAGGCGCCAGCGAAAGCCTTTCTTTGAGCACACTCTCGTGGCACTATGTGGGGTGTGTATGTGTGGGTGTAGGTGTATGGGCGTGTATGTGAGTATGAATACTCGTAATTCACATTTTTCACACGCCATTCGTTTTCAATAACCTGGCACACACTCGCACACAGGAACTGAGCGCGAAATTAGCCCAAAGATGCCAAGCCATATTCTTTGCGCCATATAACTGTACATACATTTGTGAATGTATGTGTATGTGTGTGTGTACAATACACACTGAATAGTCATGCTGACTGTGGGCGCAGCGTCATTGGAGACTGCCAACTGAGACATTGCTCCTGCCTCCTTCACGATGAAATGGCAAAGTTTATGTAAGACGATGGCGTAAATTTTCAGTCAGTGTGAATAGCTGTACCTCCCACCTCCCCCACACACATACTGCTGCCCTCTCTCCACACCCTTTAGCTTGTTAACGAATTGAACTACAACTCCACCTTTTTCGCGTTGGATCCCGCCGGTGACGGTGCCGAAAAAGCAGCAACGGGCGAAGCAGAACAGTATGAAATCAGAGCTAAAGTATTCCCATATAAGTAAACATGAACATATATAGACGAAGAGATATGTGTGTGTGCCTGTGTGTGTGCCTGTGTCTGTGCCTGTTTGCCTGTGTGTGTGTGTGCTATAAAAATTACTTTGTTTGCCTCATGCAATTTTATTGAGCTTGAAGCACACACGCTGCCAAAAGTTTTCACACAGCTCGCGAATCTCAGCTTGCAGGATGGGGAAAGGGGGAGGAGGCGGGGAAGGAAAGGAGTAGCTGTAACTGTGCCGAAGATTTCTCAGTTGTATTGCGCTAGTTTCAGGCAGCAATGAGCCTCCTCAGGCAGCAGCAGAAACAACTACAAGCTGCTCAGGGCTCGACTTGGCTTGCCTTGGCTTCTTCTGGCTCTTTCTGGCTTTTTCTGGCTCTTTCTGGTTTGGGGTTTACCTTTTTTATTGCTATATAAACCAAAATCGTAAAAGTGATTTTGCGACGATTCAGCAATTCCGCTTAAGGTGGCTGCGCGGGTACCAGGTAACAAAACATTTGCTCATCTTGTGCCTGCCAAATGGCTCAAGTTTTTCTCGCTGTAATGAAAAAGGATGCGCCACAGCAAGAGAAATAGTATTGGTTAAGGGAGGGGGAGAGTAGGGGAGGGGGGCCATAATAAATGTGAGCTGTGCGCAAATAACTTACGTCATTTTGGTGCAGGTAAATTGCCAAATCAGCTCAGCTGGCTCAGCTCCTTCCCCCCCTCTTGCCTGTTCAGCTTAGTCAAAGTTTCACTTCCGATCTCAACAACATCCTGTATGTGGGATCAGTGCAAGTAATTATTCTCAACTGCAATTACTTTAGGCGACAAGTCAACTTCTAATCTCCAGAGAGAACTTTGCAACAGGATGACAGAAATTAGATTGCCAAAATTAGCAAACTATTCTCATGTCTCAAGTTGAGTCGGAAATCTCATAGTTGAAAATATTTAGGCAAATTTTAAACTGTTGCGCCGAGGCAGAGGCACACAGGATCCTCAGCCCAGGCCCAGCTGGGCACTTGAGGGTCGCATAAGGCAGACCGGAAGGCCGGCAGGCAGGCAGAGGAGGCAGGAAGGGGGCGCACAAGTTGGCAGCAGCAACAGCAGCCGTTGGGCTGCCCAAAAAGTTCTCAGTCTGTGCTCGACTGTTGCCACTTGTGAGTGTGAATTTAAGCAAAGGAAGTGAGCAAGCAAAAGAGGAGGTGGGGAGGGGCATATGCTGGGGACAGAGGCTTAGAGGTAAGGGGTAGAGTCAGCGGCAGCGTCGTCTCCTACCGGCACTTGTTGCACTTGGCGGCCTTTGCAACGTTGCGCATTTTGTGTGTAATTTTTTAGTAAATATTATTGGCAACAACGGAAAAAATTGCCCAGCTCCTAAAGCAGGCGCAGACAATGCCAGCAGCAAGGGGGTAGGCGGCAAGGGCAACAGCTGCCTCAAGTGTGTGTCTGAGCTTAACATCCCGTGGAGTGCAGTTGTGCACTGCCGGATGAGGCAGCTGAAGTAGCTGCCACTGTTTGTGCCACACTTTAAATGCACTCGAAAGTGTTTGCTTATAGCACTCCACATACACACGCACACACACACAGACAAACAGAGAGACATGCACACATACATGCACATATGAAGAGTCTACACACACATATACACACGTACAGACAGAGCCTGCATGCACACCATGACAAGCCTTTTAGTTGGGATCGCTCTTTTCATGCTCTGAACGCCTTCAACCGGTTTGCCGGCTTCGACTTTGCGTTTGCTGCTCTTCCCCCCTCTCCATCTTTTCCACTCCCCACCCTCCTCTCTTTCTTGCTTCACGCTATTTTTTATGTTTTTTATTTTATTTTATTTCATTCTCAGCTGCTGTTCAGCTTTTGCCTTGCATTTTAAGTGCATTTCGGCGCAACGCCAAACACATTTTCAGTCTTGTTTATGTGTGTGTGAGTGCATGTGTGTGTGTGCACCTTTTGCTGAGCCATTTTTAAGTGACTTGCACGTCGACATTTGCCACTGCGTCGCGACTGCTGGCTGCCGCCTACAACGCAACAACTACACCCGCCTTTAACCCGTCTGCCTCCCTCTCTTACTTTCCCACATTGTCTGCACTTGCCACACTCTGTATGTTGTGTGTGTTGCATACTTGGCGGCGTTCGCCAGGCAGCCATAAATCATAGCCGAGTGCCACCACGACAGACTTAAAGTGTTAACGCAGCACAAAACGCCAACTGGCGGCAATAAAACTGCACAAATATGCGAGAGGCCAGAACAGAGCAGGCAGGCAGGCAGAGCCAGAACCAGAACCAGAGCCACCACAGCCTTAACCTCCAAAAGTAGCAAAGTATCCAAAGTATTCAAATCACATTATGCGACAAACAGAATGATGAGGGAAGCGAGAGGAAGATGGAGAAGGTGAGAGCTACTACACATTACTAGCATGTCAACTTGGAAAGAAGAAAGGGAAAGGGAGCAAGAAAATCAAAGAAAGGGGAATGAGTAAGAGGCAGTTTACTTAAAAGTTTATGTATCAAAAACAATCTACAAGTATACTCAAATAATAACCCATCTTTATGTTATTCTTAGTAATATGAAGACTTAAAAAACGTGGGAAATTTGAAATGTTTAATGAAAACTAACGCGGAAATAGATAGAAAGTCTATCAAGTCTTAAAAGAGTTTTTAAAAGAGTTAAACTTATAAATATTTTAAATATGTATGCATATAGGGGTCAATTAGGCACTCTAGATTTGCCGGTAGAGTTTGTCATATAGTAAACCTCCAAAGCTTAAATTTGACACATCTAAAACCATATACTTTAAGCTTGAGATTTAGTTCCTCAATCAGAAATACATATAAATGTTTTCAAAACTAAACACAATCTGCAATTCAAAGATCAAAGTATAAACAATTCTCATTAAATAAGTTCTCTTGTGCCCTAGTTCTCTAGTTCCTTAGCTCTCTATTTTTCCAGCTCTGATATCTTCCTAAGCTCTTCAATCACCAACTCACAATATCTCATTCTTCCTCACACACTCTTAAAGCCCCCAACTATGTCTAACCACTTAAGCAACAATAGGCACATAACAAGTTCTGATCATAATTAAATTGCGATATGTAAACACTTATTGAATTCGTTATCGCATGCTACATTGGTAATCAGATAATGCTAATGCTAATGCTGATGCTGATTCCGATGCTAATGCTGATGCTAATGCTGTTTGCTGCCAGTCAGTGGAAAGAAATGTCATCACACACACACACTTCTAAGCATGCGATTATGTCCCCAGTTGTTCTTGTTGTTGATACTCCTCTTGTTGTTGTTGTTGATACTCCTCTAGTTGTTGCTGTTGTTGTAGATGCTGCGCCAGATGTTTTGTCGCAGAGGGCGCTTAATAATCTGTACGTTTTGCAGCAAAGATTTATTATCGTTTTATGCGGATAAAAGATTTACGCATATCTTGAAGAGGGGGTTAGCTTCGTACTCTTAGCGAGCATTTTGTATCTGTCTCAGTTGTTTCATTTTCTTCTTTTGTGTGTGCATGTGTATTATGTTTATGGATATGAATGTGAATCTGTCGCAGAGAGAGTGAGTATGAGAGATGAGTAGAGAGGGAGACAGTTACTGAGGCAATGCAATGAAATGAAGTCATTTCGGTCGCTGATTTGGTTATTTATCATTATTTCCTTATGACGCCAGCATGTGTGATACAATATTTATAGCGCCCACTGTGAGTTATGGCAACCATGTGACATTGACATAGTTGCATAAATCAGGACATATGTACAGTGCTAGCCAGCAGTAAGCCGCAGTAACCTCCACTCAACCCTTTATCAATTACTAGCGATAAAATAGAACGAAATGCAAGGTCCCATTTAGACTGTCTGTCAATTTGCCAAGCCCAATGGAGGGTGTGAGGGGGGGGACAATCAAAAGTAATTCCTTGGCCCCAACTTAGGGATCAGTTAACATTAAGTTCGGTGAAAAGTTGTCTGGGGCATGCGTAATGCCAATTGATTTAAATGTGCGACAAATTTCCAAGGCGAGGCGCACAAAGGCAGCCTTCGACTGATTGACAAATCTGTACGGGGCCCCAAAAACTATTAGCATATATATAACAGGGGGGAGAGGAGAGGGGAATCCGAAGAAGGGCAAAGCTTTACCAGCTAGCAATTTCTTTAGCCCAAAGGCATGCAAAAACTTTTAGCCAAGTTAATCATTTGTGGGATATTATCAATCCATTTTTGGGTTTTACCCAAGGAAATACAAGCGCGTGTGTGTCTGTGCGTGTGTGTGTCTGTGGGTTTATATGTTTGTGTGTCCAAGTGGGACTTAAGCACATCATTACATAAAATTCCCCAAAGTGTGGGCCGAGCTGCAGACGACAGCAGGTTGCAGGGTCGTTGGGTTTGCTCCTTGGATCGACTGGTAACCATAATAAAGCTTATAACACTTTGCATTACACTAATGCAAATACAATAGGAGTTTGTCTGTGTGTGTGTGTGTCTATCTATCTTTGTGTGTGTGCGTGTGTATGTGTGTATGTTTGCTTGTTGTGCTATGGGGGCGGTTAGCTCGGTGTCTGTTTGCCTCGGCTTCAATTATGCCATATGTCTGGCCGTACCCGGACTCAGTCTACGTCTCCTTCTCCTTCTCGTATCGTGCTGGGACTTGGCCTAAACAAAATTTGTTTAAGCTTCGGCCTGGGATTAAAATTGCTCGGCTCAGCTAAGCCGCAACCTGGACGGTGGTGCAGCCCATCCTCGTCTCATCTCGTAGCTTCCTGTAGCATTTGGCATGTGTGGTCTGAAGTTTGCTGTGGTTCTTGGCCCTTATTGTTGTTGTTGCTCTGGCATCGTTGTGGCTGTGGTTGCAGCTGTATTGCCATCAGTCACACACACACACACACATGACATAACATGCGAGACATAGCTGAAGGATATGAGCACACCTGCAGTTGCAGCTGCAATGAATATGTGCCTCATTATGCTGCATATGCATGTGGCATGTGCGTATGTGCTGCAATATTGGTTATTGGCTTATTGTGCCACAGGGCTGTTCCACTGGGAGTGAGTGTGAGACTCGTCCTGGGCTAAGACGCGCCTCTCCGTTTCACAGCACACGTGTGTCTTAGGTGTGTTGTCCACAAGGATATAGTTGGAATTTACGTTATTCATTTAGGGCTAAGTTGATTGTTAGCTTCAAAAGATGTCTATGCAAATCGAGCTTGAGGGTAAATAATTGAGATGGGCTCGAAGTTTAGTCGAGGGGCAGTTTAGAGGCAGTTGAATGTGAGGCTAAGTGTAAATTATGTGAGATGGAAGTTTGAATATATAAGCTTAAGTGTAAATGTGAGCTTAAAGTTTCTAGTTAAATGCTGAAAGTCCCTTAAAGCTTTGGGAAATTGAGAGCAGTTTTGAAAGCTTGAGGAATGTATTAATTGATTCATAAGTAATCGGCTTAATACAGAATTATGAACATAACTTACTCATTAAAGTTAATATTGATCAAATTCAAAACCTTAAAGCGCATTAAAGCTCTGGTAAATGAAGTAAAAGCTAAAAGCTCCAATGGTTTTTGAAATGTAAGGATATAACCTGTAGATAACTGCCAGAATACAACATTACAAACATATATCAATATTGAACTTTATATAGAAACCTTTAAAGCACATTAAAGCTCTTGCATGTGCAGAAAAGTTCAATAGCTGAAATGGCTAATGAAATATAACAATATAACCCATAAAAATCCGTCAGAATATACCATTATAAGCATATCTAACAAATAAATATATTATATAATATATTCTTAACACTAAAGTACATTAAAGCTCTTGCATATTAAGTAAAAGCTCAAAAGCGCTGCAACTATTACGAAACTCTGCTCAATCTCCCATGCGCCATAAATGTCTGCCAACAAAAATATCATTTCCACAAATAAACCAACTTTCAAAGTGCATTTATCCATTTCCCCCTCCAATTCCACAAAGGCAGCTTCCATTTAAAATTCTGAAAACTAAACGGCGTCTCATCTTGAACACTTAATTACTTCCCATATGTCACTGGCAACCGCGTGCGCTTGCTCGCTCGCTCCGGCAGCAATCAAAAAGTTAAGAGCCAAACGACAATTCGACCACAAACTAATTTATTAATCCCGTTGCTCACCCAAAAACAAACACACAGATAGAAAGAGAGAGGAGAGAGAGAGAGAGGGACAGACAGCGACCCAAACTTTAAAAGTCAAACTTACATGTAACCACGCGCGTCCTAAGCCCCGCTGTCCTCTCTCTTTGCTATGCCCCTTACTCCTTCCTTGTCCTTCAACCTTTACTATTCCCCGTCCTTCTCCCCTTCATACTGTTGCCTTTCTCGCCGGCGCTTGTGCCATTCGTCTGTTGCCGCCAAACCGCTTTTTGGGCATGGCTAAAATATGCAAAACTAAAATAAATCTCAATTTAGAGATTTATGAAAAAACACACACACACATGTACAAACTAGCAAGCGAGCAACTGAAAAAAACCCACAAAGTAATAAAAAAAAATTGTTGTAATTCCAATTCAGCTAACGCCAAAGCAACAACAAAAAGCCAAAACAGAAAAAAAGTCCAACAAGTTATATGAAAACTGAACGCAAAAGTTGCTCAACGCCAAATATCACCAAAATACCGCAAACGGCGTAACAATATAACAACAAAATACCAAAAAACGTATGAGCGAGAGAGCACGCTACAATGCAAAAGAGCAAAGCAAACTGCAAAAAAAAAACAAAAAAAAGAGAAAAAAAAAATATGTATGTAACAAAGTTTAAAGTGCAAAAGGCAATGCGGAAAAAAATGCTTTAAAAATCACTGCAAACGCGTTGTTGGCCACAAATGGCCGACAAACAAAAGGCTTTGACTGAGGAAGTTGTTAAGGGACCGACTAGGCAGATACTCTTTGAATTAGAGAAAGTAAACTGAGTAATCCAAGTGAAAATCGTATGAAAATTGGTAGAAAGCAGAGTTTTTTAGGTTAAAAATTGGTAGACAGTCAAGAAAACCTAAAAAAATATTTATTTAAATAAATTCATTTTATTTTCTTTAAATTCCAAACACATTTTTGAAATTCCAAATACGTTTTTAAGTTCTACCTAAATTGTTTATATTATTGATTATTTTTTTTTAAATATTTTCTGTTTTTGTAATCATACAATGGATAAAAACTCTTCAAATCTTAACAGCTTTTCCATAAAAAAATTGTACTATTCATAAAGTTTATCACAAACTTTCTCTTTTTCACAAACTTTCAGCTTGACCAGCACAGTCAATATACCCCATGAAAATGGCCAGAATGAATATGGTTAAATTGTTTGGCATGGGGCACACAAATTTCGCGTGGCAAATTGAAAATCGTGTATAGGTTTCAATGTTGGCGCCTGCTGCGCCATGAAAATGACATCAAAAATTTGTGCAGTGAAAAAAGCGCAGAATTTGCTGGGAATTAAAGGGAAAGCAAACACAAAGGCAAACAGAGAAACGTACACAGGCACATACACGGAGGCAAAACAAACACACACACACACGCACACACTCACACCGACACACACTATCAAGATAAATGACTTAATGTAAGCTCGCGACGAGGCTGCGCCGGTGCACAACATGAAAAATGCGCGAGGAAAATACGCACAGAAAAAGAGAGGGAGACAGAGAGAGGGAGAGCGAGTTGTGCCAAAAAAAAAAGACGCAGCAGGGGCAGGGGGAGGAGCGGGGTAGCAGGTCATGTTGAAAAAGGGTTTTGGGCTGTGGCCCCATTTTTTATAAGCCACCCTTGGTCGCGGCTGCCTTGCCCAGCCTCCTCATCTAGTGCGTGTATAAAATCTGTCGCAGCTTCAGCTTCAATTATTTTTTAAACAATTTTCTTGTCTCTCGTGCCGACTGCTGCTTCAGATCTTCCATCTCTCTTCCCCTTACTCTCTCTCTCTCTCTCTCTCTCCGTTTGCAGACTGTCTCTGTTCTTTTTTTCTGTCGCCTTACATATTTTTGGTGCTGCTCATAAATTTGGGTGTCCGTCTGCGAGGTCTGCTCTGTCGTTGGGGGCCTTCGTAAAGAATCACTGCTGTTATTCTAATTTTATGGAAATTCCTACACTTTTTCTTGCCTTTTCTTTTCAGCGCACGGATTTGCGTTTGAGAAAAATCTGTTTGTCATACGCTTCGTTGCGCCTCATTTTGCAAAAAACCAAAAAACCGAACCGAAAACGAAGTAGGGTGGGGGGGCGTTGGGAGTGGCAGAAAAAATTATTGCTGGGCCTGCTCCTGTCTTACAACTGGCCGAGCCTTTGCCATTGAGAGTGGCTCGCAGCTGTCCGGCTGTGGGTGTGCACGGGAGAGGGGGGGGTGTGGGGGGAGGTAACACGAGAAAATAAAAAACTTTTCACAACGCATAAATTTCCAACATTAGTTTTGCGCCACATTATTCTTGCCGGGAAACATATGCCAAGGAACAGGCACAAATTTGATTTTAAAGCCGGCGCAAAGTGAATTTTGATTACAAATTTTCGAATAGAGCGCACATACTTCATCGCCACCAGGAACTTTAACTTTTTGAGGCTATTTTTCTATGTCTGCAGTGTTGAATTTTGAATTATGGGCAAAAGAAAGTTGCAAAAGAATTCGGTTCAGAGTAGAACAAGAACTGAGTGAGTTGTGGAAAGTAGGAAGAAGAGTTATGCGGGAAGCTTTTCGAGTTGTGGCAAAATGATATACGATTTTGTTGATGGAAAATTAAAACACAGTTCTAAAACTTATAAAATTGGCAAAAAATGTATGTTGAATGCAGAGTTAAATAATATTGGGAACTGTGCATATGTAGAACATGAAGTGATAAGATACAAAGTCTCTAGATAATACTGAACTCATTGATGCAGAGTCGTTGGAAATTACTGCAATTCTTTTTCTTACTTTTGTGATTAAAAAAAGTCAAAGAGTTCTTCATGTTAAAGTTGTTTTAGTTGAATGAAGACTATAGAATTCCAAATACAAATTAAAGATTGTAATTTCTCCTTGACGAGCCCCAGAAACTTCAACTAACTCAAATTACATACTTCAATCTTCTTTACGACCTTAGCAAGCACTTGCAAATATTCCCATATATCCCATGCTTTACTATACAAACCAATAGTCTCACTGAGACTCACTTTAACTTACCCAATTTAATGCTTGAACTAAAACAAACCAAGTCCCAGGGAATGCGCCTAAGCCCAAAGAGCGCCAGCCAACCGGAGATAGTCTGGCCTTTTTTTATATTATGGGGGGATCTGCATAGTTTATTGTCAGTTTTATGACCTGACTCGCCCCCGCTGCAGTTTTAAATGCTTCGGCGATCAGTGCTAATGCCACAGCTGAAGGGCCTTCATTAAATGGGGCAACAGCAACAACAATCAAAGTAAAGACAACAACAACAACAACAGCAACACCAACAACGACACTTTTCTCACCTTCCCGTCTCGTTTGCTTTGTGTTTTCTTTCATTCTTTCCTCTTTTGTTTCAATGTTTTTGTTGTTTTGGGGTCACGCCTGAGCCTATTAACTTTTTGTGGTCGGCGACATCCGTCGCGACTTGTGAGTGTTGACAAAATTAGAAGCGCGTTGGCGTTGACTGAGGAGCATCAGCAAAAGGGAGACGGCATAAGAAGTGCGGACTGATGGGCCTGGATGGGTCTCGGTCTCGGTCTGGGTCTGCGTCTGGTTGTGCTGCAATGGTTTTCACACTTCGTGCCACCTTCTCCCCCTCGTTGCGTCGATGCCATCAAATTAATTAATATCATAAAAATGTCAAATCTTAATTATCATAAATAGACAAATGACAACAAATATTACACGAGTCATTTGTTTAGATTTGTTTCGAGTGGAAAACTGAAAAGTGCGAAAATCGAAACAACATTTTTTTCAGTCTTTAATATCACGGCATTTTTTTCTTTTTTTTTTTCTTTGCCTTTTCTTTGCTTTTTCTCTTGTTTTTTGTTTCTCTACGCCACGAAGATCATTAGTTAAATACATTTTGGGACAAGTCTGACACTAATTTGCTGGCATGGCATTTAATTTATTAAATTATGATGATATTCTAGTGCTGGAATAAATAGCAATTAATTTGTACCCAATTTCAAGAGGCTTTTATTGGGCCATAGAACGGAGAGGGGGGGGAATTATTTGGTATCGTCTAATAATGTGTGAAGATCATAAATTTGCTTTAATTATGCGATATTTTGTTTGATTTAAATTTTAAATATAAATGGGGATTACTTATACAAAAAATTTTTATGGAACTGAAAGGAAAATTAGAGGGATATTAAGGAACATATTAGATGGATTCACGTGTGGGAATTTGGCATAAATATGAGCTGAACTTGTAGAATAGTCTCTGAAAAATTACTGCAATTGTTCCGCATTGCTTTTGTGATTTCTCTTCCCAAAACTGGATCAGTCTTTTAGTTTTCATGATGTTGATTGATTGATTTTCTGTGTATTTCACACAGAGAACCTACACGATATTTCAGAAATCAATTCCTTTCGTATTTCCAGATTGAACTGCCTGCAATGCCAATGTCAAAAACAAGTGCATGCCAGGCACTTCAATTGCGTTTGTCAACACTGCAACGGCATTTCAGAAAACGAGAAACTGAAAGTTAAAAATACAAAAAATCGATTGTGTTCACCCCAATCACACACACACACACGCACATGACACATGTCAAAAAGGAGGAAAAAAACTAAACGAAACGAAACTAAAATAAAATAAGAGTGTCATAAGGCATTTGGGTGTGTGCGACAGGCCCCAACTGCACTGAGCAGCAGCCTCCAGATGGAGCTGGCAGAGCTGCTGCCTGCTGACAAATAAAACTGTCAGTTTTAATAACTAAACAGAGCAACAACAGCAGCAGCAACAACAACAGCAACAACAACCACCGCAGCAAGTGTACTTCACTTGATGCGCTTCATACGAAGTATGCGTTGTTGTTGTTTTTGTCGTTCGTCAATGGGCAACACAGACCGCCCGGCATAGACGTTGCAAGCACAGGCATTGTCTGCCTCTCTCTCTCTCTCGGAGCAGCCCCTGCCACCAAAAGAGTGCACTCGACTTCTTTGCCCCCGCTGTCTGTCTGTCTGTCTGTCTTTCTGTCTATTGCGGCCCTGTCCCGCTGACAGATTACAGCTGCGATAAAGCGCCAGAGTTAAAATATTTTCCAACTTTTGTCCTCTGTTTTGGGGCAACTACTCGAAATTTTTAATTAAAAGTAAAGCAAGTAAAACGCATCACTGATAAGTCTCTCACCCCACTCTTTTCCACTTCTCTTCTCTCTCTCTGGCTCTTCTAAATTCCTCTTTAATCTTTAGGCACACTCTGAACTTACTCGTCCTCGATGAGGTCATAAATATATCAAATTTTATTTTTATTTTCGTACATCATTCGAGTCAGCATGGAGCATCATCGAGTTCGAGCATCGAGTTGATTAGGGGTCGCTCGCCTATTGATAATCTCTGGCAATTAGGTTTTCATAAAAATTATGTTCTGATAGTTGAGTTCTTTATGTTATGTTTGTTTTGTTTGTGTGTGCAGGAAATTGAAAAACTAAACGAAATAAAACAAAAATTTCTCCAACTAGAATTGAAACTGAAACTTTAATGCAATTTTCATTCTTCTCATTTCTGTTTTCTTTTCTTTCTCTCTCTCTCTCTCGTTGCAGGTAAGTTTTGCTGTAAAAGTTTGCTGCAACACGAACTAGAAGAAGAAGAAGCCAACACTCAAGTTGCACCAGTCGGTAGTGGCAGCCACGGCTGATGCTGCCACTGCTACTGCTTGCCACAATTGTGTCAACGCTGGCGTGAAAATCCATTAGAACTAAACTATGTCAATCGATTGAAACAAACGAATGCGGAATGTGTGAAAAGCAAAAAAGGTGAAACCGATCTATGTGCAAAGAGACAGAGGGGGAGACTGTGACTGCGACTGAACCTCTCAATTCAACACAAACAAGCCACAAATTTTCAACGCATAAAGAGTATAAAAATGCAGATACACGCACACTCACTTATGCTTAGTTCTATATGCAGATACATTATCAGATGGTGGGGACGGGAAGGGGTAGCTGCTTTGATGCATGAATTATTTAGTCGCCAGCTCGATTCGCCCAAATGTATTTCTAATGTTTGTGCCAAAGAGAGACAAAAAGTACAAATGAAATTTGTTTTCAGTTTCCTCTCTCTCTCCCTAATTGAGTGTGTGCACTTTAGGTATAAAGAAAATCACATGACGCACATTGATTTCTAGTTAAACTGACCCCAAGTGACTTTGAGTCACAGTTTGCTTGTGAAACCTCACAGAATGAGGCAATAACAACATTAAATTAATTTCAAATGAATCTAATTGACTTACTTACGACCATATCGAAATGCCATCCAAACAGAGCACAGGGTGACCCATTAAAAAGAGAATTTCACATTGGGAAATTACTTTAATTTCGTTTTAACTTTAGCTTGAGGGAATTTAAGCACTCTAATAGTGAAGTCATGGTCTAACTAACTAGCATAAAGAAGAACTCAAAAGGTATCCAAACGAAAGAATACCCTCTTCAAGAATAGCTTTTTTACTCCTTATATTTTATTCATTATAATATTGATATGCTACAGGATAGCTTAAAATCTGTTACTATTAATTTAACATCTTTATAATTCAACATCTCGTTTATCCCCAGAACTTAAATCGTATTTTCTGGCAAATTCCATTGACCCTTGTGTATGCTGCTCCAAAAGCTCCAAGGAGAACACGATCTTTATCATCTGTTGTCGAACAATATTCTAGAATCATTCGTGGAACATGCGCACTGAATGATTCCTCACACATTTCCTCATTGCTTCCTTTTTTGTGAGCTTAGACACTCTACGAATCTTGCATCTTTTATTTTATAGAGCATTCTCAAGTCACTTATGCAACAATAAGTGGCATTTTCAGAGTGAAAATCGTAGCAGTTAGGGAACTCCCACATCCATATTGAAAGTATCTGCGAGACTAAGCACAGTAGAGCAAGAAATGCTTTCATCGCGACAATCGAAAAGTGACTAAAGAACTTTTGAGTAAGAGCAATGATATAGGGGCATTTCTGTGCATTTTGTGGTACTTTACTTATCGATATGTATCATTTATGTTGAAATATGAAATATGAATGACGCAAATACTCAACATATTATGTATTTTGGAATTTTAAATGAGTGCAAGTTAACAAAAATAGTTGTAAACCTTTAAAACCTTTGACACATGCTATATATTGGTGTAGGCAATGAAATGAGTGGATTAGACAGATATATACAACTGCCAACCTTTGACACATGATCAGACAGATATATACAACTGCCATACAAGGTGTCGGATTTGATTTTGTTTATTTTTCAAGACATTCAAACAAGGCATCCAAACTTAGCATACTATATCTCTCTCCAAATCAACAGCTTTCTGATAGAAACTTCACCAGGACTCTTTCTTTTCCATTATGTGCCCGATCTTGTGTGTTGTTTGTCGGCAAAACATGTATATGTATTTGTTAGATACTGGGTTGCAGTTGCATTGCCCATCAGTTGGCAAACAATCGAGTTGCCTCATCAGCAGAAGCGATGAAGCCAACTAGACGGCAAATGTGGAACTTGTGATACAGGGGCAATCTCTCACAGAAGTCTATGAAGTCTCCCTCTCTCTCTTGCTGCTCTCTTCACCCTACCTCGCTCTTTCATTCTCTTTCTCATTATTTCTTTCTTTCTCTCTCTCTGCCAGCCTGTCAACTAGCTGTTATTATCAAATAACCGCGCATATCAAATAACAGAGCACACTTTGCTAGCGCTGCAAAATTGCCGACTTTAGTAGACAGGCTGACAAGAGGGACATAGAGAGGGAGAACAAGAAAAAGAGAGAGGAGTAGAGAAAGAGAGAGAGAGATAGAGATAGAGAAAGTGAGGGGGATAGGAAGTAGAAAGAGAGAGGGAGAGCACGCGCTGCTTCAGTAGCTGCGACTTTTCTCTATGCACAAATAGACTTAAATGATGTCTACGAAGCCGCAGAGAGACGTTGACTGCCTGCCACGCTTGGCAGTTCACAGCGCGTTGAGTTGCAGGTTCTGTTGCAGTTGTCACGCCCTGCACCCTCCTACGCCTGCCTCGCAACGTGGTTTGGCGTGTGCTACTGCTGTTTGCACATTTGTTTGTATTTGCTCGATATTTGTGTATCTTTTTCCGCATACGATTGTCAGTCAGTGTGTGTGTGTGAGTGTGTGCTGGGTGTGCAGAAAAGTGCAATTTGATATTATTGCCAACTAGCAAATACTCTTAGCGCCACGTGAGGCACTTTGTCAGTTACTCGACGGGATTTCCCACCAACATACTCGAAGCTAAGTATCTGTTTGTGCGAATGGAGAAGTATCTGCGTATGTGATGCTGTAGTGCTGAGTGTGTCTCTGAGTGTGTTTGTGCAAAATATTGCCATTTTGACACATTTACCTAGCTGTAGTCAAGGCAGCTGTGATATCTTCTGTGTGTTCATGCGGCTGCTGAGGTTGCGCACATCTTCGTATTGTTCAAATTGTGGCTCCTCTGCCTCTCTCTCTCTCTCTCTCTCTCTCTCTCCCCTCTTATCACTGTTAATTTCTGCCTTTTGCTTCTTTATCCCGCTTTTCATTTAGCGCGCTAAATATGATTAAATATTTCGTAATGAGGCTGCGGCTTCGTGACGTTGACATTGTTTGTCAGTTGCGCCAGCTGAGCAGGTACCACAGACCGACAGAGCGAGAGACAGGTGAGTGGGCAGGTGAATAGACAGTCAGGCAGGCAGGTAGGCAGCCAGGATGCCAGGCTAATTGACAGCGCTATGTTTGCCAGCCCTGCCGCTGCTGATGCCGTGGCTGCGGCTTTGCTTTAGTGTTGGTTGGGCCACACCAAAATGCCGCCAACAGTCAACCGAGTCACGTATGTTGTTGTTCAGTTGGTTGGAAAATTTTAATAAAATTTTGAGTGGCAAAACATTAAATAAATTGAACGCATGAAATGCTACACAATTGTGTGTGTGGGGACTGAGAAAATTAAATTGAAAATTGCTGTAGAAATGAAAATGAATTGAAGTGTTTTAATATTTAGAAATGCGCTGTGTAAATCAATACTCGCCAAATAAAGCTAGACAAATGTAGCTAATGCTCAAGTTGCATGCATAATAACATATCTTAACCTTTAATAGCTCTCCAGTCAAGCCAATCTAATGGAGGAACATCATTTTGAGGTTTTCTTTATGAATTTTCTATGGAATTTGACTTGGCATACAGAGATTGAGACTGAGACCGAGACCTACCTCAATTGGCGAAGCCCTAAACAACTTTCATTCATTGGCCTTGACAAGGTCACAAGCAAACACACGTAGACACACACACACAGACACAAATGTACACACACGTGCAGACACACACATACACTCACACACACAGCTTACCGGCTTGGGGTTTCGCATTTCAGGGACAACGTTTGCCGTTCTCGGTTGAACCGATTAAATTGTTTTTCGTATAAATTTCAAATTAACAAGCCGAGGCTCGGCAGAGTTTACTGATTTATTTCGGATTTGTATTACTCTCTAGCTACAGCAGCACACGAATGAGTTGACAACAGCAACGACAACAGGAAGAGGAGCAGGAGCAGGACAAATGAAACCCTTTTTCGTGCAGCCTTCTCTGTCTGTCTCTCTCTCTGTCTGTGTGAGGGCCCCTGAAAAAAAAGTGGAGCGCCAAGCCTTTTATGAGCTCTGCCTTGATTTTTTTTCCTTTTTTCCTTTTTTTTTTTTTTTTGTTTTCTGGTAGCATTTTTGCTACCGAGGCGACCCTTTTCCTGCATCGGATCAAAGGATTACGAAAAGTTTGGTGATGCGTAAAATGAGTTTGATGTTGATATAAACATGTTGATGATGTTTTAATGTAAATAAAACTGCAGGGCCCCAAAGAGAGAGCGATGCCCGAGTGATGCTCGAATTGAGCCCCCACATAGAAGCCAAAAAAACCGCAACCCTGTAATGATGTGTAATCGTCTGCGGCTAAATTTGGCTCTACACTGCAGTGAGAAACTACTATATAGCTTATACAGCGCATAAATATAAACGAGACAAGTATATTTAGGCTCAGCTCAGGCTTAGCACAGGAGTGGGCACCCTGCTGTGGGAGCAAGCTTAGGCTGCTTTCAGTTTGGGATTGGAAATTAAGCATTTGCGGCTTATTTATAGAAAACTTAAAAATATAGTTTTAAGAAGCTCTACACAGCTTAAGTGCCGGGGAAACTTTGAAGTATATTTAGCTATATGTCAAGTTTATAATAGAGAGGCTTAAATTTACTTTAGATTCGTTGTTAGAAGAAGAAGAAAATACTTAAAGCATTTTTAGTTGTATGATAAGCTTTTAATAGATCTTTGGTTTGACTTCGTTCCAATTGATTGCTTATTGTTAAAATTTCTCACTTGATTGAATAAGATATAAATAGAAAAGTCCTTTTAAAGCACCCATCATAATTTTAGATTGTTAGTTTGGAGACCAAGGAACCTTGAGCAGGTCTTTAAGTAAGTATGATTAGTTTTCTAAAGGTCTTTAGCCTTACTTTCTTTCTTGTTTTTTTATTTAAATGTTTGTATTGATTGTAAAATATAGAGATATAATAGATCTTATACAAGACTACTCATAACCAACTTTAGGTTAGTTGTTTCTAAATATTTAGTAGAAGGAACTTAGAGCAATTTAGCTGTATAAGTTTTAATAGATCTGCAGTTTTTCTTAAGATTAGTTGTACCGACTGATTGGTTTTTGTTTAAATTGATCTCTTGATTGAATAAGGCAAAAATAAATACATATAGTGTAGTATAATTTCCATTATATACATATATATTGCATTGTATATATATATTATATATATATTGTATATATTGTATTTATGTAGTATATTTATTAAAAATACCCTCCACAACTGAACCTTCGTAGATTTGAAACGTTTAAGTTGCCAAACTGATTCTGACAGAATTAAGTCATTGTCGCTGTAGGTGGAGACGAAGGTGCATGGGGAATGCCCTCAGCTGACACAAACAAACAGTTTATTAAGCATGTGTGTGTGTGTATGTGTGAGAGTGTTGTTGCCCTGAGTCCTTTACACGCACGCCTGGCTGACTGTTAGCGGGTTGACTCTGCGGGTAATCGAGCAGGGTACTTGGCTTCACTCGGGTACTCTAGCATACTCAGTTGCTTGGGTACTCTCGAGTACTCGGGGTTTAGTTGTTCATTCGGCTTACTAGTTACACATGAAATTGATGCGTGACCGCAGCACGTACGAGTTTTTGGCTATAAATTCTCAACACTCTGCCAAAAAAGTGTTTTAAAAATGTTTATAATTTTGACTGGCAAGCAACACACACTCTCACTGCCTGTGTGTGTGTGTGTGTGTCTGCTTCACGTCTGCACCTTTGTGCCGTTGAGCCATGGCGCCATTTGGCCTCGGCACGCGCCAGTTCCCCGCCAGGACCCGGCCTATCCCCTCCCTGACCCAATAGGGTTCAGTGTCCCCAAGGCGTCGTCTTCTGCGTCTCCGAAGGCGTCTCAATAACGTTCTACGGCCGGCGTGCTGCTAGTGAAACGTGCGTAGTTTCCAGTATGAATTGGCACACACACACATACACTCACACACAGCAGAGACAAATAGACTCGCACATCTTGTCTCATAATGCGCTTATTACGATGGCACATAAAATAACAATTTATCTGAGCATTACAAATTTGCCCCCAACGCGGCAGTTTTTATGTCAGAGCCAGCCTCAGCTCAGTCAACTGTTCCCAGTGCCCTCCTCAGCTGTTCCCATTGCCATTGCCTAATGCCATCATTATGCTAATAGTTTTAGTGCCGCTGCACTTGCCACTGCTCTAGTTGTCTTTCTCTCTCTCTCGGTCTCTCTTCTTTTGCTCTCTCTCTTTCTCTCTCTCTACCTCTCTCTCTCTTCTTTGCTCTCCCGCATAAATGTTCAATGAATTTATTAGCAGGCGTATTGGCTCCTTTGTGCCTTGTCCTGGTCTCCGCCGGCTCTGTTAGCTATTGATGTGCGTATTGATTAGACATGTCCCACTGTGCACAGTGTTTACCTGACCGAGCGAGCAGCTGCTTCCACTCACACTGACGCACGCACGCGTGCACAGCTGCTAAATATAATTCCAATAAATGTTACTATTTTTATGCCTTCGCCCATCGGGTGCTCAGCAATTAGTAGTCGGGACCCATTGTCAGGACTAAATATGTCACCAGAGAAACAGGTTGCTATGTGTTGTAGAGCTAGAGGGAGGTTTATTTATTACCAAATAATTACGAGGAAAACAAATATAACTGAGGAGCAGAAATATGATGAATTTAAGTAAGAAGTAGTGGTAGAAACTATGTCATTAAGTTATAGGAAATTGAGTTAAGGAAGACACTGGAAATATATATAAGCAGTTACTTCTATTAAAGACAGAACAGTATTTGATGAGAAAAAGACATTTCTTGATTTAATAGATTATTTTGTGGTATACAATTTAGTACATATTGTATTTATATAATATAATTAAAATATTGAATCTATGAGAATTGAAATTAATTTAAAATGAAAATGATATCACAAAGAATTGATAAAACGTTTAACTTAAACATTTTTACGAGCTTCAAACCTTTCTTGTTGCTTCTTTAACCTTTCAAAATATTAACAAGTTTCTTCAACAAAAAAATGCTTAATATATAAATAATTTAAATTTCCTTTAAATACAAATGTTAAAATAATTTAAGCAGATCTTCCCTTTTAATGGCGCAACTTTCTTTTTAATTAGTTCGTAGTCTAATCTTAAATTCAACAAAATGTTGAAGTTCTATCAATCTTATTTTCAGCTGTAAAGTCGCTAATATTATTAGCCTTATGCTCTTTATTTGACTTACAGCTCAAAAATTCATTTAGCCTTTTCTTGGCAACATAGGAGGGTGCGCCCCGTCCCCGTCCCCCGCCCCCTGCTGACCAACAGGACATCCCTAAAACCTGCTTTGGCTGCTGCTGCTGTTACCAGAAAAACATCTGTTGTAAGCGCATTAAGGGCTCACTCAGCAGTCATGCAGGCAGGCTGGTAGTCGGGTCAGGGGTGAAGGGTCAGGGGTTAGTGGCGGGGTTATTTGCGCTGAAGATGACACAATTTCGAGCGGACCATTGGTCAACAATCAGATGCGAATCCACCCTCGCACTGTCCCAATCTTATGCGTATTTATTAAGCCTTCAGCACGACGGCCCACAATTCATCAGCGACGACCCCGTACCGCTTTAATTGCTGACCTTCTAGCCCAGCTGACCTTTGGGCAGCGCGGGCAGAGGCAGAGTTTCGCTTGAGTGCGTTGCGGCTTATGGGTCTGGCTGAATTCTGAATGAGAATTGTGTCTGGTCAGTTGGGCAACCCCTTATAAGGTACGCTCACTGCACCCACTCAACTGTGCCCGTTTCACTACCCTTCTCTCTCCCTCTCCCTCTCTCTCTATTTCTCTGTCTCTCCTGCTCTTCCCTTCGTAATTCAATTATAAAATTCTCATGGTCAATACGCTTTAATTGCAGTTTTTATTTGGGCGCGTGCGGATTAGGTTTGTCGTTGAACGAGCGCAACCTTCCAGCGAAGCGTATAATGTTCTAACTGGAACTGGAACTAGAAGTTCTGCAGACAGGGGGGGTGTGTGTGTGTGTGTGTCAACCTGGCCTGGTCGCGTTGTTAGCCTGTCAGGCGCACAGTTCTCGTATTAGAGCAGGCAAGAGAGCGAGCAAGCGACGCACACAAAACTCATTTAAGGCCCAAAATGGTGTCCCCATGGAGCATTTTTCGGGGCGGCACGACATGCCTTCATTTGCCGTCAGTGTATTTTCCTCTGCTTATGGCACTGGCACACGCACTTTTTCTGCAACGGACATTTCCATTTACCGCAATTTCCTCCCAGTCGAACACAGTCCTTCCCCCCCTCAACCTCAGCAACCAACTCCCATTTCGGAACTATGAAATGAAGTCGTAACCCCTTGGGCAAGTCTATTAAATCGAAAAACGATTACAAACTATAATGCAGTGTATGTTTGTTTTGTTTGTGTATGTTAAACCCTCTTGCAACCCCCTCCCCCACACCCTGTTCAACTCCCACCTAACTGCAATTATTGACTTTGTCTGGTCAACGCATCTGGCAAAGCGGCATCGCATTTTCCTATTTTAGCGTAAATGTCAATTCTCTCTATTCTGTTTTTCATTGCGATTAGTGGTGGGTAGAGGGGGTGATGTGGAGGGCGGGGTGGGTGGTGAGGGTGAGGGTGGTGAACTGTCTGTTGTCGCTGCCCCTGCACTAGTCTGGGGTTTCGATTGCGTATTCGCTTTTCATGGGCATTAAACTTTGTTAGTTTAGTTCTCGTTTCAGGCCTGCAAACTGTTTGTCTGTCTGCCCTCTTTGTATGTTCTCCCTGTCTGCCCTCTCTGTATGTCCTCCCTGTCTGTCCTGTCTGTCGTGTCTGTCTGTCTCTCTGTCCTGTCTGTCTGTCATGGCTTTTGTGGTCATGTCATTGTTTCATTTTCACACGCAACAACTTCCAGCAACAATAAGAACTACACACTTCCCCCTTGTGGGTTATCCACGCACGTAACCCTTCCCCCATCTTCCTCCACTGGCCCTTCTCCTTCGCCCCATCGAACAGCTGTTAAATTGCGTTCATTTTTATGTGCAATTTCTGTTTTATTTGTATTTGATTGTGATTTTATCAATATGTTATGCTGCCGCTTTCGTTCGCTTTGCCCTTAATTGAAATGTTCAGCGGGCCACAAAGTCGCAAAAGCGACGCAGAGCACCGCAACGGATCGCATGTTTGAGCTGCGTAATTCCCCCCCGGGAGCAACTTAACCCCTATATTAAGTGGAATGGGGGTCTCTCCCCCACCCCACTAGTTAATTAATAATAAATTATGAATTTCACTGGAAATGGGAATAGTATTCCGCGTGGTTATTAGATGAGCTAAGTGTGTTTGTGATTATTCGATTCGTTCGCCTCTTGAATGATGTGTGGTTAGATGAGTGGGTGACTATACATATGTGTGAGTGGTGTGTGAGTAGGTTAATTAAGGTGAAACATAATGTGTGGTTATCAAAGAAACTTGAAAACCGCTTTGATTTGGAGGTGAATTCAAAGCAAACTTGGTCGGAAGTCGTTTGTGGTTTTAACTGGTGGCAGATCTATTAACTAATATGTTACTTTATTCTTAATAGAAATATTCTTAGAACCTAGCATGATATGCCACTCTAGAAGGGCATTACTACAGTTAAAGCAATTAATAATTGAAGGATTCCATTCTGTGAGATGAATTATAAATCCACAAAAGATTTTCTTTTACGATCCATTCTGTACTTGAATTTGAGAAGAATTCTTAATTCATTCTCTAGGGAATATTGTTAAACGATTCCAAGTTAATATTTCAATATAAGTTGAACATATCATGCAATAGAAGAGAATGACAAAGTAACAATTCCTTCAACTTCAATTCAAACAAAACACTCCTCTTTGATTAGCAACAAGATTTCTATCTGCGAGTCATTTTCAAAATTCATCAAATCGTTTCAACAACTCGAGCTCAGTTTAACTGCAAATATGTGCTTAATAAGATAGACATCTGCAGCTTTAGCATTAGTTTCTTCTGCTTCTTCCCCTTTGCATTATATTCCAGCCAAAGACTAATTTCAGAAATAGCCGGACGCAGCACGCACAGTTGGTGGGCAAAAAAAAAAAGCAGACAGTGTCAACTAGTTGACCTCATGGCAAGAGTAGCCAGGAGAGAAAACTGGAGAGGGAAAAGAAAAAGAACTAGAGTAGAAAACTGCCAAGCCAGTTGGAGACATCAAAAAAAGGGGAAGAAAAAGACTAGATGGAGTTGGATAAATGAAGAGCAAAGGGAACGAAGGAGCAGAACCAGTGCAAATGAAGTTGCTAAAGCTGCTCAGGCTGCTCTCTCTCTCTCTCTCTGAGGCTCAACCTCAGCTCTAGTTGTTGCTGTTGTTGTTGTTTGTCTTGTTGCGGGCAATTACAGTGCAAGCGATGGGTCGCTGGGTCGAATTGAAACTGTGATGCTGTTGGTGCTGCAGTCACAAGATAAACAAGTTGGCAGCACTGCAAGTGGCAGCACTGCTACGCCTCGCCACGGTTTAGTCTCTCGCCTCCGTCCCTTGCTTGCTGTCGCTGTCTCCGTTTCATGCTCTGTCTCCGTCTCCATCTCCATCTCCCATCTATGCTAGCCTGTCATTTCGAGCTTTACGCTCATTTTCGCTTTTCGCAATGGCGGCGCTTTTCCCCACTGCTGCTGCTTTTCCCCGCTGATTTCCTGTGAGTTTTTTCTTCCCCCCCCACAAAATTCTTCTTTTTTTGCTCGAATTGCATTGTTACGACTCACGGCAAATGCCCCGGGGAATGACATTCGGCATGGGCTGCCTCGCTCAGCTAAGCAGCTCTGTCTCTCTCGCTGTGTGTGTTTGTTTGTGTGCTTGTGTGTATTGGTGACTTGCGGTTCGTCAAGCGTAAGACATTTTCAATTACAGTTGCCAGCATGGCCGCTACGTGGCACCAGCCTCTCGACTTCAGCCTCAGCCATAGCTTCATCTCCGGCTCCCAGCAACTGCAGCAATCCCTGTCCGTGCCATGTCCGGCGTCAGTTTTGGATTGCGGCATCTCTTCTTGCGGTCCCTCGTTAGCTGCTGCCTACTGATGCTGCTGCCTCTGCCTCGTTCTGCCTCCAAATCAGGCTGTATGCCACTGCCACTGCACTGCGCATGTGCATGGGGTATTGTGTTCTCTGCGGCTGCCTGTCAGCCACGAAATGCGTCAATTAGACAAAATTGCAATTTCTGAAAGTAAATGTGTGCCTCCTTCTTCAACTCTTCCCTTCTCACTTCGCCGACTGCTTCTCTTGGCAAACTTCTAGCAAATATGCACATAAATTCATTTCATTCTCCCTTCCCTTCCCATCCTTTCTTGCTTGTTGTTTATGTTGAAGTTTTTCGTTTCACACTCTCGTTACATTTTGTTTGCGGCACAAAACTTTTATGAGTGTTAATTTGTGTTGTCAACAAAGTTAACATGCCTGCACTTGTGAGAGTGTGCGTGTGTGTGTGTGTGTGTGTGAGATATGACCTCTTGCAGAGACAGAGAGCGAAACCTCTTTGAAGATGTCAACATCTCACACACATTGATAGTGCCAAAAGTTGAACAATTAATGGCAATTAATTTGATCAATTAAGCTCATTTGTTTCTGCAAGTTCATCATTAATCAAATGATATATCACATATTCTTTATACGATATCATCATTGCATTTATAAATCATGGCATTGCATTCATTGATTTCCCGCTGTTATTTCATAAAATCAAAGAATTCATTTTTTCTATAGATCGTTTTTGTTTTTGTTGCTTGTCAAATGCAAATATGGAAAATTGCATTATTGATTTAAATCATTTGCTGTGTTTGCTTTGCCTTTAGAATGTTTATTTTGTTCTCTATATTTTGTTTTTTTTTTTGCATATTTTGCATATTTGTGCATACGTAAAGAGCGTACATACAAATTCATATTTGTTAATTGAGGTCGTTTTTTGGATTATGTTTTAATCTTTTTCGACAGCTGTCAATGGTAGCGAAAGGCGCATTCGATTGCACACCGTGGATGGAGTTCAATGATCAGTTCTAATAGGAAAGATGTTCTTTACTGAGTTTTTAAATATTATAACAATTTACGCTGAACTTAAAATTATTTGTATATAGACTAAGTCTGTTGTAATTGAAAAGAATTTAGGTATAAGTTGCTGGCAGATATTTCTTTGAGTTTTAAGTTTTATTTCGTTTTTCTTTGTTTATATTTATTAGTTTTACCTAAATAGTCTTCGAGTTTTCTTATAAAAATATGTTAGATTTAGACTGGTAAGTATTATAAATGACTCCTTACATATATAAAAGATTGAGAATATTTACAATATTATAACTGTTTGCTAGCCTTCAGTTGCTTCCCATTTACGATGTTCCCGACTTTAAGTTACTTTTTCCTTTGATCGTTTTTGACTTGGATTCTGAGTTCATTCTCATTTAAATAGTTATTTCTCTGCTCTAAAGATCTTCTTCTCCAAGATAGTGCTTAACTATATTGTTAAATTGTTTTTAGAATGTGAAAATTAAAGTTTTGTAGAACAGGAAGATATTCTTTAGAGTTTCAGAGAACTTCTTAAGTGTTTTTAAATTTTGAAAGACACTTTTCGTCTTGACATTCCTTGGGTATGTTATCTGAGTTCATTCTCACATAATAAATAGCTAGTTATATGTTAAGCATATCTGTATTTCCCTTAACCTCCCACTCCGCAAGCCTTATCAGCGCATTGCACTCTGGCAGGCACCGTTAAGTACAGTTCTAATGCACCTCTGGTGCTCACTCGGGAGTTCAATGGTTCACCTTGCCTTCGGGGCTGTGGAGTATCAACACTTGCAAACGATACTCGATACTCGAGTGCAATTAAGAGTGCAACTTTATGAGTCACTAAGCGGGTAGGGATAAGAGAGTGGGCAGCCAGAAGTCAAGAGCGCAAAACCAGCGATGAACCACAACCGCAAGCCCGACCACACAGATGAGCTCAGCAGTCGGTGCCCCAGAGACGGCTGTCAATCAATCGCGCCACGGCACTGCGGCTAGTGGCATTTCGGGGGCACTTGGGGGCATGCTACGCGGCGTAGCAAGCAGATTGCAGCCAAAAACACTTTAGTCATAAATCAATTAAAATTGATTTGCGGCACGCCGAAGAAAGAGAAACCAGAGGAGAATGAAAGAGAGGGGGGAGGCGAAGCAAAGCAGACAGAAACTGACAGAACGCAATGCGAATTACGAGTGGATTTTCAGTCAGCTACATAGAGATTTAACCCCCTTTTTACCAAGCACACGCCCCCCACACACTTTCTCCCACATAATTTCTATAATGAATCGTAGCGCTGCACTGAAAATTATCTAGCATCAGATGGAGCTTCATCTGTCTGGTTTATGCAACGTTGTGCCACAGTTTTTTTGCCACTTGGACTCGTTTGAGCGATTTATATGAAAAGGAGGAGGGAGAACCTTTGCCTCCTTCTCCCCTGCCACAATCCCTGCACTCCTCTCTACACTCTGCTTGCTTCGACTTTCCATTCACATTTCTGGGCGTCTTGCTCTATCTGCAGCATCTTTCTGCTGTTGCTCTTCTTATCTGCCAAAGACAGCAGCACCAAACGATGCATGGCCAGTCAGGGTCGCAGTTGCAGCCATGACTTGGCATTGCCATTTGCTTTATGCCTTACCTCCTTGACCCCTCTCCCTGCTACTACTCTCTGTTTATTGCCGCCTTAGCGTATTTTAAATATTGACAGCTATTTGCCAATTGCTGCAGCTACCTCAAAGGGCAGCGCCAACTGCTGCTGCTGCTGCTGCTGATGTTGCTGTTGCTGCTGTCAAATGTTGATAATTTTGTTGCTGCCTGTCTTTGGCAGTTACTGGCAAACGTTTGTAACGCTTTTGGGCCATAAATAAAATTGTTTTTATCTGTCTTTCTTTGACTTGGCTTTTACTTAAAGTAAGCTCAAGGCAACAGCTGAGCACGAGTGCTGTGGCCTGCATGTGGACTTTTGTTTGCATATGTATGCATAAATCGAGATGCACACTGCCTGATATCAGTCTGTGTCCCCCTGTGTCTGTCTGTGTTTGCAATTTTCATAAATATTTCATTTAGCGTAACTTATACACTTACCAAGAAGAACTTTCCGCTCTTCTGGCTGGCATTTTTGCTTAGCTTATCTTTGGTTTTGCATCTTTCACTTTGTTGCATCTTCAGACACGGCTGCTGCCTTGCGCTCCTCCTCCTGCTGCTGCAACTTGTGCTATTGTGCAGCTTGTTGCTTTGCTACTTGTCATAAATTGGCAAGAAGAAAACTCTTGCACACACACACAGAGAGAAGTGAGAGAAGAGATAGACATACATAGATACATATACAGTCACAGCATAAGAGAGAAACTACTTCAGTTATATACACAGACATTTGTATGATATATATATACAATATATATATATATTATGTAGGATTTATATTTTTAATACATTCTTCTTGTCGTTTGACATTCTGTGCTGTGCTTCTGGGCACTGTGTTGGACTTTATCATAGCGCAGTCTTGATTTATAGCAATTACAGGGGAAGGAAAAATACCAAAAGAAATACTTGCTATAGTTGCAATATAATGTGCAACTAGGTCAGCTAATTGCCACGCCCACTTCAATCAATTGGGCACGGACTGGATCAGTCTGAAGTACCTGATAATTGAATGTTATGTATAAGGCAAGTGGAAGTGCATTAGCCAAAGATGCTGACATTATTGCCATTAAATGTCTTTATTATGCGCAACAACTGAGGGACAGTGGGCACATGGGAGTAAGGAGGGTAAGGAGGGGATTGCCCACTGTAACTGGCCAGAGTTACGAGCATCCCGCCAGGGACATGACTAGGGATAATGACTCGCTTAGCATACATTAAAATACTAATTTCCCGGAAAGTAGCAAAAAGCGGTAAACGTATCGCCCCCTCTACCCCCCATCCACCACTGTTGAGCGCATACTATGGCAGCCACTGTCGATGAAGTCGTCGTCGTCGTCGTCTTCGTCTACGTCTGGCAGGCAGGCGGTGCCTTTTAATAGAGCCGCACTAATTACACCGTTAGAGCGAACGCCCGAGAAGTCAGTTTCGGTATGGGCAGCAGACAGTTGCGTGTGTGCGTGTGTGTGTGCGAGTGTGTGTGTGTGGGTACTCGAGTGGGTGCATTAGTGGGTGTAGCTGTTAGTGTGTCTCGCCATGTTACGACATGGTATCAGTGGAAGGCTCTAGACTGTTGCTACTTCTGGTAGTCCTCCCTCTCTCTCTCTCTCTCTTACTGTCTCCCTCTCCCTGCCCCTTAGCCAAGTCAAATTTGTAATTAAAGCAGCGGAATTTATGAAACGAAACATTCTGCAGCTCCCATACAAACACACAAACATACACAAACAAAAGTAAACATATCAAATTATGCCGCATGTTTATGCGCTGTTTCTGATTTCGCGATTTGAGATTTTGCTGTAGAATTTGCATGAAATTTAAATGTGTTTTAATTTGATTTTTGTTTATATTTAGAAAGATTTGTAGATAATAAATTTAAATATATTTATAATCTGGGAATGTGGTTCGAAGTTGCTGAATTGCCAAAATTATGAAGATTGTATATTCTGATTGCACTTTTCTCATTGCAGTTTTTATATTTCATCTGTTGCAATGAACATTATAATTAAGCGCAACTGCATGAACCTGATTAAACATCAATACACACAGAGAGAAGGTTCTTCTGCCTCTTCTTACCTCTTTCTTCCTCTCTCTTTCTCCCTTTTCCTCCCTCTTTCTTCCTTTCCTGTTTGTGTTTTTGCTTGCAACTGCATTATACGTTGTTGCTTTCTTCTTTTTATGCAAGTTAATTTTGTGCAAAGTTGCTGCTTTTTTTTCTTGCAGTGTAATTGCTTAAATGGACCCTCTATGCTTGGGTGTGTGTGTGTGTGTGTGTTACTCCTGTCTAGCATTTATCCTTGTGCACACGCTGCGAGCTGCTTGAAAGCTTCTCAAATTTTATGACCACATAAGCGGCCGCATTACCATCGCCATCTCCCATCGTCCCATCGTTCCATCGTCCCATCGTCATCGCCATTGCCAGCTACAATTTCCAGCCGATTCAGCGGAAAAATTATGCTACTCCAGCTGGCGTGAGGAAAACGAGATGTTGCTGCCCACTGGGCAGCACAGGGCGGTGCAGTTAAGGGGGGATTCAGCGGCGCAGCAATATATAAAATTTATTAGCAGAAATTATGATTATTTCGTTCGCTCTTTGCTGCGTGTATTTTTAATATCCATTTCACATTTTCCTCTCCTCTGCGTCCGCACTCTTCTCCTCCTTCTCCTGCTCTTTCTCTGCTTATTTCTCTTGCTGCTCTTGCTTCTCCTGTCGGTGCTGCTGTTGATCCTTGTGCATTTTAATGGCCAGTGCGTCTGTCTTTTGCCAGCTGCATCAATTCCGTTTGCTCTCTTGCTTTTGTTGTGCTTGTTTGCTTTTTGCTCCCATTTTTTCGTACCCATTGACCCTGAGGAATTCGGGTATAATTGACAGCAGGAGGCAGCAAGAGCAGGCAATGGGCCTATATCATATATGCTGAGATATGTTTAATCAACACCTTGAATGAGGACCTTATGGCAATGCATAGCTGAGCAGATATGTAAGTGAAGTTGTCAAGGCTGGTTTAAGTGTGTCAGTTCCTTATGGAATTAAATCAAGGAACTGCTATTAATAGCCAGTTCCTGGTAGTTTTAACATATAAAATGACAGATATCTTGCCAGATTTATAAAGGTCGATAGTTCAGATAAAGTTCAACATAGATTTCTATTATATGTTATCGAAATACCAAATTGCAACTTAACAGTAAGTTCCTGGTAGTAGGAAGTCTCTATCATTTAAAACGACTTGTATTTTTTGGCAGATCTATGAACTGCTTAGTTAATGGAAAATATGTTAGCAGCTTAATGAATCAATGATAATTCAATTTTCCATATACATAAAATACAGCTACCTTTCTTATATATTGCAACACAAAAATTTCAACTTAACAGCATGAAAGACTCCTATAACAAAACATATAAAAAAAATATTATATCTTGTAAGCTAGATATGATATTTAGTAAGACCACCTTTCATATATATATATATGTACATAGGTAATTCAATTGTCTATTTTCCCACGAAGTTTCAGCTTAATACACGCAATTTTAAGCAACTTACGAAGTATCTGCCAGTCGACTGCACTTGCCTCTTTTGTCTTGCATATTCCTCATTTCTGGTTCTTTTTTTTTGTGAGTGGCGCTCGTTAAGCTCGCTTTAATTTTTACTTGAGAACATAATTTTGCCGTTGCTGCTGCTGCTGCTGCAAAGCGTTTTTATGCGCCACATAATTTGCGTGAGTTTAATTGTGGCAAAATGGCTGTGCAACGCTTACGTTCATTTCGGCCAGGCGGTTCAGGCCATTAGGCGTGGCAAATTGTTTCGTTCCGCAGCACATACACACACATGTCTGTGTGTGTGGCTTCGATTACACCCAAAGAATAGCTGCTTTAATCTGCATAACACGCTGTCAGTAGTTTGACCAGCAATAATCCCAATAAGTTGTAAAAAATCAAATTGCGCAACTCCACAATGTAAATTGAAAGGGAATACGCGAAAAAAGAACAAACCCATTATGGACAGAATTTCAAATTGCATAATTAATTTTGCGCGTTAGTTGGTGCCAAAACAACAACAGAGATTAATTAAGCTAGAAAAGCGAATTGAAATAAAAACAAGTTTGCAGTGTTAAGCTTTGCAAAATAGATTTCAACAATTTTTCAATAAATAAATTGAATTTACTGTGTAATTCGAAATCGTATAAAAGTTTATATATTGAATTAAATGCAATTCACATAAAGTGAATTATACATTTTACACACACTCGAAATGTGTCTTTAAACTCACCACACACACACACATCAGGAGTAGCAGGAAGTCTATTTAATTTTGGCTATATGCAGCCTATTTGTAATTCCTGCCTGTGCCTGTGCCTCAAGTGGGCACCCGAGCAGCGTCATAAAAAAAAGACAAATGACCCATTAAACGCAAAACTTGTGCACTATTCTCGGGTCTCCCGGGGGTTGTGGTGAGGGGCAGAAGGGCTGAGAAGGGATATGGAAAGACGAGCCATGAATGCAAACGGCAAAGAAAAATATTGCCCCGCAGCAAAGACAACAAACTCTTGATTTTTATAGGAGTAGAAATACCTGCTGCTCCTGCAGGAGAGAGAGAGCCAAGGAGAGAGAGAGAGAGGGGAGTGGGATGGGTTGGTAAAGGATAAGGCGCATAAAATGCTAAGATATGCGCGAGGCTTCACGAAGCGCGCGTCTATTTTTCACTTGGCCTCGCTCTGTCTCGGGTTTTGTCTTAGGATTTGTTGTGCTTATGAAAGCATTAAACTTTCCTCATTTAAGGCAACGCACTTGAGTTGCCTTTTTTACTGCAATTTCGTCTTTCAGACCGCTATCGCAACGTACCCCCTTTTGCCCTTTGCTACTCCTTCCCCTCCCCGGCTGACGACACGCCCCACTGGTTATACCCGTAACCGACTTTGTCGACTGATTATGGCGCACAGCTCGCAGCGGTACATATTTCTTGATACCCTGTAAAGAGGAAGGCGAGGTAATGTTATACAGACTAAAAGAATATAAATTAATAATATAAAGAGTGTGGAAGAATTTTATAAAGAGAAGAAAGTAGTTTGAACTAATTTAGATTTTGATTAAATTTGAAGAAACTCTTGGGATATCAAAAATTATATTCAATCATTTTCTCTTCTAATATACATCCTTAGACTTTTCTATTATTATGTTGCTATACATCACCAATTATGCTTAGCATATTCCCACACTCTTTTCCAGGGTATCTGCCTAGCCACGCCTCATTTGTTGTCCAACTATTGTCTTTGGCTTTGTCGCTCGCTTAACCCGATATGTGAGTGTTAAGAGCGCCACAACTCTTCTCTATGCGTGTGCCTCTGTGGGCTGTGTGTTGCTGTTGAGAAATATTATGCAATTTCTACACTTAGACAATCTGCACACACACACACATACAGACACACACCCCCTACATTTTCTCAATACCCTGCAGCGCAATGGTCGCTGAGGCTTTTCTAGCTATTTTCTTTTTGGCAAATCCAAAAAAAACATCACAGATGGAGACAGTTGATGAGCTGACTCACACACACACTCCCTCTAGCTTGCAATTGTAATAAATGAATTTTGAAACATGGCACGCTGCTTGTTGTCAGCATGTGGGCGTGGCAGCGTCACAGTTTCCAGCTTACTGTGTGTGTGTTTTTTTTTTCTCTTTGTTTTTTCTGGTGTTTTGCAGCATTATAATGCTTTTTGGTGGAGCCCTTTGTGCCGGGGCGACTTCCTTGAGGGATTTCACTTGTGCCATGTCTGCTGTTTGCCTTTGCCACTCGTTGCCGTTGCCTGTGCTCCCTCTTTGTTTGCATTCTGTAATGCGAGAGGCAAAAATAGCGCTGGGGCAAACAAATAAAAGTCTAGCGAGGAGCAAGAAACGACTGTGACGACTGTTGAACTTTGCCAAGGCTTTGTTGGAAGAAGGGGGAATAGAACAGGGGGATGTAAGTGTAGTGCGTGCCGTGCAATGGCCTGCAATGGCAACTACAGATAGCTGCAACTGCAACTGCAGCAGCAGCAGCCTGACAACTAAGCCGCTTTGGCTTACCTTGGGCAACAGGATCAACGTCGCAGTCGACAAGTCAGCGCGTGTCTTAAATACATTTCATGTGCCGGGCACGGGCAGCAAGTAACAAAGACGCAGCCGTTGCCAGTGCCAGTGCCAGGGGTTTTCCTTCAGCTAGACACGTTTTCCCAAATAAAAAAAAAAACAACGGGCAACACCACAACAACAACAACAACAAAAGAAACAACAGCAAGTACAACAAAAAACCGGAGAAGAAGTAACAACATATTTAGCTCACGGCGCGACGCTCATATTTGCTTTGTAAAGGCAGCGGCAACAATAATAATAATAAAAAACAAAAGGGAATAAAGCAACAACAACAGCAGCAACAACAAAAGCAACAACAAAAGCAACAACAGCAGTAGCAACGACAACGGGAGCAACAGTGACGATGACGTTGACGTTGAGTGCCTGCGAGGCGAGCCAAGAAATAATAATAACAAAAAGCAAACAGCTCCAGCCACGGCTTCAGCACCGGCTACAGCCCAAGCCGTACCTAGGCTACACAGTTCTCAGACCCAGTCCCAGTTCCACACCCACTCCCACTCCCACTCCCATTCCCGTCCCCAGACCCCCAAACGTGCCAAGCAAACGCGACGCTTCGTGTGGGAATTTTCATACGGCGCGTAGCAATTTTACACATTTACATAGTTAAACACACATACCCGCACACACACACAAAAGTGTCGTGGCATAGCGGAAGTGAAAGAAGTTGTTGCTCCACTGCTGCCCCGCGCACTCCACCTTGTTGGTAGGGACGCAAAAAAGGCGCAAATTATATTCCGTTGTAAGGCAAACAGAAATACAGCAGCAAAAAAAAAGGAAGCATGGTAACATCTGTGTGTGTGTTTGTGTGCGCACGTGTGTGTTTCTTGTTGCTATTATAGCAAATAAACAAACAAACGAAACTCATGTGCGCAAATCAAATAATAAAACGGACACTGTGCTGTATACTGTGGCTGCAAATGGATGTCAAATAAAAAGTGAAGCCTAGCGAAAACAAAATTACATAAATACAATTAGGTTCGTTTTTAATACGTTACTAAAAAATACTGAATAAATACTAAGAAATATAATTAAGCTGTATTCATGTGCTGTCAACTCTGCTCTATGCTGAGAATAATTTTTCAGTCTCTAGCTGCCTTACTTAGTCAATTGAGAAGTATTTAACATATAAAATTATGTTCATTTTGAATGTGCTGAAAATTTGTTTAAAAAAATACTAAAAAATAAAAATAACAATTAAGCTGTATTTGCTTGCGCTCTACTTTCTTCTACACTGAGAGTAAGTTTTGCAGTTTCTAGCTGCCTTATTTCGTCGTCGATTAGCTGTTTAGGCCCATGGTATTTTTATGCACAAAACTATGCAACATTTTTCTGTGCTCGACCACAAAGTGGCTGCTGCGTCTGTAACTGTAGAGAAAGGGGCGTAGGAGCGTGTCCGTCTGTCGAGACATGCGTCACGCAGCGCACAAATGCTATTAATGTGCACACCCACACACAGAGAGGGAGAGACTGTTGCTCTGCCTTGGCTTACATGACGTATGAGTGACTTTTATGTTTTAATTGCGATACAGTTTAAACTTGATGGGCGCAGCTGGGCCCCAGCAGCAGCAGCAGCAGCTCAAGGCACTCTAATTGACACTGAAAAGGCATGTGCTCTTTTCCCTCCAAATTTCCTCTTCTTCTTCTTCCACCGTACGAGTGTTTGCGCCCTGATAAATTTTACGCAAATAATACGCACCAATAAAAAAGGTAATTCGCATGTGATTAATATTGAAACTGACTACAGTGGTGATGTTCTGGTTGTTGTTGTTGCTGCGGTTGCTCATTAAAATGTCCATAAAGATTAGCACAATTAATTGTATTTGTTGAAATATTAGATAAACTATAATTGGCTGGCATGTAAAATAAAACTACTGAGGCGCTAAATTAATGTCAGCCCCCACTCTCAAATACATGTATTGCAAACCATTTATGACAAATTGCCCATCGGCATAACATGTAGGTGTACACAGTTAGTATGACAAATATAATTATGTAGCACAGTGTACAATTTGAAGTGACTGAAAATGAAATTTAAATTGGATACGCGCCCGAGCTCGAGCCTGAGCCCGAGGAGAGCTTTAAAATAAATGACCCGCAGCGGACAATTTTCTGACATACGCCAAAGCCAAAGGGCCATGGGCACACACAGACAGACTGGCGCTAGCGCAAAGACACACACACACAGACACAGACTGGGGCAGACACAAATTAATTAAATAAGAAAAAAGGTAAACCAAGAAGCTAAATAAGAAACGAAAAAGACAAACCGTGCGCAGTAAGTGAAACTTGAAATTGAATAAAGCCCTTGGCAAAGGCGCAGCTGAAGAAGGAGGAGGCAACGTAGGCAGGAAGTGAAACCAAGACAAAGGAAAAATAATGTAAAACAATGCCGGAGAGAGACGAAAATCAAGGTGGGCAAAATGTGCCCACAAAGCGACGGTCTTGACGGTCTTGGCCCGGTCTCCAGTCAGGGTTGGCTTCACAGCACACTGGTCCGCACTTCACCTGGCCGTATTGCTATAGTGCACTTGGCAATGTTCATGCCTAGCACGGGGGCAGGTAACAGTAACTCACCTGGCCAGGGCAGAGCAGTGCGGACTGCGTGGACTGCTGCACTTTGGCTTGTCGAGAGGCCAGTCTATTAGGAAGCAGTGCGCCCACATGATTAAGGTTTCACAATTTATCTAATACAATTAGTCAAAAGGTGAGCCAGTGCTCCGAGCTCGTTCCCCCTAGCGCACCGGTCCTTCTGGTAATCGTAGACGCTGGCCAGGCTACTTTAATGTCAGTCTCCCACCATCTCTCTCTCTCTCTTTCTCTCTCTTTGTGTCTCTGGCTTGCCTGTCAAGAGGTGCGACGACTTTTGAACTTTTGACGCTCGAATGCAAATGTGAAGGGCGGCTTCCTTGGGGCGTGGCAGCCACAAAGTTTAATGAATGCCCCCAAAACGGAAAGAAAGAAAGGTGGTAATTTTTAGTTTATGTGCAGTTAGGCTTCCTCCCTGCACTGGGCTGGGCAGGGCGTGGCCTGTAATTGTGCCACACGCCCACAGCAGGAGATTTCTTCAGTAATTTCATTATTGGCCTCATCGAAGTAGTCACTGGTTTTACTCACTTTTCTCACTCGTATCCGAAATACTTCAGCTGCACTTGAACACTTCCATGAAGAGTTTATTTTCCGGCAATGCAAATGGAAAAGCATTTTCCACTTGTGTACAGCCTGCACACAATTTCGAGTGCAATAGCAGCAGCAAATAAATAAAACCAGGCCTGCAGCCTGCTCAGGTGCTTGGGCCATTCGAAAGGTGCTTGGCAATTGCTCGAACTAAGTGGCAAATTAGTTCAAGAGTTGTGCTAAAATAATTTCATATTGAGGTGCAAGAAATCTAACGAATTTAAAGATTGTGCTAAACTTTAAGCTGGCCACGCCCACATGTGTGGATGTGCACAGCACTCTATTGTACACCCTTCCTTCTCCCAGTGGGGGGTGAGCCACACAACTTGTCCATTAAAAAGTGGCCAATGCATTTGGTTGTCAACTGTTTTTCACTGCAGTTTTTTTTGGGTTTTTTTTTGCACTGCTGGCTATATCAAAAAACCGCAAAAAGCCAACAAACTTTGTTGGCCAGTTGAAACATTGCAGCCAGCGTGCACTGCAGGGAAGTTAGAAAGGAATGCCGAAAGTGTGAGAGAGAGAGAGAGGGAGGGAGAGAGGAAGTGAAGGCAACAACTTCAACAACTCAATGCACTCAATCAATGCACACAAACAACCATAGCAATAGCAACAGCAGCATCAGCAGCCGCCGCCTTTTGTTCCAAACACTCAACACAAAAAGCTCTCATCAAAAATAACAGCAACAACAACAACAGCAACAACAGTTGAAACAACAGCGCCAGCAAACTGTGGCGACCAAATAAAAAAAACAAAATACAAACAGAAAAGTTGTTTTTTAACGCGCTGCAGAGATAAGTTCGTGCAGCAAAGTGAAACGCCAAAATGGAAATACTCAAATCAACAAACGATTTTAGCCAAGCTGAAAAAACCACAAATGAAAAATAGAAATCGACACGAAAAATGCAACCAATCAAAGCACAATGCAACTAAACTATGTATATAGCCAATTGCTTAGCCAGCTGAGCTTTGTATTTACTTAGTTATTGCTGGCTCTACTGCTGCTGCTGCTGGCGTGCCCCAAAGTGTTGTTAACAGATTGATTTCGAAAATGATAATATGCTTTAGCCCCAGCTCGTTGCTAAAGCCGCAAAAAGCCCCCAGAAACAAGAGTAGCAACAGCAGCAGCAACAACAACAGCAACAACAACACTGGCAACTGCCAACATTCACAGACCATTTGGCGGCTTAAGGTTCACATTGGGGTTATCGCCTAATCGCATCGCTTGCCAGCCGCGTTTCGCCCTCTTCCTCTTCCTCATCTTCTTCTTCACCTCTGCCTCAACGTGGTCCTTCTTGTTTCGGTATCGGTTTCCTTGTCTCTGTGCCTTGCTGTTGTTCTTTCCTCTTCATCCTCCTCTTTTATTTGTATGTATTTTATGATGGCTGTGTGTCTCTCTCCCTCTCTCCCTTTCACTATGTTTCTCCCACCCTAAGCACAATCATTTTTCAATAAACAAACAATTTCATGGGCGGCTTGTCTTTTGCCAAATCGGATCTAAGCCTCAATAAGCAGCCAGCGACAAGACGCACTTCCTGCCTGCTCCCGGCCAGCATCAGCTGATGACTATCGGCTGCCCAAGGACTGTTGCTTGTGCCGCCGCCCACCCCCCCGCCGTGGGCCAATCTGATTACACTGCCCAGAGAATTAAAACGAAAAGTGCTCAGCAAATTGTCGGAAATAATTTAATTAAACTGCTTTAAATAATATATTTTTGATAATATTCAATTTCCGCAGATTGGCAGCACAGTGTAAGCCAATTGTTGTTGAAATCTTATACTTTTAAATTAATTTAATTTGAATTTTATTTAAATTATATTCTATGCACGGAGTTCACTCAAACTTTGCTGCACAGTGTAACTGATAGATTTAGGATGGCTCAATTGATTAATAATTGTTGTTGTGTTAACTGTATCCCAGCTCTGATACCCTGTATACGTGAATCAAGTTGTGCCCCAGCAATATCCTGACAAATTTCAAGTCAAACAAATGGCCCAAAGTGGATCCAAGGAGTAATTACAACGAAGAGCAGGCCAAAAGCGAAGGCAGAAAGTAGCAACTGGGGCGGAAGCTGAGAGCAGAGCAGCACAGCATGCAGCTGCATAGATGTCTATTCTTGTGTGTGTGTGTGTGTGTGTGTGAGCAGACAAATGAAAAATTAAACAATTTCCTAGCTGCCTCTGGCTGTAGCTGCTGCTGAAGCTGATGCTGGCAACGAATTGCTAAATTTAACTGAAACATTTATTCTACAGAGAGCACTAAATTATTCCAACGCGCTGGCTTTGGCAAGCTTAAAGCAGTACCAGTACCGGGATGAATCCAAATGCGAATACGAATACGAATACAAATGCGAATGCGGATAGATCCAGCGAGAGAGAGAGAGAGTGCTCAACAAACGAACGCAGCTTAGTTCTCTCCTTTGTCTTTGTCTGTTTGTATTCACGTGGCAAATCGGCGACGTTATCCTCATCGCCATCGCAGCAGCAGCAGTTGGTGTTGCCAACTCGTGCCAAAAGTCATAAAAAGGAACCAAACGGAAACTTGCTTTATTCTTTGCTTGCACTTCTACCGCCTTTCATTAATATGCACGAATTATAACGAGCAGAAGAAATAACGATAAGCAGAAAACCGTGTAAGTTTGCTGTGGCAAAGGGATTGTGTGGAAGATACCCTGTAGAGGGTGCTGAAAACTCAAAGACATCTGTGGCATATGGTTCAAGGTACCTCTTTAGTGGGTGCTCATTCCTAGGGTGATCCACCTAGAGTACCGTGTAAGCTTGCTGTATGGCAATTGATTGTGGGGAAGATTACTTGTTCCAGGAGCTAAAGACCTAAAAACATCTATGGCAAATGGCTTAAGTAACCCTCAGCACACCCTTACCACAGGCCAAATACCTAGCATCCCAAGACCTATGGCAAATGGCTTAAAATACTCGTACCCCCTGCAGTGGGTACTCACTCTCCCATACCCCTTTCACAGGGTACCCAACGCATTGTCAAATATGTCAGTGTACTTTTCTTTTTCACTGTGTTTGTCTTGTTGTTTGTGTATGTGCGGAAAGACAACTTCATTTACTTGGCTGGCATGGTGCATTCATTTCATTCGTTTCATTCGTTACATTCGTTTTCATTGTCGTTTTCCGTGCTGTTTTCGGTTTCTCTTCTTGCATCCCTCACTTCTTGTTCTTGTTCTTGTTTTCGTTTTCGCCAACGTAAGCGCTTTTAATTTTCAGCTTGCATGCACAAAAGTATGCAATATGTTTTTTTCTACCCCCCTTACCATACACACGACATTCTTCTCACCGATTGCACTTATGCATGCATGACATCCAGCTGTCCCACACTCTCCCTTCCACTTTCTCCCTCTATTCACACACACACACACATTGTGTGGCTGACAATGGCTTACATAAATTTTAAGCTCCATTAGCAAAATGTTACAGCCACCGCACCCAAGGCGACGTGTGGCAACCCTGTCTCTCTCTCCCTTTCTCTCTCTCTCTTTTTCTTCATCTGTGTGTGAGTGTGTGCATGTGTTTGTCGAGTTCAAGTGCAACAAAAGTTGGTTATTGTGCTCGGTCTGGTCTATTATAGTATGAAATGCACATTACATGCCAAGCCAAATTTTGGACATTGAAGAAAACTTTTGCTTACCTAAGGCGAACCCAGGCTAATTTCTACATAAATTAGAAGACGTGCTTTTCTGTGTGGTACACTGATGTATGTGTGTGAGAGAAAGAGTAGGTGCTGCCTTGAGGTAATTTATGTAATCAAAATTTGAGTTGCTCAACTTTAAAACACATTCAAAGGAAACTTTCAATTTATTTAAAGTTCTTGAAATATAAAGTTGAAGTTGAGGCGGAGGTTACATGCTTTAGTAGGCAGAAAACTTTCAATATTCACAACTCTGGGAATAAAGGGTATTCAAATGATAGCTTCAATTTTGTATATATGTATATACAAATGAATTCAAAACAAATTAGATAAAAATCATGAAAGCAACCAACTGAAAACTCTGTTCAGAATTAAGTTGAAGGGTATCTGCAAGTCTAAATAAAAGTTCATGATTCAGGTCCTCAACACTCATAACTCATTGAGTACGAGGTATGCAAATTATAGTTCACTTTTATTTTATATCCCAAAGTGAACTCAAATCGAACAATTACAATAGAAATCATAAGGGAAACTAGTTGTTAACTCTGTTCAGAATTAGATGTAGGGTATCTATCAGTGTAAAGCGAATTCTTTCAAATACTTAAGAGCCTACTGTGCACAGTATGTGTGACCTTGTGATATAGAAAAACCAAAGCGAGAACTCAACTCGACTAATTGCAAATAAATTAACTTGGCTTTTAATGGCTTAGGCCGAGGCAAACGATGAAGGCGACTAGAGCCGACTTTGGGTGCCAAATGAAAAGAAAAGAAAATAATTATTTTGTGCTTAAATGCGCAAAAGTTGAAGTGAATATGTGTGTGTGTGGTGTGTGTGTGTGTGTGTGGCATGTGGTGGCATTGAAATCAATTCGACAAACAAGCAAATGAGTTGCGGAAACTATAAGTTACGACTCAGGGCGCGAGCTGCAGCAGGATCAGCCTCACTACTGGGCCGGCGCTGACTTGTAGACAATAGTACTAGCTACTGCCTGCCTAAGAATTAGGAGAGAGAGGTGGAGGAGGGAGGAGTGAGTGTGTTGGTAACATGAGCCTGGGAGGCGCACAATGAATACAAATTGCTTGGTAAATAAACAACATCTCAATAAGGAGCAAATTACTGACGCCATCCAGCGAAAAAATAAACACACACGCACAGAGATAGAGCTATGTACATGTGAATACATATCAATATAAGTACAGAGAGTGAGAGGGAGAGAGAAAGAGGGAGAGAGAAAGAGAAGGAGAAAGCAAGTCGCGCACTGCATAACAATAGCAACAATTTGGTTTTGAGCGCTGCCTTTGTGTGTTTATTCGCTTCCCAATGTGTGCGTTGTGTATGTGTGTGTATATATGTGATGTGTGTATTTGTGTATGTGTGTGTGTGTGGGTGCTAATGAATATAATGGCGTTACATAAATGGCGGCATGGCCCTCGTATGGAGAGCTAGCAACGCTTCTAGTTGCTGCTGCTGCCACCGGCATTGATGTGTGGGAAATGTTCCATACACAAACAATTGCAAATAGTCGACAAGCAAAGAGGGAAGAAGAAAGAAGCGAACAGCAAGAGAAAGAGAGAGGGAGAAAGAAATCGAATGTATGCGATGGGTACAAAAGAGACAGTCGATGTAATTGTGTGTGGGAGAAAAGCAAATAATGAGCGTAAATCATGGTTTAACGATAAACACAATAAACACAACACAATACACTCAAACACACACTCACACACACACACACACACATAGAAAACGATATATGTCCAACAATTACTCCCTCCATTGAAATACCATCCCAGAAAAAGGGTGGGTGAATAATTAATTAAGGTGCTGTGAAAACTTTTTTGACAGCAGCAAAAATTAGGAGCAGGCACTTTGTACTTTGCAACACTAACACTATCAAAGCAAGGCGCCACCAAAATGAAAACTCAAATGCAAAAATGAAATTCATTTTCAATTTGCAGTTTGAACTGAAAAATAAATCTAACGTTAGCAGAGTTGCAAAGAGCAAAAAAAGTGAAAAATAAACTTATTGTAGTAGAGTAGCAAAGAGACAAATGAAATCAGCTTTCAGCACTCGAAAGCTTTAAAAGCTCTGTGTCCACTCGCTGGCTTTGTGTAAGCTTTCAGTTGTGATTTTAGTTACAATAGATTGGTCATTAGTTTTAAGCAGCTTATGGTGTTAATTGGGCTTTAAAACGAGTGAAGAATAGAAAGACAATGGGCAAGGCATTGCATGAATTGAGCAATTTAATTTGTTGTATAAAGTTAAAGCAACAAATGTAAGCAAATCAAACTCAATTTGTCTGTATCACACAAAGCTAGAAGAATCCTTTTAAGATATCTTTAGCAAAGTGAAAGCTCTTTTGTTGGATTGTATAGATAGATCATCTATAATTTATCGTTCAATTTCAATCAGCTTATCAAGCTCATTAACAGCACACAGTAAGCTCCCTCTGTTGACTTCTTCTTAATATTCAGTTAATGTCATTGACTCAGCTCGTTAGCCAACTGAACCGGTCAGCAACCCCATCTGCTTTGACATGCCAACGACGTGCCACCCGTTAGCAGTTCCCCATTGCTGAGCCGAATCACAATTATTTGATAGCCGCGTCTAATTAGGGCAGCAATTGTCTTATCTCCCGTCCAACGACGAAACAATTATGTATTAATGCAATGGAATTTTTAAGGGCAACAGCGGCAAACAAAGCAGCAAACTACAGCGTTGCCTAGTTTAACCTACAATTGAACTATGCTGCCGGTAGGGAGAGGGGGAACTTAGGAAACCCGGCAGGCCCAACGGCCAGTACTTAAAGGCGGACAGAGGCCGCTTCGTGTTGTCTGTTTTCTTTTCATTTTCTATACAGTTATCTTTTTCTACTTCTTCGTTGTGTTTTTTTTTTTTTACTCTGCGTTTATATTCCATTTCAGTTTTTTTTTTTCATCATTTTCTTCTTTTTTTTTGATGTTACCCTGGGGATCGCTGAAGTAATTGTTGCGCTTGCCACGCCCTGCGGCCGCCCTGGGCACAGCGCACATTAAAGTCACGCCGGGGCAGCCCCAAACACAGCACAGCACAGTCACAGTCCCAGTCACAGTGCCAGTCACAGTTCCAATCCCAATCCCAATCCCAGTCCCAGAGCTAGGCCCCTCCCCCTGCCCCTTTTCCCCTGCTTGCCGCGTGAAAAACGCGAAAAACACGGGCATATTTTCTCATTTTGTTGGCGCATCGCATTCAAAATGGAGAAGGAGTGAAAGCAGGAGGAGGGGAAGTTTTCTCCCCACTATAGTCAAATATTTTTTCATTTTGTGTTGTGTTTTTATTGCGTTTTTCCTTTCTCCGGCAATAAAAGTTGTGCACTTTATTGTGGCTACTGATTTTAGAGGCATCCAGATTCCCGTTAGCCTCATTGGGATGAGCTCTGATAAGGATTGTGAATCAATTTCAATTTTCAAAATGCTATGCATAGTTTGGCTTATTAAATTTCATCAATTCGATCGGGCACGACAGGATGCAGTAAGAGTAAAGGCATGGTGGAGGGAGGGAGGGAAGAAAGGCGGCAACTGCAGGCAACAATTCCAGGGAAACGCACCACACACTGTTGTGGCGTCCGGGACATCTTATGAACTTTTACAGCTCCATTATATGCAAATGATGAAAGCAAGAAAACAAATATTGCTACCTCGGGCAATGGCCACAGCCACAGCAACAGCCACAGCAAGGCAGACACACACACACACATACACACACACGCACTGACGAACACATGAAAGGCATTGTTCGGCCATAGGATATGGGCGACATGCCGGAGCCAGGGGGAACACAGGATGCGGCGCGAGGCTCATATGCAGACATTTACATAAGCAAACAGCTTCTGCTTTCATGTGGCAGCTCTCCAGCTCCCAGCACACATCACGGCAAGCAGGGCAAGCCAGCTCGCTGCTGGGTATCCTGGGTATCGTGCGTCCTGCATGAACTACTAATAAACCATCAACAGCAGCAGCAGCAACAACAACAATGGCAAAACGGATATTAAGCTCGAACTGCCCGGAGGATAGCCTGCCAAAAAAAAAAAGAAAGAATGAAAGAAAAGAAGACGATGCTAACTTGGCCAGAGAGCAAAAGTGACCGACATTAAGGAGGGTTCCGCCTGCTCAATCCCGGCCAGCATGCTGCCCATTGCCATTCGCATTGTCAATCCACATGGCCTATTGCGGCGGCTCTTTGCATGCTTATCAACTGATAGCTTAAACAAGCCGCCCTCGGGCCACACTGTTGACAGCAACAGTTTGCAGCGATAGCTTGGGGAATTCTCCCACCTCCCGCTTCTTCTCTACGACTCGAGCTGTCGAAAAGGGTAAATTGGCATTCAAAGTTGCCGGCAAATGATTTGTCGTTGCAAAGGGGGGCCCAACAAATAGGAAACTTCCTCATCATAATCATCAGCATAATCAAATTGTGCGGCAGCCTCCCCCCGGAGAAAAGTATGCTACAAAAAGTTTTGACTCGGCAACAATTATGCGGCAGGCGACGCGTGTGTCACATGTGTTCTGGCGTCTTGAACTTTTTCTCTGCATTTTGTTCGCTCTTTCTTTTTTGTTGTGCAAATTTAATCACTTAACCCCAATGAAGTATAAAAGCCGGCAATGGCGTAAAAACTTTTTGCCGAACCGACAAAACTTGTCACTGGTGGATGATGCCATAAGAAAAGCGCAGAAACTCTGCATGCCAAGCAGCAAGGAGGGGGGAGAAGGAGGTGGAGTGGGTGGAAAATTGATTTTGCACTTGGACGAGGTCGCTGCATGAGCATATTAATGCCCATGACAGCCGCATCCTTCACTCACACCACTCCTCCCTCCCTCCCTCCACATACAGTTTGCAAGTTTCCACATTTTGTTGCTCTTTGTGCGTTGACATTTCTCGTATAGTTAGTGCGAGCATGTGTGTCTGTGTGTGTGTGACTGTTGTGTGGCACACAAATGACAAAGTTACTTAAATTACCAAGCGAAACTTTAGTTGCGCTTACTTTGCCTCAAGTCGATGTCGCTAGCGATGCCGTTGCCGCTGCCGTTGCCGACTCTTAAGCAGAATTAATGAGTGGAGAGTTGGTTTTCCTCTCCGGCATTATCCTTTGTTTTTCATTGGCAAAAAGTCAAAAGCTGCCACAGCAAGCATTTTTACTTGCTCGCTTGTCTGAGTTCGCTTTAAGACCTCAACTCAAGTGAAAGTTTTCATATCTACACACACGCTTACACGTGCACTTGCACTGCACTTTGCTGGCAAACTTTTATATGCTAAGGGTTGGAGAGAGATAGAGAGAGAGAGAGTTTCCTTAGACCTGTTCTCGAAGTCATGAATGTCTTTAACTTGTGATGTTCTTATTTTTGTTGTCGTTGTCGCTGTTCTTCTTATTGTTTTTCTAGTCGAGAACACATTGTTGGCGATGTTGTTGTTGCAATGTTTGCATGCTGCCAGATCAACGCCTTCGATACATCTGCAATTTTCACTTACACGCAATTTACATACACATTTACATCCAACAGGCCATTGGGGAATTTACAGATATTCTATGAACAATTTCACAGCATAACAATTTATTTATAAAATATATATTTTTATGGAATTATTTTCGGATGCACACTGCATATATAAATTTTTAATAAAAATATATGACAATTTTAGTTTTTAGGAATTTGTACAAGACTTTCAAATGAAAAGGGGAAGGAAATCTAAATATATCTGCATAAATAAAATATAAAAGAGAATGGAAATACAAGCGGGGCTCAAATAAAATTTGGTAAAATGATTTTACACACTTTGCAAAATGAAACTAAGACTATTGAAAGGTTGTTAACCTTCGAATTCAGCAGTTGTCATAAAAATTTCTGCTTTTCTATTTTTAGAATCTTTACTTACATTTTCAACATATTCCGAACATGTTTTAATTACTTTGTTGTGTGTTGTGCACCCGGTTCTGCATTTATCATATTTGTCTGCTGTTGGCTCTTTTAGCTGTCGTCGATCCTTGCACACGATGCTCCCAAATCCCTTTCAGTGTTTGCTGCAGAGGACATGCGACTGCACTCGATTTTTGCTTGTTTTTGTTGCCAGCTGCCTTTTTGCTGCTAGCTGCCAGATGCCAAGAGCTGAAGAGCCTTCGTCCTTTCGACTGCCTTGGAGATGTGCGTAGTACTCTCTGCCATGTACTGCGTACTCCATGTACAATAATATCCTTTCACATTTTATTACACTTGTAATGTGCAACGATTGCTTGCCGTTATGAGTGCAAGAGGTCCTCTCGAATGCTTGCAAGCGGCAGCATGAGCAGTCAATGTGCTCTTTTTAGTCCTTGCTGTGTGTGGATGTGTGTGTGTGCCTGCTCGAGGCGCTCTAATAATATAAGACACGCACAAAGACCAACAAGTTTTAGAAGGTGGCAGTTTTGTATGTGTGAGTGTGCATGTGTGGGGGGTGTGTGTATCATTGTCAATATTGACAATAAACAAGTTTGCCATAAAACGTTACATGAGTCGAGTTGAGTGGAGCATTCAAGTGGGCACATACTCAATCCATGTCCTACTACGCCCCTCTCTTTCTCTCCCCTACTATTCACTTTCCAAATTTTGCTCAACCAAAGCGGTCCACATAAATCAGGCACTCAATCAAGTGGAAGGCCACAGGGTTACCCAGCCCACAATATGACGCATTTCGTTGTCATCACGTTGACTTATTAATCGAGAATGTTCTCGTTTCAAATGTATATATAAAGTATATACAGCTTACATAGTATATAGTGTATATAAGTGGCTGTAGCTGGTTGACCTTTTGTGCAGCCTGCGCTGAGTGGCTGTGCACTTTTGTAAATTAAAAAGAATATATCGCATATTGGCGAATAAATAAAATGGCCACGACTCGATGATAAAATGTTATTATAAATTATATTAAATATACATAAATCGTGTTGAATTAAAATTACAAAGAGAGAGAGAAAGAGAGAGTAGAGAGTGGAGAGTGAACGATGCAAACTTTACTCGTTTGGCCCGTTCAAGGGCTTGGGCAATCAGTCATTGGGCCTGGCCAATGGGTTGACATTTATGCAGGCCAGTAAACAAACTTTTATAATTAATTAACATTAAAATAACAGCAACAGCAACAGCAACAACAACAGCAACAACTAACAAGTGTGTTGGGTCATTCAGTCGGGCAATTTGTTTAAACATAAATCAATCATGAGCAAGTTCGGGCACATTAAAAATTTAAGCGTAAGCGTAAGCGCCCTGAAAAAGGGATATACACGCAAACTATTTTAATATTCCTTCTACCCTACTCTCACTCTTTGCCTTCTCCTCTTTTTTTTGTTTTGCAGATTTTACAACCGGACTGCGTCTGCTCGAGGTGCGCATACCGAATTACGTGATTAAGGGTGCCACAGCGCAGTTGGAGTGCCTCTACGATCTGGATGGGGAGGCGCTGTACTCGGTCAAATGGTACAAGGATGGCAACGAGTTTTATCGCTATTTACCCAGGGATAGTCCGCCGGGGCAAACGTTTCGCTTGCCAGGTGTTGCCGTTGATGTGAGTATACATAGCATGAGAACAGAACATGGCCCACGTTGGGCGCCATTGTTGGTTTGCGTGCACTAAAACTAAACATTAAAATAACATTGCATACTTTGCGGCACAGCCAGACAATGAAACCTCTGTCGCTGTCTTGGTGTCGGTCTCGGTCTCGGTCTGCTTGGTGGTTGCATGCGGTGTCTTGCAGTGTCTCTTTTACCCTGCTGTACTTTAAATGAACTGCAGCAACAACAACAACAGCAAGTTTATCACTGCACTAACTGAGCAGACAATGCGCTACCTTCAAAGCGCGTTTTTGTTCGCACACGAGGCTAAAGCAGGCAAACAAAGCAAGTGCAGCAAAGAATGTAGACATGGTAGGCTAGGACAGATAGATAGAAGAGTCTTTATAGTAGACCCGTTCAACAACAGATTGGGACTTGAGGATTTCTGATTTGAAAATGCAAGTCAACTCTTTAAGGCCTTACTTAAACATTTTCATTAACAGAAAGCCCCCAACAGAGTTGCAATCCCAGACCGACACTCTTGTAGTAAACGAAGCTTTCTTTTTTCTACCAATTCGTTGAACACTTATCGATACTAAAGCGCATTCTCTAAAATAAAGAGTCTGTTTCCTCTTACTCCAACACCTAGCCGGGCCATGCACATCATTTAACAGTTGAAACCAATTGCCACAAAATCCCCAAAACTGAAAAAATCGAACAATGATCATGGCGCAACTGAATGGACTGACAGCGCAGGAAACTCTCCCCTCTCTCTCTCTCTTCCTTCTCCCCTCTCCCTCTCTACCTTCTCCCCCTCTCCATCTGTTGAAACAACAACTGCAGAAATAGCGCACTTAAAAGCCATTGCTCCATTATTTTTGCCACTAAAAGTTTTGCACGTAAAATGCGCTGCACGTTACCGGTTAGGTTACGGTTACCCGGCTACCCGACTGCCCAAAAACCCGGACTACACAACTACCTGCGCCCCCTCCCCCTCCTCTGGCTATTGCCAAAAAGCGAACGCACAGAGAAAGAGAGAGAGGGAAGGCACACACACGTTTAGTGAGTGCCAGCGGCAGTGGCACTTCCAGTGCTGGCAAACGCCTCGCTGAGTTCAAGATAAGCACGTGAGCCAGAGAGTCAGCATGAAGTAGGAGTCATCTGCCCATGGCTATATCTCGTATATATACAGAGCAGTACATAGGAGTACAAGCAGCACAACGAACCACTAACCGTCTGCCGAAAAAGTGAAACTGCTTGGCATGCATGTCCTGACGCGGAAGAGGGTGCTAGCTACGGTGCCTCCTGCCAATGCTGCCCCTACTTATGCTGTATAGTTACTCCCCTCATCATGCTTAAGCTCACTCTACATGTGTTTCCAGTTCGAGTGCAATAAATTGCTCAAGTTGCGCTTTTCGCTGCTGACTGACTGTGGGCGTGCCCGAACGTGTCTATAATGCGCGTTATAACAACCGAATCTCACTCACACACACGCAAACGCACACACATACTACCATCACACGTACTCCTCCTACCTACACGTGAATCGGCGGTTCAACTTTGATGTTGGGCCGCAGATAAAGCGAAACATGTTGCAAGAGATACAAACGGACGATAGCTGCGAACAACGCGTTGGGTTCGCTTCGCTTGGTTCTCTCTTTACTCTCTGGCTGGCTGCCAATGCTAATGGTTATATCCAACTCCATTGGCGGATATTGTTTTAGCATAATCGATTCAGGTGACTGACGTGGCGGGACTAACAACAACACAGCAGCAACAACGTTTTGGCCATTCTATCTGATGTTGAGCTTGTTGTTTTATTTTGTTGTTTCGGTTTTGTTTGGATTTCGTTTTGTTTTATTGCAGTTGCAAAACTCTTAGCTGCTTAGACGTGAGCTCTACCTGAGGGTCATCCGTGCGTACGTGTGTCAGTGTGTGTGTGTGTGTGTCTGCTAGGTAAACTATAAATTAGGTTAAAGCAACAACAACAGCAGCAGTAGAAACGGATAAAAAATGCGCAATAAAAGATAACAAAGTGCACTTTTCGTTGGCCAGATAAACAAAACCCATTGCCAGCTTAATGGCTTTAAGTTTCCAGTGAAATATTTGCCTAAGGTTTACCTTAACTGACCCTTAAAGCAAACACTCTTTCCCTTTCGGGTATCGAAACCGCTTTAAGCGTGCAGAAAACATTGAAAAAGCATTTTGGGCTTCGTTCTCGAAAACAATTACGCTGCATTAACGTCCAAAGTGCCTGCCCGCCTGTTCCCATGTCCAACTGTCCATCTATCAGCCAGGCAATTGACTGGGGCAGTGTCAGCGAGCATAGCCCGACACGCCTCGCAAAGATTCTTCAACCTTCTTTGGTCTTACAACTTTTGCCACTTTTCGTTTACATTGCAGCAGCATCAGCAGCTGCAGTTATTGTATTGTTTCTCTACTTTCGCTTTATATTCGCAATGGATAGTAAATATATAAATTATCCTTCTTTTTAATTGCAGCTTTTCAACTCGAGCGACGCGCGTGTTATTCTGCACAACGTCAATCTGCAGACGGCGGGCCGTTTCCGTTGCGAGGTATCCGGCGAGGCGCCATCTTTTCAAACGGTCACCGAACATGGCGACATGGTTGTTGTGTGTAAGTATTATCAAGATGTGTGTAGTTGTGTATGTGCTTTGTAATTGTGTGGGGAAAAGTCAAGCGAGAAGTTATAATTCTAATTGGAAATTGCGAATGAAGCGTTGACTTTGTGGTTGCAAGTCAGGAAGTTCACTTCAAATGGGAATTGCTTGTGGTGCAGTCGAGTGTACAGCAAGAGTTTGCTGCTTGAATAAAGGGAATAACAAAACATTGGGGCATATGAAGTGATAAACAACATGAATATTAACTAAATTGAAGAAGTTAACTAATTACGAACTCATCTTAATTATTCCTCTTCCCCTTTAAAATCGAACTAACCTGAACAGCTTAAGCTGAATTTCAATCTACTCTTCATGTTAGATCAAAGCAATCAATGAAGCTCTTAAATGCTTATCCCCTTGCTCTACCTTTATTTGTCTAATCCTCATGACCTTTGTCCTCTGGTGTTTCCGGTTAATTCAGTCCATTTGATCCAGGGCAATTCAATCGCTCATTTGGCTGCTCGACTGTTTAAGTGCATTTGACAGGCTTCATTTGATTTCATGTTTATAATAAGCTTAGTAAACTCAGCGTAACTCCGTCCAACTTGACTCGATTCGGCTGAACTCGACTTGACTTGACTCAACTGTCCCCCAGAGCGTTGCGAGCACACACACAGTACACCGTACTCCGTATAAATATATGTATGTGTGTATGCGTGTGTCCTCACTACTTGCTTAACCTGCCAAAGCTTAGCATCTAACTCAATTTTGCAACTGTCTGTCTTGTTCAACAATTTCCTGGGGGCACGACAAGAACAACAAGAACAAAATTTTCAAGACGCCGCGACAAACTCGAAATGCAAACAGAACAACAAGTTTCTCGCAGCTGCTTTAAGTGCCGGTTGCCTTGGTTGCCGAGGAGCAGCGGCAGAGGAAACTACTCCAGCCTCCGCTCTATAGCCACGGACGACAAGGAGTCACACGTGTGGCAGGGCCCGGAGCCGGACAAGGACTTGAAACCAAACTGGGGACCCCAATGCGAAATGCTTTGAGCTGTTCTTGACATTTCGTTTGTTCAATTATAAACTTTGCGTGGGCATTTCCTCGTTCAAGCTAGCTGTCTCTCTTTAATATGTCACAGCTATTGCTGTTCCTTTCGAGGTCCCCGAAAAAAAAAATACACAACTCTCTCTGGCTTCGTTCGGCTCCTGTTCTTTGTCTTTGTTCTAACGCGCTTTTGTTGTGCTTTGTTTTTGGCTTTGTGCTGGACGTACATTGTGCCTGGCCGGCGTGTTTGGCTTTCAATCAAACTTTTTAAAAGCTTCAACAACAAACTGCTCGCATATGCCACAGCTCCACCAGAGTTTGCTCCACTCTGCAGTTGCCAACGCGCGATGCCCACAAATGCCGTTAGTTCTCTGAGGCAGTGTGAGAAAAACAACCATTTCCCTTTCCGTTCTCATAGTTTTGCTCAGCGCTGATTTATAGTCTTCAAATGGGTAGTCTAACTTACTCATAAAACATAGTTAATATACAAAGTGCGTAAAGTGGAATGTTTTCACTGAATGCTGTACAAACTGAAACGGAAAGTGAACGAAGGCAGAGAATGAGGATCTATTTCTACATAATAATAACAGTGTGTTAACATTTCTTAATGCTTCTGTTAGCTTTTAAAAGTAAGCAGTGAATGTGGATCTAATGACATAATTTTAATACAATAATAACATGAAGTTAACATTTCTTAAAGCTTCTGTTAACCAATAATAATAATAACAGTGCCATCAACATTTCCTTATGCCTTAACCACCTGATATCACATATGCTGTCTCAGTGAACTTTACATATGTTATGTTAACTTAAAGATTAACTATAGAGAGCTGACAGAACTGTGTTATCCTTTAACAGATCTGTTTACTTATTTCTGTTAGCTAACAGGTACATTATAACATTTCTTAAACTACTCCTAACAGAAACTTCTTTACCTAAACTTCTCTATTCTTATAGCTCTTCTTTCAGACAAGGAAACCCCTTGAATTATCCCACAAGATTTCATCTCGTTAGAGTATTGGCATTCCCGTTGCGTCAAGTGCCGATTTCCTCTTTATTTCAATTTTATTTTTATTTTTCTGGGTTTTCTCCTACTTTAATTTTTTTTCTCCTTTATCGTTTTTTTGTTCTTTTTTTGTGCAATTTTATCAGCAGTCTGTCAGTGCATCAGCGGCTGGAACTTTTATTGAATTTCCGGCTGGGCGCCAGCGAATTTGCTTGTTGTTGTTGTTCTTGGTTTTGTGTGAGGGACGAAGGGCGGGAGGCGTTGGTTTTTTGGTTTATTACGGCATTTCGGCGCTTGCAGCAGTGTTTGCGGACTGGCACTAGGCCGTGGCTCAAGCTGTAGTTGCCTTGTTCCGGCCAGCAACGGGAAGGGAGTAGGGGAGAGGGTGCGGGAAACTGCCAACTAGCCGTAAATTAAATTTTGTACAGCTTGAATTCGTTAGCCCTGTCGAAGGAGGGAGCTACTACACTGTGCCAGCACCAACTAACCAAGTGGATGTCGTTGTTTTTCCTCTTCCTTTTTGCAGCTCTGCCGGATCAGGGACCGCCGAAAATAAGTGGAGGACGTCCGCGTTACCAAATTGGCGACTGGGTGCGCATCAACTGCACCGCGGGTCGTTCCAAGCCCGCTGTCAATCTGTCTTGGTTTATCAATAGTGAGCCGGCCGAGTCGCAGAAGCTGCGCAAGTACGACACCATCGTATCGGGACGCGAGGGCCTGGAGACCTCGGTGCTTGGCTTGCAATTTCGTGTGGAGCAGCAACACTTTCGCAATGGCGACATGAAGTTAAAGGTAAGTTGGGCAATATAATCTGAATCTTTATATATATTTTATTCCGTTTTGGCTTTGCTTGCAGTGCGTGGCCTCGTTATCGACCTTCTATTGGCGCAGCAACGAGGAGTCTGTGGAGGGCGATCGGCCGCAGAAGGCGCCGGTACTCGAGTCACGCGAAAGCGACAGCGCTTTCGCCAGTAACTCGCGCGCCGATCCGGTGCAAGGTATGTCATACCGGGAATTGTTTGTAACCAAAATCTTATCGCTTTTCATTCAACCAAATGCAGCCAGCAAAACGGACTCGCTCCTCATGGCCCGGGCGCCCAGTGCGCTGCTGTTGCTGGCGCTGGCCACCGCTGCCACATTGGCTGGCGTCAGCTGCGGCTCACCATGGCCAGCGTCCACACAGCACAGCAAGCCCGTGGCCGGGGCGTCGACGAAGAGTGTTGCTAATGTTAATGTTGCTAATGAGCACAAGGCTAATGATAACCAGCTAGATCAGAATCGAACAGAAACAGTATCCATCGAATCAGAATCAGGTTAAGCAAGCTGGGCAGGCAAAGCGTGTTGTGGTTGCCGAGTTGCTAGCGGCGGCTAAGCAAAAGCTCAAAAGATTTGTCCGCCAGCTGCAATGCTCTGTCAGCGATGCGGCAGCGACGCAGCAGCAGCCACAGCCAGCAGCAACAACAGCAACAACAGCAGCAACGGCAAATGTTGTTGGCTGCGCGGTAGCTGCATTAAGTCACCACCGCTCAACCGCCCAAGCACTTCAGCCCCGCCCACAAAAAATAAACAAAAATTTCCACTGAATTTCCGTCTTCGCTTCACAAAACAAACAAAAACAAATTGTTGCTTAGTTCTCATGCAGAAAACAGAATAGAAAATCGAAAAATCATAAAGGAAAATTGCAAAATCGTAAAACAAAACAAATGAAATGTATCAGAAAATTGATAATTCTATTTATATCGTTAACAAAAGCTTTCTTGAATTTAATTTGTATAAACAGAACATATTTATATGCATAAAATAAATTAAATTTAAACAAAGCAGCAAACCAGAAAACCGAGAAGGAGAAACACAAAGATGTGAGGAGAGAAGAGAAAATTGTTAAGCGTATTAAAAACCGAAAATGTATATAGCTAAATAATAAATGTATGTATTATTGTATGTTATTAATTTATAAGTATTTCCATACAATAGATAAAGCGGCGCTGCACTAACCAAAAAAAATCAACTTAAAACAAAACTCTGAATAATTGAAAAACAAAAAAGAGAAAGAGAACGAGAACGAGTAAAAAACACAGCTCAAAAAGCCAGCAATTTCAATGTAGGGACAAAAAACGAACTTAAATGCATAAAACATATATGAGAAATTAAAATTAACATGAGACTAGTTGTTAAGCATTCTGTAGTTAAATAATAATATTAATGCTACGATAAAATCCATTTCAAAAGGAATTTAAAGTGTGCAAAAGTTAATCGAATCGAAACTCATTTATTATTGTTGTAAAATCTCTGAAAGTTCGATTTTATTTCGTATTTTAATGGCACATTTGTAAATGCAACAGAGAATGCACATACGATTTAATAATGATAATAATTATAATGATGATAACGATAAAAATAACGATAAACGATAACGCAAACTTAAATGAAATCTAATCAAACTAAGCATCTTAAAGCTGGTGACTGTTGAAAAGTCTTAAAACTAACAAAAACATATCGTAAATTTATAAATTGCCAAAGTTTTTATGTGTATGTAAATGTATGTGTGAACTCAATTAATGGAATATGGGCATCGAAAGCGATTGTGGATCGTAATACGATTTAACTATGTATATCTATTCGTTCTCTGTCCAACTAAGTGCATATGCGTATTCGTTTTTAGACTATAGAGTATCGAACTAATACTAATAACATTCCATGTTATTTTTTCGCTGTTACCCCCTCAATAAAGAATAGCGCTATCTATCGAAATGTTAACAATTTAGTTAGCCAATTTCTAGTAACAATAGCTAAAAGTCAGCTCTGAACGACAATGCAAAACCAAAAACTAAAACAATAGCGAAATAATTGTGATTAAGCCTTAATGAGCAGTTGAAATCAATTCAAACACAATTTGAAATACTGTAAATAGCCCAAGAGAGGGGAGAGAGAGAGAGAGGGAGTAAGGGAAAGGGAGAGTGGGAGTGAGAGCAGCGCCACATTAACTGCTTTGTCCATTATAATTATTAATGCAATTTCCATGCGAAACTATCTATGTATATATCTATATCATTTAATAAATATATATTTTGATTTCCGATGGTCGATTACGATGTGAGTTGCATGCGATGATTTCGGTTTAATTACAATTGTCATATTTATAAATACATACATATATATGCATTTAATGTGTAAATACTTCTACATACTATTTAAACGATAACTAAATTAGTGTTAAGATATCAAGAAAACAGAATTATAATAATGCGCCAATTTTAATGTGTAAGCGAATTAATTTAAAATCAAACGCAAAGAGTGGATGAGAATGTCAGCTTCGGCATGTCGAAGAGTTGATACACTTGCAGAGCACTCCAGGAATGTAAAACAAATAATAAGGATTAATATAAATCTATAAGCTGTCTGCTTAAACTCTGCAAGGATATCATATGCGAGTGTGCCCGAATGAGACATTTGGTGTGAGTGTGCGAGTGATTGCGCTGTTAGTCGTGTTAAGCCTAGGCAGAAGTATATTTATACCTACACACACACACACTCACTCACGTATATATGCAAGTTAAATTAAAATTAATGTGCATTGTTGTAAACTGTAAACTGTTTTTAAGTCTCACTTAATGTCAACGCTATAAACTACAATTAACATAAATATATATTAACAAGAGCAAAAAGCGAAAATCGAAAAAAATAGAAAACATTTGGGTCGCGATGGTACACGATCGAAGCATAAAGAAAAACAAAAAATATAACTGTGTGCTAATTATAAGTGTAAATTATTTGTGTATTTAAAAATCAATTTTTAGGTGTATAATAATTAAGATAAATGCATTCGCATCTATACGATAAATATTAACGAGCATAACAACCACAACAACAAACAACAACAAGAGCTGCATACTAAAAATTAACAAGAAGATGATGAAGGAAGGATTAAACAAATGCCATAACGTAATTTAACTTGAATTTAACAAAAACAAAAAACCTAAAACAAAATGTAAAACCAACATGAACAACACGTGAAACTCTGTAAATATCTTTAATCGTAATTTCGATGTACGATACGAGTATCTGACATAGCAAATCAAACAAATTATGAACGAAACTCTTGAAAAAGAATTAATAAAAACAACAAAAAATAATATTTGTTTCAAAATCAAGCATTTTGGTCTTTCTTTTTACAAAAATTTCCTTTACCAATTTCGCGGAGTTCTTAAGCGAAAATGTAACAACAAGCGAGAGAGCTACATTTTAAGAGACGACAGAGAAAATTGGGTAATTTTTAGAAAATATTTGGAATACGTGAAAATGTGCGCCGGCTACGTGACAACATGATGTCAATGACTGTCCGGCAATAATATAAGCAAAAGGACAACGCAAACCGTTTAGCAGTAAAAAAGCACAGATGCCTCAGCTCCAGTTCATTGCTAAGGTAGTAAGAAGACTGCTACAGAAAGTACAGCAGACGTTGAGCAATATGCTATGGCTGTGAATTGTTGCAGGTGGAGTATGATAATTTAGAAGAACTGGCTGTAAAAATGAGTTCTTCTATAATGAACAGAACTTCAAGCAGCTAAGGTCTCTTCTATATATTCTCTTCAAAGATATTTTAGTAACATTGCAGCTTTCATAATAAATCTCTCTGCTCTCTGGCCTTTCATTTGATTTGCAGCTAATCCCCTCGATGAAAAGCGATAAAAAACAAACGTAAGTGAAGCTTCTAATAAGTCTGTTTGCCCAATCTCCCAACAAAGCCACATAATACTTGTATGCTGTTGTACGAAGGCATCTCACTGCTCGCCTTATCCCAAAAGTCTCATTTCGGCACTGAAGCTCACTAATAAGCTGCCAGACATAGGCACACTTGATAAATAGATGACAAAGCCAAACAAATTATAAGCGCAAAATGTTTTGTTTGACTACTAAAATGACATGGGGCAGGGTAGAGGGGGGCTGTCAGCACATTTATTAGCTAACAAAATCTTTTGCTTGTTCTGTGTGCACCCTCAACAAATCGCCGCAAATGAGCAGAGCGTCTGGCCACGTGTCCACCTGGTGCTGCTTCACCTTCAGTTTCAGCTGCTTCAATGACACAGAAAAGCTTTCAACAAAGCCACATATACTAAGGCGTCGTTGGTCAAGCATCTTAGCCAGGTTTGTTGTTCCTTCTGCGGCTATCAAATGTCACATAAATCAGATTTGTCATTTAATTACAACAACAACACACTGTGTGTGTGTGTGTGTGTGTGCTGTGCTGTGTGTTTATTCACTTGGTAAATTCGTTAAAGAAAACCTTGTGTCAAATAGAGCTTAAGTCCAGCCAAAGCTCCTATTAGGCAGCCATTTTGCTCGACTCGTTCTTAAGTGAAAATATGCGTTGCCTACTTTGCGCCGCTAAGCCCTCATATGCACGCCCAAAACCAGAGAGACGTGATGGAGGAGGCAAGACCTTCTGCATATAAAGCTCAATTGTCGGCAGCTTAAAAGTTTTATGTTTGATTTCGCACAGATAAGTCGGCATAAATTGCCGCACAGGTAAAGTTTTGATTGCCTTAATGATAAGTTAAACTGTGCATTAAGTGTCTCGGGGTTGCCAAAGTTGCCAAGTGGCAATCTGGGCCTGCTCTGCTCCTGACCTGATGTGCGCAATTAAATTTAAGCTCACATTAAAAAGCATTTAATAAATCCCGAGCAGCTTGAGTAAATTTCGATCATTTGCGGCTCATTTGATTTGATGCTTTTTTCGATTTTCCATTGCAATTGTCACGCATTTTTTCACTCCCCTTTTGTTGATTGCCCATTAAAGTTCTCTGTTTTCCCCCCATAACCAATTGACAACACTCAGACAATGTCAATCCAGTCCACGTTACCCCTCGGTGCAGTCGATTTCCATGCAACACACACACCCACACTCCACACACGCTGGCAGACAGACAACACAATGTCATGTCCGCTTGCAGGTCGCTAGGGTCCTTGCTTTGTTTTTGCTTGTTATTCTTATCATTTGCAACATTTGAAATGATTTGCAATAAATGTGTCTGTTGTTTCTGTATGTCTTTCTGTCTCTTCGTCTGTTTGGCTTCATGTTCTTCCTCCGTGTGTCCATTGGCCACACCCCATTGGCAAATTACGTGCTGCTGCTCTTGCTGCCGATTAGACCCGTCGCCAGTTGTCGGTTGCTCCTGCTCCTGCACTCACTGGCCAGTTCCAGTTCTACCCATTGCCATCACCATCGTCATTGTCATTGTCATAGTCCTTGTCACCGTCACGTAATTTCATTGTCTTTGTTTATTTATTTTTCGTCTTTATAGATTTGCTTTTATTTTTTTATACGCATGCTGGAATGGTTTGCGGGATGAGCAGCGCCTAAGGCATTGAATGCATTGCAATAACAATTAGCTTATTTGTTTCTCTAGTTATCATTTCATAGATACAAGAATTTTCAATGAGCATGTTTGTATCTGTTTGCTATAAGAGTTGGGGCTGTGTCTATTCTTATTGAATAAATGTTTAAGCATTTAAAGTATTCTTCATCAATGTGTTGTATGTTTAACTCTAAAATGCTGGATAGAAAATACATTGAATCTCAGAAATAAACTCTATGCGTTCTTTCATACAACATCATAATTTCCAGGCGTCCAAAACATAAGTCTCCCTCAGTACAGCCCTGACATTTACAGCAGACAAAAACGTCCTAAAAGCAGAGGGACAGGCAGAGCATAAAGAATTCTAGCAAAACACAACAATGCAAAAGGACATCGACTAGAGTATTTGAAGATACAATCATAATTTTCGTATTGTGATAAGAATGCGTGGCAAAATAAAATTCCCTCATAAAATGCTGGCTGCCAATTTCAGAGCATAGACCTTTTCCTCTCTCTTCCTTTCAGGCTGCAATTGCTAGCACATAATTTGGAAGAACGGGCTGTACCATAAATTATATAGATGCTGCACAACAAATTTGGGCTGGAAGGCCTGGGCCCATTGCCTCGTCTAGCATGTTTGGCCATTAAATGACATTTTGGTGCCTGCAAATGGAAATGGAAATGATTTCATGTCATTGCAGCTACGTGATGCGAAGTGTCACAACAACTTAAAGCTGCTCCTAAACCTTTATGCTGTATACAGTTTCCCTGGTAACGGGAGACCTGAAGTATCTTGGAGCAATTCAAGCAGAAAAGTCAATGAGCTGCATTGGGAAATTGTCGAAAAACTACTCAAGTTGCAGTTACTTGTTGAAAACTCTTAAGTCTTTTCACTGACAGCTAATCGATGATAAAGTTTGAAGAGGTTACTCCAACAAGAGCAGCCGTTTGCCGCGTAGCGGTAAATTGTTTTAGCCTGGCAATACTTTTCACTCTCAATTGCAAGAGAAGAGGCAGAATGAGAGCACGAGTCTTAAAGTTTCAGGTATTTTGCTGCCTTGAAGTTTGGATCGAAAATAATCAAAAGTGTGCGTAAACAACGTCTCCCACTCTGTACAAATGTTTAACGCACAATTTACATATTATCGAGATGCTGTTCTTTTCCTTTCTGGTTCCTTTCCCTTTTGCATTCTTTCCTTTTTTTCGTAGCATCCCTTTTTTGTTGTCTGTCTGCGCGTGTGTCTCATTATTGTTTGCCAGTTTTATTAGCTTCTAAAGATTTTCAGCTAAGCAAAATGGCCAGCCCGATATCCGATACCCCAACCCAGTTGAGGCCACATATATATTTTGCTGATTTCATCAGTAAGCGCCAGTAAAACGCATTTCGTTACCTTGATTTTTTATGGTCCCCAGTGCCACACCCACTATGACAAGTATGTATGTGTTTTTGGGGCAGTTCTCGTGCATTACAAGGCAAATACTCGTATTGGCAAATCTTTTGGCCCGTTTATCTGCCGCACAGTGGAGAAGGAGGAGGCAAGGTCGGCGAATGGTTCATTTCATTCGATTTCAGGGCGACTAAGTGGCTGCTGTCCATTTACTGTGTTGCCTACGCAATGGAAACTCAACCGATATTTGATTTTTTATGACTTGGCTACTTTCCCCTCTCCCTTTGTTGGCAGCAGCGATTTCCTTTCGCTTAAAATAACAATTTCAAATGGATTTTATTGCCTTGGGGTTAGATTTGTGCAGGATAGCATGCTCTGTATATAGACTTACCCCGATCTCCTCCTACTCGATTTTTATCGCTTTGCATAAGCGCCTTTTACTCACTTTGCCTTTGCCTTTGACCACACTCACACACGTCTATCTTAAAGCCTTTGCGACTTTCCACTCTTCATGGATGAAGTCAAGTGCATTACACACTGCACTTAAAGTATAATAAAAACGACATTGCGTTGCAAACTTTTGGCCAACAGACAATAATTGAAAACGCTGTGCGGTCGCAGCGTTTGTTAGCCAACTTTGCGTTGCCATAAAATTTATGTTAATTGAAATTTATGTGCAAGCATCTCTCTCAGTAACAGCAGCAAAAGTGAAGCAAACAAACAAAACAAAACAAACAAACAACGACAGCAAAAAAACAAAAGCACAAACAAACTTTGTGGCAGACGCATCAGAACTCATTTGGCTAACGCATCTGTTGACCAAAACTTGTTAGTAAGCACTTTTTTTGGGGTTGGCTGACGGCCTTCAATGCCAGAACTATGAAGGCTTAATTCGGCTTTTTTTAACATAAATCAATTTGACAACGGATTACGATCGCACTAAGGTTTAGCTAAGGAATCTAATACTTTTTAATATTCTGAGATTAAAGACAATCTTTACTAAGGCAATCCATGAAAATTTATGCTATTTCCAGCTTGTAAGGTGTATCGTAGGAATCTTATAATTTTTAATATCATAAGTAAGATAAAACACAATCAAATGTCAATCTCAATTTTACTAAGGCAATTCAGAAAAATTGATTTTATTACCTCGCAAATAGTTCGTTGCAGCTATAAGGAAGAGTTTTGAGAAATCGAAATCGTTTGTTTTTTTTTCGTTTTATGGCACAATACAAATTTTCCGCTGCACAAGTGCTGCTGTCATAAAATGCTTTTCCGTTGCAGCCACTATTCGATTGCATTTCAGCAGCGATTTCCCGCACATTATTGACACATGCGACGGACGCATTATGCAAAAATTTATAGCGGAAGCATTTAGGCAGCGAACATTTATGGGGGCGTCATGGCACTTAAAAGTGCAGTAAAATGGCGCGACGGACATGGCTTAAATTAGTTAATTTTATGCCGACACACCTCCACATACTCCTCCATACTCCTCTCTCTTGCCACTACTCAACGTTTTGCAACATGCCGTTAAGCACTTCGTTCGTTTATGGGCAAAAAATTGTGTACACAATTTTTTTTTTTAAATTGTCTGATAATTACGAGCACTCTTTATGGCCTGCTGGTTAATGTATAAGCACTTGTGTGTGTGTGTGTGTGCGTGTGTAGTGTGTGGGTGCATGTGCCTTAGCCTGTTTACCATAATTACCTGTTTATAATTAATTAAAATGCAATAAGCGTAAATTTGATAAAACCAGCACGCACCTGCTTACTTGGCAGCCTTTCATTTCGGATTCTGTATGTCGCGTGTCAGCAGTTTTTCTGCAGTCACTGTGCTGTGCTCTGTGCTGTGTGCTGCCCAAATTAAATGAAATTGATAAACTAAATTACAATCGAATAGATAAAGCGTAATAATGCGCTGCGCTATATCGCGAAATGAATTTGTGAATTATTCACTGAGCAGCTGAAAAGTATGCAACACTTTTTGCACTGTCCCACGGCCGTTCTTTGCATTCGTTTTATTTACATTTATTGTTAAATTTTCTGCATTTGCTGGCACAATTTTCAGCTTCAGTGGGAAAAACTAATTTGGCCGAGCAGCCAATGAGGCGCACTATCAGCTGAAGCTGAGCCATAAGGCGTGGCAAACGTGCAAAACTGCAACATAAACACATTGGCGCTGACTTCCACAGCACAGCGCAGCAATGCGAATTGCAGGAAGTCTTGTTGTTGTTGCATTTGTTGTTATTTAATTTTCATTGGTTTTTGCTTTTATGACTGCATCGTGCATGCACACACACGGCCTACGCTTATTGACCATGAATAACCAACGGAAATGCAATACGCGCTGTGGTCGCGTTTCCTGTCCGCAGTGCGCCCGCTTCATCACTCCCCCAACTCCCCCAAGCCAACCCCACCAGCCAGTCATGAATCATGGTGTAGCTAAAGTCGCGTGTATGAATGTTTGTTTATCTGTGTGGGTGTCTTTATATGTGGGTGTGCACTTTAATTGCGGCGACATTTTAATTTATGACTAAACGTAAATCGCATGGCGTGTCGCGCATATGGCGAATACACGAGCACCTTAGCGGTTTTTATGCCTCAGTGGCGCAATATCTTCTGCTGGGAATTCAATTTGTTGTTTGCGCATAGTTTTTGTGGCAATAGAAGAGGGTTTTATATGCAATGCTGAGCATTAAAGGTTAAAAAGCTTTGAATACAGTTTAGTCAATAAATATCAAATTAAAGGTTTATATTGTAGATTAACAATTTCCTGGTAATAGAAATACAGATCGAAAAATCAACTTAAAACTATTTGTGATATCCCCTTTTGTACTTGAAAGGTTCTTAAAGAATCCATATAAACATTAATTTGGCAATGGATACAGATTACAATCTACTACTTCTAGTAAACTAAGTAATTTCTCATAGTTCTTGAAAGGACTTTCTTTAAATGATAAAAATTTATGACTTAAGCTTTGTCAGCTATGCAGTATTTTCTGTATTATCGTATAAGATATCTTTCTTTGACTTTTACTTCTATAAAAACATTCCCTGCTCCAGTTATGTTCATATTTAAATTATCTCTTAAGATTTAAATCACTCAGCATATTTTTATTGACTTCTCTGACCAATAGTCAATAGACTTTTACATCTCCTTTTCTTTCTCCTTTTTTGCATATTAAAATATATACATACAACATATTAGTATTTATACTTTGACTGAGTATTTGCTCTGAATATCCAGTCGATTGCCCTCAACGATTCTATATACAACTTCTTAGCCCAATATTAAATTTCTGCTGTGTGCTTTGAGCTGCTTCATGTCCCTTTGTGTTGCATCAAATTTAATTAAATATTTTCAGTATTGCCAAAGGGCTTCTACTGTGCTAAAGCTTTGATTGGATGCGGCTCTGCAGATGGACATCAACTTAGATAAATAATCGTCTAGTGAATTGAGGAAATTGTGCAACCCGGATATGGCCGGCAGCGAGACGAACAACGGAAATGCAACCACAATGAGAGAAAAAAACAAAATAAAATTGATTAAATTTAAAGAAATGTTCGCTCGTTTCGTTTTATTTGTTTTCTCAATTTACAAACTAATCTTAAACATCTTGCTGTCGCTTAAATAAAAAATCATTTTGTGAATTATTCTTAGAGCTTCAAAATAACCGATGAGTTATCGATGGATAAACAAAATAAAACAGTACGTAGAGGAAGTGAATTTGTTTAGTTACTTTTTATTCTTCCATATCGGATGTCTTGATCGTTTTTGGTTTCCTTTGTTAATTTACAACACGCACAAGTTTTGCTTAGAGTTAATGGAGAATATGTTGAGAGCTGCTGCTGCTGCATTACGAGTAGTTCCTACAAACTAGGGAGAGGGTGAGGGAGAGATGCCTTGGCACTCCCCTTTACGTTATCCATATTTACAATACAATTTCTCATTTGGCTAGTTTAATGCACCTCAATCCGCCAGCTTAACCATTATCATTATCAACTATCAAAACCGAATGCCAAGCCGCATTGATAAACCTGCTCGCAAAAAAGGCTTCGCGTGCAGCGCAGCTGTGTGTTCCACTTGGCCACAATCGAACGCCTTTGTATGCAAATGAGCTGGGACTGCTACAACTAAAACAACAACAACAACAACACTTAGATATGGGTTGCATTCACCTTCTCACGTGTCTGGTGCCCCTTTAAGCTGGTTCTGTTGCACGCTTGGGCTTTGGCCTTATGAGTCATGTGGCCCAAAGCATTTTGGCCTTATTTGTTATTGTTGTTATTGCCAGTATTGGCTCACATGCATTCTGCGCTTTGCTGCACACCTTCATGTGTTGTTCGCCTGTCATTTTTGGGCTTTTGTTTTTGCTACAAATCGTTTTCGCAGGCTCACTGGGGGTGTGATGGTTGTGACTCAGGCTTCAGAAATTTGCATAAGCAAATGATTATTATCTCAACTTAGGGCAACAGCCAAAATCTGTCAATGATTTATGGCCAACACAAGTCAAAAGTGGCTCATATGTGAAGGGAGTAATAGTTTTTGAACTCATTTAGGGAATTTTATATAAAGTGAATTGAGGGAGTAAAGGAAGAAACAGACTTTGAACTCATTTTAGAATTTTACTACTCGAATTTGGGAAGTTATTTAAGATTGTAGTTCAACAGACCTTATTTGGAGAGATGTCAAAGACTCTTCGCTTTCCTAATTTTAATATTTAAGGAATTGAAATATTTTCTGCATAACATAAATCTCTAGGAAGTCATTTCGAACTGCCGCAACTTGGCATTGATTGAGTTGAACATTCACACACAGAAACAGACAAACATATATTTTTATTTTCAAATGGTTTTCCTGTTTAGTTTAATAATAATGGCAACTTTTGAAGTTTGCTTGCAGCATTGGCTATTTACAGCTATCTTTGGGATGAGGATTTGAGGGAAATTGATTTCCTTTCTCTATTGCAAATTGCAGCTTGGCCAAAGTGTTTGCTTGTCCATTTTCAATTTTCTGATTCGAATATTCTTTCTCTGCTAATTGGGCTGGCCTTACAATTCGCTTACGTCTAGTCCTATTCATATGACTATGCATGTGGGGGTGCGCACTTAATCTATTAGGTTTTCATTTATGCTATTAAGTTTTCAATATGTAGATCAAATATGTGCGTTTTATACAATTGAATTGAATTGAAATGTTTCTAAAATTTGATAGGCAAAATGAGCTTAGTTTTCTAGTGAATGGGTAAGTAATACAAGTTGGATTAACCAATATATATTTACGATAGATAAGGATCAAGGGAGATTTAACTAGAGTGTATGGTAAACCAAAAGGAATTTTATCTATCATAACTCAGCTTTCTACATATGCGATTAAAAAAATATATATTACAGAGCGTTCGGTTAAACGAAAGAGTTTCGTTTTTGTTTTGAATTTTTTCAATTTTTTACACTAAATGAAAATTATATTTTCATAATAATTATTTAATTTTCTTGATCTTTAACATGCTCGGTTTGCGTACAGCTAACACTTAATTTATTTACAGTTGCTTAACGTTTACTTAAATGATCGAATTGAGTAGATCTCATGCCTCATGTAAGTATTTAAATAGTTACATAGTTTAGTATTTTTGTATATTTAATTTTAATTTTTACTTTTGTATTTTTACTTTCTTTTCGTTTAATTTTGAAAGACTTTTACGCACATCAATTGAATTTAATTAGTTTCTTTAATTTTAGATTTAGCGCAACATACTCGTTAGTGTATAAGTGACTGTGTGTGTATGTTGGTGTGTGTGTGTAGATTTTTCTATGAAATTTGGCATAGGATATGTTTGCTTTTACACTTGAATCTTGTATTCTTTTCGCAGATATGATATCCCTAATCTAAAATGCAATCATTTCTCTTGCGAGATTAGAGAAGCCTAGGATTCAGTTGGGGGCTGAAGCCAGTTAACTTCCTGCGCCTTCCGGTGGCCAGCGCCATGATCCAGCGAAGCTGCAGAGCAGAAGCATTGCTGGCAACAGTGAAATGAGATGCGAGGGTTGCCTCGATGTAGCGGCACCTGTAAGCGAGGAAGGAACAAATTAATAAACTTATATATTGAACACTTCTCCCCATCTCCAGCTGACGCTCTTTGTTACCAATCGTGCTGGATTTAGCGGCTACAGTTTCACGTGATTCCAGGGCAGGCGCACGTTGCTGGCGATCGCTCTCCACACTCTCCTCGTTGCTCTGCCAGTAGAGCGAGCTGATCTTGGCAACACACTAGCAAAAAGAGGAATAATAGTTAGTTGGCACTTCTAGTGTCTATGACACGCACTCACCTTGAGCTTCATATCGCCATGTTTGAAGTGAAATCCCCGCACACGAAACTCCAGTCCCAGACGTGACATCTCTAGGCCATCGCGATTGACCACAATCTTGTCGTACTGCTTGAGATGCTGCTTCTGCGCTGGCTCTCCATTGATCAGCCAGCTCAGGTGGCAGGCAGGCTTGGACGGAGACGAGGTGCAGTTGACGCGCACAGTGTCACCGATCTGATACCGTGGCTGTCCGCCAGTTATCCTAGGTCCGTGAGCGGGAGTTACTGTGGGAGTAAGCAAAATGATTTAGTCAAGCTACTTAATTGAGGAGATTTATAGCATGTTTATGGAAATTCCACTCTTAATGATAGGGAGAGCAATAAACTAACTGTATTATGGCTTTGGCAATGTTTTTATACCTGATACTCATAAGGTAGAATGGTTATTATAATATTGGTTCAACTGTCTGTCCTTCTGGATGAAAACATAGGTATCAGGGCTACCAAATTCGGTATCAGTATACGTATTATTGCACGCAGGGCAAAATTGTTTTAGAATTTGATGACGCCCCTTAATGCCCCCGTAAATAAAAAAAAAACAGGTCACAAGCGTAATTGAAATGCGGAACAGTTAAGTTTTGGTAAACACAATAGCTATCAACGCCTAAATGATTTTTGAAAATTTGTTTGCGATCGGATAATGAACATAGAAGTTATTCAAGAAATAATTTCAAGAGTTAGTGATTTTAAAACCGCTCCCTAAAGTATGCAACTCAAAATCGTTTTGGTTAGGTAGGTAACGGGTACATGACAGTCAAGCACAGCCAACTTTAGCGCTCGTTCTTGTTTTAAATTAACTTAAAGCTACAAAAGTAAATTATTAATAGAAAGGAATCACTTCCCTATGCTGTCACAATACCAAAAACAGGTTAATGAAGCTTTAACAACTTGAAGTCTTTAGTAAAAATTACAAAGATTTGTCAATCTGTTGCTTAACTCAACACTGTCAAAGAACAATGGCAGCAGATGGTCTATTATAATATAAGTAATAATAATGACACCATTATGTAGGTCCTGCCAAAAAAGAAACCTTTAAGAAAGTTAACTTTAGCTGCTGGCAACAAGCAAGCTCCCTTGACCTTTGCCCCACTTATGCATATTCCTTTTATTCAATAAAGCTAATAGGTCAAAGACAACCCTTATAATGAGTTTATGTGCCACTTTTATCGCATATTCACCTAATTAGCCCACTGTGATGGGGGCCGCATAAGAAAACACGTGCTTCGTTCTCTACCTGTATGTGTGTGGGTCTATGTGTGGGCTTTAAGCTCTGTTATTTAGTTTTAATGAGCCAAGGAAATTGAATATTTTGTTAGCCTGCACTAGCCTGGCTCCTGCAGCAGTAGGTGGAGTAGGATGAGCTGGCCAGATGGCAGTTGCTGCTGCTGCTACTGCTGTGTTTCATCTGCTTTATTGTTTTATATGTATGCAGCTTCGCATATTTGGCTTACTTTTGTGTGCCATAATGAATGTGCAAGAGTGTATGTGAGTGTGTGTGTGGAGTATCTTTTGCAGCTTGGGGCTGGGCGTGGGAGTGGGCATGGGAATGAAGCTCGGGACTGGGGCATACTTAAGATTTATGTTGAGATTTGTGCCAGTAAAATACAAAACACAGCACACAGATCCACACGGAGAGTGTAGGGAGGGAGCAAGAGGAGAGGAAACGAAGCACATTTTATACGCATACGAAATGCTTATTCAAAGTTTATTTTAGCGTGCACGTGTATGTGTGTGTGTGTGTGTGTTGGTGTTAAGGCATCTGGCTATAGCTAGAACTAACGCCCACGACCACTTGGCCACACGCTCGCTCATTGCTTAGCGCTTTTGGGCAAAAAAAAGAAACGAGAAACGAGAAAAAAATAACAAGGAGAAGCAGCAGAAAAATGGAAAGAAAGGAATCAAGTCAAGTGTGGCGCCCCCTGGCGTCCAGTTAACGCCCACTGCGAGGCAGCTCCGACGCAGTCGAGTGTTTGTGTGCATTATAAATATACCATGCCAAAACTAAAGACACACACACACCACCATATGCACAACAGACAGACATACACATGCACATACATATATGCACACACACACACGACTGCAATAAAAACTGGCGTAGAATTTCTTGTTTCATTTTCATAACATTTGCAGCTGCCCCTTTCGGGTGTGTCTGTATGTGTGTGTGTGTGTTTTAGCTCTGCCATAAAATAAAATTAATTTTTAATGGTTTTCAAAAAAAAATTAATTTTCTTTAGAAGTTGCTGGAGTTTTTGTTGCGGCTTGGCCCTGCTCCAGTTGCATGACAGGCGCAGCAACAGTCCCCACACACATACTACACATACACGTACATACGTGTATATGGGATATACAGAGAGAACATGGCATGTCTGTCCCGGTCAAGAACAGACGGTGGTTAGGGGCCAGGATTGCCAGGTTTCTCTTGCTTATTTGTAATTTATAAAGTGAAGTTTACTTTACTTCGCTTGGGTTGCTCACTTTTTTTGCTCACCCGTGTCCAGAATTTCAATTTAGTGCAGCCCTGTGGGTGGCAACTCTGGATAATATGAAGCCTTATAAAATATAACCAGACACACGAGAGATGTGTGAGGGTGCATATTAAATGGCTGGGCAATTGCATTGGGCCAGCAAATTTCATTTATGTTTGACTAGAGTCGAATGAACGTTGCATTCTCAGTCGGAATATTAAAATTGAATCGAGTGAAAATTGATTTCAATGGACACAATAATTGCTGGTGCTGGTGCTGTTGCAACTCTATATAGCACAAAAGAAACTCACAATCAACATTTGAAATACAATGCGAATGAAAATTAATTGGCAATATGGAAAATTTATTGAGCTTATTTTGCATAAGCTAAGAGATGGATTAAAAGACTAAAATCTTATATAGCCAATTGTTGAAGTTCGAATTAATTATATAAAACAATATTTGCTTAATTAGATTAGTTGAGATTAAAGCTGGGGAAGAATGCAGAGGAGGAAGGCAAAGGGGTGATATATAATATTATCCATTTTCTGCATTCTCTTATAGTTCATGAAGGTTTGATTGTTGACTCTATATGTGGTAGTTGAAACTAAAGAGATTGAGAAATGTATTTTTTTAAATTGTACTTTCATCTTTAATACTTCTTAATGTATATAAGATACATATATGTATAATGATATGCCAACTTAAATATATTTACTTCTTGCCTATTCCTCACTCTTTCCAAATTCATTTAAAGTGTTAAAGTTGAGGAGTGTCTTAGTTATTTTAATTATGTAGTTGAGATAAAGGTGAGAAATCGCAAATCCCTTTTCAGCATTTTATTTTAGCTTATGCAAATCTGACTGTTGATTCTACATGATGTAATAGATATTATTGAAGCTATTTAATTTATTATATGTCTCCAAATCATATACTTCTTACTTCTTTTTTCTCACTCCTTTTCTGCCAATTGAATACTCCTTACTGTAGCTGTGATATTGCCTAGTGAAATATATTTCATTCTCGTCAATTTTCAAGTTGATTTCTCTTTCTCTTTGTTCATTTTTATAGATTCTTTAACTGAACGCAGTTAAGGCACAACTATTAGCTTATCATTTACCCCCATATCTTTTCATTTCCCATCCATTCCTTCAATTTTCGTTCAACATTTTCACACACCTACAGGCGCTGTTTGATAATTGTTTTCATATTATATGGCTATTTTTTAAGCTAACGCCATATTGTCGCACTTTAGTTTTATTTGTGGCATAAATCTAAAGGCGCCCCGCAGCAGACATGCCCACACATGAGTGTCTGAGCGTGTGTGTGTGTGTGTGTTTACAACTTATTCGGGCAAAAAACTTTGCACGCAACGCCAACACTAACAAAATTATTCGAACCTGTGGCGTCGGCTGGCACAGTAGGAATAAAGAAAAAGAGAGAGGGTGGGAAGGGAATCAAGGGGCAAAGAGCAGAGGAACCCGCAGTGGGCAGCTGCAATAAGTCGAATGCTGAAAGTGAACAACTGGCGAACAAGCAAGGCAGCCCTGCTCAAGTACACGTATGAGGTAAGCAGTTTCTCCCACTCCTCCTGCTCCTGCTCCTCCTCTTTCCCTTTAATATTTTCCACTGCTAGCATTTTCCTATGACTAAGCAGTTCGACCATCGCATTTTCGGCTGCTCGTTTGTTACCTTTTGTGCAGTGGCAAGGAAAGAAACGTGAGCAGAGCATGGAAAACAGTAAGGAAAATCATGGCGAGTAGGTGAAAAAGCGTCGAAGGCAGCCTCGGCTCAGCTGCCTGCAGGCAGCCTAAACAGCAGCAGCAGAAGCAGCATCAGCAGCAGCAACAACAACAACTGGGAGCATTTTAAGTGGCAAAACGAGAAAATGGTTAGGAGCAGGCAGAGAGATGGGGCAGGGGAGCAAGGGGAAATGCCTTTCAAGCTGCGCATCTAGTCAACACAGCTGGGGGTGCCTTTTAATATGCTGCGGTATGTTCTTCCCTTATTTTATTATTTCTTTCTTTCATGCTGCTGCTGCTTCTACTGCTTCTTCTTCTCTCATTTTTTTTTTTTTGGCAGGTAAGCGCACTTTGCAGCTGCCGCAGAGCAGGCACTAAGCCGGGTCACGAGGAGCCCGAAGGGGGGCAACCACTTGATTTATATGCAAAGCCTTAATGTGTGACAGAGTATGGGTAAGGCTATCTATGTAAGTGTGTGTTGCTGTGTGTGTGTGTGTGCTTGGGATTATGCACATGTTGAGCCCTGAGTCGCAAATTCCAACTTGTTGTTAAGTGTTTCTCAAAATTTTAATAAACATTTCGCAACGATGATATATCGCCCACAAACCAAGTGGTTTCACATTTTAATGGCTCGAGAAATTGGCATAAATATGCTATTCAAATATGGCAATAAATATGGATTAAGTGGGTGAACTTGATGTTGCAGTAGTTTAAGGAGGGAATGAAATTAAATTCAAGGCATATTTATTTAGACACTTAAACCGAAATATTTAAATAAAGAAATTAAGAAATTAAAGAAATAACAAAGTATTGCTTGGCACCTAAGCACCATTAGATTACAAACTCTATCTGTAAATGACATCAACGTAATCTGTATATATCAATACGCAACCATACTCTGTAAACATTAACATAAACAAACATTTGTAAAATAAGAATAAGATGGAGAACATTTAATCAGTCTTCTTTCGGCAACTAGAGAAACGAAACCCAGGAATTGTTAAGTAGTAAACAATTTTAATAATTTCTAAAACTAAATTTCATTATACATATTATTACAATAAAGTACTTTCAATTCTTAACAAAATGAATTTTTTGTATCAACTAAAGTGGAACTTGTTTACAATCAGCTTCAAGATTAAAAGTAATTAGTAGTTAATATTTGAAAATCTATAACTTATTTAATTTTATTTATTTTAATTTAGAATAATGTTTGAATGTTTAAATTTCCTATTTTAACTAATGGAAATATTAAATTATTTATAGAATTTTCTTCATCTAATTTCAGATTCAAAAACCTTCCAAACTGCAGTCAGCTTTCGCCGCTTCGACTGCAAATCAAGCTAGAAGCTACTCAAACTTCTCAAAGTTATGGGCAAAGTTATGGACAGGGGCCTAAGGTCATGTGTTGCGCAATGCTGACCTTTCAGATGTCACTTTTTAAAATTTACTGCTCATTAGGAAAACCAGGGCGCAGGGTGGGAGAAGCAGGCAGAGAAGTGGGCGGGCGTGCCTGGAGACAACTATAAATGTGAGCTGTAAGTGCCGCTCGGCCACTCAATGCTCATAAAAATCACATTTAATTTTATATATATATTTTCTTTTTCCCACTGCCTACAGAGTTGGAGGAGGGGGCATACTGTGCCTCGGCCTGTTAGCCCTTATGCAGGCAATTGCTTTTTATATTGTAAAATCGATAAGCGATCACATTATGTGTGCATGTGGAACGTGTGCGCGAAAGAAGAAACTCAGCAGGAAGCAGCCAAGTGAGTTATATGTATGTTTGTCCTTTAAAGTGCACTTAACCATAAATTCACACACACACACACATACACAAACACACTCGCACACTCTGCTCTGCATGTATATGTGGCTTGGGGCCAGGACATATGCAGCTTGCGAGCGCCTTGCGTGCTCATTAATTATAAAACAACGCGTGTTACTTTTATTTCTGGCGCCAGATACAGATACGACAAGGAGGCCATAGTCGGTCCCCACGACTCAGTGTAACTAGTAACTGGTTACAGTAATGTTTTCTTAACTCAAACATGCCCTCAACGCCAGAGCGGAGCAGCGCAGCGCAGCGCAGGGCAACGCGACGCGTATCGCGCATTAAAAATCGTAGCCATATGTAAAAGCAAAGATAACAAACGGATCGAGAAACGGAGGAAGGGGAGAGGGGACAGGGGAGAGATGGGCGAGGTAGTGTGTGCGAACTGCGGGTAAGTGCAGTTGGGGAATGCGGATACGCTGTGGCGCCGTGCTGTGCTGAACAACTTTTGCGATTTTTCCTTCCTTTAAGTTATTTCCGATGCGCAGCGCGCGGCCCATGCGGCGTATGAGTAATGGATGCCACAGCCAAGAGACACATTTTGACCGCAGAGCGCGACCAAGCTTAATGTAAATTCTGTTTGCATGAGGAGCTGAGAGAGGAGGTGAGAGAGGGAGGGAGTTGGAAAGCGGGTTAACCAGGCAGAGAGAAATGTCACAGGGGCCGCCAGCATTATATCTCGCAAGGAAATTCCAATTAGAGCAGGTGGAAAATCACTGAGAGAGAAAGCGAGAAAGAAAAAGAGAAAGGTTTAACTACATTTAAATATGAATTTATATGATATTACATGAATATGTGAATATCTGTATAATAAAAGAGTGTAATTCTGTAAGAGATAAACGTTTTGTAAAATTTTAAGTTCATCTCTGTACAGTTTGATTCTTCATCGATTTCAATTTATAACTCATAGAACGCACTTAATTTCCTCTAAAATAAATGTCGCTAGAATATATGACGCTTTCCATTTCCATACTGCATGCTATTTGCAGTTTTATGCCCACTGTACACTGTGTGCGCTGGGCCGTGGGACACTCGAAGTAAACGTACTAAAGCATATTTTATGGCTCACTTGCAGCACGAGATGAGCGCAAGGATGAGCAGCTGGCAGAAGGAGAGGGGAGTGGAGAGGGGAGAGTAAGATTCAAACGACGACAAGAATGATGATGATGCTGCTGCTGCTGCTGTTGATGATGAGTCGCCATATCTCTTTTGCCCCTTTTTCGGTTCGATTTGCAGTGCCCATGAAGCTCTTCTGGGACTCTGGGACTGCTGCGAGCAATGCCAGCGTAGCCCTTTTTCTTTCACTCTGCTTGCGAGCATGTCGCCCAATTGGCAGCTCCAGCACATTGTTTAATATGCAAAACCATTTCCGCAGCATTCCAATGCGTCGCAGCCCTGGATATCTGTGCCCAGGGCAGCAAGCAGCAGTGGGAGAAGTGGGAGGAGATTGAGCGCAAGCCAAAGGCTGCCAAATCAGCATGAAATGTGCTTAGACTGGGCGTTGTATGTGAGGGGGTGTGTTCCCCAGAGCCCAGTCAGTTCCATCATCATCACCATCAGCATCATGATAATGATGATAAAGATGAGCTGGCATCTCCCAGAGGCAATCTATGGCCACAGTGACTGCGCCTGCTGCACATATTGATAACTGTTTGATTTTTTATGAGTTTATAAATTTGTGATTAGCTCGCGCACTGATTGAGTTGCGGCACTAGAAAAACACACAGTTACAGTTATCAGATTGAATATATATAAACTGTATATAGCGAATACTTCAAGTGTTCTTGGCCGCATCCCGGGTTTCTTAACCCCCTCGTGCCTAAACAAAATCGCACGACATGAAAACATAATTTTACTTCAAATTGCAATGACAGTTGCAGCAGCAGCAGCAGCCACGCCCACCCACTTGCCACAGCATGCAGTGCTTTTATCTACACACACACTCGCATGCACATGTGAGTGCGCCTGAAAGTATGCAGCGCACACACACACATACATTTTCTTGGCTTTTGTTATAGTCGGCGACTGCGAGGGCGACGGCGACTTCAAAAATTCCATTTCAATTGTTTGCTTAGATTATGCAGTTGTATTAAGCAAAGAAAAAACGTTGAGTCGAGTCGAGCTGAATGAAAAACCACACGGGGGGTTAAGGGGCTGCTGCGCTGCGTTTGGGGGCCGCGGTCAACAAAAGCGACGAGGCCAAGGCAGTGCGTACTGTAGAGAGCCACACAGAGAGGGAAGGAAAGAGAGGAGAGAGACAGAGAGGTAGAGCGCTTGACTTGAGTACAAATTTCATTACGTAGAAGAGACCTTGCAAGCCCCTCTCTCTCCCACATCTCCCTCTCTGTGTGTGTGCAATGCGTTTGACTTTGCCTTCAAAAGCATTGTGTGTTGTAGGTTAAAATAATTAAAATATTTTCCAGTTGCAAAGGAAAAGCCAAGTTTGTTAAAGGATTACTATATCTCTTGACTTTATGTTACTAATACTTCTACTTTGTTTCCACACTTCTTTACACTTTCGATTCCCCCTTTGTTTCTCCTTCTTCTGCCTCATCATTTAACTGCCTTAACTTATGCATCTGCAACTTTTACCAATTCTCCACTTTCAACTCACTTATCTTATGTCATCTCACAACTTTTGCCCACACAATTATGTTGCACACACCTTGTGCCACGCCCCAACACAGCTGCAAGCACTTGACAACAACATTGTCGACCCGCAGCTATTAGCATTTTAATTAAATTTTTCTCATGTCGGCAGAGCGCGAAGATCTTCTCGCATTTCTGCAACGCTTTCCACGTAGTCTCTGCCTCTCTTTCTCTTTCTGCCTCGCTCTCTCTTTCTCTGTCTCCTTCTCTCTCTTTCTCTTTCTCCTTCTCTTTCCCTCTCTTCTTCCTTACACTGTCAGTTATTGCAATCTGTGTTTTTTGCATTGAAAATTCCATTAAGCACTCGCTGAGCTGCGACTTACCCACAACAGTCATTGTCTCCGACTCGGAGACTGTATTGAAGGCGGGCGCCTCGCCGGACACCTCACAGCGATAAAGTCCGGAACTCTGGAGCGTTACGCGTTTCAGCATTACCTGCGTATCCGAGGAATTTCGCAGCTGTAAAGACCAAAAGAAAGACGAAAAGAAAATTTGTGTCAAAATATTTTGCAAGTCGAAATTCAAATAAATTACAACGCCATGACTCGACACTCAGTACCTTTACTCCCGCCTCCCCTCGCTATACCCACCCCCCAAAGAAGGCAATTAGATTCACAGATTTTCGCATTTTCAGATTTGCCGAAAATTTTGCGGTTTCCCACTTGAATTTTTTGTGTGTGTTGAGAAATGAAGATAGATGATGATTTCTGTGTGTGTGTGTTGCACAGTTTATTCATTATTAGTTTAAGATTTAACAGTCTAGAGGCGGTGGGCGTGGTTGGAAAATGTAATTTGGTCAAGAGTCAAAGCCACAGCATGGAGAAGCAAATAAAAGCACAAGTCATAAGCCAAAGCAAAAGCCAAAGCCGGCAAAGGAGAAGGAGATGAAAATGGACAAGGAACTGAAGCTGAAACAAGAGCTATGAAATATCTAGAAACAATCGCAAGTGGAAAAGACGTACGCAACTCTGTAACCAGTTTGTAAAGGCATGAGAGAGAAAGAGAGGATGGGGGAGGAGGGAAAAGGGAAGAACAAAGGGGACTGGCTGTTGTAAAAGTCACTCAACATCTTTGCCAGAAACAATTGCAGTCAAGTTCTTTAAGTTGCAGTTTTATTATCACACACACACGCATACGTAGAGATACACACGCACACACAGACACACACTGACACGCACACTGACACACACGCAACAGCAAGTGCTTGGAAAAGTTTTCATTTCTTACCATTTTACTTGACGGGGCTACCCGAAAAACTTGTCGAGCAAATTTTTATGAAAATTCTTTGCTCCTTCTTCATCTCATGGCTGTCTCTCTCTCTCTCTCTCACTTCTCTTCTCTTTCTCTGCACAAACAATCACAAAAGTCACGTTCAACATTATTTTTGGTTTGTTGCTTGTTGCCCGCATTACACGCCCCCCTGCCCGCCCACTGGTTACTGCCACTACCCCGTTACAATGACTGTGAACTGGCATTTGTTTGTTTCTTTCGAGTGCTTAAGCCGATTCCAGCTTGCAGAGAGTAGGGAGGGGGGGACTAAGCCGGAAACCCCCTTTCGCTTGCCAATTTCTATGAACGCTCGAGTTGTCAGCGCCAGCAGGCAAACGGGATGACGGGCCGATGGGCAGACAGGAAGACAGGAAGGCGTCTCCTAACCATAAACCCCCATCCTGAACCACAACTCAAATTGTAGTCGAGAGGGGAAGTGGGAGTGGGTGTGGTGGTAAAAAGAGGGAGTGGCTTGTGGGATGTGCTGCACTAACTCGCCTCTGGCCGCATTTATTGCATTGCCTCGGTACGTGCGGGCGCCATTTTGTTTATGATGCCTGCAACAAAATGCAATTCAAACAATTTATTGTGATTCCCAATGCGTTCCACTGCCAGTTAACGGCTGTCAGCTAAGCACAGTGCGGGAATAGCTAGAGAAAGCAGAGAATGTGCTACACTGTCAGATCATTATAAATACCAAGCAGGTAAGACAGTTTGAGGAACTTCTACTAACGAGACTGTATATAAGCAGGACTAAACAGTCAGCTTGCATATAAAATCTTATTAAGAACTGTACTTTAAAGATATCCCACTGTCTAGCAACAAAACCTTGTGTTCATTGTGAAAGTTCTTTTATTTAATGATCGTCTCTTTCAAATCTAAAGACCGTTCAACTATAAAATGCATCTCAGAGGGAGAGAAAGAGTTATATACTCATAAGAAGAGCTCATAACAGGCTGACTCTGCACTTGTTCTTAAGCCATTCTCGGCATTCTTGCCCAATCCTTATTTAATACACTATAGTTGTTTGAATGTGATTTATATATGATTCATATAAGCATATAACAAAGTCAAATTCAATAGATGTATATTTAGTAATATGTCATATATATGTATATATACTTCAATATGACTGATAGATCTGCAGACAGACTTAGCCCTAGTTCAAATAGATGTCTGACAGTGCAGGCACATCTAGAGAAAGGAAAGAATTAACACCACTAACAGTCAATTTTCAATTGGGAACTCCTAATAAATAGACTGCATAGAAAAGCATAGGAACCAATGTGATATATATCTTCAAACACACTCAGCCCTTGTTAAAAACAATCTAATTTTTGTGTCTGGCAGTGCGGCATATATAGAGAAAGGAAAGAATTTACTACACTTTCTGTAAATTCCCTAAAACTAACTGAACTCCGTTTACAATTGGGGAACTTCCACTACCAAAACTGTATAAAAAGCACAGGTACCTATATAGATTATGATATAGATCTTCAGACAGACTCAGACCCGGTTCAAATCGACCTACTCTTTTGTCTGACTAATGCACAGACCTCTTTCCATTTGGACCGGCAGACTAAAAGCAAATATAATTTGTATACATTGTAAGCTTAAATACCTCTAAAGAGCCGGCAATTATCTGTAATACATTTTAGCTAAAAGCACAGGCCACAATCAGCGCCACTTCACTGTGTTCTACACTCCCCTCTCCCCCTCTCTCTCTGGCTGTGTTCCAATCACGCATGTGACCATAAATATCTGTTACATTTCTGCTTGGCCAGGACTCAACACAGACACGCACACACACATACGCACACACACACAGGCACAGCTAACCCCTCACAACTCTTTCATGTCTAAATGCAGACATTTACGCCTACACATTACGTACAGCAACAGCAACAAAGACAGAGACAGGACAAATACGTGGCACGCACAGGCCATAAAAGTCGCGTTCGCATCGCTCATACGCCGCGTTAGACGAACGTCAATTGCCAGCTTTGGTTTATTTGCCTTTCGCTGTTGTCGTCCATGCTAGAAAAGGCAGATTGGCGACGGGCCTGTCAACAAAATGCCACACAAAGTAGACGCACTTAAGTGCTTTAGCAAATTATTATTATTAGAGTCCGGTGCGGTACAGTTTGTGCTTCGGTTTAGCTTGGCTTGAGACTGTGGCAGCTTTAAGTGATTCCATGCTATGCAACCTTTTCGATCGCAATTCGCAATTGAAACTGAGTGACGTCTAACAAGCCCGACCGCAACGTGACCCGGACACACACACATACCCACACACACAAGCCCCAAACACGCGAATAGAGGCAAACATTTTTATGGCTAACAAAAAATTACATCAACATTAAATTAAAGTTAAATGGCAAAACTACGTGGCAGCAATTTCACTTTGCGACGACGTAATCAGCACATGAAAGCACAACAACAAGGAGGGGAAACAACAACAACAAAGAGGAAAAGCAACAACAAGCAAGCAATTACATGCTTTCAAAATAATCATTATGATAAGGTCGTAACACTAAATTTTCCGGCAGCAACCGCTTAACCCCAGCCCCAGCCCAGCTCCAGCTACAGCTCCAGCTCTTTCTCATCCCCTCTCTCTCTCTCCTCTTCTCTACCTTTCTCTCTCTTTCACTCCTTTCCCCCTCGGTTCGTTTCTCTTTTCACTCCTCCCCCATGCGATATTCTCCCTGTAAATTGCAATAAAATTTTAAATTAAATTTTTCCCACTGCTTGTCGCACACCTGTTGCATCAGTTCATCTCCCCCCCCTTCCCCCGCCCCACCCCTTACTCACATCGATGTTGACACCAGGCAGTGGAAAGGCCTGTCCCGGTGGCTTGTCCCGCGGCACATAGCGGTAGATCTCGTGTCCATCCTTGTACCACTTCACCGAGTACAACGACTCGCCGTCCAGTGCATAGCGACATCCCAGCAGGGCGCTCTTTAGCCGCATTATGTGATTGGGTATCTTCACCTCGGTCATTGTCAGCGCGCTGGTAATGTCTGCAATTAGCGAGAAAGAGAGATGCAAAAAGAGAGAATGGTTAGAAAATTATTCCTTAACTTCACTTTCTTTTTCTATGCATAAAGACGAGAGCGCGTTATAGTTTACGCTTTAAGGGTTTAGTTTTTATATGGGCCACGTTGAAGGTGATGAAATTAATAGCAGTAAAATTGATAGATTATTAAATGGATTATATCTTAGAAAACTGCTTCAATTTGCAAACTCATTTATATCCCATTTAATTTATACCATAATTTGTTTTAGGTTCTTTAGTATCGATTCTTTCTTTTCTATCAACATAGAGTTTCGTATATTGATCATTAATTTAGTTATATATTTATTGCTATATATATTCACTGTACCTATATAAGGTTACAGTCCGTAGCCGATAAAAGACTTGAATGCCTTACATGCCGTGCCAATTAAGCTTCTTTTTGGGGTCGTACTGGAATCGTATCATAAAACTGTCTGGCAACTTATGCGACTGTTTCTATACTTTTTTTTTTTTGAATTTATGTCAAAAATTCGGTCATATTTTGCATGTAAAATAGAAAGTGCAGTCGGGCGCGGCATCAACAAAAAACTCAGCACCCCAAAAAGCGCCCTCTGCCGGCTGTCACATGAATTATGCTTGCACGGTTGCATATGCAGCTACTGCTTGCAGCTTGAAGCTCCGTTATTGCAAATCGCCTGAACGACAAAATACTACAAAAAAAATATACTCTGATTTGTTGACTGACTTAGTTGGCAAGGCTATGAGATACCTCGTAACAAGATGAGATAAGGGATGGGGATACAGGGAGTATACTTAACAGAGTATGTTCTTCACATCAAATATATATTCTAGGTTTATTTATAACTTGATATTTAATCAGTAGAAATTGTTAAGGAGATTTTTGAATTGATTTATTCATTTTATATTTATATCTTATTTTATTTGAGTACATATCAGACTACACATTCTGTATTTACAGGGTATAGAATCGGCCTGGAGACGTAAGCCCCGTGGACTGTCGGCAGTCGATGTCACTGCAGTCTATAATTCACACGGCATCGGCCAGTTTGTTGGCCGGCATGGACTAGCCAGATATGGGCGAACAGTTCGCAAAAAACACGGTCCAATGGAGAAGGTAGATGGAGAGAGAAGGATGGAGAAGTAAGGGGGAACTGTAAACCGTTTAAATCACAAAAATTCTCATATTTGCTTTTACGACATTTTGCTTTGGCGCGTTGAAGCTTTCATGTTTTATTATTGCACGGCAATTGCAACAGCAGAGGAGGCAGCAGTTGCTGTTGACCATTTGCGAGTTGAGCAGGAAAAAGAGAAACAGAGGGAAATGTATAGCGTTAAGAAGGCCAGCTTTGTGGCAGTTGCAATTGGCAGTTGCAAGTTGCTGCTGGCCACCTCGCCTGCCAGCAAGTTGGCTAGTTGGCATTGCCATGATAGGGACACACCTACTTATTTAATATACCGCTACACTTTTCATTTTTCAAAAGCAGCTCCCCCGCTGTGTGTGTGTCAAAGGTGAAAAAGCGAATGCGAATGGCTGAAAAGGTGCACAAAACAAACACGAACACAGTCAAACACAGTGCGCACACAATGTCGCAGTGGAGCAGTGCGCACATTTGTACCGTTGAATGGGGTGTAACGTATACGCCGCGTGTGCCGCAAAGCGTCAGCCCAGACCAGCCCAGGCTACCCCGTTACCACGTTGAATTTATCACATTCACATGCAAATTGTGCCAAACGACCTTATTATGCAAATTGCCAACTGCAAATGGAGAACGAAATTGATTTTCCTGCATTTCTACTACAATAACAATAACAGCAACGCAACAACAACAGGGGAATGACGACGACGAAGACAATAACAACAACAAATAGTGGGAACAACCTGCAAAGGAGTTGCGACTTGGACGCGCCCACATGTGAATGCCGTTCGTCGATCCCCCTTTGTCCTGTCTACGCCCTCCTCTACTGCCAACGATCCCTCACCTCTTCTGCTGCTCCTTACTCCCTTGCCGACGTGCCTCGGTCAACAGTTTTGCAACATGGGGCAACCACAGAGCGACAGCATCGGCTCCTGCTACACCTCATGCTGCTGCTGCTGCTGTGGGCGCAAACGACGGCGACAAATGGCGAATATATTGAGCTGTCACACGCCCAGCTCGAGCCCCGGCCTTACACACACACACGCGCACACACTCACACACTCAGGCACTTGTATAATATTGAACAATGTGCACACAAATCGACTGAATACGGGGCCAAAACTCATCAGATACGCAAGACAGAGAGAGTGAGCGCAACAGAGAGAGAGAGAGAGCAAGATAGGGAAGCGTGAATCTGAATCCGAATCGCAGCCAGAGACTGCTATAAAAAAGCAGCGAAGCAGCGCACACGTTGAATGCCAGCCAGACAATTGCCACAAAAAGGTGGCAACCACAAAATGAGTTAGTTGTTTGCCAGTCAGTTGCAAATGTGTGGGCGCCTTTTTGCTGCCAACACTCGTGTGTGTGTGAGCGTGCATTTGCTTTTGCCCAAAAATTTATGACTGGTATCAAAAAAAAAAAGCAAACCGCAACGCAAGAAGAATAAACAGAAAAGACATCGCGCATTATAAATTCATTTCCGTTTATATTATCCGAGGTTTGCTTTGATTTCATGATTTGCTTTTGTTCCGCTGACAACCGAAAAAAAGGAGAATCCCAGCAACAACAAACACAACAACAGCACAGTGGAAATGGGTTAAAGTAGGCAATAAAATGTGCTAATAAGCACGAAGGATTTGTGTCAGTCGAAAGGGACACCCGAATTGGGGACAACAACAACAATCACAATCACATACAAATTATTTGCATATTTACACTGTGCAGGCAAAGGGGAAACCAATTTGCATAACTTACAGTCAGTGCAATTGGCCCAAATAACATTTTCATAATTGTGAATATAACTTGAAATTATAATGTTGTACTCGTTAAGGTTGGTTGAGTTTCTTGTGCAATGCTAAGAGATTAACAATAAAATGATTGAGAATTATTGGATAAGTTGGATGTGCTTACTTTGAGTTGTAGAGCTAAAGCTTGTAGATTGTAGTAAATGGTGCTAATAGTGGACTGTAAGTATTATATAAGAGATAAATCTAAGGTAAAGTTTTTCTTCAAAATAAATCTTTAAAATGTTGTAAAAATGGAACTTATTTAAGGATATTTAAGTTAAAAATGAATTATTCTTTATGAAAATTCTTGACAAGTTCAAAAAGTTAATGTGGGACTTGTGTCACAAAATATAAACTTCTTTGAGGATATATTAATAGTTAAATTAAATCTTTCTTTAAGAGTATTCTGGCAGTTAAATACAAATCCTTTTCAGATATTTATGTTAAATTTAATTCAACTTTAACAATTTTCTAGTAGTTAACATTCTTTGGGGATATTCATGTAGTTAAACCTTATCCTTCTTTGACAATGTTCTAGTAGTTAACATTCCATCTTTTTCTTCCTCACTTTTTCTAACATCGACTCACTTATAATATTTACTTTCTTCCAGTTGCATAATGCAAATATATTTTTCTTTATAAACTATACTTTCTATTAAGACTGTAGTAATCTATATTTAAAATATTCTGAATATCTTGTAACTATTTTATTTGCAAGCTTAATATCTAGTTGACAAGCTTAATTTAAAATCCTTGTGCATTCTGCTTTACCACTTTCAACATTGAAGCAGCAACGTCTCATAAGCCACACTTGCTTCCTTCTAGTTCCATTTTCATTACCAAACTTCTGCTCAACTCAAGTCAAACGTCGTCTGGTTACGCCCCTGGCCGTCCCTAGAGACCCCCTTTGCACCCACCACCCTGAGACGTTCAACTAAACGCGCCTTAATTGCAGTTACTGACATTTGACTTTATAAATTGGCTGGGCTGTCACCCTCGTTTTTTGCAGAATTTGTTCTTTTCCGCCTTGAATGCAGTGCGGACTGCGTAAATGGCGTGTATCCTTCAGCTGACGTTGCGCCCCACCCTTTCCGCCCTCAGAGCCTTCTCTTTGCTGGCTAAGAAAAAATGCTGCGAGTCAACGCAGGGCAACAACAACAACAAGAATAACAGAGGCAGCAGCGGCAACAACAACTGACTGCACATTAAAAATTAAAAAAGCCAACGACGACGTTGTAAAGGGAGAACGGAGAAAAGGAAAACATCTAAAGGGGGAAGGGGCAGCAGTAGGGAAGAAGAAGAAGAAGTTGAAGCCAGTGGCAAACGGCAAAGGCAAAGCTAACGAAAAAGTTGAAGCATCAGAAGTTTGTGGAGCCAACAACAAAAAAGAAGCAAAGTAATTTCATGCATCGTTTAATTTTCATTCGGGTTTAATTTGTGCAACGCCCCCGACCACACCGCTTATTCCCCTAACTCCCATAACTCCCCTTACCCCCCTCTTACTCGCAGTAAGCCACACTTGACAAAACCCAACACCAGATCTGGTGTATCATATGATGCCAGCTGCTATTGTTATTGTTCGTGTTCTTGGTGTTGTTGTTGTTATTGTTGTTGTCTTTAGAATGCTGTAATACCCCATTTAGACCTAATACCCGACAGCCACTTCCAGCAGCAGCTCACAATTGTAACTGCAAATAAAATAAAAGCCAAGCAGACACCAACTAAAGAAAACACAACACCAAACAGAGATATACACAGACAAACACACACAACACACACACACACACAGCACACACACAAAAAGCACACTCGCACACACTTCAGAAATTGACGCCAACATTTTGAGAGATATAAAATTAAATGAAGCGCACCCGAAAATGCTCAGCCTCCCTTTCTTTCTGGGTTACGTGCAACCCTTTTAGGCTCTTACCATTTGCCAGCAACAAGGCACATTCGCTTGGTGTTTAAAGTTGCTAGAAAGAAACTGAATTTCTGATTCCGAGATGCCTAAGAAATCTACAGAGTTATTTTGATCATTGGTTGTCCTATTTTATCATATCAGTTCTTTGAAAACCCATTTACTTCCAATGATCAGCGAATACATTCAAAATTTCCACCCAAACAAATAGCTAACAATGTCAAATCTTTGATAAGAGATTAAAATTGTCTTATAAAAAATTCATCAAATTTCTTTGGGATTTAAATGTTAATCCTGAGATTCTTTGCACGTTAATACAACGAATGTTTATTCAAGTGGTATATGCCATACCCAGCCACTTGCTTAGAAGCTCTCCACCTACATTTATTAATTCTGAAGTCTGTCTAAAATCAACAGATTATAGTTTGAAATATCAGCTTGTTGATAATTTGAAATCAAACATTAATTAGGCTCTATTGTATATTCTAAGTTTGGCTAGAAACATAAGGCAACTCAAAAATAGTTGAGATAGGATTCAGAACACTAGTATTTTTAGCATTAATTCTAGAAAATCATGTCGTTTAATAGGTTTTAGTGTTTATTTGTGTGAAACAATAGCTCTTAAGGGCTAATGATATATTGCTTATCTACAAGTCTTCTAGAGTATCACACCATCACAATGAATATCTAAAGCAAAGGTCTCTCTCCACTCGTTGTCTTCTACTTCCCATAGTTCGCCCTACGGCACAGTGGAAATGCGAAATTAGCCCTCAGCTCAGTTTGGCAACTTTTTATTCGCTGTCGTTCTCACACGTCTTCCGCTGCAGCTTTTCTCTAAATTCTTTTGAAATTTAATGAAGTCAATTTGACTGTCAGCCGCGCTCTCTCTCCCTCCCCCTATCTACACAACTCCGCTACTGTACTACCCTTTCTCGTTGTAATTGAAATTTTTATAGCTGTCGCTCTTTGTCTGTCTTCGTGTGTGGGAGAGGAGGGGGTAGGGCAAGATGGGGGGATGGGGAGCTGGAAACCAAAAACTTTTATCAGCGCCTGGCGCACTCTTAAAAACAATTTTTAGTGTCGCCTTCACTCCGGCAACAAATTAATCCCTTTATTTGCATAATTGAAAAACATCAACTGACGCTGCCAGCCAAATATCAAAATGGCAACTCAGAGTCGAGTCGAGCAAAATGGCCGCTGGCTGTCAGTGTTGAGGTGGTGAGAGGAGGAGGCGGAAGGGGACAGCAACTGGCCAACTGTCGCCACATTTTAATGTTGCCACTGCCTCCGGGGAGCTATTTAACATTTTTCCAACACTTTGATAATCGCACTTTGCGGCCAGATTAATTATTTACGAGCCTGCGCTACCTGCGCGACGCGACGCGACGCGTCGTTTAACCCGCAAACCAACAGCGACAGACGACAGCCCCCACTCACACACACACACACACCAACACACACAGATACACTGAGTGAAAAGCACTGGAGTTGTTGTTAAATCGTGGTAATGTCCAAAGCCGAGACGGGCCACGGCGCTCAAGTATATTTGTCGCCGGTCTTAAGAGATTGCGGCGCACAATTTCCGCGCCTCTGTCCCCCGCCCACCTCTGCCACCCGCCCATCTCTTCCACTCCCCCTTCACCTTCTCAACCTGCCAAGGCTGAACTCCAACCCAATTCCACTGCGATTGCGACGACATCAAAGCGCGCAGAGTCAGAAGCCAAAAGGCAAAGTAACAAATGCCTTTGCGACACGGCTCGCTGGTTGTCGGAGGGAGGGGGGAAGGAGAGGAGACGTGGTGCCTTCAGGGTTATTCCCGAGGCCCCAGCGGAGTTTGCTTAGTTACCTTGTGCCTTAAACGGGCGACAGTTATCAAACGTAATATTTCAATTGTGGTCGCACATATTGAAAAGAAACAAGCGGCAGCAAGGCGTGGCAAGCAGGCAGAAGGAAGTAACAGTCTTATCACAGCTCTAGCTGCGCAGCATCTTTGTGGCACCTGTGGGCGAAAAGTGCAGCTAAGCTGTGGATAATTAAAAGTGACAGCACGCCACAGCCGGAACACATACAGTACACTCGCTTGCAGTGAATTTTTCAAGCAAATCCAGTTTGCAAGGGCGAAATTAATACGCTTAATGCAATTTGCGGCAGGCAGCGAAAAGGCAACGCCTCTGCCATGTGGCATGCCGCACACAGAGACCCTTGTTGGTATGTTGGGTGTGTGTTCAGCGCCTTTGACTTGGCCAAACTCTTTGCTTAACAATCCTTGCAATGAGTTTGCGGATTATACCACCAGGCATTGGAAGGTAAAGAAGAAGAGAAGAGAGTGAGAGAGAGGGCACAGCAGGGTCTAAGATGGACTAAGACGTGTTCTCGTTTTGCTCGTGAATAGTCATGCTTAAAGCGGCTTAAATTTCATGAGCACAAAGTGCCTTCAGCCACGCGCCATGAACAAGTTACGAGCAACTGATGCACAACAGGCAATGTGCAGTTAAAACTCTACTCAGGTTTCCAAGCAGGCATATGCGGATTAACCTTTTAACAGCTTAACAATACTAACAGAAACATGTATGATAAGTATCGCAAATAAACTAAGAATGTATATATATAATATACGAAGATAAAAGCTATAAAAAAGCCTTGGGAAAATATTGTGAATTCTTATCATTCAATGAATTAAACCTGTAATTCATTTAATTCATAGTTTGCATTTTTAAGATTGTAACCATACGTATACTATATACCATTACGCTACCCAGGCGGTAATAATTATAAATACAAGTAGAACATACAAATATTCAAACTACAAATTATAATTAAGGTATTATTTTTTATTGTCTTTATTTATGGAAATACAATTTTGTGTTTTAATCTTATTTCTTAATTACAGAGAAAATATTTTATAACCATACAAATTTCTTATACTTTTGCATTTTTGCACAATTTTTATTCAATACTATATTGAGCTCAGGTAGCGCCTTTAAAAGTTTCCTACTTAAGTTTCTATTATGTTCATACAATTTGTATTGCTCATTCAGACCTTAATCTTACTTTGATTAGTCAACCTTTATTCTACAAATAAACCCAAACTTTTGCTAACTTGTAATACAATTTCCTGTATTTCTTTTAAAACTAAATTAAAAGAAACTCTCTTCACCAAGAACTTTTCAATTGAAACTGGAAATGGAATGTAACCTTCAGGTAATTTGGAACACGTGTACCACAATGGACTTGCCCGAGAGCCATATTAAAATTTCATATATGCATTAAAATTAAACATTTCATTATAATTCGCTCTATCGCTCTCTATTTAGTCGAGTGCAAATCCTTGTATATTTCATTTTTTAAAAGAATTCTCGCTTGGCCATAGCCAACTTACCTAATTGAGAGGTAGCCCATTCAGAAATAAATATAGTATGTATGTGTGTGCCCGAATGTGGTTAGGCGCGTGGGTATAGGTGTGTGTGTGTGTGAGAGATTGCCCAAAAAATATACCTGTTAAAATAAAGGCCAAAGCGAGCTGGCTTACTTCCTCTTTTTTGGCTGCTGCTGCTGCTACTAACGAAAAGTGCTGCCGGCATAATTTGCAGCACTTCCTTCTATTCAAGTTTTCGAGCTGCCCCCCGGACCAGCAGAGCAGGGAAATGGGGCGACATCTGGGGGCACATCTGGCACTGGCACACCTCAGCCAAAAAGAGAAGGGGAGACAGGGACGTCCACTGCACATTACCATGCTCGGGCCCATGTCCGTGTCCATGCTCGGACTCACACAAGTTCCGAAAGAGAGAGAATATACATAGAGTATATAACGCATGTATTACGTATACATATGTATGCGTATGTATAGTATATATGTATGATGCTTGTGCATTTCTTTAGCCCAGTGTGCCGCATAAATAATTCAGTGGGCCAAGTCTGCCTGGGGGCGCTTTAATGAGGCCAAAATGAATGAAGATTGGCAGCTCGGCCATACGAAAGTTTAAACAATTTATGTAACTTTCATAAGTTGGAAAAATTTGAAATTTATGAAAATTTAACAGACACGACAGACGGACTGCCGAACAGAGGGACAGACGGAAAAGGTGGCAAAGAAAAATGGACACGAAAATCACTTCAAGTCCCAAAGACCTTTCGCTTTTCGCCGTCTTCTGCCTCATCTCATCGCATGTGGCAAGAGTTGAAGTCGTTACGTTCCGGAGCACCCAAAGGTAAATACACACAGCATGCAAATTTCTGTGGCCCCCAGACTGTCTGGCGGAAGTGTCGGAGGCAGGAAGAGGGTGGAGGCAAAGGCAGTGGGAAAATCAATTTCATATAAAAATTCAAGCAAATTTTATGCGAACCTTTTGCTCAAGCAAAAGTTATTGCCAATATGTCTGGGACTGTGTGCTAAGCTGCAAATGTATGCAAAATAGATGTGTGTGTGTAACAGTTAGTCTCAACTGTGTGTGTGTGTGAACTTAATGATTATGCAAATTGGCATCTAAATCAATTGGCAATCGGCAGCAAAGCCACAAATGGTTGTTAGTTTAACACTGGCGACAGTTTCGACCTGTACCCGAGGCAACTTAAATTCGAACTTCAAACCAAAGCGAATCGCAACATGCTGGCATAATAACTCATGCTCCAAGTCCCCGGGTGGCCCTAATGGCTGGCAAGCTCGTCAACGCACTATAAAAATGTCATTATCAGTGCAAAAGTTTTGCTTGTATCAGGCATCAAGTGTAAAAAAAATTTGCATATTTCACAAGACAAGACGGAGCAGCAGCTGGAACAGGAACCGGAAGGAGAAGGCAGCAACAAGCAGCAAGAGACTGAGATTGAGACTGACCAAGCCAAACACGGCTGCTACTGCTGCTGCTGCTGCTGGCGGTGAAGTTGAAAAATGAAAGGGACACAGGGACACTGGCAAATTGAATTGCCAAGTCGCAGACGCAGTGGTTCGCTGATAACAGCTCTCGCTTATCATTAAATTCAAATATCAATCAATTTATCATAAAACTCCAGCAAAAGTGACAACAGCAACAGCAGGAACAGAGAGAGAGAGAGAGAGAGAGAGAGAGGAGCAGGAGCTAGCTCGAGGCTAGCCAATGTCTTCGCCTGTGTGTTGCCATTTGCGGCAAGTTGCAGTTGCAGTCGATGCTAATGATAGTGGCAATATGGTTGCCACCAGTGCCGATGTAATTGACAGTTGACTTGGCTAACGAGCTGATTAGCCTAATGCCAAATGGTTTGAACGTGGCTTGAGAAGGCGTCCAAGTTGAATTATGAAAATTAACTGCGGGTGCTAGAGGAATGATTTGAGTGCTGAAGGTATTGGAAGAGACATTTCAATCAGTTTTATGGCATAAGAAGTGATTTACTTATATTTAAAAATTAATTTGCAGATATTGTAGGTTGCATAAATATTTTTACTTAGTATTTAGAAGAAGATCTTTAAATATTTAATATAATATTAATGCACTTGAATAACAATCAACGACTAAAATTTGGTAACTGATTTTTAAACCATGCCCAAAAGTATGCAACATAAAATTATCGTAATAAATGGAAGTTATACTATATATTTAAGAAATTGTATTTTAATCGAGCTGTAGCTGTGGTGTTTCTTCCATTTCAAACACTTCAATCACAAGCAAAATTTGCCAACTTTCTGCATTCCGAAATATCTTTCAGCTGTTCTGCACACATTTTACCATAGATAATAACGGCATTTATTTATGTTTATCATCCATTTGGCGCATAATTAAAATATAAAGAAGCATAAAATCAACAAATATGCGAAAAGCATAAAAACAATAACAAAAGTAATCAAAAACTGGGGCACTTTAGTCGACACCCCACCCCCACCCCAGCCTTCCCATTCCCTTTCCCCTCCCACCCTGACCCTTATTTCACTTTCTCCTGCTGTCTGTATGAGGGGCAGCAGCTCAGCAGCTGTTTTTATAGCTCATAAATTCGTAAGATGCTGTTTGCGAATTGGCAAAGCAACTGGCAGAGTCGAGTCAAGACATCAGAATTCATTGCCTTCTGCCGACTTCTATATATGGGCACAGTATATACATTTGTGTGTGAGTGTGTGTGTGTCTGTATTTATCCTTTCGCCTGGGGTCTTGAAGAGAAGGGAGGCAGCGGCGTCGGCGAATCAATACAAAATTGATGAATACAAATGATCATAAAAAACAATAAAAAGCAATGCCAAAAAGCATCTGGAGTTTTTGGCAAAAGAAAACAATGCGCCTGAAAATGGGGCCACACAGCCTGCATGGGAAGGAGCATTCAGTCCTGATTTGGTTATAAAAATCCCAACCACGTAGTCTTTCTGAAGTGGTGTGTGTGTGTGATTTAGCATTGGCGCTCTTAAAGACTAGAGAAGACACGATTTTTCGGTTGATTTTTCCTCTCTCTCTCTTGCTTTGCACTTTTCCCATTTCTTCTTCCCATTTTCTATTTGGCATTTTGAGTTTTCCAGGCAAATGAGTTTCGTTCGTTGATTATTCATATGATTCTTTGTATTGGCGTCGGTATCAGTCACTCAATTGAAATTAATTTCGCGGAATGAAGCAGGGCAGGGTGCCCTTGTCGCAAGCATGTCTTTCTCTCTGTCTGCCACCTCTGTCTCCCTCTCTGTCTGTCTGTCTGTCTCTGTCTGTCTGCCTCGTAGCAGGTTCCGTTTGATAAGTCAGACAAGTCTCTGCTTGATTTCAAGCGTATCGTCGTTTATCGGCGCAATCTCTAAGCACACACACACACACACAGACTGAAATGAAGTTTAAGTAAATATGCATAGACAAATAGACACACGCACACACACACATGCACACACACTTACACACAGCGCATGCCTTTGACGGGAAATTGATTTCAATCAATCAAATGTTGTGATTACTTTACTGGAGTGCCACATCTTGGCACCGTTTTGTCAGGCCATGCAACCAGACTGAGATCCTCCTTCCATTCCATCTCCCACTTCCACTTCCCGTCTCATTTCGCTCTCCTGCAATCGTCTGTGCTTTTCTTGTGGCTGTTTGCAAGCCATTAGCAATAATTTACTTAAAGGCTTAAGTGAAATTTAAGACCCATTGGCACTTAACGGCCCCGATTTGCTGCGTTTTCTCCATCTCCTGCCAGTTCAAACATTGACCTTAGCGGTACGGCCAATGTCAACATCGGCAGGAGGCAGCACTAATGAATGCGCTTTATGGCATTGTGAAAGCTTTGTGTAGTGTGCCAAGTGGCAAGCAAGAGTTATGCGGTAGTTATGTATTGAGTAAAAAGAGAAAATAAAAATGGGCGAAGTAAAAGGAATGAAGTCTGAGATAAGATGAAGATATTAAGATCTTCTACTCCGGATAGAAGATTAAAGCTTATGTTGAACCTTTTGGAGTTTATGTAAGGTAAATAGAAGGATTATTTTCAATAACTTCAATGAGGTATTATTAAAGTACCTTAATTAATTAAGAATTCAGTGTGCCTTAATGAGCTTTTAAAGCTCTCGTGGCAATTTTTAAAAAATGAATTTTATTTTCAATTTGCATTAAATTTTTCAAGGAATTTCTTTGATTATTTCAATCCCAAAGGTGGTGGACGAAGTGCATTATGTGCAGTAATTTGTCGCTTCAAAGTTTCGCTTTAAATAAATGCACCTTAATTAGTGCAATAATTATTGTTGTTAACATTTTACTTTTCGCTTTGCCACGTGGGGCAAGTGCGGCAAGTCAAAGGCTGCGCTGTGTGACTTAATGAAATATATTTAATTTATTAAGTGGTGCGCGCAAATATTATTGATAATTAACTTTTCGTTGGCTGAACCGTGAAAAAGTCAATTTGCTGCATTTCGATGAGAGAGAAGTCAGTGCAAGATAGCGCAAAATGTAGAGGGGAGAAGAAGAGAAGCGTGGCAGGGAGGGGGAGAGAGAGTACGAGAGCGAGCTGCATTTGCAATCGCATGCAATATTAAATATTTAATTAAGCTGCGCGCGCATATTAAAATTGCATTAAAAATGCCATGCAAATGTTATTTTTGTGCTGCACCCGCCAACCCGGAATTAATGCATACAAATTGTTGGGCAGCAGAGTCGAGACAGCAGCACTGAACTCTGACCCACCCGACTGCAGCCTTCTGCTGCCTGCTGCTGCTCTGCTCTGCGGCCGCAAAACCTACGCAGTGCAGCATAAAAAATTGAATAAGTTGCAAAGTGAATGAGTGAATGGACGGACGAATGGCCTCTGAATATATCCACATGCACATTAACATTCACATTCCACCACATTCACATCCACATCCATATGCATAAGCGAATATAACTTGCAACGGGGTCGACAGCGAACCAAAGCCGAAAAGTAGTTGTCAGTGAGCTCAGCGAGCGAGTGCACTGGGTGACGCTCTTTGACAGGCCAACGTGGCGTATGAGTGCTGCATGCAGGAGAAGGAGGCAGAGCGTCGCCCGACTCGGCTGTCAAAGTTATTGACAACTGTAAAGTTTGTCTGTGCAGCGGTGGCACCCCCCTTTTTCTCCCTCTCTATTTCCTTCCTTTTCGCTCTGCACTTTGCTGCCAAATACGCATAATAAAATGCAAAAATTCAATTAAAATTTCACAAAGCGACTGCGCTGAGCAGGGTCAGAAGGCAAGTCGGCAAACGAAAACCAAAAATCATGCCACACTACGCCCACACACACACACATGTGAGCACACATAAAAATGGCAAAAGCAGCGCATAAAACTCGCGACAAATGCGCATAGTCCAAATGTGCGGCCTGAAATTGTCGACTGGCATAATGAAAGCCAGCTGCAATGGCGGCCAAGCAAGGCACACACACACACACACAGAGGCAGACACATGCTACATACACATATAGTTGGCAGCCTGTGCTCATTGGGGCAATTGGCAGTTTCTGCGGCGGCACCAACTGCACACAAGTGCTACGCATTTGGTTGGAACATAAAGTATACCCTGTGATGGTGAAGGGGTTGACGGGGTTACTGAGTAAATAAAGATTGAAAATGCACAATAAATATATAAAGTAAAGCTCAAGCTATAGAAAATTGATAAATAGAAAGTATCTACAAGTAAAGTTAGGGTATCAAACAGTCAGTCTCCTTACTTGTTCACATTTTATTATAATAATTTGAGTCTCTTTTCGTTTTTTGCATAATTTGTGCCACAAATTTTAGTGCTGAGCTTTGCTTTTTTGTCAGATCACAACACAAAATAAAAAGGGAAATGAAGAAAAAGAGAAAATGGGAAAAGGGAAAAGGCAGAAGTGAGATAGCAGCACATAACACTTTAAATGGCGTTCATAATTTAGCTAAAAATTTGTGTTGGCTTTGTTTTTGTTGCCATTCCTGCAACTCCCTCCTGGGGCAGCTGCTAATGCTGCTTTATTGTTATGGATACTTTTGGGATGGCCGCAGGCTGTGCCACATTATTCGCACATATGATGCAAGCACTTCAGTGAGTGCACGAGTGAGTGTAGCAGGAGTGAGTGAGTGTGCTAGTCATATGCATATGCAAATGCTCATGTTAACAGCATGTTCGGAATGCTAATGCTCAGCATGTTGTCATAAATCGTCCCCACAAATCGCCCATCTGCAGTGACCTTTCAACTGCCGGCCATAAAACTGCCGCTCCGGCTACTTTACAACTTTAAGAGGCCAGCAAAGAGAGGTGGAGCCGTGGGGGATCTGGCGGAAGGGCAGCTCGATAAGCCGCTTGGCTTAGCCCATCCTCTTGGACTCGTATATCACCATCAAACGAAGGGAAGGGGGCACCCCACGCTGCGCACCGAACAGCCGCCCATTGATTACCACTTTGCAAATAAATTACTCGACAGCGGACAGCGAGCAGTGCCCTACGAAATGGGCTGCTGCAACAAACTTTCTCTTGCTCACTCAAAAACTTTCACTCGGCCTGCAGTCGCAGTTACAGTTACTCGAGAGACGTGTGGGACAACACGACAGGGCCGGAGGCGCAATTTTTCTGCTCTATTTGCGCTCGTCTATTGCCAAATTCACTGCAGGCACCTAAAACTAACATCGAGATGCCATTTGCCGGCACTTTCCTCTACCCGCCTGTCGTCTGCCGCCTGCCGCATGCCACTTCCCACTTGCCACTTGCCGCCTGAGTGCGTCTCGAGAAGGAAAGTGTTGGGCGCGGCATTCCACCGGCGGGCATCAGCAGCAGCAGCTTCTTGCACGACTTGCCCCTTTCAGCATTAGCAGCCAGGGATGGGCACGTGACAAGGGCAACGGCATCGTGTGCCATAAGAAATCGCTGAAGCGAACTGAACTGAAGGCTCAAATAGTTGGCCAGCAACTGTGGAAATATTTCAAACTCAAAGTGAAATCCACTCGAATTCACTGAGGTAACACACAAATTCAAAAGATAACTCAACAGGAAATTCGGTGAGTTTTCACTGTGAGATGGAGATGCATTTAACAGAACTTTTGGGTGCTGATTTATATTTTCATATGTGTTGAATATATTTCTTGGAGTTTGTAGTAATTCTGTTTTAAAATATACAAAGTACTTTGCAAAAGTTTAAATTTTATTTCAGTTCTTTAATTATTGAGTTTCTTCACTTTATCTTTTTGTTTCTCATTCTCTCTCTCTCTTTCTTATAACTTCCAACAATCTTGAGCTCTGTAAAGAAATTACTGAATCTCAGCTCTTTATTTATTTCAATCTTTCTCAGAAAAATATTTGAGAAGTTTTCTCTGTGTTTACTAAGTGCTTTGAGAACATTCCAAAAAACACCAAATTCTCTTCCACTTTCTGCAGATATTACAAAATCTCCATTCTTTACTCTCTTGTTGCCAAATATTCGAGAGGCTTCCGCCCAGTTTCCTATGTCACGCCCCTGCAAGAGCTTTCGGTTCACGCAGTCATCTAAGAGAGAGTACAGAGTGCTGAAAAGTATGCTTCATTTTCTTTGACTCGTGTGTTAACATATTTGCGCTCTCTTGTCGTCTTTTGTTTGAATTTAAGGAATGTGTTCGAGGAAATGACAAAAGTAAAAAAATTCCAAGCAGTTGCGCGTTGCTTTGTATTCTCCCACACTCCGCACCTCCCCCCCGCACACACTTGGCACATACTTGAGCAAATCGATTGAATTGTCTGTCTGCTGCTTACATCAAGCTTAGACAAAGCGCTTAACTATTTGCTTAGTTGCATTGATTATGTCAAACAAAAATGTGTAAAAATTATTTAAGCGTTGCCTTTGAATAACTGTAAATATTGGCAGGGAAATCAAATCAATTTGCGGCCCAAGGGGCCATAGGGCAAGAGAGGGGGGTCAAAGGGTCCGAAAGGTCGCGGCTCTTAGGGCCCTCTAACTTTTGGCCTTTTCCATGGACCATTTCTGGTGGCAACTGCTGATTATTTTATGCCTGCTGCCTGAGAGACCGAGAGAGTGAGACTGATGCCAGCCTGGTGTCATGTTTGGTTGCGGCCCTTGTATTTTTTGATAAATTTACCATATCGTTAGCGACCCTCAGGCTGCTGCCGTTGCCGTTGCCGTTGCCTCGTTGCTGCTCATTTTCCAGCTCTTTTATATGTGTTTGAAATTCGGTTCAGCTTTTTTTTTGTTCGTTCGTTCTTGTTGTTCCCTTTGGGGTTCGGGTTTGCTGCACAAATTGTTGTAATACAATATTTTTGCCATTAGGCTGGCAAATGGGCAAAGTCGGGGGCCGGTTACTTTGTTTGCCTCGCAATGTTTGCTTTCTGGGGGTTTCACTCTGCACTCTGCGGGCTAAGGTGTTGCTCGCTTACTGCTATTGCTTACACTTTGAACCTTTTCACACCCGCAGGGCAAACAGAGAGTGAGAGAGAGGGAGATTGTGAGTTCGAGGTGCAAAAAGGTCATATTCAATTTTATACTCACTCCTAGCAAGCTACAGGGTATACGCTAGTCACTTCACTCATTAATCACGCTGCACAGGTTGGTTAAAGTTGCCAAGGTGGAACTGATATTTACTTGTTCCCCCTCTCTCTCTCTCTTTCTTTCTGCTTCTCCGTCCGCCGTCTCGCATATCATGCAGCAATGATATCCGAAAAAGTCGGAATCGAGCCTCACTTTTTGGCCTGTTGAAATATTCGTGCTTAATGGTACGTAAAGTCTGCATGATTAATAGGCGTCAGTCGCTCGTTTGTTTGCTCGTCAGACATTAATACACCCCGCCTCCCCACCCTCTCGCTTACTTTTTTTGCCTTTGCCTTCTATATTTCCCTTTAGTTCTTTTTTTTCTGGGCTGCGCTCTAATGATTTCAATACAAATCGAAAAAAGTCAACACACGCAGCCCACACACACACAAACACACATACACGCATAAGTACACCTACAATATGCTTCATTTTGTTTCAATTTGCTTGGCATGCTTTTGGGCGTTGTCCAGTCGGACAGCGCCGACCTAGCTCTGTCTGCGACTGTTTGTCTTTTATTTCTTTTTTTTGTGTATTCTTATGTTTTTTTTGTGGCTTTTAGCTACAGCTATCATTTTTAATTGAAATGTTACAATTTCAGAAGCGGCCCATATCAATTTACCCCTCTAGCCACCGCATAAAAGTAATACTAAGCGAGTGGGAGGTGACAATATCATCGAGACCATTCCCATTCAAAAATCAAACCAACGACACACAAACTAATATAGCCCTCTAATGGCCAGGCGAGCTCAAATGATACGGAGGACAGTTCTCTTGTGTATAGAACCCCTATTTCCCGAAGGCTTTCAACAACTGTTATTCGGACTATGTGTATCAGGCCATGATGAAAGGGAAAGAGTTGGAAAGTTGTTGTTTAATATTGAATTTAAATTGAACTGAATGCATAAAATATTTCTAAATATTTATAATATTCTTCATTTCCTATTTTTATTCTTATTTTTTCTATTCATTTCTATACTATATTTGTCTATTTGAGGCCACAGTTCCTCAATCAAATTAAATAAATTACCGCTGCAATCAAAAGCTGTCGCTAAATATATCCAAAAGATGCCGCTGATAACAATTCTATGCTGATGCGCATTAGGACTACGCAAATTTATGAGGATTTAAGTTACCTGCTGCCAACGTCAATGTCAATTGCACAACAACAGCAACGACAACCAGAACACTGCAATAAAAACACACAAAACAGGAACAATAATAACAAAAGCCAAGCTGCCATCATTTGGCAAATGCAAAGATAAACTTCAACAATGGCTTAGTGGCTCAAATGTTTTTTTATGTGTCACACTGATACGCCTGTCCCAGTATGTAGTGTGTGGGGGTGTGTGTGTGTGTGTGTGTTGGCGTGTGTTCACATATCTCGCAATCAGACAGCTATCATCATCTATTGTAGCTCTGTAAGTATGTGCTTGTCGGAGGGATGAGTGTGTGTGCTGCATGCGTGTGTGTGTTCTGAGTGTGTGTGCGTATAATCAAAACAAAAACACTTGCCATGCTTTTGCGACAAAGTTTTATTTAAACAAATGCCCACTTGAGCTTTGCTCAGTTCGCAGCAACAATTTAATGCGATAGTGTGTGCGCCGCTCGCAAAGTGTAGCATACTTTCCAGTGCCGCATACTCACTGCACGCCGAATGAGGTGAAAGGCAGCGCCGACAGCGTGAAATATGTAATAAATTTGAATAAACAAAGTAAGAGAAACTGTTTAAAAATATATAAAAAACCAATTTTCATCACCTTTTCCTTTTGCATACTCAAAATTCAATAATAATATTCCTAAATTCCCAACTGCTTCGCCTAATTTCACTCAGTCTTTGCCCTCTTACAGGATATACCCAAGTCAGGCCCAGGCACTTTCTAAACTACATTTATTATATTAAAGACTTGCAGCTGTCCGCTGTGGCTGCTTTGAAATTAGTCCGCTGAGGCTGCCGCATAGATGAGCAGCAGCAGCGCGTCTAACTGAGTCAAGGGCGGCCCGCGTCTGATTAATGGCCCGGCCTAATGAGAGTGGGCCACAATTTTACGAGTTGGCTTTTTGCATTTTCGCTAAAATTCATATTTATGTCAGTCAATTTGGGGCAGGAGAATGGGAGAAGAGGGGGAGTAAGGCAATGGGTGGTGGGCGGGGCTGCCGACTGTCAGAAGCAATCAGGCTGCAGGAGAAATGCGTGGCAATATCAAAGAGCGTATTTACATGCAAAGCAGGAATTGTGTGCGGGTTTGGGTTGCCGCTAAGTTGACTTGCCACAGACGGGCGAGGGGAGTAGTGGGGAGGGCAGGGGGAGTGGAGAGAAAAAATTGAAAACCATTAGGATTAATGTTTAGTTGAAAGATTTGCGCGTTAAGCCATTTTTACATGGCCGCAATGCCGTCGAGGCCGAGACGCCAGCAAGCTGTATGCGAGGGTGTGTGTCTGTGTGTGTGACTTCGTTGTGGTATGGCTCACACAACTGACACTGTGTGCCATGCCTGCTGTGTGCTGTGCTGTGTGCTGTGCGTCCTGCCAGCTGACTGGCAATTGCTAATGTAGTTTATGTGTAACAGGCGGAGGCTTCTTAACGTTAACTGACGGGCTGCTGTGTTGGCTTAGGGCGAGCGAGGCACAAACGGCATGTAAAATGTGACATTTTAATGTATGCAAATGAGACGTTGAATTAAGCTCACACACCCATACAGCAACAGCACACACACACACACAGCCGCACATCGACGCACACAGAGGCATGCAAACATCACTTGGTTTCATATCCGTTTCCGTTCACCTTGCTCCTTATGATATGATTTAAAAATAATGAAAGCGAACGCTCTCCAACAGCTTTAATGTGCGTATAACTTCCCCCACTCCCTATGCCTGCTCTTTCGCACATCATGACTTGTGTTTTCTCTCCTCTCTCTCTCTCTCTTTGTCTGTGTGTGTGTGTGTGTGAGCGGAAATGTCAACTTAACTTTTTTTGCGCTTTGCCCGTGACACAAACAACAAGAGGGACGGAAAAGGCAGCAAAGTTAAGCTGGAAAATGTCTGTTTTTCCAACCCCCTGGGAACTGCTGTGCCCCCCTCCTTCTCCTCCCGCGCCTTCTTGCACATACTACTACCAGCCATCAACAGGCATTTTATTAATTTCTATGCAGCATGCGTATCGTAATTTGTTTCGTTCTTGTTTGCTTTTTCTTAACTAGAAAATTATTTAAGCACCAGTTGCCGCTTCGATTGTTTGAACTTTGCTTTCAATTTGCTGATGGTTTTTTATCGATAGCAAAGAAAAAAGTGTCGGCGCGTGCCAAGAGTGGACAAGCTCAAGAGGCATGTAGTCGGGGCAGAGGCCTTGTATGTGTTTGCCAATTTTAAAGCGAGATTAAGTCTTGTCTATTTGGAGACAAACATAATAAAAGACACATCTATGTTTTTTCTGTGGTCTATTCATATCGAAATTGAACATTAATGTCATGGCATGGTATTATATCTACTTGGCAATTCAATCAGGGATTACAATTTCAAGGAATTCGTTTTGTGAAACATGAAATGAAATTTCTCTTGGCATTTTTTTTTTCTTTCTTCTGCTGCCTCCTGCCAAATAAGATTTTAATTATGCTGAGTACTTTGAAGTATAATTAAGCCATAAATGTTTGTATTTCTCAGAGGTCTTTAACATTGGCAAATATTTTCAGATTTTTTTCATATTTTTTCACAGAATTTCCATTGAATTTTAGGCAAGAAATTGCAAAGAATTTAAAAAAGACGCGAAAGAAAATTGCAAGCAAGGAGAGCTTACCGTAATACAATTTTCTGATAAATATCCCCACCTTACCAAGTATTTTATACATTTATTTAACTGAGTTCTACAGAAAATGCTTTTGACTCAAATCGAATAACGATTTGCGGGGAATCTGTGCTGGGCATATCTTATCTTTGTCGTAGAAAGCCCTGAGCAATTGGAATTAATTATGTATTTGTAGTAGAAGCCAACAATCCCTTGCACGCTCTCACACACACACACACGCAGTTATACTTTGCATAAATGAGCAAACATTTTCATCTCCATTTGCGCAAATATTTACAAAGTTTTGGGGGCATTTATGCGTAATTTGGAAAGGAAAAGGGGGGAGGGGAAGGTGCACAATATACCCCATGGAATGCAGGGTATAGCATGTATTAATTGCTGGCCATTTAAAATAATTATAAAAAGCCAAGTTGGGCTCACTTACCGATTAGCACTAATATCACATGCAGAATATACCAAAGCTGCAGATGTGTTCTCGCTGCTGTTGTTGTAGTTGTAGTTGTTGTTGGTGTCCGCTTGGCTGGGCTAACAGTGGCAGCAGTTGCCTGTTGCTGCTGCTGCTGTTGGTGGCAGTGCTGCTGTTGCCGCTGCTGGTGGTGTCGGTGGTGTGGCGAGTGTGTGTGCGCATCTGGTGTGCTCCTGCTGTCACTGCTGCTGTGTATGTGACTGTGTGTGTAAGGCCCCGGCGCACACATTCTGACAGTTAAACACTTTCACTTCTCGCTGGGCGCGAGGGGTGCGAGGGGTTTGGGTTCACTCGGGGGACTCGCCTCGGTATTTGTGTTTATTTATGCGTTGTGGGCAGCGTCCAGGCCTTGGCACTCGCCCACACACACACGCACAATAATGCGCGCATACACACACACACAAACACAGTGACGCACACTCACGCACAGTGATGTGTTTATTAATTTCTGTAAGTGTATGAGTGGGAGAGGAGAAGACAATGAGTAGGAGTGTGAGACAGAGACAGAGATAGAAAGAAAGAGAGAGAGAATTCACTTATTTAATTTAGACATTAAGTTGCTGCTTTTCTTCTCTTGTTGTTGTTGCTGTTGCTGCTGCTTTTACTGAGCGGCAATTAATCACTTTTAATCGGGGTGCTCGCGCGAACTGCAGCAGCAAAAAAAGTCGAGCAAAACTATTAAACGCTCCCAAAACGCGACGCAGACACAACGCAGCCAAGTTAAAGACATAAATTTTGCAGCATTTTGGGCAAAGATTAATTACAGAGCAAAGAACGGGCGCAGGGCAGAGAGAAGTAAGGGCAGGGAACGGAGCTATTGAGGCGCATGCAACATAAATTCAAAAGCTCCCCCCCTTCCCTCTGCTGGCATCCTTGACACTTTCCTTGCTGCGGCATCCCTTCTGCAACTTGGGCTTGCCTCGAGCATTTGATTTACGACAAACTGGCAACGCTTACAACGAGGCAATTGAGCTTGTTGTCGTTGCCGTTGTCGCAGTTGGACTCAGTGTACCCGCCTCCCCCTAGTGACTTGGCCCCCACAGTCTCCATTGCCCGGTTAGAATAATAATGCCACACGCTCCGCTGACCCACATGAGCACCACAATGCACGCAGCCATGGCAGCAATTGCCCAAGTGCCCATCAAACTTGATTAGCGGCAAATATCTCTGCGCCACGCGCCGTTTCAGTTCGTTCAGTCAGTGTGCAGCAGGTTGCCCCAACCCTGCTCTCCCCCCTTTGCCATTTACAAATGCTCCGCTTGCTTTAACGTCCACGCAATATTATTGAAATCGTTGGTAATAAATATTTAGCTTGTCGCTGGGGGAAAGCCTTATTAATTGCCTTGCATCTGGATTGGAAAACATTTCGTTCTGCTCTAAAAACTTTTTGAAAACTCTTTAAAAATCTAAAAGGATATTGAAGGGTTGAAGAGCAATCTCAGCTTTTAAATGGTGCCTTACTTTTAAAGTTCTACAAATATTTCGTTCAGCTAAAGATTCTTTTTAGAAATAGGTATATGTTATACATTTTTCTATATTGCATGCACAATTTAATATATTAAGAAAAAATCGTTTTTTAACTGAATTTTACAGCTACCATAATAATATTCAACATATTTTTTTGCGCATTATTGAAATTTTCTTGGCGTGAAACGCGAAAAAAAGAAGCTTGTTATTAAATCAGAGGATTTATTTACGTTATCCTCGTACATCCACTTAAAATATGCGCTATCAAAAGTTTGCAAACAAAACTCAGTGTCTATAAATAAATATAACGCGTTGTTATTTTCATGCGTTTCATGTTTTTCATTGGGATAGGTCGCAAATTGTTCGTCTAGTTGGAGCCTGGAGTGTGCACAGCGGGCAGCGAGGAGGGGCGCCTAGTCAATTGCCATTGTTGAGTTTTGAACAATTTGAACAGGCAAAACAAGCATCGAACGACATAAACATAAATAAATGTAAATCTTGACCAATTTTTTACGCATGCAGACACACACACACACACGCATAACAGGCAGCGAATTTAAACAAAAATTTTTTGTTGACAATTTGTTTGCACAACAATGGCTGAAACAAAGGCAAAACGACAGCTAACAAGTCGTGCAGAGCTAATAAAGCAGCAAGAACAATAACAACAAATAATAATAATAACTACAACAATGACAAAAACAACACAGCATGGCAGGCAAGTGCTGTTAAAAAAACGCACAGCAAAAAGAAGAAAAAGAGAGAGGACACACAGAAAATGCGGCATCATTGTTTTTACCGCGCGCCTAAAATTATGCAGCACAATATTTATGTACACGAAGGGACAGCAGAGTCGCGCTGCCCATAGCCTAGACTCAAACCATAACTCTAATAGGATCGCGGCATGGTGCGAAAAAGAGACAGTGAGAGAAGAGAGAGAGAGAGGGACAGAGCGTGCGAGACAGAGGACACACAACACAATCAACGTTAGGCGAGAAGGCGGCGGAAGGCAGCTTAATTAGGTTAAATTAGACAGAAAAAATGCAGAAGGCAACAAAAAGAAATTACGAAAATATATGAAAATAAAATGCGAACAATTATGTCGCGGCGACATAAAGATAATTAAAATTATAATAAGCCCCGAATGAACTAAATAAAATATGTACATATATAGATACGTATATATACAATCGCGTAATGTTGTGTTGAAAAGTGCTTTCTGTCCCTCCTCATTCTTCAAAACCGAGTGACATGTTTTTTGGGGTTCTATTTTAATTAACCGCAACCGCAGCAGTGTGTTGAAGTTCCTAACTCAGCAACAGCAACAATAACAACAACACCAACAAGCGTACAAAATGCTTGACAAATGTTTGAAGCACGCAAAGCGTTTCTATTTTTATGCCCATACAACAAATATAGATTTAATTTTTACATTTTTTTATTCAGGGTTTGTTTCAATTCAAAACTTGCACTTGCTTTCCTTCACCTTTTGTTTGTTTTTCTCAATTTGCATTTGTTTTTCTATTTTGTTGTTGTGCTGTTTTTATTTTATGTTTTGCTTTTGTTATAGAACATATGAAACTAACACGAAATAACTTTTAGTGCCCGCACACGACACTTGTCCATAGGCCATAGGTGTAAGTGTGTTAGTGTGTTCACGCCAGCTGCATTGGTGTGTGGGTGTGCGTGTGTGTAAGACTGTCAGTCGTTGGTTTTGCTGGTTTCGGTGTCGGTGTCGGTGTCGGTTTCGGTTTTGCCTTCTGCTGCTGCTTTTGCTTCAGTTTCAGCTTCATCTTGAATCGTTTTGTGAGACCGCGCGCGCGACTGAAACGACGTGCGTTCGTATTGGAGTGAAAATCATAACTAAAAAAAATTTCAACTTCTTGGGCGAGCTTCGTAGGGCGCCCTCTAGTGGCCAATGAGTCAACTAAGCAAGAAACAATTGCCCAGGCGCAGACGCAAGAGTGCAGGAGAGAGTGAGTGAGAGAAAGTGGACGCGCTCTGCCTCGTACTTGGCCAAGCAAAGGCGCTCTCTCGTACTCTCACTCTCTCGGCTGCTTCTTTCTCTATTACAATTGCGCTCTTTACTTCACTCTCTCGCTCTTTCACTCCGGCAACTGCATTTGTTTCATTCCACTGATTGGAGCAAAGAGAGGAACAGAAAAGCTTTTCGCCAGGCGCTGTTAAAATACTGGGAAATTCTGCTATGGCGCTCAACTTTGTTTGTTCAAAGCAAATTGAATGAAATATGTATTTGTGCATAAATTCAATTTGAGCTTACACAGGGCGTATGCTTATTTCCAACGTAATTAGTTCGTATTAACAGAGCCAAAAATGTAATGAATATGATTAAAAAGAGAAGCAAAGCCATAATAAACTTAAATTTGTTTTAAATTTCAGCTCAACATGCTTGTTGCTACAGCATATCAATCATACGCTGTGTTGCACAGCTGCCAGGTTGTAAGTAATTTCTATGTTGACCTTTGTACTTACTTATTAAGCGCACAATTAATTGCCATTAAGTCGGGGTACAAAAAAAAAGAAAACTACAATGAAATGTAAATTTTACTGTCACTGCGAAAAACCACTTGAAAATAAATATGGGAAATTATCACAATATTTAATGAACCAACAAACCGAAAAGCCAAACTGCCACAGCAACAACTGCAACACGCGTGACAACAACAACAACAACTACTGTAACCCGCATTCGAATGGTTGCTTTAAATATAATGCATATGATATATGACTTTATCTATTGGCTGCACACGGAAAGCGAAATGAAAACGAATTGTAAAATTAAAATGTGCTGGGCATAATTAAATTTTATAGTTAACGCACAAATATCGAAATTTTATGCGATTTTCAAATTAAAAAAAAAACGCGGCAAATTGAGGAAAAAGAAGAGCGAACTCTGTCTGTATTAAATAATTTTACATAATTCGTATTGTGCGTTAATTAAGCGTCCACATTTTGCAATCGCTTTGTAAATTGCATTTGTGGAATTTATTATTGTGTAAATATTCTGTGAATTTAACGCAGCAGCAGCGATGACGCAGTGACAGCAAATGTGTCGCCCCGAGTCAAAGGACACGCAGACAAACCGAGCACTTGAGCCATACATATGCAAATGGGGTGGAGGTGGTGGGGGGGAGTGTGTGGGAAAAAGGAAACTCTCTGACCAGTGCTGGGCAGCTCTTACATTCACCCCCCGACAGCAACAATAACTGTGCACTGTGGGTCGATGGCATTTAAGTTCAATTTTGCTGCAGGATTCTGGATTCCTCGAGTGCCTCCTCGCAGTGGAAGTCCAGTTCATACGTTGCTAATAGTCGAGGCCAATGAATGGCGCTCTTGAATGGCAGCCGAGAGGGGGCAGCAGAGCTCAGCATACCACAGCACAGTCTGTGTGCTTAGATAATGGTCTGCAGGGTTCAAAAGAGTGCAAGTTACTAAGGCTAGGGTGGGTAAAAGTTAAACATCAGCTTATAATCTGACATTCCCGAACTTTAACAATTATATGGCAAATTGAAAATTAGTTTAAACTATGTTGGACCTCAACTGATATCAGTGCTGCTACTGCTGCTGCTGCCTGGCTGTGTCTGTGGTTACGGAACATTTAGCTGAGCTGAAATTCTTTGGGTAAAGCAAACATGCAACAGATGCTTTGACTGATAAAAGAAACTCTACACAATTCGAGTTGATTATTGCAGTAGTAGATCAAAGTGAAACCCTTCAACGGGAGAGAGTTTCTTTGCCCAATCCCATGCAGAATTATTAAGCAACAATGCTCCCAGTAGAATTCGTAACATAAAGTATCTTTCGAGTAGTCATAAAAATGCTCTATGGTCTGCAAGGGACTAAAAAATGTCTGGTGGCATGCCTTGTCTTTGTTCAAGGGTCAGGGGTCAGCACTGAAGGCTCTCCAAATGGCACATAAATTAATAGAAGTTGTTGGTGCCGTTGTGCTTGCAAAAACTTTGCCGCATACTTAAATAAAAAATAGAATATTTCTCAAAGAAAAGAACAACTTCTGCTGCCTGTACTGTCCCTCCTCTCCCCTTACCTGGCATGATTTTTATTGATTTATAGCGTTAATATTTTTGCTTTAATGCGTCAAATAAATTAAATTGTCTTACGCACCTTTGTGAGCGCGAAACTCGCAAAGGGCAAAAACTTTGACGACCTTAAAAAGGGGAGTGGAAACAGTGCGAGACAACGAATGCATAACTTCGATTTCCAGCGAAAGCAAATAAATATTCATAAAATATATTTTTGCACTCTCAAAAGCACTTTGCGGATCTTTAGCCACAGCTGAAGGAGGTAAAGAGGGGCGAGGGGTGACACCGCCAAGCCACTGAATTATAAATATTCATTTATGCTAAGCGACGACGCGTGAGCATTTGCAGGTGTCTGTGTTGGTGGCGTTTCATTTCTTAGCTTACTTCTTGTGCTGCTATCCCTCTTCAGCCCCTCTTCTGTTCTTCTTCTGCCCCTATCTGTACTTTCTACCCTTCTCTACCCCTTTTTCTTACAGCAGCCTCGCTGTGCTATTTTCTGTTGCCACCACAGGGCGTATGATTGATTTAATTACTCTGCACCGCAACGCGAGTTTGTCAAGCAGGCGCTGAAAGTTTTTTGTCACCTGACCTTTGACCTTTCGAGTAGCATACAATATGCAAATTTATGATATGCTTTTTGTTTGCTTTGCACATGGATAAAGTTCAAACTTGGCAAGCCAGACTGGCATTGCTTTCATTATTTCATGCGCACTTCGTTGCCATAAATAAATTATCAATTGTCAGGCATGTGTTCAATAAGCTATAATTAGATACAAACATAAACTGATATAACGTTTCTTAATAACATTTATTTTTTTAAATAATTTCTAAATTTGTTTTTGCAATTCATGCTGTACTCATCTTCAACTCGCCGACATATTCTTTCCATCCCTTTTGATGTGCATTCTTCATTCTGCTGACTTGTCTATTGTTGTTTTCGCAAATTTGATGAGTGCGTGCTTTGTCAAATTGTTTATCGCTTTATGCCATTTTCCAATTGTTAATTGTGCCCCCCTTCCTTTCACCCCCACACACTGCTAGCACTGTTTTAGAACGTTGTAAAACGACAGCGCGGCGAATCTTATCGCACGAGTGAATGGTTAAAATTTATGCGCCAGTTGTAGCCACAGTGCAGGGGGCAGAGGAAGATACTGCCATTGTCGTTGCTACAGTTGCTGTTGCTGTTGTTGTGTGGCGATGGCAATGGCGACGCTCAGCTAAGCGCTAACGCCCGCATACACATCATTTCCGTTTTCCTTTGTAGCGCCCACAGCAGCGGCAAACAAACAAGCGGCAGTCGTACTTCATGTAATCAACATTTTAATTGCGGAAACGGAACTCACACATACACCCACACGGGCGCAGAGAAAGACACACACTAGAGAGAGAGAGAGAAAGAGAGAGAGAGAGAGTGGGAGAGGCAGACACTGGCGGGCATACCTGTTACACATTACGCATACGCTATGTGTGGCTGTTGCTTTGCCTTGCGTTGGTTTTTTTTTGCCACTGACAATGCAGGTGTTGTCTCTATAGATTCACTTACTACAAATGATGTGAAAGAGATGGATAGAGATGGATAGGGAGAGCGAGTGAGTGGAAGAGCATCGTCCCCCTGCTGCATTAGTGAAAACATTTCTCACGTGAGCGAAAGCGACGACAGCACGTCAGGATTTCATTAGATCAAATATAAAGAAAGTTTTAGGCAATTTGCCAAAATCCCCGGCAACAAATAGAAAAGACGAACAAGATAAAAAGCCAAAGAGAGAGAGAGAGAGAAAATAACATAAAAATGCAAGTTGAATTCCCCGTGTGCTGCAGCTGTAACGAGCTGACTGCATGCAGGTAGCCCGAAATCTACTTAGCCCAGATGGGGGCAAACTGAACTTAAACGAATTTGCGAATATGCAGCAGGTAGAGCAACAGCACAGCCAGGTGGGATGAAGCCACAGGCACATCCAGGCATAACTACAACAGCTTCATATAGATAGATTCCTCTGCTGGCAACAAGACACTTGAGCGACAATGGCGGCTACCAAGCTCCCTCAAAAAAACCCCTTCGAGAGTTGCTGCTGTCTCTTTTCACTCCTTCTCCCCAACTCTCCTGCTCTCTCTATCTTCTCTCTCTTGGCTTCTTTTCGGCAGCCGCAGCAGACATGATAAATTCTCTTTAGTATGCGGCATACATGAGTGATGATATTAACCAACAACAGGCCCGAGCAGGGACGAGCACAGCGACAAGTCAGCCATAAAAAAGAAGTCACTGAGGCTCGCTGCGGTAATTCTGCGTATGTGTGAGTATGTCAGTGTGTGCTTGTGGGTTTAAGAGAATCTGCAAGAAGTAGTTCGTCTTGTTGCAGCCAAAATAAGTGTTGAGTTTCTTATTCAGCCTGCCAATTCAACTCATTATACTTTTCGTTCTCTTGTTGCAATGTTCTCTATATTTATAAATTGCCTTCATTGCACAGAACCTAGCATGGTTCTAATACTACTCGATATTGGTCAAGGAATAATACAAGTGGCACGACCTTCATCTTACCGTAAAAATAAAATCACGATAGAAAAACTGAAACATTCAATATGATTAGAGGAACTGCATAGAGTAGCTTCTGCACTGAAATTTGACGAAAGGCCGCAAATAATTTGAATATTAATATTATACGATAATGTATATTTTGATAATAGAACTTAAAGAGTACTTCACTGCGAGAGTATGTTATACAAAGTATGCCTTGATCACAAGATATTCCTATAGTCTCCTTAGCTAACAGGGATTTGTATTTTTACTAAAGACAATTAGTGTAAAATATTTGCATAACTTGACATTAGTGCATATAAGTGCAAGGAGAGGATGTTTCGCAATTAACTCAGCACAATAAGGGGTAAAGCTTTGTGCAAGTAAGCATCAACATCTTTACTATCTCAAGATTATCTACCGTTGTCAGGTGAAGCACAATCACATGATCAGGAAGCATAACAAAATCAAGAGCTCAAGTAACCTGTTAATCGTTCATCTATTTATGCAAAACTATGACACAAGGCAGAAGGTGATCTATGAAATGTCGTGTGCGTAAGGACAAGAAATTTCTATAGCATGTTTACAAAAACAATAGACAGAACTTTCCAAATAAATTTTCAGAATAGAGAAGTACAGAAAAAAGTAGATCTGCCTGTGCAATGAGTCGATCTGTGCAGTGCCTTTCTACACTTGTCAGGGATTTCAACTGAACAAGTGATGTTGTTTTCTAATTCTGCTAACTTGAATTGAAGTTAATCGTGTGCAGAGGTATTGTAATTGTAGTTGAATATCTTGTAATTTCCTGTCAATATGATAATAAGTGCCCAACTAAATGCTACTTTTGTCTAATAACAATGGCATAAGCTGTCTTGGCCATGGCTAACAGACTTCCTTCCTTCCGCTCGATATGCACTATGGTTAAACTATCTCTCTCTCTCTCTCTCTCTCTTTCTGGAGCTGTCTCTCTCTAGGTTTCTCTCGACAACCGCACAGCGGGATGCTCTGCCTGCTCGCATATAGAAATGTCATGTTTTGCATCTTTTGGCAGCTGCCATATATCTTAGTATGGGCCCGAACAAGACTAACAAACATGGCATACATAGTCAACTGCCACACACACACACACACACACACACATAAGCAGATGCCCACACAGGTGGAAGAAGCATACACAATGTCAGTGTATTAGTCTGTGGCCAGCTCTAACGACAGCTACAAAAACAACAGAGAGGGAGACAGAGAGAGAGAGAGAGAGAGGGAGTGGCAGCTGGTTGCATGCTGATGAGTAGCAACTTGGGCATTGGAGTGGTGGGGAAGCAGGAGCAGGTCAACAGCACCAACAGCAGCAGTGGACGCCTCCTTGGTATGTACAATTCATGTTTCACTTAAACAACAACAACAATAGCAACAACAACAACAACAGGCAACCAAGTCGACCCAGGAGAGGCGGACCACGGGCGGAAAGTGGCGAAAACTAATAGCAAAGAAGCTGCGTCTCCCAGGCCTGAACAAGGAGAGGAAGAGAAGGAGGGGTGCTACCCACAGCAGCCAGGTTAATGGCAAAGGTGCTGATGTAGCCTTTTTTCCTCCACACTCTCTCCTCTCCCTCACTCCCTCTCTCTCTGTCTCACCTTCTTACCTCTTGCTATACTGTTTTTTTCGTTTTTTGCGCTCACATGTGTTTGGCACGCATGTTGCAAGCGCTTATCGCCTTCGTTGAAGCAGCGTGGCAAGCTGAGCAGTGGCAGGGAGGAAGAGGGTGGAGACGGGGGCATAGTTGAAGAGGCAGCTGTGTAGCCAGCTCTGTATTTGGAGCCACTTCAGTTGGCTGCTAAGACGAAATGCCGTTAGCTACGAGTAAATTCGATTTTGCACTTGAGCCGCTTGCAGCTAATGCAGCCAACGACCTGCCATATCAGCCAAAATGGGCCACGCCTAACATGCGTTGCCCCTGCCCCTACCTCCCTTTACTCCCTCCATACACTCCTTACTTGTAGTTCCTTTCCTCTCGGCACTTCTTGTGCATTCCCACTTCCCACTGCCTTCATCAAAACGTTTTTATGTGCTCGCCGGCCAAGTGGAAGAGGCTGCTGCAAAAAAATGCTAAAACTAAAACTAAAGGCTAAAGCTAATGTTCTCAGCAGGCAACGGCGAGGGTGGCTCGAAAAGTTGCGCCTCTAATTTGTATATAAATCTTAGAATATTACTTTAGTGGAAGTAAAGTCTCCATGCAAGCCTCTTGGACGAATCTTGTGCATTATTTTTTTGATTTGATAAAGAAAATATAAGACTCTTGCATTAAACGCCTTAGATATTAATATCTTTTTGATAGATATGACTGATAATTATCTTAGGGAATATGGAAATTATTAAAAGCTACAGTTTCCTTTAAGCTCTGATTTTTCCTTGAGCCTTAAAGTAGAAGAAATGAAGACTTCGTTCTATCTTTTTGTCTGTGCAATTTCTTCGGTTTGATAAAGAAACGTCATAGAGTTTTTGCTTTCGTTTCATTAAGTCTTTGGTATATCTGAGGAACAAAATTTTATATCTTTAAGATGACTAAAAAGAATTTGAGGCAATATCTCCATTATTATAAACAAGTCCTCTCTTTCACTTAAACTTTATTCTTACTCCACAAAGCAGAAGAATTGATGTTGCATTCTGTGATTGAAGACACACTCTCTTCTCTCAGACAACTCTTTAACTTCTCGTGTAACCCTCGTCGTACTTCGTCCAGCTGTGCTGAGAATATTTGGTTTGGGGGGCATCGTCGCCGTCGCCGTTGCCGTTGCCATCGCCGCTGCTCGCAAGTAAAAGCAATTTCAGGTACTCAGGACGACAAACAATTTGCATATGCAATGCACGTTCGCATCTTCAATTTACAATTTGGATGCGGCTAAATACGTATCTATGCGATAGATCTATAAACCAATTTCCGTAGCGACAGCAAAAACACATCCGATTCGACAACGATGTTGCTGTTGCTGTTGTTGTTGCAATTGATGTTGTTCTTGTTGCTATTGTTGGTGCTGCTGTCTCGTCGCGCTCAATTAACACAGTTGGCATTTTGGCGCATTTCCTTTTCAGGACATTTTGATGATGACATTGCATAAGTGTTTCCGACATTTTGCAAAATATCATAACACACACAAACACATATACAAACACACAGGCACGCACACACACATGCATAGAGATTTACAGGCAATTTGATTAAGCACAACAAAATTTTGTATATTTTAAATATTTATAAATAAATGCAACCATTCGACTGCAAAGCGTCAACAGGCACGCAGCCACTATCCCTTCCCCATGTCCTCCTTCCCCTCTACCTAAACCTAACCTCAATCCCCGACTAAACTTCAACCTCAGCCCGACTGGAACGTCATGCGCTCCCGTTAGCGACGCTGCACGCCACTTAAAGCGACTCGCAGCTTACCCACACACACACACATTAGTGTATGTGAGTGTGCGTATGTGTGTGCACATTTTGAGTAATAAACTCATTTCATATGCTGACTGCTTTTTCATTTCAAACTTTTTTTGCCAGTGTGTGTTGTGTTTCTTGTTAGCCCAAGCCGAACCCAAGCTGAAGCTCGAGTTGCAGCTGCAGCTGAGAAGGAGGAGGCAGGACGCGGAAGGCGGGGTTTAGGGCATGGCCCAAATGATATACGAGTTGTGTGTGTGTATTATTTTTATGTGTTCTCTCTCTGCACTGTACCGTGTTGTGTAGTGTAGTTTCTAGTTAACCCTTTTTGTTTTCCGCTGCCAACCGAGCATTGTTTGCCGGCCATTTGCCTTGCCTGCTTGCGGGTTACCCTACCAGAGTTTCCACTTCTATGTTGGTTGTACTAGTTGTTGTCGTTGTTGTTGTTGTTGGCAGTGTTGCAACAAAAAATTATTATATATGCATGCATATGTGGAAATGCAGCCGTTAAATGTAGGTGAAACCGGCTGTCAAAATGCCTGACACAACGATAATGAAATTTGCACAGGTCACGTCGGCAACATGCTCCCCTCTCCCCTATCCCTTCCCTCCCTTCCCCCTTCTACTAAACACGTTGAGTGACATCTTAATAAAGTGCTCACTCGTTCAATTAAATGCCCTCCAGACTGACTTGTGCCTTATAAAAATGCAAAATAGACAAAGTCAGTCGAGCAGTCAGTCACTCAGTCAGTCAGTCAGTTAGTCAGTCACGCAGTTAGTTAGTTAGTCAGTCAGCCAGACAGTTAGTTAGTTAGTTTCTGTCTGCAAGACTCGCTACCCCTTTGTCATTTGATTGTTGCCTGGCATTTTGTTTGCCCCTAAAACCCCGGCAGATTGACAGACATAGCTCGTAAAAAAAGAGAAAGAAAGAAAAACTGGGATAAACTGTGAAATATCACTCGATTTTGGGGCCAGACAATTTGTCAGACGTAAATTTTTAATAACTTTTTTATTAAATTTGTTGCACAAGGGGTGTGCCATGGCAATTTATAAGTCTGGCATAGCAAAGAAGAAAATTAATTTCTCCATCAAAAACATAATATATAACTCAGTCAGTTTTAGCAAAAATTGGGTAAGGGGCTATTATATTATATCTCAGAAGCCTACTAAGAGTTTCGAAAAGAAAATAATGAATATTTATACCCGCTACCCATAAAAGGGTATTTTAACATTGTGCCCACTGTCCATCCGTTCGTATGAACACCTAGATCTCGTAGAAAATAATACCCTCAATACCTAATTGACAGGGACTTGACATAAATTCTTCTAAATAAATACAGATTAGACAAAATTGCACAAAATTAAAAATAAATATTGTTGGAATAAATGTGTATGTCTTGATCTGTAATGTTAATTAGCATAAGAGTAAATCAGCTGTTCTGAAAAAGCATAATTTAGTGTTGATTAACATAATGAAGTCAATTGTGCACTTGCTCATGAAATGTAAAAAAAGAAAGGAAGTGAATATAATATTTTATAAATAAACAAATCCAGTTTATTATCAACAAATATAAAAAAGTAAATTAATTTTTTTTAATGGCAGAGGGTATTTCACAGTCGAACAATCACTAGGTTTTGTGCTTATTTAACTGAACTGATATTTTATTATCTTTAACGTACAAGAAATAAATGTTCTTTATATTTTATTATCAAGTTGAAAACATTTTTATATTTTTTTTTTTATTTTTTTTTGTAACAAATCATAAACAGTATTTTTGTCGTAATGCCGCATGCCTTCAGCGTATTCCCTTACTCTTTTCTTTGTGTCACACCCTGCTATAAAAGATTATTTAATTTATTGGGTTTCATTGAATTATTCCGAGTTGGCTACCGAGAGAGAGCGAGTGATGCGAGTGACGCGAGAGTTTGGCCGAGTTTTGCTTGCTTGATGTTTATCGTTTGCGACAGCGTAAAACTCAATTATCGCTAATTGAATTCGGCTTTGTTGTGTGGCAAATTGAATCATTTAAGGTAAATCTGCTTTATTATTTGTACCTGGTTTGCTGCTTCCTCTATTTTTTTTTTCTGCTTCTGCTGCTTTTCCTCAGTTGTTATTGTTATTGTTGTTGTTGGATTTTATTATTGTGGAATTACTGAGAAACTTTGGCAGACGTCAGAGCTAGCTGCGCTTCAGTGTGGGGTAAAGTGCAAAAGTTGGCTTAACAAAACTTTGTCATGGTTGCAGCAAATAATAAAAATGAGCAGCAGTCGCATAAAGTGCAGCAAATGCAAAAACTTCTACCGATGCTGGACAGTGCCAGGAACAACAACAAAAACAACAACAACACTGAGTACTAAGCACTGTCATTGGTACTTGAGCTACAGCTTCAGTTCCAGTTCCAGCTCGAGCACGATCTCCCCTTATCCAACTGAGTCTTGGGGTCTCCCAGCAGTCACAAAACTTGAAGCAATAAACAATAAAACACTAAATCAAGCGAATGTGTCTGTCTCAGTCTGTCTTGGTGCTTCGTTTCTGTTCTGTCTGCCCCATCTCTGAGTGTGTTTGCGTGCCACCGAGTCAACTATGAAAATTGGCACATCAAGCGTTTTAAGCGCAACTCGTTTATCTCGGACGTGGTAAGCGATCCGCCTGCATTATCCAAGAGACAAGCAATTGAATCGCATTACAAGCCAAATAAATTTCACGGCAACCGTTTGCCGAGCAGCTGCTTCAGCAGCAGCAGCACTAGCAGCAGCAGCAACGTAAGCGGAAACAGCTTCTGTTCCTTCTCGTGCTTCAGCTTCAGCTTCCTGCTTGAGCATTGGCAAATAAATTTTCCCATACTCGTACACACACAATGGGACATTCTCGGTGCTTCCTTCGCAGCCTGTTTTCTTGGTATTTGCGCCAAGTGCTCGAGGTAAACTAGAGTGTTGTCAAATAATCAACGTGTCGATAGTACTTACCATAATGATAGTTAATCAGCTTATCAATAATTTAGAGCTCTTCTAAGAGCTTAAGCAATCACTTTCTAATCAATTTATGTATCACTTTGCATTTAAGAAAGTTTTGTTGTGATATAGAGACCATCAACTAACATGTGAATAACATATTATTGAATGAAAACCATAAATTCAGACACTACGAGGGTCTTTTTTATGTGCCAATAACTTCGCCATATGATGAGGTCTTAAAACTTATATAAACATCAAAAAGAGTGGGATTTTCCATGCAGAACATATGAATATATATAGCTTTATCTTATGCAAACTTAACTCAACCAGATCTGCCTTTAATACACTCCTCAAGAAGTTGCGTTGAACCCCTTAAAGTTCAATCTACACAGACTGCACTCGATTCCATACAAGTTTGTGCTTTGAGAAACTAAATCCACTTCTCGACAAGTTGGTGAAATTGAGCAGAAAGCGATTTGCAAAACACAAGCTATATTGTGTTATCAAATGAAAGTAGAGTGGAAGAAGTGTGAGAGAAAGAGGCAGGTAAAAGAGTGAAGGTCCACCTCTCAGCTTTAAACAGCTGTGGAACACAAAGCCAGGCATTTTATGCGCAAAAGATTGAGTTTCTTGAGCAGGAGAGGTGAAAAAGGGGAGCAGAGAGAGGCAGACGGAACAGGCTTAGGTGGGCGTCAGGCGGCAACTTTGTCGGTTGCCTACTTTGCGGCGCATATTCTAATCACTCGAGCCACGCAAATGTCAATGTTGCTGTCAAAGTGTCAATGAAATGTTCAATGAAAATAAAATGCGCAAGAAATAAGAGCGCAATGAGGGTGAAGAAGACAGAGCGGGAGCAAGTAAAGAGAGAGAGAGAGAGGGAGAGCGAGGGAAAGGGAGGCAAGCAAAGCGGTTTGGCTCGAAAACAAAGTTGTGCCTGGCAAAGCCAAAGACTTGCGGAAAGCAACAACTTTGCACAAGTCGCTTTTGCCGCTGGCGGCGTTTGTTATTGAAATTGTGGCTTATATGGAAATGCCGTGGCAAAATATTTTCCTTCTCCTGCAGCTGATTCTTCTTCTTCTTCAGCTGCTGCTTTTCCATTTTCCTCGTTTATTGTACGCGCGCCTCGTATACTTTCTTTTCTCTCTCGTATTTGTTTTATTAATAAGGCACAAAATCGCACGCCAAGTGCCGCCTTCAGTCGATCTCTCAGTTGCTCTCCCTCACTCCTTGTCTCACTATTTGTATGGCTATCTCTTTCTGGCCTGCTTTGTGTGTGTGTGTGTGCGTGCTGAAGTTGTCTGGCGTGTGCCAGTTTATTTCTTTTTCTATTCAGTTTTTTGCTTCGCTTGGCTCTCAATTAAATTTTATAGGCGACGCCGGCTTCTCTTTTGTGTGCTCAATAGTCCTCAAGTTTCCCAGCTCCCAAGTTCCCGCCTCGACACTGAGCTACAAAAATTAATAGAGCAAAAATGCAAACTCACTTTATTACTAAGCAATGGCAGTGTGGATAAGTTGGGAGTTTGTTAGGAGCCTTGCTATGATAATGAATACACTTAGAACACTATAGCACTAGGCTACAAATCCAGTGAATTCTATAAAATCAACGAAGGAGCAGGATGGAACATTTAATGGGGGATGATAATTTTTTTTTTTTTTTTTTTTTTTATTTATTTTTTGTTTTTTGTAATTTTCTAAATAATATATATAAAGAAATAATAAATTAATCTATTGCAATATCATTCTAAAAATCAATAGTAGTAAGAGTATTGTGAAAGCAAAATAAGCACACTTCATTTAAATAAATATCAATAGATACTTCTTTTCCATTCCATACTCCCTTTAACTCCACTTCATGCCATAAATTCAATGTATAATCCTTAATTACTTTTGATTTATCACCTGCAACTCTCATTCCCCTCAATTCAAGCTCCTTTTACACTTGCTTACGATAATTGCTGCAAAGGACTCACAATAACAGCGTTTAGTTCCCGCACCTCACTCCTCACCTGCCCCAGCTGCCTCATTGATAGCCCGTGCATGTCTGCAGTACACACAAACACATACACACACACGCACACATTGACAGGCAAGCGATAAATGTCGAGCAAACTGACGATGGAAATGTGCCACAGTTTATACAGCCAACGGCGCTGCCAAAATTTGACGCCTGATCAATAATATTGGCTGAGAAGCCGTAGCAAGAATGGATGAGAAAGAGAGAGAGAGAGAGAGGGTGTGGGAGACTACAGCAAAGCGGGTGAAGCGAATTTGCATGCAGCTGAGCTGCGACAGGTAGAATGATGACGAAATTAAAGCAATACAACGTGCAGTCATAGATGATACAGATACAGATACAGATGGATGCTAATATACATATATCTCGTATAGTATATATCGATAGAAGGGGCAAAGGTTAACGCTTCATTGCCAGCTAAAGTGTGTGTGTGTGTGTGTTTGTGAATAGCGGGTGTGAGAGTGTGTGCCGTGTATTGGCTGCAGAGTTTGGCAAATTTTGGCAAAATATATTCAGGCGCACGTAGGAAATTACAAACGGATGTAAATACATCAATTCCAAATGAAGAGCATGTGCAGTGAATAGTACTAAATGGGTGTGGCCAAGGGGGAAGGGGGTGTGGGCGAGTTGCATGTGGCATGACAGTTGAGTCGATGAATGCATGACAAACTTGCAACCAAATCAAATAGTTCAATAAACCCGGGCAAACAATTTAATATACGTGGACAGTGCAGAGGGCCAGACTAGTCGTATACTTAACACAGTGAGTATCTCAGTGTGTATGCCTGTATGTGTGTCTGTCTTTGTGTGCAGTTGTATGCTGACAAGCTTCGATTGCAATTAATTGTAAATGTCTTCCAGACGAAATTAACACATTCGCCTCGTACTGAAATTGCCAATTGCAGCTCGTAAAATAAATTGCAGCCAATCGAGCAATCGCCACTTGCCACACTGGCAACAACGCCCAACACACACACACACACACAGACACAGACAGCACTTGCAACACTTGCCCAGTTGCCAAGCTGAAGCTGTTCTCGGCCAGAAATGTGCTTCAAGTACTTCGACAATTTGCATGCCAAGTGCCCGGCGAAAGTTGCCAGAAATGCTTCGGGCGCCATTTCAATTGGTTTCCCGTAAGAATTATGAATTTATCGGCAGGAGGAACTTGCCAAGCAGAACTACTACTATCACGGCGAAAGTGGGAAAGTTACCTTTGACCTGGCAATTGAAATTGAGCTACAAAAGTTAAGATTTTAGTTGGCCAATGAATGTATGTTCTGAGGAGCGAATGGAGGTAGAAAATATGTATTGAGTTTAGAGTGAACTGGAAGTTTTGAAATGAGAAAGGATAAAAATTATGGTTTAAATATATTTTATTAATATTGTATATACATTGTCACATCATATCTCTCTATATATGATGTAGTAGTTATAGAAATTCGCAAGACTTACGAAATATAAGCACATACATTTCTTTTAAAGGCAGCAGGTAAAGCTTCATGGAAGTCCGCTGTTGTTCATACTGCGCACTCACACACTCTTCACACACCTACACGCACTTTCGCGGAACTTCAAAAATAAACGCAATTTTAAAATAGCTAGAAAACTCACGCATAACGTTTTAATTAGTGTAAATTAATTATGCAAATCGTTGAGGCGAGCCGCGAAGTTGCAACGCCAGCAGCGAGTAGGAGCTGTCGAGGGAAGGAGGAGGAGCACTACCAGGACTGCAGGTAATCACTTGATCAAATAGGCGACCCGCCAGCAGAGGCAGCAATGCAGTCAGCTCAATTATTTGCACTTATTTATTCATTTAGTTGGCAATTAAAGCATACAAAATTAAATAGAAAACCATTTGGCTTCATTTCAAGCAGAATAAAATAACACAAAACTTTAATTTGTATGAACGCGCGTCTGTCGGCGTAGTTTGGCGCGGCGGGGGCAACTTTTTATTTAGTATTTTCTATTTTTCTTCTTCTGCTGCTTGCTTGCTGCGTTGTTTTTTCGCCCATTTTTATTTTAGTTTGGCGCTCTGCTTTTAAATCAAAGTGCGAGGCGAAGGCGCAGAGGGAGGTATGCATGGGGCAGCAGCAGCTGCTGCTGCCGTAAGTGCATAGCAGATCCAACGATGAGGAGGTTGCAGGGGAGCTGGGGCTTGGCTGGGTGGCGGGGCCAGTCCATTCCATTTTCAACTAAATAAATAAAAAGTGAATTTTTAATTAAAAGTTAAGTGGCAACTCATTTAAATTAATGTTGACTCAAGCGTCATAGCAAAACATTTGGCGAGCAAAGGCGAAGCGAGAGCGAAAAAATTCCACTGCAGATGGAGGGGTGGGGCCAGGGCAGCCCAGTGGCTTACAGCAAACTGCAGCGCATGTGGTGAAAGGCAAAAGGAAGTAAGAGAATGGAAGAGAGAAAGACAGAGGGAGATAGAGAGAGAGACTGGGGAGTGAAGAGTGTGCACAGACTTGGGTGCATGGGGCTGCCTTAATAAGCATAATGCACTGCAGGACCTTGACTGGGTAGCTGCGTAATGGAGTCATAGATAGACCATAAAAAAGCTCGTCATGTAATTAGAACGCAATGCACTCGCTCGTTATGCGATGAAGATGACAATATGCATTGCAGTATGACCGTATGTAGTGCACGATCTGCTTGAGCTAATGCGAGTGGAAATAACGAGATGAAATTGAGGGAGAATGGAAACGAGAAGGCGACAAGTGTGTAGGGAAGGAAGGCGCAATAAGTGCAGCTGAGAAGTGGAATTGCTGCAATGATTCTATCGAAGATGAATAAAAGAGAATCTAATCAAATAGGTTTAAAATTAATAAAAGTAACGATTCTTGTAAAAACAGCAAGTGAAGCTGAAGAGATATGAGAAAAAAAAAAACAAAGAGATTTTTGAATATTTATTATTTATTTAATAGGCCAAATATTGATTTAAAACTCAATAGTAGGAGGAGTGCTTGCTAATCGTGATAATTTGTTGTTATTATTATTATTATTTTTTTTTTTTTATACCCTTCGACCATTGTTTTGTGTTAAGTTTGTTTTTACAAAATTGTATGTTTTTTAATATGATTTTTATTTGTACATCCATGCCCTCCCCCGGGATTCGAACCCGGAACCCCTGTAAAGCTGGCACATGTGAGTCGGACGCCCAGACTACTCAGCTACAGGGGTCGGCTATTTTTGAATAAATTGAACGAGTATATTATATTCAGCAGTGTGCAGCTGAGCACCTGATTTCATGCAAAAATAGCAGAAGAAAGAACACTGAATCAACAATGAACAAAAACTATTAAAAAAGAAATAACGAATATCAAAATTGTACCTATCATTGTTACGTTGCAAGTAGAGAGTGATAAAGTGGATTAGTTGTAAAGAGAGAAGAGAAAACACAAGCAATGAGGCGAGGTAATGCAACGAGTAGAGCATAGTAGCGAGTGGCGAGTGACGAGTAGCGAGTACAGCGGGAGTCGAGAATTGCTTAACGTGCAGGCAGTTAAGCAGTGCAGTAAAACAGTGTAGCGAGTAGCGAGTAGCGAGAAGCGAGTAGCGAGAAGGGTTGACTTGCAGTCATTCTTAAGCATTGTCAGCAGTAACTAAATAAAGGCTCAATGCCATATAAGTTAATAATAGAAATGAGGAAAAAATGAATTGCAGATTCAAAAAGAAGATGCAAAGAAAAAATACAATCAAATGATATATGCATTAAGTAGTGAAGAACGTAAGTATCGAGTATAGGAAGAGCCCTGATATGTACATGGTACTACATTTTCTTTAGACTCTCAATGAACATCAAGTGGGAATTTCTAAGGACAAGTAAATGTCAATATTCTCTAGCTGAGAAACAAAGGAGACTGTCTCAGTCAACACAACTATTCTCATACACAAACATTAGTGGAATTATCGTAGACTTGTTGAGAGCATAAGAACATTACCAAATTAGCAAAATGGACCCGGCAAGCGATTCGAGCCACACAACACTCCATGCAACAGACACGGAGAGCGTCGAGGGGCTGACGCCTTCGCAGACAGAGAACGCGGATAATGTGCCCATGGAGGTGTGCAGGAGGAGGACAAGCCGACGTGCAGTGGTGAGTGCCAGATGGCCAAGAAGCGTTTCACAGTCAAGAAATGGAATGCGGTCGCCATGTGGGCCTGGGGTAAGCCTAAGCCGGGTCTGCTACAGCTCAGTCTTGGGCCTGGCCAAAGCTTAAGTAGCTCCAAAGCAGATTAATAAACAATTTCCGGCTATCGCTGCCTTCCCTCTCTCTCTTCCTCTCTCTCTCGTATTGCACACAGACATTGCTGTAGATACTTGCGCCATTTGCCGCAATTCCATCATGGATCTGTGTATCGAATGCCAGGCGGATCCCAATCAGAACTCCTTCGAGGAGTGCACTGTGGCCTGGGGCGTCTGCAATCATGCCTATCACTTCCATTGCATATCACGCTGGCTGAAATCTCGCTCTGTCTGCCCACTGGACAATCGTGAATGGGAGTTCCAGAAGCTGGGCCGTTAGTCTTGATAGTATATCTGCATCTGTGTGTGTGTGTGTGTGCCTGTCTGTGAGTGGGCGCACTGTGGGGCCGGTGCAGATGGTGCTCAAGTAATAAGAAATCGTTGCGCTGACTCAGCGTCCTGAACTTTATCATTATTTTGTGTTAATTATGCATCTTTCGCCGGCTGCAAGATGATGAATGGAGGGGGAGGGAAGGAAGCGGGGGCGGGAGGGGGAAGGTGGTGCGGCTCAATGCCCAATTATCATTTGTGTGCTCGCGCAACTTTTGCGGCACTTAATAAACGAGCTGGAGACGAAGGAGGAGGAGTCGGTTGCAGCTCAAACTTTATCCACAGTTTTCGAAGCTGGCGGCGGCAAGGCTTGGCCAGGCTTATCAATTTTGCAGCTCGCTTTCTCACGATGGCAACCTTTGAACTTTGCGCAATAAGTTTGGCCAAGCACTGGGGAGAGAGGGGCAGGGGTAGGGGCGGGCGCAGGGGCAGGCTGGCTGGAGCCGAATTGCACTTTTCGCCGTATCTTAAGATTCTCAGTTTTAACAATTGGCTCATCGATTTTATGAAGTGCGCCGCCTTCTTGCCACAGCTCGCATCTCGGCTGTCAATTAGCCGCGGTGCCGGGTTGCTTTACTGCCTGGCTGGGCAAACACGAGCGAGCAACAGCAGCAGCGGCAGCTCAACGGAACATAATTAAATAGAATTACTGTTTAATTGTTGCCCAAATCACATTAACACGCCAGCCCAGCCAGACGATAGAATCTTCTACTCTCTCCCCCTCATTGTCTACGTCTACGTCTTGATTGTTTGCTTGAACACACGAAATTATTTTTCGTTCACAACAAATTGGCAGCTTTCCATTTAACTTGTCTAAAACTGAACATGAACGGGGGCCACGCCCCCAACGCCCTGCTTACCTACATTGACATGTCACGCGCCAAGTTCGCGTTGCTTCTTTTAATTTTTTCAAGAAAATTAAGTTTGTTTTCCATTCAGTTAAATAATTACAGAATTATCCAGCACTCAAAGGATCTGCACCCTTTCTGTCTATGTGTGTGTGTGTGTGTGTGTATGTGTGTGTGTGTGTGTGTGTCTGTATGCATGTTTGTTTTGGTAGAGTGGCAACTCTGGTGATACGACTGTTAGAACGCTGTCGGGTTGAGCAGCAGCAGCAGCTGCAGTTTTCCGTGTAACTGACAATGATAGCTGCCTGCTTGACTGAATTACTAACCAACCAGGGCTGGAGAAAAGAAGAGAAAAACTATCACTGAACATTAATAAAATGCATAGGAAATGATAGAAAAATTTTTTGTAGATTTATTTTTAACATTTTAAAAAATTTTTTGGCATTAATTGAAAAGTTTCAACTTGTTTTTGTTTTTATTTCTTGCACTTGAACTTCGCTTTCCACTTGGGTTAACTACTTGCTGCAGCCCTGGCCCTGTACGCCTGTTGGCTCTGACAAAAGTTTTGCTTAAACGCTGCTCTTGGCCCGAACCAAGGCTCATTATCTTTTCATTCGTTTTCTTTCTCTTTTCCTACACTTGTCTTTCTTTTCTTTAACGCTTCGCTAATCAAATTCAACATTTTTCCGTTTTAATTTGACAATTCGAAAACAGGCTGGTCAGAGGGGGGGGGAGGGGGACGTACTGACAACAGCTGTGCGTTGTCAATTGGAAAATGATAAAGTGACGAGCTTTACTTGGAATCCTCTCGTAATGAAAATGGAAACTGGCATAGGAAGTAAAACAGATAACTGTAAATGGCATTGACAAGCCCTTCGCGGAAAATGAGTGTTAAGCTTGTTAGTTTCTCATTTTTCCCACACAACTCTCTCCATCTATCTTTCCCTCTCAAGGTGACCTGAGGGTCGCACTAACTGCATCACAATTAACGCAAATTATCCGTGTCCAGTTGCAACAATTGACACTAGTTGCAACTGGGGGTAACTTGATTGAATTTACTTGGCGCGGCGCGTGACTTGCACCACGTAGCGCATCAACGTGCTGCATTAAGTATACGCCCACTGGGCATATTAAGTATAAGCACCAGCAAACCCAAAATGAATTTTAAAGTTCCTTTTTTAATGTGCTAACGAGTCGAGTCGAGTCTCTTTTTTAAAGTTGCCTTATTTTGGCATATTTTGTTTTAATTATGACAAGCTTAGTTTTCTCTCTCGTTTTTTACTCGTAATTTCTGCATGGCTTTGCTGGCCTTTCATATGAGAGCTTAGCGCACTTATCAGCCGCATGCAGCAGGCGGCGTCGGCGGCGGCGACAGCAACTTGCAGCGTCGCTCAGATGTCAATATAATTTAAGCAAATGTATGCAACTTTGTATATATACTCTGTGTGTGAGTGGGTATTGGTCTTTCTCTATATGTGACACATTTAACTTTACCAATTTTTAATCACAAAACTTTGCCGTGCTCTCTGACTTCGTCTCAGTCTCGTCGACGCGTCGACGCCAAACACATTTGCATATTTCTAATTCCAAAGTTGTAATTAGTATAATTTTACAGCTCTAATTGGATGATGATTTGAGCAACTTCATTCGGCCCGACGTATGGGTAAATTCAGTGTACTAAACACGCATGCATATGCATGAGAAGGCCAGGGCGTAACCTTCATTTACTGAGAGAGAGTGGAGAGAGAGTGAGAGAGAGAGAGTGAAAGTCATTAACATAAGTTTGTAATTACAAAGTCCACAGCATGGACTCATATGTCATCTTGTTGTCTCTGCGCCAGTTTCAACTTTATCGCCAGCAGACAAACAGATAAACAGACAGACAAGAAGGACAGAGAGACAGATATCTGACTAGGCTTATGTCGTTAGTGCGTAGACTTGCAGCAGGCTCAAGTACGCTGCACATTAGGCCCTGAGAGAGAGAGAGAAAGCTTTAAAGTCACATACCATAATGTGCTACTTGCCTTGGACGGAGTCTTATGCAAAGACTGGAGATGTTTGAAGCTGCTAGATAAGCTACCTTTTGAATATTTCCTTAAGACTTTAACTTGCTCAGACTGCCATCCTTCTGCTAAATAAAACCTAATCCAGATTTAAAGTCTATTTTATCAGCCACACTTGGTTCTATTCCCAACTTAAATCGTGTATTTTTCTTTCCTTATCTATCCTTAAAACGCATTAAAGCAAACTACCACATAAACGTGTCCTCAATTCCATTGCAAGCAACTCGAAATAAAAGTCAGTCTAAAACCCAAAAATAAATATGACAAAAGTGCAATGCACATGCAGAGGCACACACACACACACACACACACACTCTCATGCACGACAATGGGCATTCAGCTGAGTTTTCAAGTCATTTCGAATGTTTTTGATTTCACTGATTTGTTTATTTATGCATAAAGCATGCAATTTTTACGTTTTATGTGAGCATCAGCAGTATACAGGGTGCTGGTGATAAGGACGAGTGCCCCCCACATGTATGGGAATAGGGAAATTTCTGCCATCCAATTTTGTGTGTGTCTGTGTGCAACTTTAGCTGGGCTAGAAAACTTAGATATTCCAAGCGAATGCACTCGCACGCAATGTGCAGCGCGCTGTGCGACTGAGTTTCGCAAACAAATCAAAATCAAAATCGTGTGCGAATGCGACGAAGCTCGCTTGGTGTCGTAAACATGGCTGCCATTCGTTCTCGTTCTCGTTTTGTTGTTGTTGTTGCCCGCAACGGAAACGGAAGTTGCACAAAACGATTTCATTTGCGCCGAATAACTTTTGATATGCACTTGCCAAGGGCTTCTTCACAACGAGCAACGACCAGGAAGTCTGTCTGTCTCGCAATCCTCTTGCCAAACAGTCTTCCTCCCCCTACCCCTCTCTCTTCCCATCCTCTACCAGCATTGTTTGCATTGACACGGATCGGCTATCGGCTTGGCTTGGCTGACTGTGCTTGCTGCAACTCGGCAACTCGGCAACTTGTGGCGTTTTTAAAGAGCCATAAACTAAAGGTAGCGCCATAGTTGACGTCGTACTACGCAATCCGGATACGGATTTTCCAATTTTATTTTGCCAACATATTCGCTTTCAAGTGATGCCGAAGCTGCCTCGTTGCCGGCGTCTCGTAAGAATTGCTAATAACCAATTTCGATTCAATTCAAGTGTCAGCACAAGACGGCCAAAGATGAGTTGCCTGTGAGAGAGAGAGAGAGAGGGGGAAGCGACATGAGCTGGGCCCAGGCTAGCGGGCCAACGCAGCTCCACCACAATCCGCACGGGAAGCACAGCCAATTGAGTATTAATGGTCAGACTGCCGGCTGCTGATGCCAGCAAGTTTCCTGCACAGAATTATGGCAGACACAGACAGACACACACACACAGTTGGGCAGACTGAATGGCGGGGGAAGGAAGGCTGCGGCGTGTCCTGACCGCATTTGAAAGTAAAATCATACATATTAGAAAAATGTTCGAACCAAACAGACGTTCCAAGTTGGGCCTGTCTCTGTCTCTGGCTACAGAGGAGCATCGGCAGCGGCATCGGGCCCTCCGTTCGCTGCCAGATCAACGATGATATATGAGATTAGCTCAAGTGGCGCTAGATGGCAGCACGCCAGGCTGGTGGCTCTGCCGGGGCGACACTTCAACATACAAACTGTCGGATTTTATATTAATGATAAATTAAATTGTTCATTGACTTGAATAATTTTGTGCGTTGTCGTTTTGGGGTCGCACCGCACAGTAGTTTTCCAGCAGTCCCCTTCTCTCTCTCTCTCTCTTTCTCTCTCCCTTACTCTCTCTCTTGCAATTTTCTTTTTGCTTTTCCTTTTCATTTTTTGTTTTTCGCCTTTGCTTGCATGATGAATTGATGAGTTCTGTATGAAATCGTTGCCAGAGACAACAAATACAATAGCAACAAGAATAAGATGAGAGGAAGAAGATGAAGATGAAGAAGAAGATGAAGAAGAGGAAACTATAGAGCATACAAACTGTCACGGCGTGCTGTGTGAAAATGGCAGAGTGTTAAATTATATAACTCTATTATGTGCGTATTAGTAAATAATTGATGGTTCGGTTGGTTATCGCATCACAGACATGAAAGATAGTCCAAATGGGAGTTCAAGGTGAGCGGAAGGTGAAAGCATAGCCACGTGTCGGGCAATCGCAAAAATGAAACTTCATTTCACAAATATTGAAATTGTGAAAAACATTTGAAGAGAAATTTATGATTGTCCAAGATAATTGAAGAATGAAACGAAGGGAAGAAGAGAACCAAATAACATGTAGTGAAAGTTAAATGTGCTAAGCATCAATCAAGGGATACATAAGATTAAAATTTAACGTATATTGAGCAACACAGAGAGCACTAATAAATTTCATTTCATAAATATCAAATTCCTTGTTATTCTCATAAGCTTAGCTGAATCAATTATTGTATTTTGATGTTACTATAAATATCGTACAATCACTTAACACTCATAAAAAACAAATTAAAAGTTTAAATGAAATGATTTCATGTTTTCACACCAGATAAGCAGATAAAAGTCAAAATGCTTCGCACATTTTTGAAGTTCAATTATTTAACAATTTCATAGTTGGTGGCAATATTTTGTTGCGCCAACTATTTGCCAAGCTGTTAGGAGAGAGGGGAGGGCAGGCAGCTCAGCTGGAGTCCGAGTGCGAGACGGAGTTGGAGGACATTTCTAGCGAACCGACACAACAAAACAATTTACTGATTTTAACAAAAATTTTAATTAAACAAATTTTGTGTGGAAAGGAAGTTGCTGCTGCCGCGCTGCTGTTGCTGCTGTTGCTGCTGTAATTTGCCCCTGTGCGCGGGGCAACAGCAACAGCAACTGGAACTGAGCCGAAACTTTTCACACGGTCTGCGACTTCCTCCTTCTGTGTAGTAGGAAGTCGGCACGAGCAAGTCGCCTGGCTTGGGGTCCCTCAATTCACTTTTTGCACCATAAGTTGTGCCCAAAATAGCAGAAAAGTTGTCCCCGATAATGTAAAAATGAAGCAGCAACAAAATAATAAAGCAAAAGGAAATGTCAACAGGCTCTAGATTTCCTCGCTACCCCTTCCTGCTGGTTCTCCTGTTGCTGCCTCAGCAATGCTGTAGGAAATGTGCAAAAGTTTTCGTTACGGAAACTATGCGGCATTTGCTGAGCGCCATCCTCACCTTCCTGTTGGGGCTGCTGCTGCTTGACCCTGCTAGCAACTGGCGCAGTGTTCCCGAGATTTGGCCAGCTCTCTCGCATAAATCTCTGCCGGCTGCCTGGCTTGCTTTGCCTTGAAGTTTACACAGTCAGCTCGAGTATTTGAATGTCATCATTGAGTCTAGACTGCAAGCCATGCGCTTTGCTTATAAACTTGTCTTATGTGCGTTCCCCTCTGCTACACTCCTCTTTGCCCAACCTCAACCAATGTCTGACTACCATTTAAGCCAGCTAAACATATAAATCTTGCAATGGTTGGTATTCCGCAACAACAAAGAGAACGAGCTACGACAGCAACAACGACAACAATGCGCAATTTTATTGCCAAACCTCAGACGCTGCGCATACGTAACGTAAGCCGAACTGCCATGCATTGCGCTCGACGAGGCAAGCTTGAGGAGTTGTACGAGGGCGGGTTCGCAGTAAAGCCAAGAATGCTTCGAGCAGACAATTCGACTTTGACAGCATTGAGAGCGCAGCGAATGCCAACCGATTCCGACTTTGAGCAACAATTTGCCCAAGCAGTTTTGACTTTAAGTTTGTCAAATGTAAACGGCCTTCTGGAATTCCACTGAAACTTCAGCCTGGGAATTTTGGCAATTCGGGCGAAAAAGAAATGCGTCAATATTGTGGATTCTAAAGAGGATTTGAGTACAGTTTGAAAGTGGGTCGAAGTTTTGGGAGTTTTCTTAAAGACTTAATATTTTTTTTTTTTTTTTTTATCTTTAAACTTAATTTATTTATTTATGTCATTAGGGATCAAAATACAAATATTTCTATAACCTACATCTATGGTTGTTACTTCTCCAAGACTACTTATAAGTAGTTTCTGTGTAAAAGATTTAATGATGTTTTTTATTTGAAATCTAAATAAATAAAAATATATGTAAATCCTTACGTTATATTTAAAAAATGTATGGTTATATATCATTTAGAAACTGTCTTTAAAATAAAAACATGTTTCAGCTTAAACAAAGAGTCCCAACACATTCGGCAAATTGTCACAGCTTCTTTCTCGTCCCCAAACAACGATTGTCTTTGGCATTTGGAGCATGTCCCCAGTGCCATAATTAGAAATGAAAAGTGAAAAATATATGTTTTCCACTTGGCACAGAACAAACAAACAAACAAACAAGCAGGGGCGATAATAGCTAGATAATGTCGAGTAGGCAACCACTTGGCTATTATTTATGCTAATTGTTCTTGCTGAGGCTGAGTTAGAGTCGCAGTCGCAGTCGCAGTTCGTCATGTCACTGCCTGCTTGTTAACTGTTTTGTTGGGTGGCCACATGCGACGGCACTGCGAACGCAGACAAGACGATGATGAAGCGACAGAGTGTATGTGTGTGGGGTGTGTGGGAGCTGGTGCGTGGCCTTATTAGGCTAATGGCTGCCCCGTGGGCATTCAATGCTTTTGTCTAGCAAAATGCTTTTGTCACACTGTTGACGCCGTCGCCGCTGCGGCACTGTCGGTACCTCGCCTGAGCACATTTGCCTGTCTCTACTGCAAATATGCAACGGCAGGCTCGCAGGCCAACTGCCAAAGCCACGCACAAAACGCATTGAGACGCCATAATTGCAGCCAGTTGCCAGTTGTGTCTCTGTGTCATGCAGCATTCATGCTTCTCCCTCCTACTCTCTCTCTCTTTCTCTCTGTTACTTCGTTCTCCTCTACCTCTCCGTTACTGTCTCTTTATGCGTGTGGGTGCAAGTGCGTTAAGTGCAATAGCAGCAATGACAGCAATTGCGTTGCCAGACAAGGCAAAGGCAAAATGGAAATGGGCCACACTCGCTGCCAGCGCTTGCTGAAGAGCAGTTTATTTTTAGACGATGCTCTCACAAGCTGCACTGAGACTCCACCTGACACTTCCCTTCCCACTCTGTGTACCCTCCGGCTGGCTGGGTTACAAATAAATTTAACTTGAGTTTTCTTGACACGCTGCCAATTGAGCGCGCTTCTGTCTGTCCCGCATTGTGCTGCAATTGTGAACAGAGTCAATTTAAGCGCGAAAAGTTAAGCATGTGTATGCCTCACAGGGAGCTGGTTCAGTGGATTGAAAGAGTCCCGGGCTGTGAAGTTAAAAGACTGCTCTTTAAAGTTAACAAGCTGGAAGAACAGAAGACTTTGCTGTCAATGCAGCGAAACTTTCTTTGAGAGAAACTTCTGGCAGATAGGTAAACACCGTGTAAATTGCACTAAAGAATCGAAAATAAAATATGAATAAATAAATAAATATATATTTTAAGGATATCATACTTCAGGAAAAAATGTGAAATATAATCAATTATCAATATTATTCATTCTAACGCATTCAGCATTATTTACCATCTCATGAGTTGAGTGAGAGTCCGAAGCATTTTCATTTCGTTCAGTTTGCTTAGCTTGCGGCATGCTGTGAGTGGATCTTATAATATTGGAACTTGATGGAATTATTTATATTATTGTTTAATATTGAATTAGAACTCACCACTTAGTCAACGCCTGCATAACATCTTTGCGGACTATGGTTACCACAAAAATAAGAACACAATGCATGAAATGCGCGTAATATATTACGTCAAGGAATACTTGCGGCATAGTTCCCAACAGAACATATACAGCCGCAAAGAGTTCGATAATAAAGTCCATGAAGGCAAGTGAAAAGAAGCGTAGGTAGAATGCAAATCTGTGAATAAAATATTTTGAAATACATAAATTTTATAATACCTTTACTTTAGAGATCTCACCTCATGCGATTCCTCATATTTTTCTGTCCAAATTTCTTGAGCTCTGCGCGATTGTTTTTATTTTGGCTATGCAAGCTGACGACCGTAATAGCGACAAGTATTATGTTATAGGTGACCAGTAACGCATCAGGGCCAAAGATATAAATTACGCTTGACCAATCCGTCACTTGAAGAAGTGAAAAGTAAATAATAAATACATTAGCTTTGATTGGTTAACTCACTTTTTGCAAAACATGTGGTAACCATTCCAACTTTCCAGCTCGAATCGATATCAAGAACGTCGACTGCATGATCTACCAAAATTGTGATGGATAGTAATAGTGGCAGCACCCCAAACAAAGAAACTGTATTTAGGGAACCGAGACTTCTTCTTTATAACCTCGAACTTGTAAACTACCATTTTTCTCCACAAATCAAAGGCCATCACGGCCAACCAGAGATACACGCTGACGCCACAGAAGTATCCCAAATAAGCTGCGGAGGATAAGACCAGGGTTATATTAAATGGAAATATATATATATATTATAATCTTTTCTCTAATACAAACCACAAGCAGGCAGCTCCAAGATTGCTCCCTATTAACCACAATGTGACAATCGAATTGGTTAGCGGAGATCAGATAACACAGATAACACTTGTCTGTATAGTCGAAGTCTTAACACAATAGTAATGAGAGGTAACCAGAGACTAGAGACCAAGTTAACTGTGTACGAAATCGAATTAATAAAAGAAAATAATGAGAGAAAGTACACTTTACTTATGTTACGTCAGGTTTCTAAGCAATTCATCTTCATAAGCTTAAAGTTATGACCAGCCGGTGGGCGAGCTTGTTTACTAAGCCAATTATATCGAGATCGGTACAGAACCCATCCTATGAAAACAATATACAATTCTCTATTGATACTGAAGATCAAGCAATGCTTACATCATATAAACTCCAGTTCTCATTATTTCCATACTGCCACAAATGAAACGTTGAGTTGCATTCGATTTGTATGCCCAGCTGTATGACGAATTGCTTCAATATCGTTGATTCCTTTCGACTTTTATCTTTCAGTGTAATATTCACTGGGAAATCTTGAAACTCCTCAATGCACTTTCGATCGTCTTCCGGATCGAGTCGATGCCGATGACAACAGTATCGAATGCACGGTTTTAGTTTACACACACATCCACGCTTGTATTCAGGAACAAATGTGTTTCTTCCCTCGAAAAGTATCTTATAATTATATGTACCAATGTATTCGACAGGTATGAGCACCCCCGCGTATTCATAGGATCCATTTGGAAATGGTTGGACTCCCAATAAATCGACAGTCTCATAATATGTACAATTAAATATTTCGTTAAGTGCTTCTATAGATGTTATTTGTGATAATACCGAGAAAATAATGAGTAATACAAAATTCCCGTATATGGTTGCTCTCATTTTATGCAGCAATCGATTCTGAACTGTTCGGGCGTACCTCGAAAAATCAACTAGTCCAATGATTATTATAACAATCGAAGTTAACCTCATAAACAATTTGCACAGCCGAAGATGAAATTCCCTTTAAGAACATTAATGATAAATACATTCATGAAAGAGTGTTCCATTATTGTTGATGCTTTTGATAAGCCATGTATGTTGAATGACGTTTTGCATACTTAGCTTTTAATAGTTTGTTTTTTAATAATTTCTTAAGAACCCGTAAGGTTTAAAATAGTAATTTTTTTTCATTAACAATGAGCATATTAAATTTTGTATTAGCATTCAAATGGACTTAGGCACATAAATATCAGGAAATTAGTTTGTTGTTAAAGTGTAAATACTCTTTCTAAGTTTTCAAAGAGAAGTTGTAACTAATGGAAAATTATTTATTAAAGTATATAGAAATGGGTGTGTCAGTATTTTGAGTCTTTTACAAGCGACCCACATATTCCCATTTATATACATGTGTGTTAAATATAAATAAGTGATTTCCTCAGATTGATTTACTGTTTTTGTATATTTAAACAATTACCGAATATTTTTCTTGTTGATTTGTTTTTACCCAATTCCTTATCAGTTTATTCGTGACATCGGAGTGAGTAATTTTTTTTTTTTTGTGTTTTATTTCATATCAGGGTATATACAGAAATCTTTATGCCTTGTCTGTATTCAGTTATTTTACAAAATTATTTTGTATAATTTGAAATGCTTTGCACTTAGCTTGACGCTACCGACGGTGCTGCTGCGATGTTTTACTTTGATTTATGTCGCTGTATTAAAAATATTGGAGTTAAGCTAGCACCCATTTCATGTAAACTTTTAAATTTACTAAATTATCGAAGAGTTTTGAATAAAATAAGAATAATAGTGGTTATCTTAAAGACAAAGCTTGCAGAACATCTCTGCGTTTTATGGTGACCACAAAAATTAGAACGCAATGCACGAGATTTGAGTAAAATATTATGTGAAAGAAAAATGAGGGCATATTTTCATTACTATCAGCAGCGCCAATGAGCTCAATAATATAATCTATGACGGCGAGTGAAAAAAAACGTAAGTAGATAGTGAATCTGTTAAGTAAAGAAAACAAATAAAAAAAAATATTTTGTATGAACATTTTATTGAAAACTCACCTTAGAGAATTCTTAATATGTTGCTGTCCAAATTCATTCAGCTGGTCGCGGTTACTTTTATTTCGGGTATACAAAGTTATAAGCGTTATGCCGATAAGTGTTGTATTGAAAGTGACCAGGAATCCAGCAGGTCCCAGCAAATATATGACAATCGACCAATCCGTCACTAAAAGTGGTAAAAATTAAGCAAAGCAAAGTAGAGCTACAGTCGAGTGTGCTCGACTGTGATGTACCCACTATCCACCGTACTAAACTGATTTCTTAAATATAACTATCTCCTACTTTTAGCGAATTTTGTGGTGTATAATTTAGGGAGTGTTTTCAAAATCACTAACTCCTAAAATTAATTTCTTGAAAACTTCTATGTTGATTATCCGATCGCAACGTAATTATCAGAAAACCTTTGGACGTTGATATTAATTTTATTTACCAAAAATTAACTGTCGATTTACGAGGGTGGTACCAAATAATACGAACTTTAACAATCCTAGCTATTGAAGTCTCTGAGATCAAGTTTCTCATACGGACGAATAGACAGACGGAGAGAGGACATGGCCATATCAACTCGACTGTTGATGCTGGTTCAGAACTATTATAGTATGTCGGGTCTGCTACGCCTGTTACATAAATTATCGGTTGGCACAAACTTTTAATAACCTTCTACCCTTATTGGTAACGGGTAGAATGAGAAAAAGCTATATTATTAAAGCGTGAGTGTGTATTTCTTTTGTTACTTTTTGCGAAGCATTCGTAGTACGCGTATCCCACTTTCCATCTCGAGTTGACATTTACTCCTTCCACGATATGATCTGCCACAATTGTGATTAACAACAATCCAGTTGCAGTACCCCAAACAAAGATACTGTAAGTCCGGAAAAGAGAGTTCTTTTCCTGAGCAACTTCGTACATGTGAATAACTAGTTTTGTCCAAAAATCAAAGGCTATTACAGTTAACCAGAGGTAGATACAGATGGCAGAGAAGTATCCCAAGTATGCTGCAGGAAGAACAAGAAAAGTTTAGTCTTTTGTAATAGATTTTTCTTTCTTTTTGATACAAACCAACAACAAAGCAAGCAACTCCAAAGAGATGTTTTATTCTATTAGCCCCAATGATGCAAATTAAATTGGTTAAAAGGCAGATAAGATAACACAGATAACACTTGTCATGTATGTGTGGAAGTTGCAGCACAAAAATGTAAATAAAACAGGTTACCAGAAGAATTAAGGCGGATGCCAAGTTGACTGTGTAACGAATTGGTTAAACAAGGAAAATTTATACAGAGAAAATGCATATCTTACCATACACTAGATTGGGTTTTTCTGAGCAATTTATGGGCATCATGAAAGTATAACCCAATGCAGCTACCTCCTCCGGTTGTAGACAGAAATCACTTTTCGTGTGGTTCTTCCCATCATCAGAACGAAATAGAACTCCATTCTGAAATATCGCAGTTTATTTGAAATTGAAACTTAACCACACACTCAACTCACTTCATATAGCTTCCAGTTTTCATTTTTCACATGAGGCCACACATGATAAGCCTGATCGCATTGGATTGCTATACCCATTTGTATGACAAAGTGAACTAATATCATTGTTTCGCTTTGGCTTCCATCTTTCAGAGTAATATTCACTTTAAAATCTTTAAATTCATCAATACACTTTCGATCGTCTTCCGGATCGACTCGATGCCTATGACAACAGTATCGAATGCACGGTTTAATATTACACACACATCCGCGTATGTGCGGACGGACGGTTGTACGGGTTCCTTTGAAAAGTATTTTATAGTTGTATGTGCCTGTCTGTTCAGCGGGTATCTGAACACCCGCGTATTCGTAGGCTCCATTTGGAAATGGTTTGATTCCCGTTAAATCGATTGTATCAAAATATGTACAATTTGGTATTTCGTAAGATGTTATCTGAGAAAATAACGAAAATAAAGTTATCAATAAGAGTATTCTTTTGAATTTTATTGTCATTATGTGATGAACTAGATTCCGAACTGCACACGAATATCTTCAAGCTGTGAGTGAATGTAAACTTTGTTCATAAGTATATTCAGAATTAATTCGTTACAAAAGAATGCAATTACAAATTGCCGAAGTACGAATACTCTAACAATTGCCAAGGAGAATTTGAAATTAATTTAAAAATATTTACGAAGCCCATTAAGAAAGGGTGTACCAGTAGGCTTTCGTAAGCCTGTAAATATTTGTACCCCTATTTCCTTATCAATTTATATTTGGCAGTGGAATGAATTACGTATTGATAAGTAGAGCAATGTGTTTTATTTCATTTCTGAATTCTTATGTGCCCAAAATAAGTTCACACTTCTCTTTCAATTTTAGAAATTCTTTGGACTAATTACGTAGCTTGCTGAAGAAATGCAAATTGCTATTTTGAAAAGTCTTGGAGAAATATGAGAAGTGTGCGCTATACTTTAGTCGTATGAGGTTTGTGGCTCAAGGTAGACGTTGCTCCCGACGATGTTTGACTGTGATTTATGTGGCCTCAGCTTAACACCACAGAAATCTGTGCGGCTCTGTCAATTTGTTTTGCGTGCGGCAACAGAAAAGGGAGCACGACGACGCACGCAGCTGGTCTAAGAACTGGGCCAAGTGACTAATTAAGCGGTTTATAAACATTTGTCTCAGTGGCAGTACGCACGCCCAACACCACAGCGAGCAACTCAAGTCGAAGCGGAAGCTGAAGCTGACGCTGAAGCCTGCCAAGACGAGGGCTGGGCAAACAGAGTTCTTAGCGGCGAGCCAAGGCAAACCGCCTACGCATTATTTATGCCAGCTGCCGCTCTCAAAGAATATATACCATGCTGGTGTTTACTTCGCAAACAGTGCTAGCCGTGGACCAACTTAAAGTTAACGCTAATTTGTGTGACCCTTCAAGTTGGCTGGGGCCGGGAAACTGCAACTATTTATTTTTAATCGCATGCTCCAATTGCAAAAACAATTTAAAATCAACTCGCTCGTTAAGTGAAGCGGCTACGTAGACATTCGCTGCAGGCCGGCCCGTGTTTCCTGCCTTGTTCCCGTTACCCGTTACCACTGCCCCCTCCTTCATACCTCTCTCGGTGCTACCCTTCTCTTTGCTTGTGCTGCTGCATTTTCGACAAGTGCTTTTAACATTAAATATTCATTTACAGCATTAAGGGCACTCGAAGTCACGCGTTAACGGGCCAAAAAACGCTCAATGTTCTAGGGCTAACAGGGTGAAGCAATGAGGCGGAGGGAATGCGGACGATGCGGGGGGCAGCTCGAAGGGCTGCAGCCAACTGCAAACGTGGCGCATCAAGCAAAACGGACACGGGCGCGCATTAAGTGAATATATTCCTGGCCCAAAAACGTAAAGGTAGAATGTACAAAGGGTGTGTGGGGCGGAAGGGGAAAGAAACACGCGCTTTTTGGCCACCTGCAGCGGCCAGCAGGTGCCCAATGCGGCAACGTGTATTTGTTGTTGTTCTTGGCCATTTTGGTCCTGCTCTTGTTTCACTGCCGTCGTTTCGCAGCCGAAAAGCTTTACGAGAGAGCAAAAAACGAGAGAGAGAGAGAGAGAGGGAGAGCCAAGCAATGAGCGGCATAACTATTGTCTCTCTTGTGCTCTCCTAGTTGTTACTCTCTCTCTCTCTCTCTCGTGTCCTGGCTTCGTTTCGGCCTCCACTTGCTCAGTGTCGATTGTTGACCGACTGCAGGCGGAACATGGCCAACTCGGCGCATGTTGACCGAGTCTGCAGGCGACTCATAAATGTCACATTATTCCACAGCCCGAGCTGATGGTCAACCATGAAACTTTCTCTTTCCTCTCTCAACTAGAATTATAAAATATATTTATTTCTCTCAGAAATCTTTTAATGGGTTACCAAAGCTATAGTAGAAATGAGAACTGAATTTCTCAGATGGAAACTTCCACAGCTCAGACTTGCTCATATATCATTTCATTAGGCACAACCTACTGATCTCTTTTGCGCCTTTCTCCTTAACCAAATGAAACTTTTAATTACTGTCCAGTGATATATACTTATTTCTCATATAGAAAGGGTTGCTGTCCCTCAATATCCTTGATTGCAGCTAATTGATATTCAATAAGTTTGTTTTGTTTACTAATTATAAAGCTCGGGGTAAAACTTTTGATGTTTTCGTTTCGATTAATTATCAATTCATTCGATTAATCAACTCTGGCTTGGGCTGTCTGTTAATACCCTAAGGGCCTGTGTTCTATTTTCGGGAAAGTTTCGGTTAGTAAGGCTCGTCTGATTTCACACCATGAACGCACTTACGCGCAATTAAACACGAAATGAATTATTTTTATGTACTTGCCCAACATGTGTGACAATTGTACTAACAAAATTTGTACGCGAGTTGCCTCCAAACACATTTGCAGCTTTTGTCCAATGATTAATGAATGTGTGTGCGAGCAGGCATAAGGCAAACACACACACACACTGTCTCTCTCTTCCCATTTCTCTCTGTGGCAGCACTCGTCTCACAGTTGACTTCACAGTTGACATCATAATGCTGCTATTGCTGTCAGAGCACGCTGACAGCCTTTTGAAACCTTTCTGACCGCAGTACCCAGCCACGAAAAGGTCAAAGGCTAACACATTGGGGGATACGTCTATCACATTAATTTGCCAAAATTTAATTAAGCTTTATGTTCAAGTTTTGTTTGGGGGTAGGTGGGAATCAATGTGCTGCTGCTCGTATATTTTGCAGCTTGTTTTTTGCCAAGTGCCAAGAAAAAAGATCGAAACAAATCTAAGAAAAACTGCGAAGCATTTCAAAATTTATATGCAGGCCGCATGTTGCCGCCGTGCGGCACATGCTACCAAACATTTGACTCTACAAGCAGCCAAGACAGTCTGCAGAAGACGGGGGGTGTGTGTGTGTGTGCATTTATGACTGGAAACCCAACACATTGGCAAACATAAAATTTAAACATGCATAGGCCAAAAATACAACACAGAACACAATACAAACACATAAACAAGCGCAGAGCATGAAAAGTACAAGCAAGATTGGTAGGCTATTTTATATGGATAGCTGAATGTGAAATACACTATAAACAGAAGTGACAGAAATACTTAATAGATATATTATAAAGTATTTTAAATAAATAATTCATAAATAATATATTATATTAAATAAATTAAATACTGAGTAAGGCACATTCGCAAACAAATCATTATGAACAAAAATCTTTCTTGGTCGAACTTAGCTTTTTTTTTTCTCTTATTTAAAATAATGGTGTAACATAAAAAATACTTATATAACACTATCAATATTATTATCATTTTTATAATTTTATTATTATCATATAAATTTTCAATTGAATTGTCAATATACTTATACTTCTATCATTGCAAACAAATCAAATATAAATTTTAATAAATTAATTAGTATCATATATAAATACAAATAATCCCTTGATTTTTATAGAAGATATTAGTTAGAATTATCGCATTCTCAGTTTAATAGAAAACTCATTTGGTGCTTTCATTAAAAGTATCCTAACTTTATTTACCCAGCGCGCTCGTTTATGGAGACGATCAATTGATTTCTGTGGCCTTAGAGTATGTTGAGCAGGCAGTGCTTGTTGTTGTTTGCTTAGCTGCCGATGGCGTTGGCTGCTAAGCAGCTTAAGTAGCACCACGCATACACACACACACACACATGTCTGCCTGTGTATGTGTGTGTGTGCCGCATATTTGCATATTTGCGTGTCGCTTAAAATATTTGCGCTCTTGGTGCGCCTGATTATGGCGCTTAAAGAAACACTTAAAAAGGCAACCAGATACAACAGCAGCAACAGAAATAACAACAACAACAACAGCAGCAGCAGAAGCGAAACGAAAGCAAAACAAAAAGAAAGCACGAGGAGTGAACTGCGGCAAGTCGTCGTCGTTGTCGTCGTCGACGTCGTTGTCGGGGCCGACAAGTGCCAAGCGCAATTGGGGTTAATATCCTTGCACGGCAAAATATTCGCACAAACATTCAGACTGCGAAATAAACACACTGACAAAGGCGCACGAAGAACACAAGAAGCGGCAGGAGGGGCAAGCAGATAAGAAGCAGGGAGGGAATGCGGGAGCAAGTGCGCTCTTAAGGGGAGCCGACACGTAGCAGCTCGAGGGCGGAGTGCACATTTTTTGAATTATTTATGGTTAAGTTTATGGCAAAATTTTTGACTTGAATTTATTTTTGCGCTGCTTAGAAATTTCTCCCCGTTTTTTTTTTGTTTCAGCTTGCTGTGAAAAATACGCAAAAATTAATAAAAAGTTGTTGCATAATAAGCAGTTACACTAGGCGCGCTAAAGTTCTTACAACAGTGTCGTGTTGTTGTTGTTGTTGCTGTAGCCTTGCGTGCCGGCCAAATTAAAAGCCAACAATGTCTGCAAACAGACAGCAAATGAAGCAAAACTACGACGTGCTGCTATTTGTGCACGAGGATCCCAGAGATTTTTGTCGCCTTGCGCCATGGGCCATAAATTCGCTCAGGTTGGCGCATTTTTTCCGCCCCCCCCCTTTGCCACCCTTTCACCATGTAAAGATAGTACTTTCAGCTGCCAGTGTGTGTGTGTGTATGTGTGCACATTGACATTTACAAAGTGAGAATTTAATTAAACTTAATGAAAGTGCATGAGAGAGCTGCGAGCGGGACCTGGCAACGGGCCAGCGCTGGAAAACTTTGGCCGATTCACACAGCGAGTACTTTTCAGCCATTGTTGTTGCTGTCTCTGTTGTTTGGGGCGCCGGGTTGACTGAGTTGGCCATTAAGAAGCAACATCAGCGCAGCAGCAGCACGGGCTTTGATGAGCGCGCCCGCTTGCTTGCAGCTGACACAAGTGGCGCGCATCCGCCACACACTGCGTATGCTTAACAAACAAATCGAAATGGAAACCGGCCACGAAACTGAAATCGAAGCGCAAGCCTGACCCAAATTCACAATTACCTGCAATACCGTCGCTGTCGCACCTCCACCTCCCTCTCCACCGATTGGTTTTAGCCAACGAACACAATGTTGGCGCACACTGCGTATGATTAATTTAAGCAGCATGGCAGGCAGCAGCATGCAGTGAGGAATGGAGGGGGAAAAAGGTGTTTCGCTCTGGCTGCTGTGGCATTTTCTGGTCGATAAATTTAATTTACACAAATTAGTCCCGCGTAGTCGTAAAAACGCAATCGAAAACGAGCGAGAGCGCGCCGGACACAAAGCACAGGACAAAAGTTCAGCATTAAAACAAAAAGCTAATTAATTAAAACACCTCGCCAGCAGAGTAGCCAGTCAAAGTCTGTGTGTGTGTGTGTGTGTGCGGGAGTATTTGTGTGTGGGTTGAGACACGCTGCAGCTAGAGGTGACTGCAAGATACCCTGGAAATGGTTTTAATTGAAGAGATTAGAGATTCAAAAAGGAAGTATTAAACTAAAGTCGAGTTTACTAAAATTAAAACAAATTCTTTATTGTGAAATTCCTTATAAATATATAAAAATTATAAACAAACCTCCCCTTAATCAATTCAATTCCTTTACAGCGTATATTCCACTCGGGCGTGGCAGGCGTCGACATTGCTAATTATTTGACCATAAATCTTTGCACTGACTCTAGTTTTTCTCTGTCACGCTGCTTTTGTGCCTTTCTTCTTGCTGTTCTTTTATTTGATGCTACTTTCGTTGTTGTTGTTGTTGTTGTGGTCCCATGTCAATGTCAACGAGTCGAGTCGAGACATTCCTCTGGTGTCTCTTAAGTTTTCGGGCTGGTACTTTAAGCTACAACTAAACTCACTTACTCAACCCCCGGCATCATGGCATCAATCTTTCAATAATTTTATTGCTGGCAAAGGGCTTTCCGCTTTGCTCTGCTGATTGAAAGAGCAAATAAAATATGCGAGTCCACGATCGCCTGCAAAATTCAAAGCGCAAATTTGTGAGCATTTCCGCAGCACGCACGTACCCACAGAAGAGTGGAGGCTCAACTAGGCGAAGTTGCCCAGGACGGGGCAGCTGTCAAGCGTGCGCGTTTTCATTTCATTTCGCTGACTCCCAACTCGACTCGCTGAGAGATGCGCCCGAGCAGTGGCCGCCTGAGTGGTAATTTATGGCTACGCATTTGGTTTACTAATAATATTCGAGGCGGTCCAGGCTCATCGAACCGCTCTAATCACGTGGCCAGCCAGAAGGAAGCGCACTTTCCCTCTCTCATTGTCTCTCCCTTTTCGATTTTGGTTCCTTTGTTTACCTAAGCAATAACAATAAATTAATCGCTGCTAGTTTCGAGGCAGCAATTGGCGGGGGGAGTACGATGGGCAAGAGGGAGCGGGGACAGACAGACGGCCATTAGTCTTTGTATTACGCTTTATGCTTTGTATTTTTAATTATGTGTCTAATTTTTTTGCCCACACCTCTCACACCACCAATGGCAACATTTCTATGGATGTTACGCATACGCATAGGAAATATGGCGTGTCGAGCTGTTAATTGCCTCTTTCAATGCGGCTTCCTGTACGTTTTACATGTGTTTATAGATAGCTCGATGTGGTTCGTGTTAGTCCAACTATTGTTACTGCTGCTGCTGCTGCCTATTGCCTAATTGTTATGTAATGGTCATGCGGCTCCCTCTTCTCTGCCCGCACTCCACTTCCCACTTCCGTTGGCTGCTGGCAACAAAAATTAATATACAATTTTCGTTTGCGCTGTGTGCCGTGCATTGTTGAAAGCCCTGCAAAGGGTGTAATTGGTCAAATTGGTTAGATATACGATCGACTTGTTCGTATGGTTCGACTGGGTGCCTACTAAATTTACATATGCCCCGATAAAAGCGAAATCACAAATAATTATTGTCCAATATTTTGACATACAATCGAATTGCAATGGCGCAGATTGAAGCTGATTTAAAGATTTCAATTGTTAACAAGAATTAAGTAGAGGCATTTATGCACAATCGAGTAGAGTTGATTGCTGTGGGATTAACACTGCAGTGAGACCTGAACTAAGTATAGTATGTTTTTGAAAATATGTTTCAGCATGAATTAAAAACCAATGCATATAATAATCTGATTAGTTTTGATGAAGTTACTTGCACAGAAAGTGTCGCGGCAACTTTTCTTATATATCCTTTAAATTGAGCTTAATATACATGATATAGTGATGCCGATGTAAATGTTAAGGACTTATTTCTTTATAGAGCTCATTTACCAGCACAGAAAACCGTTCTTATATCCCCATTTTGAATTCAGCTTTATATTTTCTTAAGACACATGTTAATATTCATCACTTTAATATACCTTGCTTGGATTCCATTGCGTACATTCCAGATTTCAGCTTAATGATTTCCTTAGCTGTTTTTTCTGCATTCACTGCATTAACACTGCCCTTCTCTAGCTATTCTTTTCCTTCCCCGCCTATTCCCTTGTTAGTCTTACCTCAGCAATTGCTTTCTAATCTTCCGCCATGGTCAACAGGGTGTCTCCCCCCGCCACCATCTTCGCACCAGCTGAGCTCATCTCGCGCTGCACTCGGCAGTCACGTGCCATTGGAATCATAACTCAATGTCGAGCGAGTGCAGTCTGAAATTAGTTTGCACTTGCAACCTGCAGCTGCCGCTGCTGCTGCTGCTGCTGCTGGCGGCGTCGCGTGGGTGTTCAACCAGCTTCAAGCAAAACACTCAACACGAGACGACATTGCGGCATCCCGTGGTGTTGTTGCAGTTGCATTCGTGTTCATGCATAAACAAAATGGTTGCTGCAACAACCGGAAACTGACGGCAAACGACATTTGCGATATGCATCATATGCTCCCTCCTCTCACTCCTCTACGACGTGCCCCATGTCACAGTGCAACGTCGAGTCAGCTACTTGGCATATTTCTGTCCTGTCATTGTTGCCCGTGCGTCTTTTTTGCTGCTACTGCTCCTGTTGCTGTTTTGCTGTTGCTGCCGCCATCTGTTAGCCTTGCAGGTGCAATTATGACGCTGCCTGCGAGCGGGTGTGAGGAATGTGCTAGGAGATTGGTAGAGGAGACGGCGGAGAGAGGCGCGGCAGGCTGACAGTGTCAGCGACACATAAACATTACATCATCAGCAACTTTTTGTAGCTGTCATGAAACGGCGCAACAACAGCAACAGCAATGTGGAGGCACTACGAAAATGGGCACAAGATGCATGCGAAAAAGACAACAACAACAACTGCAAACAACTGCAAACAACAAGGACAACAAATGAATGTTATCCTGCTGCATTTCCGGCTGCTGTAGCTTGCTGCTGCTGCTGTCGCTAAGCCGGCATGCTAAATCCTTGCTAGGCGCGCCAGCACAACGCCCCCTTGTCATGGCTCTAATGAGCTGTATGTGTGTGTGTGTGTGAGTGTGTGAAAGAGTACGAGTGTGTGTCTGTAGTGTGTGTGCGTGAGTAACGCTGCATTGTTGACATTTTTGCTGGCATATGATGCTTGTTAGTGACTTTTTTGTTTCTTACTCCAGCTGCATGTTTTATGCGCTGCTCTCTTCTGTCTCGTTTCCTTCCACCCCCTCTCCTTCAGCGGCAGTTTGCTTGTCGCTGTTGTGAAATATTTTCATGAGTTTTGACAGTAATGTTTCGCAATGTTTGTCCAATGCTTTTTTGTCTGCCAGCCAAGCATCCTGTCTGCCTGCCAACCAGCCAGCCTGCCAGTCGAGCAGTGCCCGCCAGATCCATTCAGACAGCCAGCCATCCAGTCCAGCCAGCCAGTTCTCCATCCAGTTCTCCAGCTCCATTCAGTCTGGCATTGTCTGCGGCTGGGCGAGAAGAGCGACATGTTTGTTCCGTTGTTGCGAGTGTTTAAGCGTTGATTACACTTTCGTGTTTGCTGCTGCTTGTCACTATCTTCTCTACTCATTGTTGTTCTTCCTCCTGTTGTTGCTGTTGTTGTTGTTGCCCCGCAGTTGTTGTCGTTGCTGCAGTTGTCATTTGCGCTGCTGGCAGTGTGCAGCATGAGGCAGCTGCCTGTTTGCTTATGAGCTAAAAACCATCCACCATTTGTGGGCTTGCCAAGTTGATTTTATTACAAATTCAACGGTAGTTGCGAATTGAAAAGTTTAAAAATATTTTGAGTGTTTTTGATGATGAGCTGACAAATTATTAAAATATTTTTAAACTTTTAAATACCATTTTAAATATTTAAAATATAATTTTACAATTTTAAAATATTACCATATAAAAAATTATTAAATCATTGTTTTAATATTTTTGAAACAGTTTTAACAAGCACTTAATGCAAATTTACAATTTCAAAGTAATTTTAAATATCAAAAAAATTTTAAATAAAGTTTATGAAAAGTTGTTGAAGTTTTTTAGCTTTAAATATTTTAAATATTATTTTTTAAATTAATTTATTATATTTTGAATCTTTCAAAAATTGATCATCTTTTTGTTCGCCGTTAAAAATGTTCATTCGTTTTTAGAAATTGTTGGACATATATTCACACCTTATTAGAGAGTTTAGTACATTTTATAAAATTTATTGGATACTTCTTTACAGTTTTTAAAAAAGTCAAAACATTTTTTTAAAGTGTTTGTCATTTCCTTAAGCCATTAAAAACTTTCAAATATATGTCTCAATTTGTCTTTAAACCGTTCCTTGACCCCAACTTTTAAGGTATTAACTCTCTAAGTCTCATTCTATTATAAAACACTGCCATAAATATTCTTTAATCGTTCTCCTTCTCCGTCTCCCTTCAATCACTGCTAACTTGCCTGCAATTAATTAAAAATATATTTAATATGCATAATTAATTTTTATTGATGCAGTTTTATTAATTGATGCATTTGTTCGTGGCCGATCTAACGGATTGAATGCACGGCGTGTCATTAATTGCGACGGCGTAACTCTTTTTATTCTGAGCTTAAATTATTATTAAAAATTGTATTTATGGTAAATAAGCATAAATAAAATGCGATTTCAGTGGTTGCCAAATGAAAACGAAATGCTGTCATAATTTTTTGAGGCCATGTCAAATGTTTGGACATTAAGTTTTTAACGTGCCCGATGAACTGACAGGGGACAGGATGGAGAGACAGGGGTGTAGGGGTATCGGGGGATAGGGAATAGGCTGTAAAAAGGACAGACGTGTTGACGGAACGACATTGGGTGACGGACGGCCACAAATCTTGCGTCAACTTCTGGTGTTGATTGCCACAATGGGCATTCTGCTGCGGCACAAATACTCAACTCACACACACACACATACACATAGAGAGAGAGAAAGTGTGGGCAATATACAAACACTCGCCGGATGTAGTCGTAACAAGCGATATTTCATGTACATGCCATATATCAATGTCACTTTACTTTGGCAAACAGTTTCAGTTAATACACAATCAATGTACCAATGTGTTATCAATAATAAATTGCTGGCGATTTATCAGCAGCCAATGCAGCCAAGGCAACAACAAGAGAGCTACTACAGTCTTAACTTACTTTCGCACAACAACAATTGCTGTACAGCAGCAGCAGCAGCATCAAGCGGCAATCCGTTTGAGACTCTCTGAGCAACCCACGCCCACAACACCGCGTTGGGGGACTTTTAAATCCACCCAAACCGCCAGCCGCATGCGAAAGTCAAACATAAATCGCTCCCACATTTGTGTGTGTGTGTGTGTTTGTGTAAAAATTACGACCTAACATGTGTGTGCGTGTGCGTGTATGTCAGTGGGGTGGTCTGTCTTGGTGTGCGTGCAAGTTATGCGCAGCATGCAAAACTGTGCACGCTGCACGTGCCGGTTGAAGTGTATAAATGTGCTCGCTGGCGGCCCCTAGCGAGCGGTAGCTGCTGCAGCTCCGACAGATCCTCTTCCAGCTCTCTGGCCCCAACTTCGGTCTGGCTGCGACGACAACGTCGCACGACCGACAATGCGAGTCATGCGGTGGAGTCATATCGGATGACAATTAGGCCCTGGTCATCAATTCCAAGTGCACAAGCGATAAATCTTTGGTAATTGTATGTGTGTGAGCGCACTGTCTGCCTTCCTCTCCTCTCCTTTCTCTCCCTTGCTACTCTTTGCCTTCGCTCTCCCTCCTCCTTAACATCTCCCTGTCTATTCTTGGCTTGTGCTGGCAGCTTAAATGCAAATTGTGGCTTCGTTTTTGGTCAAATATGCGCACTTGTTCGCGGTCTAATTGAAAACTTTTGCCTCTAAATCGTAATTCGTATGCAGATGGAGGCAAAAGATAACTGTATACACAAATGGCATAGAGAATCAGCTATATTAACTGGCACTTGATTTAATTCGGCGCTTAGTTTGAAAGTCAAACATAAATTCGCATATGACATTTGTAATACTTTTGAATGGAGTCTCTCTCTCTCAACGGGTATAATACAAATGACACACATGTCAATTGACCCATGGCTGCTCAGTTGCAGTTGTTATTATTATTTTGAAGAGCGAAGCCCGCAAAATGTTGAAAACAAACAACAACAAGAGCAGCAACAGCAGGTGCTGAGCAGCTAATTAGTTTTTGGAAATGCCGCAGGATACTTCAATGTGCGAAACGCAAAGCATGTGTTAAATTACAGACACATTTGTAAGGTTATATGTGTGAGTTTGAGTTGGTGTGTTCTGCATATTATTTATGCTAAATAATTGAAAATATTATTTACCAAGTTAAATGTGTCACATTTCCTGTTGACTTTAATTGTTGTCAAGCCTGGAAGGCAGACGACAACAGAAATATCGTTAAGTAGAGGAGGTGGTGGAGAGGGGGGAGAGAAAGGGAGAGAGAGTGTGTGAGAGCGGCGGGTGGAGAGCTTGCGCGTTGCACGGTGCGTATGCGTAACATATCTTACCGTTGACATAAATGACATTTTAAGGGCAATAAGTTATTTCACATTATGTCTTTGTGGCTCTGCCGCTGTGTGTGTGTGTGTTTGCCAGTGAGTTAAACCTGTAACAGTGGGGCGTGCGTACAAGCCAAGCTACAAGCGGTCGCAAGGACACACAGGACAGAGGACAGAGGACACCCATAGACAGACGAACGAGCTGCCTGCCGCTCGAGTTGTTAACAACTATGAGACTATGGCACAAACTTTATGAATGCCATTGCAAGTGTGTGCCTGTGTGTGTGTGTGTGTGTGTAAGTGTTTGCACCGCATGCGGAAGTCACATGTTTGCATTATGTGTCCTTTGGCATGTCCTTGCGAGCTGCCTGCCTGCCTGGCTGCCCGTCTGCCTTCACCTTCTCCTCTTCCTTCTCATTTCCCTTCACGTTCTCCTGCCTTGTTTACACTGCGCTACTTGCTGCATTCTGCGTGTTTACTGCATCCCGTGCTCCCCTTACCCAACAGTTTTAATGCATAAATTTTAAATTTCTGGGTGTGAGTGTGTGTGTGTGTGTATGCAGGTGGCGTGCAGCGGGTGGCAACATAAATTTTAACTGCTGTGAAAATATTTGTTTAATGAGAAACTTTTAGCTGCTGCTGCCTGCAACCGCCTCCCTCTCTCTCTCATACTTTCCCTCCTGCTCCCACGAGTGACCTTATAATTTATTAATTATTTAAATTAAGGTTTGCACAATAATTATTGTCAGTGTGCAAATAGATGTACACACACACACAGACACAACTATTTGTCTCAATTCTCAAGTAAGCTCGCTCAGCCTCTGCAATTCTCCTGCTGACAATGGAAAGTCGTTCACAATAAGCTATAACTGTCAACAATTATTAATTTATGGCCCTCAGTCTGGCTAGTAACTGTAAAATTGTATTTATTAATATTTGTGTATAGTTCACAGCCCTTGAGCATGTAGAGAACTAAGACAGTCATCAGCTGTACCCAGTAGTTCAAATAAACGAGTAACCGAAAGTAATATTAATGGAAAGTAATATTAATAATAAATTTATATATTTATTTATATAGTTTTTAATAAATCTCTAGTATGTAAATAAATCAATACTTTTAATTAATTACAATACTGTAAAACCCTTTGATATTGTATTTCCTTTATTTTCCTGTTGATTAATAAATTTAATATAGATTGCTATGTGGATTTTTCCTGCCGCTCAAGGGTTTCTTTTAGCATAAATAAAGCTATTATTTGAGAGTTTTTCCTATACGTTTCTTTTAGCTGGACTCTTCATTCAGTAGCTTTTTGTGTGTGTGTGCCGCCCCTTTTGCTTTCACTTTTATTTGCATTTTTTATTGATTTATTTGCGTGCAAGTGAAAAAGCCGCTGCCTGCTGCCGCTTCTTCTACTGTATAATATTCATTGAGTGCTGCTCGGCTGCTGTTCGACGTTTACATGCGCACAAAAAATTAATTGGGTCGACTTTATGTTACCCTGCTCCGCCCTGATTCCCTCTCCACTCTCATTTTCCTCTTTGCTCTTGCCATGCTTGTGCTCTTGCTCTGCGGCTACATTGATTGCAATTGCAATTAAATTGGCAGCATGGAAAGGCGCTTAAATGACGTGACAAGGATGGCGCTGTAGAGGATCCTCCAGCGACTACTCTCAAACACACAGAAGCATTCACAAACACACACGCACATACACCTGTAGGCACTTAGGGGTCGATGAAACGAGCTTAATTTCCATTTGGATCAATGCTTCGCCACATGAGCAGCTAATTTTGTGTGTCTTTCTGCGAGACTGAATCGAAGCGAGCGTGCAATATAAGCCAGTTATATGATCTCCCCATCTAATGGCTGACTTTGTTGTCTGCCACTCGCACACACACACACACCCTGGCCTGTCTAGACATTGTGGGTTGCTTGAACTCATTTGATTGGTGTCGCAGCTGCAATTGTCAACCCAAAATGTAACTGAAACTCGATGCCTGCGCATAAAAATTGAAAGTGCTCACTTAAAGTCATTAAACTTGCCACAATACATACATGATATATATACATGTGTATGTATGTGTGTGTGTGGGTGAATATAATTAATGTTTACTTCGCTGTGCCCACACTCGGAACCACTTTGTGTTCTGAGCAAAGCACAAGTCATGCTTCCTAATCGCCAAGTGGCTTCCAAGTGCAGCGCAAGTCACGCTGATAATGTCGAGCTGATTAAGTGTGTCCTTGTTGCAACTTCAGTGTCCTCTGTGTCCTGTCTACTGTGTGTGCAGAATGCAGCGAGAGATGCCGCTGCTGCACTAAGCAAACTTGCGTGCCAGCTGCACAGCATTTGCTGTGGCATAATTCATTAATCCTAATTGAACTATGACAGAAGTCGGATAATTCCGCTGAGAGTGGTGCCAGGTAGATTAAAAGGATTTAGATGATATTAATGTGCCAAGTACTCGGCATGCTACTGAGCAAATTTCAGCAAGGTAACTGAAAGTATGTTACCAGGAAAATTAACTGAATTAGCTTTTAAATAAGACATAAATCTTATATGAGTTTCTATTAAACAATTGGAGAAAGCTGTACTAATACCAACCTATTGTACATATGCCTTATCTTCTCAACATTTATCGAAATCTCTATCAATTCTCCAGTTAAATTTGCTTTATCAACAATCATCTGCACAAACAATTGCCTAGTACTTCTCTACACCCTACGCTATCTCCAGGGCATTAAACCTTTATTTAAAATATCCCAAATCATTCAGCAAACCCAATGGGGTAGGCTGGAACAAAGAGAGATCAACATTTGAGTAGACATAGCTTTGGCTCTGTCGGCTCAAGCCTATCGAAATTCGAATTCAACAGCTGCAAATGGGGCCTGAAACTCATAAAGAAACAATTTCGCAAGTGTGCGAGTGTGTGAGAGTGTGTACGGATGAATAGAGTCCAGTATTTATGTGTGTGCTAATGTGTGTTCTACAACAACAACTACTACTACGACTACAACGACTTGCTTGTTGTTTTCACTTGAATGGGCTTCCCTGTTGTTGTTATTGCTGCTGGCCAAAATCCACATCCACATCTGCATCTGGCCTACAAGTTGATTGTTATTAATATAGTTGCTTTTCACACACACACACGCACACACACACACAGACGCAGGACTGGCAATTGCTGTGTGGGTGTTGCTGTAGTTGTTGTTATTGTCTTTTCAACTGTTAGCTTAGTGCGAGAAAAACACGGCCAAATTGCTGCAATAAGCAGAACACACACACACACAAAGAGTATGATAGTGTGAGGGGAGAGGGGCAGCGAGAAAGACACTGACAATATACTTGATTAAGACGCATGCAGCACTTGCACAGGGCGAATGAACTTGGACACTGACACGCTTCAGTAGACAAAGCTCGACTCGCTGTTGATTGTGATTGTGATTGTGATCAAGATTAAGTTTGAGTCGTGTGTGTGTCTGCTGAAACAACAGCAGCAACAACGCAAAACAACTTATTCATCAATTTGTGCGCAATTCCGTAACTAGTCAACAGAAATAATGGCAAAAGTCTGCCTGTCTGTCAGTCTCCTTGCCTCTCTTTCTTACTGTCTGTCTGTGTGTGTGGGCGTCTTTATCTGTGTGTTTGTTGTTTTTGTGCTTGCGTAGTTGAAGGTCAGCTGCTGAGCAAGCACAAAAACAACATCACGGCGCAATAACATGCCGAACACAAACACAGACTCACCCACTCGCAGCTTCATTAGAGCAAATCTCGCTTTGTGTGCGTATTAATTGTGCGACCAGCGCAAAAGTATGCTATGATTTTTTACACACACAGTAAAGGGCAACAAATGAAATCAAGGGGGGGTAAATTGGATGATAAATATTTTATTACATTAAATAAAGCGAAAAAGAGAAATCAATATTTATTGAAATAAAGTAATATTCATGCAGTAAGCTCTTTTACTCAATAGTATAATATTTGCAATCGAGTTATTTGATATGGAAATTAATAAAATCTTTTTAGCTTTCACTTTGAAATTTATTATTACTATATGGAATATTTGCATTTGAAATATATGCATTTTACATTTATTAAATTTGTAAGCTCATCAAAGGAAAGTGAAACTTAATTATAAATGTTCTCTCACCTTTATCGCATTAAAGTCGCCCTGAAAATGTAGAAAATTTAACAATCAAAGCCAACTAGCTGCGCTGCTGAACCGCACAATCATCAAGGAACAATTGTTGCCACTATATACACACACACACAGACTCACTACTACGACTATATGTAAACACCTATAGTGAAGATTATATATACAACATGCTGCATGTGTGTGTGAAGTGGCTAGTCTGCTTGGGATGTTGCGTGTGACATTCAAAAGGATAACTAACTATGGAACAACGATAATGGCAACGTCTACACACATAACGGGTTGGCTATTATGGTTCCGGCCACTCGACTCGTGTTTGTCTTGTTTCAGCCAAGACGACATATGGTTAGTGTGTGTGTGTGAGTGTGTGTGCGTCTGCGGCAATGTGTTGAAATTGTTTCAAAAAGCTGACGCTTAACATTATCGCCTTTTGCGTCATACTCAATGGGGGAGAGAGAGAGAGAGAGAGAGACAGCATCTTTGTGTGCGTGCGTCGTACGACAACTCATGCATAACAACACACATATGTGCGAGGGCTTGGTGTGTGGCTGTGCCTGGGTGTCCATCAGCATGATGTGCATTTGTATGTAGTAAGCATGACACGACGACTCTCAGTAAGAAAGAGGAAAGGGAGAGACTGAGTAGCAGACGGCGATAGAGGACTTTGCCCCCGGGCAGCGGAAATGTCAACAGCGACCATTGGCAAGTCGAGTAAAGCAGCTGAAGCTGGAGCAATAAAGGCACAAGAAGTGAGCCCTGTGTGTACAACACACACAATAAGTGCGTATAATGGATTGATGGCGTAGCACAAACTAAGAGATTCTTGGCACACACGAAAGGAAAGACGAGGCAAGACGGTCAGACAAATATCAGTCGAGTACATTGGCATTTTCCCATCTCAAGTAACTTTTAACGCAGACAAATTTTGAGAAATCTTTGAAAACTTTAAAAAAATATATACGAGAGAATTTTAAGATGAAACTTACTTAGGGATAATCAATAAGTATTGATGGAGTATTCAATATAAATGCGTTGAAACTTTGCCGAAATACCAAAGCAAACAACTGTCCACTTTTGACTGAGTCGCCTTTTAAATAGATAAGTTGCAACCCTCATGACGTAGCCTCTTTCTGTAAATAGCTAATCCCGTCTGCGTTTAACAAGGAGTACAGCTGTCACATTGCTTCACAATTCTGGCACAATAAATATTTAACTACCGGCGAATGTGACCTGTATCTGTATCGGCACACGGCATCGCTGAGTACTCCCATACATATTTAATCATTCACCACCATCATTCAATTCCATAATTTGATGCTCGATTTCTCTTAAGCCCCTCTTGATGGCCAAAAGGCATTTGGAGCCCGGGTTAAATGTTTGACCTTGTGCCGCATGTCAACGCGGCGGAGACCGCTTATCGCATTGCTTGAATCTCGACGAGAATTTGTTTGCCAAACTTGTCAGCGCCAATGCTATGTTACGATGCTGGGCACCGATTTCGATTTGTCCCCAAAAAAAAATTGAATTGATTGCAAGCGCCAATGAAAAAATAAATGTGTAGCATATTTATGGGGGCCAGGGCGACCCTCATTTAATTTCTGTCAAACAGCGTGTTATTTATGTGTGTGCCACAGGCGTTGCTGTCTAGCCATCGATACTGTCTGAGCCCAAACATAAATATAATATTGTATACAAATATATATTGTTTATCGTGTCAGGTTAAGCCTTTTTTTTTGGTATTTTTTGCTATTTTCAACAGTTTTTAATTGAATTGCAGCAGCCACTCGATGGCAAATTGAGCCGCTGAAACGTGACATTTGGCAACCACACTGCTGCCAACCCCTCCTACTCTACTCTCCATTTAGCAGTCACTAAAGACGAAGCTGCTTTCCAAAAAGCGCAGCTGGCCCCGGCTGCATTTTGACGCTTTGTGGCTAAGACGACGCCGACACCGACGGCATCTTGCAGCGACTTGCAACTTGTCTTATGCATAATTAAATTCTGTGTTTGCAGCTTGGCTCCGCGGCGGATTGCGTAAGATTCGCATACACCACAACCACTTGACCCAAATTCATCGTTCGCATCGTCGTCGTCGACGGTTCTGCTTTATTCTCTTACCCTCTTCATCTGCCTTTCTTCCACCCTTTATCCCTGTTCGAGTTTATACTAGCAGCCGGCAACCAACATAGAAATAAAATGTTTATTTTGCATTTTATTTTGGCGCATGGCAAGCGCTAAAATTATTTACGCAGCATCAGGCGTGTCATTTGCATGCGCCACGCCCATGCCTCCTTCAAAAGAAGAAATCGTGCAGCGAACTTATTTTCCTTTCTTCTCCCTTTCTCTCTTTCTAACTCTGGTCTGCCTGCCAGCGAGAAGCAAATGACAGCGATGGGAACAACAACCAATGAAACCCACAAAAATACGCTAAGAGTATTTACATTTGACTTGGAAAAAATTATACATTTCCGTGCAAATAAAAAACCAAAGCAACAGCAGAAACAACAACAATAACAACATCTTCAGCCACAAAAAAAGGAGCCAGCTTTGGCTTGTGGCTAAAGTAAAATCTGCTAAAATGAAAACTCGCCTTGTAAATTATTGACGAATATGAAATGCACTAAGAGTTAGTTGCTCTTACAGAAAAGAGATCAGAGAAGTTTTGACTGAAGATGAAGGACTAAGAAGGATGGAAAAAAATGTGAAAAGGGAATGAATATTACAACATGAATGTTAAAGATGAATCAACTGGCTGATCAAATAGAAATAGAAAACCAACTTACTGCTATACAAAATATTTAAAGGGAGATATTTTAGGGAAAGGAATAAAAAAATAAATAAATAAATAAATAAAAGTTAAAGAAGTAAATTAATAAACAAGTAATTGGTAAATTTAGTAGATATAGAAAACCGATTGAGTTCTAGAAAACAATTCAAAAATAATATAATATATAAATCGTTGTATAACGGGAAATTCTGTAACAAGTTTCAACTCGAAATGCTTCAAATTGTTTTATCTCAAGACCTTATCTAAATACTCACCCTAAATACTCACTCTTACTTCTCATAGTCACATTTCCTATTCCCTTCTCAACCCCCACATAGATTTACATGCTCATCTAATGCCGAATTGGCAAATCTCCCACTCGCAGTTGTAACAAACAGTTGCACAAATGTTTTATACCCCGCAAAGAAAAGCGATGGCAAAAAAAAAATGCGTTGGCAAAGCGGGAAAAAGCGTCAAATCCGCAAACAAACACTGTGACAGCAACAATGCGGGGCGTGACAAGCTATATTGGGCCGGAGGCAGTACGAGGAGAGGAAGAGGCCAGGCATGGGTAGGCAATGGGGTATCTGGTTGTGGGGGATGAGTCAAGCGGCAACTGAATGAAATGTACTCTCTATTGACATTTGATTCACAACAAAAAAAGAAACCTGCAAGAGAGAAGAAATTGGAAAAAAAGAGAAGGGAAACGAACTGCAGCGCTCTCTCCCTTTCTCCCTTATCTTGCGTGATGTCCAACTGATGGGGGTTTGCCCTAGTCCCTCCTTGCCTTGGATTTGAGTTCCGATCCCATTGCCAAAGCTTTTGCTCAGATTTCACAGTGGCTCTTAGCAAAACAGAAAAAACCTCATCGGTTCGACGGGGGGATTCGGTTCTATTTGTTGTGCTGCGCTACGTTTCGATTCGTTTCGATTCGTTTCATTTCGTTTTGTTTCAGTTCTGTTTCAGTTTGTCTGTTTGTGTGTAAATTGTGTTTCCCATTGTCCTCACTCTCCCTGCTATCCCTCCTCCCTTTCCGTTTCCCCCTTGCGGCTGTGTCGCCGCTACTGTCTTGACGCATAAATTTGCCTTAATTTGTTGCAAAATAATTTCATTCATTTACGTGCTGCCATTTACATGGCGATATGCCGTTGATAACTTATTTAAGTGACGCCATCGTCGAGGAGCAACAAATTTGAACAAAATAAATTATCAAACTGTCACATTGACGTATCGCCCAGGCAGGCTGGCAGGCAGTCGGGGGTGGAAGGGTGTTAGCCATACAGCAGCCAAGGAGCAAGTCGGGAAAGCATAATCTAGAGCATCATGTTGCTCGTTTAAAGGATGTCAAAGGTTGGCCATATATCAGGAAGGCATCAAACGCAGGCGAAGCTGCTGCTCCTCTGCTGCTGTAGCCCGTTAACAATTTCATGTAACAAATTCTTTGTGCTGGACATGCGACACAAACACACACACAGAAAAACACACAACCGTATCTAGTGTTATATAGATACGGAGACAGGCATACACTGGTATACACTGGGACATTCGAGCTGTTTCAGATTTCTAATAAATATGCCTAGCGTGGCCTAGCCGGCTTTTTGTTGTAGTTGTTGTAGTTGCTGTAGCCGATCTCTGCTGTTTGCCTGCTCTGGCTCTGGCTCTGGCTCCGACTCCCAGCACTGTCGCTTATTTGACATTCTGACAGTTTCGACAGTTTGGTTCTCGTTTTACTCTCTACGACAAAGTGCGTGCGGGTCTGGGGGGGCTGGGCCTGGCCAGGACGAGTAACTGGCAACTGGCAACTGGAACATGGCTCTGGCTACAGTAGCTTGTTTATTTATATGGCCTGTGCTGTGCGTCTATGTGTGTTTGTGTGCGTATGTGTACCTTGCTGCGGTCGCCATGCCCTATGCCCCCCTGCCTACCCTTTCCTCCCGCTGCTGCTTCTGCCACTGCCACCCGCTATCCACATTATGCCGTAAACGTTACTTTGTTGCGCAGAAAACACAGACGAGTCTGCAAAAAAATCGCTCAAAGTATCGAAAACTGAATAGCGCAGCATGTGACAGCTTCGACGCAACCGCCCCTACCGAACCACGCCCCTCACCATGCTGGATTTATGAAGCAGGAAGTGCTTCCCTGTGCTGCGCTGTGCTGCGTTGGGGCTGCGTTGCGTGGCTTTGCTTTTGTAGCCCGGAACAGCCACTAACAAGCGGCTGAAATGTCTCACTTACAAGCGGCTAACAGTGGCAACAAATGTTTCAATTTGTGGTAAGAAACCCACTTCAAACAAAATCAACTTTCAGATATGTTAGAGTATTGCCAGTGATTATGGCAAAGTGGTTAATTGTTTGATGATGTTTTTCCATTAATTAAATTTAATTCTTTTAAAACTTTGCAAACACACATTGCAAAATAAATAAAAACCATAAAATTCGCACTTGTTCAATTTCTTTTGAAAATTGAATTATCATAAACGTTTAATTAAAAACCATTTAATGTTTTGTATCCATTTTGAATGCTAGTTTAAATTTTTTGTCTGTCGTTATATGAATAAAAAATTGTTGCATCATAAAACTATTTATTTTAATTGCAACGAATTTTGATACAATTAACAGAAATGACAAATAAAGAAAGTTAATAAAATATAATAAATTGTTGGGATATTGTTGTGAAATTGTTGGGATTTTGTTGGCATATTTGTTGATATTGGAAGCAACACTTCCAGCATGAGAATCAATTTAAATTACCCGCTAAAAGACGCTGCCAAAAATCGTTGCATACTTTTCCACTCAGTCTGCATCCAAACAGCACATTCTTTAGATGTAAATATAAAATATTTCAACATATTGAAAGCTTGATAATTTCAGCTTTTTAGTACACAAAATACCGAATAATCAAAAATAAATTTTCCAAATTGTTTCCCGGTTTTGCACTACCCCATTGTGCATTGTCGCGCTGCAGGTTTTTATTTTCGACACTCGACGCAGTTTTTGGCTGCAACTTACTTAGCAGATTTGATGGTGGCACTGCAAAGAGTTCAGCGAGCTCAAGTTCGATGCGCTTACCAGCGAAGAAAGCCGTGATAGCTATAAGTGAAATGCGATAGCGTTGGGGGAACATATGGAGTAGCTCAAACAGCAGCAGCAGTAGAAGGATCATCGGCATTGGCATGCATAAGCGTATTTGCAGTTTTTGCTTGCAATTATGCGGCAGTTGAGAGCTGCATTGTTTTGCCAGTCAGAACAGGACAGCAATAGTGACAAAGATGGTGAGTGAGGGAGTGGGTGAGTGAGGGGGAAGGTGATTCGATGTGCCATCGTCCTTCATTGTGAGTGCTGTTCTTGTTGATTTTTGATTTTGTCTATTTTGCTACAAGCCAATGGACGAGCTGACAGACAGACCGATGGACAGCTGGACAGCCAATAACCAGGCTGCCAGGCTGGCAGACAGACAAACGGTTGGACCGAGAGACAGGCAAACATGGGGACAGACAGATCCGGACAGCTGTTTGCTTCATTGGCTGCCACAAAATAGCAACAAGCATTTTGTTTATTTGCTTAGCGTCGACAACTACCAAATACAAAGAGCCATTAGATTGTTGTTGGCCGCACGAGAGAGAGGGAATAGAAAGTGGAGGGTGCCACGGCGAGTTGGCTCAAGCTGTCAAGGGGAAAGAGGTGGGTTTTTTGAGTGCATGTTGTTTCAGCGTTTGTGGCATGCAACTGCTAACAATGAGTGCAAGCTGCAGCTCTGGGAGCCAACAAATGTTGAAATTTATGCAACAGCAATGCCAATAATCTATTGTTTTTACACAGCTAACCAGGGTTCCCCACTGTCTCCTCTCTCTTTCTCTGTCTCTCTCTCATTGTCTGTCTTCTT